>CM024762.1:111896847-112496847 GCA_014218235.1 Colocasia esculenta
TGCTGCACCATCTCTGGTCCCAAAGTTGCCTCTCACTGATCTCGAACCAGTGAAGTGGTGTCCTGCACGGGTGACCATACAAGGCCTCGTATGATGCCATTCCGATGCTCGAGTGATAACTGTTGTATGCAAACTGCAAACTCTACCATCGGAAGGTGTGACTCCTAAGTGCCACTCCAGTCCAAATAGCATGCTCTCAGCATATCCTCCAAAGTCTGAATCGTCCTCTCTGACTGCCCATCTGACTGTGGGTGATACGCTAAACTCAGCCTCAACTCTGTACTAAGAGCTCTCTGCAAGCTACGCCAAAACGCTGATGTGAACCTCGGATCTCTTTGGAGATGATCGAAATTGGTTATCCATGCAATGGAACAACTCGGTCCACGTACACTGGCGAGCCTGTCCACTGACCAAGACATCCTGACTGGAAGAAGTGCGCTGACTTGGTCAATCGATCCATGATCACCCAAATGCCGTCATGCCTCTTGCGAGTACGGACAAACCGACCATAAAGTCCATGGTGATGTCATCTCACTCTTCCACTCGGAATGGGCAACGACTGCAGCTCACCACTAGGATGCTGATGCTCAGCCTTCATCTGCTGATAGTAAGGCATCGAGTGACAACTCTACCACGCCCCTCTTCATCCCTGGTGACCAAAAGAACCTCCTCAGGTTATGTACATCTTGGTGGAACCAGGATGAACAACATCCTCGACCGTGTTCCTCTGACAATAGTGCCTGGGGCGCATCACTGGGACGTACAATCTGCCTCTGAACGTGACCTCACTATCATCGTCTAGCTCAACATCTGGCATTTGCAAAATACTGCCAACTCTAAGTCTGCCTACTGTGCCTGCAACACCTGACGGTACACTGATGTTAGGATCGGATGGGATGGATCAGATCTAGAAGGGTGGGTTGAATAGATCTAACACCAATTAATGCAGAAGCTCAAGCAATTTAAAATTACTTCTAATCAGAGATCAATTCACCCAAATAATTTACTGATCTGAAGTGTGATTAGTGTGTATGAGCAAATCGATTAGTAGTGTGAACGAAATCCCTATGTATGCATCTAGCGCAATACAAAGACAAACCACAATTCAAACCACTGCATAGAGGACTTTTAGGTGGTTCGGAAATCACCTCCAGTGACTCCTTTGTCCACCCCTCACACAGTGAGCCACACTACCAAAACCTTGAGTACAATCACACTGGAGCACGACGACTCTAAACACCCTTGAGCACGACGACTCAAGAAACACTGGAGCACGACGACTCCCAAACCCTTTGAGTACAATGACTCAAGAAAACCCAGGAGATAGGTACGACGACCTACTCCACAAACCACTTATGAGCAGATGACTCACAAGCACTTGAGCACAATGGCTCAACACCAGAGCACTACGACTCCAACCTTTGGACCACGAAAGATCCAAGTTCTGCTAGAACAAGCTCAATTAGAGAATAGATCCTCTAGCCCGATCTATCTCAATACAATGATGAAATCGAACAAACAGAATTAAGTGGTCTGTGCAGAACACATGCACAGATCACACAATGAAAAAACTGGATGAACACTCCAAGAAAAATAAATGAAATAGATGTCACTTGGATGTTCCTTGATGAAGAAGACTTGCAGAAGCTTGGATTGAAGACGCTTGAAGAAATTCGTTGGAGATCTTCTTCAATCCACGATGCTCTGCTTTGATGGCATCCGGATTGCCAGTTCTTCTTCTTCCTTTGCTACTCTTCTGCTCCTCAAACTGATGGTGCTGCTCTCATCCCTTTCTGGATGCTGATGCTTATCCTCTCTCTTCTTCTTCACGTTCTCCCTTCAAACATTACTGCTCTGCTCCCTTCTTTCCCTTTCTGCAGCCGCCACACATTTTTCTGGAGAAGTCTGATCTTTCTCCTCGTTGGGATTCTTGGAGTACAGAAAATATGGGTATTTATAGCCCCATATGTCCATAAGAAGCCTTGGAGTACGTGGGCACAAAACCCTAGGTCAAATCCCCTAATTCCCAAGCAGCCACGTGTCCAGACAAAATCACGATTTTGAGTTTCAGCTGGAGTGTGTCGACACTACTTCAGAGTGTGTCGACACACTGTCCCAAACTGGCAGAATTGGATCTCTGGGAAGAGTCACTAGTGTCGACACTACTTCAGGCTGTGTCGACACACTGTCCAGAACTGCCAGACAGGTCTTCTGGGAACTGGATCTAGTGTCGACACTACTTGAGGCTGTGTCGACACACAGTACAGACCTGTCAACTGGTTCTCTGGGAACTGGGACTAGTGTCGACACTACTTGATCCTGTGTCGACACCACTTGACCATTTCTTCATCATTTTGCCTGGGTGTGAAGCATTGTGTCGACACCATTAGAGGGTGTGTCGACACCACCATGACAAAATCTGCATACACCTGTAAAATTAACACATAAATCATTAGTACAAGATATTATCATTAAAATATGAGATATTAAACATCAAAAACATGTTGTTTACGCATTATTGTGATATGTATAGAAAGTACAACATGTTCAACATATCATCATCAAAATCACAATATGTCATCATTCAAATCAAAGTATGTCATCATTAAATCACAACATGTCATCATTAAGATCACAACATGTCATCATTAAAATCACAACATGTCATCATTAAGATCACAACATGTCATCATTAAAATCACAATATGTCATTATCAAAATCAAAGTATGAGTGATGTTCATTGGATATCATTAAAATACAACTTTAGGAATTCCAAAACACAGTCAACCCAACAATCTCCCCCCTTTTGATGATGACAAAACCTATGCACAATCTCCCAATATCTTGACTCCCTTGACTGCAACAACTCCCCTTGACCATATGCACCCTTTGAACTTTCTCCCCCTAGACCTAGAGACCTTTCTCCCCCTAGATACCTTTCTCCCCCTTAAAGAACTTTCTCCCCTTAGAGACCTTTCTCCCCCTTTTTGACAGCATCAAAAAGATAGATAAGAGAGAGAAACAAGGATGTAGGAGATCAAGAAATGAAATGAAGGAAATGAATGTTCAGAAATGATCAAAATAAGTGAGGCAAAGTGATATTGACATATGAGAGAATTATTGTGTTTTTGTATTGTGCAATAAAGTTTAATCACAAAGACACACTCAACACAAAGTATAGCAAAGTATAATGATCTGAATGTGGTTAAAATAATGAGGCAAATGTGAAATGAAGTGACCTATATGAGTGAGAAGAAATATTTAACAAAGATGTTAGGAGCTTTAAGTTTAACACAATGTAAAATAATAGGTCTAAACTCAGTAAACATGAACTTTATGAAGGTCTTAAGCTTTTTCATCCTGTCAATTTGATTTTCTTTCATTTTAACAGGGAAAGAATACATGAATAAATTAGTTAAATCTCACTTTTCAGTGCAAGAGATCACATTGATCAGATGAAAGATCTCCTGATTACTCAGTGGTTTAACTTTCATTATCTTATACAGAGTTGAAAACTTTGATTTTCACTTTTTGATGCGAAACAAATCACTTTTTAGGTGAAATGGCCCGGTTACTCAGTGGTTCAAGAATTTGCATTGCTCTGTTTGTATCTTTCCAGATTGTTGATCATTTTCTTTTGACGTTTTGCAGGAATATGTTTGCTTTGACCAGAAAAGACATGACTATGAATTTAGAGAAATTATTCTTAACATGTGGTAAAAATGAAGCTTAAACATGCACATGTTGAATAGAAAAGCCACTTATGTGCCTACAAGTGTTTTGCAAATCATTTTAAAAACATTCAGTATTAAGATTGCTTAACCTTGAAATGATAATGAATCTTTGAAATTAAACTAAATGCACAATGAGTTTAGTTTCAATGTTTTAATTCTCTCATAAGAAAAAGCACAAGGACTCAAAAATTCTAATGATTTTGGGGTTCAAAATAGACAAGTAAGATCAAGGAATGCAACAATGACTTCCCCCTTTCATGTAACTCCCCCTCACAAGGTGAACATGAAGATTATAGGAGGAATAGGAATGAAATGAAGTGAAAGCAGAATGGACATGAATGTTTTATTAAAAAATAGAAACTCCCCCTCAACAATTGCATATGAGGCTCTTGATACTTGGCGGAGACATATACTCACACATAGTGAAAGAGTCCAGACAAGCCTGACTTGTCTTTCTTCAATTCACCATTTGATATACCAAGAATGCCAATGCAATGTGAGAGTGAGGAATTCATTTGCAAGAACATTTGTCAATAAACTGAATGGGAGTTGATGATAATCAGATATGAAAGAATATTTCTTCAGCATTTCACTCAAAGATTCTTTTGACTCACTTCCCCATAAGATATGCATGATATGAAATGATCATTTAAGCAATTCAGATATGTTCATTCAAAGTAGTTTGCACAGAAAGAATATGAACATGATCAAGTATGCATTAACAGGCAATTTATTGAAGGAGAAAAGTTTCAAAGACTTAAAATAAAGTTTTTGAGATTTTTATTTTTCTTGATGACCTTTATTGCAGGAAAAGACTATTGATACTTGGCGGAGAATTTTTCTCACGCATAATGATAGTTTCCAGATAAGCCTAACTTGTCCTTTCACATTTCACCATTTGATATACCACATAGTTACTGCAAAATGTCAATTATTCTTTAGTTTTAGCATGAAATTCATTGCATTTTTCAAGAACATTTTTGCACTTTTTCAAATTTACTCCCCCTTAATATGTGCATGGAATGAAAAAGCTAGCAAGCACTTCACACATGATTATGCATACAATTAGCTTTAAACATAACATGACTACTGGTACTTGGCAGAGTATTTTACTCATGCATAATGATAGCTTCCAAACAAGCATAACTTGTTTTTCCACATGTCATCATTTGATATACCAAAAAGTCAAAGCAGTTGATATGCACACAAATCATGGGCACAGTTAAGCAAGCATGATAACACAAACATGATTCCAATTGTTATGACACAAAGTTCATTGTTGGGAGTACCATTGAAACACATTTCTCATTTTTTAGATAAAAATTAAACATTCATTTCAATTCAGCAATTCAAATTTGAAATGATAAAGAAGTTTTACCTGAAAGGACTTCAATTGCTTTTCAAAATTTTACCTGTGTTCTCCAATCATTTCTTGCCTTGCACTACCAATATCTTGAATTTATTTACAATGTATGGCTGCAAGACTCCTCAGCTTGCTGATCAAGCTGGTTTTGGGACCCACACTTGCTTGGGTCCTGCAATGAAATCAATGTTAGAGTGCAACAAAGATTTCTGAATCCAAAATGCTTTTAATTTTTGTATAGATGCATTTCTTTCATTGTTAGAACTATGAGCAGAATTAGTTCCAAATTTTCTTTTTGCCTTGCTCATGCATCTATGTTTTCATGAAGTTTTCTAATTTTTGGATTTTTAATATAAGCAGAAACAAAATGATTTTGTGCAACATTTCTATGCCTATACACATGGAATTTCTGAACATTTTCAGTATAAACATGATATTTATTTCTATGTGTATAAGCATATGTATTAGACTGGAATTTCTGAGCATGCACAACAAAATCATTTCTGTACCAACAGTCCCTAGAAATATGACCAACTTTATGACAATGAAGCATTGGACTGATTCGGCATGTTTATTGAAATGTTGATTTCTACTCCAGCAATGTTTGGCAAGCTGACCAGGTTTATTGCAGTTAAAGCAAATGAGAGCATTTCTTACCTGGTACTTACCTTGGCATGTATGCATTTACTAGGTTCTCCTTTTCATGTGAGGAGGCTTTCCATGAGGAGAAGGAGGTGTGGCTCTTGGCATGATGTGAATTTGGAACTTGACTTGGAGCTTTTTGGACTGATGGAGGAAGTAGATGATTCTTCTTGACATCAGTATTTTTCTTGATTCTTCTTGATCTAACACCAATTAATGCGAAAGCTCAAGCAATTTAAAATTACTTCTAATCAGAGATCAATTCACCCAAACAATTTACTGATCTGAAGTGTGATTAGTGTGTGTGAGCAAATCGATTAGTAGTGTGAACAAAATCCCTATGCATGCATCTAGCACAATACAAAGACAAACCACAATTCAAACCACTGCACAGAGGATTTTTAGGTGGTTCGGAAATCACCTCCAGTGACTCCTACGTCCACCCCTCACACAGTGAGGCCACACTACTCAAAACCTTGAGTACAACTCACACTGGAGCACGACGACTCCAAACACCCTTGAGCACGACGACTCAAGAAACACCGGAGCACGACGACTCCAAACCCTTTGAGTATAATGACTCAAAGAAAACCCAGGAGATAGATACGACGACCTACTCCACAAACCACTTATGAGCACGACGACTCACAAGCACTTGAGCACAACGGCTCAACACCGGAGCACTACGACTCCAAACCTTTGGACCACGAAAGATCCAAGTTCTGCTAGAACAAGCTCAATTAGAGAATAGATCCTCTAGCCCGATCTATCTCAATACAATGATGAAAATCGAACAAACAGAATTAACTGGTCTGTGCAGAACACATGCACAGATCACATAATGAAAAACTGGATGAACACTCCAAGAAAAATAAATGAATATATGACTTGGATGTTCCTTGATGAAGAAGACTTGCAGAAGCTTGGATTGAAGACGCTTGAAGAAATTCGTTGGAGATCTTCTTCAATCCACGATGCTCTGCTTTGATGGCATCCGGATTACCAGTTCTTCTTCTTCCTTTGCTACTCTTCTGCTCCTCAAACTGATGGCGCTGCTCTCATCCCTTTCTGGATGCTGATGCTTTGTCCTCTTTCTTATTCTCTTCTCTTCTTCTTCACGTTCTCTCTCCAAACATTACTGCTCTGCTCCCTTCCTTTCCCTTTCTGCAGCTGCCACACATTTTTCTGGAGAAGTCTGGTCTTTCTCCTCATTGGGATTCTTGGAGTACAGAAAACATGGGTATTTATAGCCCCATATGTCATAAGAAGCCTTGGAGTGCGTGGGCATAAAACCCTAGGTCAAATCCCTAATTCCCAAGCAGCCACGTGTCCAGACAAAATCAGATTTTGAGTTTCAGCCGGAGTGTGTCGACACTACTTCAGAGTGTGTTGACACACTTGTAGACACCCATTTCTGACCCATAAGTCGAGCAAAATCCCTTGTCGTATCATTGACGCCCCACGTTGGCTCATCATCGTCAAGCTGACTTTCTCCGATCATGACATCATTCCCATTAGTTCATCGCCCTGGAGGGCTCTTCCTGGTCAAACCAATCTCTTGCTATAACTCTCTGAGTATAAGTCCGATATTTCATCTTGAAGGCTGTGCATGGCTGTTTGGACGACCAAACGTAGAAAAGGCCAGAAGGCGACAGGCCTTAAGTCGCCTTCCTGAAGACGACAGCCCCTATGTCGCGATCATAATTCTATATTTTAAATCCCTCAGAAAATCGAAAATGACTTGAAGTACCTTCTATATGAGGAAGGCGACATATCGAGCAGTCGCATTCAGAAGGCGACGCGATGGCCGTCGCGTTCAGGGCCTTAAACAGGAAACTCAATCCGAGGCTGATTTGGACCCATGCTATTGATGGTAATTGCTTCTTTTGGACGTCCAAATCGAGTCCAAATCCTCTCAAATTCGGAGAAGACCTTCCTAACATACTCCTTTCCGAGTTCCAATGGCCCTTGCACAGCCATACTTGCCCATAGTCGGACTCTTGCCCATTATTCCTCTCAGACCCGAGTTGGGAATAATCACCCATAAAAACCTTATTTCTCCATCTTTTTGGGCAAGGCCGGAGCCATTAGTTCGGGAATCCAGAGAGCTTCATCTTCCAAGAAGGGAGTTTCTTCTCCATACGACTCAGAAGAGCCCTCCAGGGCGTTTTCCCACCGGCTATCCAATCTCCTCTCCCCTTTTCTTCTTTCTTTCATCAATTTCATGCATGCATAGTTCGTTTTTCCTTCTAGTCTAACATTAGAACACGAAACACACACCCATCCTTAACACCCCCAGGGGTTAAAAGCCCCAATCCTGTGAGTTCCCCCCATAATAGTTCATGCACATGCACTTTTCATTGAATAGATCCATTGCACACGAATTCTAATGGGTTTTCTTTGTGTTTGAATCATCTTGGCAGGTGTTTGAAGGTTAGAACGAAGTGAGGCTCCTGTCCCTTGGCCGGCTGAGGAGCAGGAAGACGAGAATCCACAACTCTGTCCCTCTGAAGAGAAGGCGACACTTCCCTGTCGCGTTCAAGAAGGCGCCGTAGCCCTGTCGCGTTCAGGAGAAAGGAAGGCGACACTGCATCTGTCGCTTTACCAGGTACGCCTTCCCTTCACCTTTCTTTTCCAAAGTAGTCAGCCCTCCACGTCTACATCTCCGAGGCGATTACTCTGGTGGCGATCACGGTCAGTTCTCAATCCCTATACTCATAATTTTAATTCAAAAGGGGATACCAATCCCGTGATTACACCTTTTGGCGATCACGGTGGGACCACTTGTGCCCATCACGCTCGTTCTTCCTTTCCCTGCCGTCCTTGTCCTCTAACGGGTGTTGTGTTATCAGTTTTTCTTTGTTTAGTTCTGTTCCTTTAGGTTTGATTAGTGCTCTGCTGGTCTGGGTGAAGGAGGCGACATCCTACACGTCGCCATCAGGGTAGCGACGCGGCATACGTCGCGATCAGGTTAGTACACAGTTTACTTTCCCGTTGTCTTTCTGCGATCTGTGTTCTGTGAAGAAGGCGACGGGAGTAGTGTCGCGATCAGGAAGGCGACCGGACCATCGTCGCTATCAGGTACACAGTCTGTCCGTACACCTGTCTTCTTTGGTTGAGTGTTGTTTGAGCCTGTGAAGAAAGCGACGGGGTTGTTGTCGCTACACAGAAGGCGACGGGGTACTAGTCGCATTCAGGTCAGTGCCTTGGTCCTTTCACTTTTCTTGCAAATTTGGGTTTGCTTTCACATACTCCATCCAGATTCCATCATATCATGTCTCTTCCATGTTATTGAGAGATTTCCAGTCTTGTATTTTATAGGATTGATTGATTTTTCGTGCATAATTAGGGTCTAATCACTTTCTGTCCACTGCGAGAGGGAAAGCGACAGGCCTTGTGTCGCGACCTTGGTAGCGACATCCTGCTTGTCGCCTTCTTTCTCTGAGGGTGATTAGTCCTAATTCTTGTTGTGTTAGTACTAAGATTAGAATTTTTGCATGCACTCCGGTGCACATAGGACTTGCATACATCGCTCCATATTCGTAGCATAGGTTTCCTCCTCAGCGACGTTCGCTCTCTCGGCCACATACTCCTTGTGTCCGACTAGAGCGCGCGCTTGAGGGCCTCCGTAAGTCCCCGCTGACCGTGGATTCCCACACCTAGGATCGAGTCTAGATTCATTTGGCAAGGTAGAAAGAACTCTAGTCATACCCGAAGTTGGAAGCCCTCTCCCATTTAGGAAACCCTTCCTTATTTGGAGAGAACTTGCTAAAAGTCAAAATCACTAAAAGGCAAACCTGAACCAAATAAAAGAAACCATCATCATTGCCAACTGCTTGCTTTGGGTGAGACGTTTTCTCTTTCCTTTTTGTCTGCATAGGATTGGTTGTTTAGGAAACTAAGAGTCTGTCTAGGTTAGGTTGTCTCTCAAGTCTGGAAAGGCTTTCCCCGTCTCTCTCCACCCACTTTCCGAGTATGGAGTCTTTCTTGAACCCAATCTACAATGGTGAGAATCCCGACACTGCCTTTCATAACTCCCGGGATTACGAGGAGTCCCTCCCCCATGATCTCTTTGACGAGATGGCCCGGCCTTGGGTCGCCACCGTCCATACCTCTGAGGGTCACCGTCGTGACGAGGGCAGCCCGTCTCGGAACACCCACCCTCCTCAGTCAGATGATCAAGCTGCTCAGCTTCTGCGTCTAATTCCACAGCTTGATCAGTCTCAAATTCAAACTCTCATGACGGCTCTCAAAGGAAAGGCCGCCTCCTCACCCTCACCCAGGGCGGGCGCATCACGCCCTGCAGCAGCTACTTCCGGCCCCCACGTCTCCATGGGACAAGCCGACAACACCCCCATCCGGCCGCGGACTATCCGATTCACGCCCTTCGAGTCTGAGCACTACATTCCCCGTGAGTCGAGGCCCCGGTCTCCACCTTACCAGCCGTGTTACTCCCCTCACCGTCCTGAGCCACGCGCCAGGCCCACCTCTCGTGCCTCATCCGTCTACGCTCAACCATCCGCCGCACCGGACATGATGTCCGAGTGGGCGTCCATCAAGAAGGAGCTCCAAGAGCTCCGCAAGCAAGTCGACCCTAGGCAGCACCACGATGTGCACATGCCTAATTTCAACGGCCTGTGGGTCCCCTCTCCATCCGAGCTGCCAAAGTACCGAAAATACAATGGCTCAGGCAATCCATATATCCACATCAAGGACTTCATCTATGAGTCCGCGTCTTACCAGCATGACCGCCGTCTTATGGCATATCTCTTCCGCCGGTCGCTGGACGGGCACGCTCTAGATTGGTTCTATTCCCTGTTACCCGAGGACGCTGAAGACTTCGCTGTGGTGAAGGCTAAGTTCCTCGAGCAATTCCAAGATAGAGTCGGCCCTGAATATTCACTCACAGATCTCATGGCCGAAAAGATGAAGCCTGATGAGGACTTCGCCACATATGCCGATAGGTGGACAAATGGCCACCAGAGTCCGGGGTACCTTCCGGAAGGGGAGAAAGTGAAGATCATCATTGCTAATGCCACACCTGCTTTTAGAAACATTCTGGCGATGAATGACATCACCACCATGCATCAACTTTACAGCCGGGCCCGGTTCATCCAGACCCAGCTCAAGGACTCCCCGATTCACTCCATGTTCGAACCCCAGAAGCCTAGGTTCCAAAGAAAGCCTCAGGGTCCAGTTACCGAGGGCGTCCAGGTGAACGAGCAAGTGAGCGCGTTCAACCCTGCCGGCCAGAGCCAAAACCGCCAACCATACAATGCCCAGGGTCAGAACCTCACCCAGCCACCCCAGGGGCAGCAACAACGCCAATACAATCAAGTGCCGCCTCCTGATGGCTCTCAGCCAAGGCGTCCCATGGGTCCCAGAAGAACCCACTACCCACCGTTGCCGGAGACCCTCTCCGACATATTCTTGGCCTTGCTCTCCACCGATGCCATTAGGCTCCCTCCTGAGAGACCCCTGAATCCGAGCGTAGATCAAACTCGGTATTGTGTGTTCCATAGGCAGCCTGGTCATACCATCGACCAGTGCTTTACGTTTAAGGACTTGGTGTATGACTTGCATGAGCAGCACAGAATAGATTGGACAGCCCTCCGGCAAGTAATCGGAGACATCAAAGAGAGGCAGAGACAGCAGCAGCAGCAAAGGCAGCAGCGCCAACCACCCCCTCAACAACAACAGCAGCAACAACGCCAGCAGCCGCTGCAGGACCTCGGGATTGTCCACAACCCCTTACCTAATCATCCACCAGCTCCGAACCCACCACCACCACAACAACCTGCCCAGGTAAACCCCATCGTCCACCACCCTCCTCCGCAAGCAAACTGGACGTATGATGATGAACTAGACGTTCAGCAGATGATGGCCATTAACCAGTATCCTGTCCAATCCCAAACAACACAACCAGCCTACGCGGCTCCCCAGTTAGTCCCTTCTGTAGTTTCCATGGCCAACGCCGTCATACTGCCCGTCAGTTCAGCATCCGCGCCAGTTGTTAGCTCACCCATCATCTTACCCTTCACTCCACCTGTCTCCATTCCCCTACCCCCTATCATGTCCGCTCCCTCACCCATCATCCTACCACCACCTGGGCCGGACCAACCTTCACCGCAACATTATCCTCCGCCAGACAGCCACCCACCAATCCCACCACCCTACGGAGCGGGCGAGTCTTCCGCCGTCCATACCCACCTATCTCCACCACCACCACTTCCACAAACCCCCAACAGGTCCTGCAGCCGCCACAGCAACAGCAAGCTCAGCAACAAGATGAGGGGTTGATTGAGCCATTGCCGGGAACCCATTATGACATCCTCAAGCACCTGGATCACGTGCCAGCCAAGATCTCCATTCTGGAGCTGATAAAGAAGTCCAAAGAACACCAGGAAGCCCTGAGGAATTTCCTGCAGAAGGTGGTAGTAAATGAAGATATGATGGCAGACAAGCTACCCAGTGCCCTGGCCATGGTGACTCGCGGGCCGGCAATCACGTTTGCAGAGAATGAATTAGCCCCCCCAGAAGCCAGGAGACTCCCCCTCTGTGTCACCCTAGTCATCAACCATATAGCAGTAGGAGCGGCACTGGTCGATACGGGGGCATCCATAAATGTCTGCCCGCTAAGCACCCTGAGGGCCTGCGAGTTATCAGAAAGTATGCTGAGGCCAACGCCCACCACCATTGCCGCATACGACAATTCTAGGAGATCCTGCCACGGCATGGTGACTGTGCAAGCCGAACTGGGACCCCTCGCCATCACAGTGGACTTCTACGTCCTAGATATCGATCCCATGTTCAAAGCAATCCTGGGACGTCCATGGTTAGAGTCACTAGGGGCTGTGCCGTCTACCGCACATCAGTGCTTAAAGTTCCCCTTCCAAGGGCGAATTATCAAGGTCAAAAGCATAGCCACCGCCCACTCTGTAGATGCACTCCACGATACTCACCTCCCAGCTATGTGGCCAGCCAATAAACCCATCGTCTCGGTGCTAGACATCAACTACCCCTGGAGCTACACGTTCCAGTCCCAGCGAGAGGTCAACCTAGCCCAGGTCAATGCGGTAAAAAGAAAGGAGCCACTAAGCACGAAGGGGTGGCAAATTATGATGAAGTTGGGGTATGAAGAAGGCAAGGGCCTAGGGGCAGAGCTACAAGGTATAGTCAAACCCATCCCCGACATCGTCATGAAAAGCCGATGGGGCTTAGGATATAGGGAGAAATCCAAACCATGGTCATCCAGCACATCCACTCTCAAGGCCGACCGAGAGCCACTCACCTGGACACTCTGGTGTCATTTTGTCAGGGGGCCTACCCAGCCTGGATATAACACCGTGGTAGTCGAGGCAGAACTCTCACAGCACGAGGTGCATGGCCGGAACTTCTCCCGGCACATGGCCCCGTTGCTGACCTATCAAGCCCTAGAAGCCCTCCGTCCGACCAGGAGGAGAAAGACTGGAGATCCAGAGGCTGAATGGTACAGATGGTTCGACATAGAAGACATCACCATCGCCTTCAGCCGACTGTTCTGGGAAGAGGAGAGAACCTGGCCGCCAGCTGCGGAAGAACTGCTAGATCCACCCGTTGCCATCACATCCAAGAGGCAGCTCATGAGCGATGCCTCAGACGTAGGAGAGCCGGACATCCCCTACGAGGAGGGGAAAACTGTTGATGAACTCTGGAGAGGCACCTGCCTAGCCATCCACCCATACCTCCTGGAGTCCCTCCTTCCCAGCCTAGTCCCATCCTCTCCTCCTTTACTGATCCAGCTGACTCCTCAGCTCCTCACGGCGGCGCACAGCCTTCTCACACCCCAGCTCCCACCGGCTGTCCTCTCCGCCCTTCAAGCTGATCCAGGTGACCACGAGGTCACCCTCTCCTGTTGCATGCTCTCCTCCGATCTCCAAAAAAAAACGTCCACTTTCAAATGCACGTTGAGGTCGAGGAGCCGGCATACGTCCTGCACTCTGCTGATCAGGGGCACCCCTCGACTAAGGGTCCCCCTCCTGCTCCTTCATTAGGAGCCATTCTCTTCGAGGACACCATGTCCTCCCCCAGTCCTGTAGAGTCGTCTAGCTTAGAAGAGTCTAGGGTAGGTAAGTCTAGAGTAGATAGGCCTAGGATAGAGAGTCAGGTCAGCCCGCCATCCGCCAGTTCCAAGCACCGTCCTAGGAAGCAGCGGGGAAAAGCTATTCCCCAGCGATACCTTCAAGAGCTAGCTCGGCGGTGTCAAGCGTTACTGTTGGTAGAGGAATTCACAAAGGAAGCACTGGTGGTTGAAGAGGTGTTTGAGCAAGATGGGGTGTTCATAGACGACGGATTTGGCGTCTACGAAATCATGAATGATGAGGACCCGATCGAGGAAGAGGATAGCGAAGTAGATGACGCTGCCGAGAAATATGCCAGCGGAGTCAGGAGATTTGATGAACCCACAGCGGCAGTGGATGAACCTACTAAGGAAGTCAACCTCGGAACAGAAGAAGACCCTAGGATTGTGATAATCTCAGCAAACCTCCCTCCTGATGAAGAAGAGGAATTGGTGCAAATCTTAAGGGAGTACAAGGATTCATTCGCCTGGTCTTATGAGGACATGCCTGGCCTAGACCCCTCTCTAGTGGAGCACCGACTAGTACTGAAAGAAGGGGCAAAGGCGATCAAGCAGAAACTCCGAAGGTTCCACCCACTCACAGCCCTGAAGATGAAGGACGAAGTAGACAAACTCCATAAGGCTAGATTCATCAGGGTAGTGCTATATCCGAACTGGGTGGCCAATATAGTCCCTGTCATGAAGAAAGACGGCAAAGTCAGAATCTGCATTGACTTCAGGGATTTGAATAAGGCATGTCCAAAGGACGACTTCCCGCTTCCTCATCTTGATGTGCTAATCGACAATACTGCTGGGTATGAGACCCTGTCATTCATGGATGGGTACTCAGGCTATAACCAGATCCGTCTCGCTCCTGAAGATCAAGAAAAGACATCCTTCACCACGCCCTGGGGAACATACTGTTACGTAGTCATGCCATTTGGGCTGAAGAATGCTGGTGCTACCTACCAGAGGGCGATGATGGCCATATTCCACGATATGATCCATGTCTATGTTGAGGTCTATGTGGATGACATCTTGGTGAAGTCAAGGACCAGGAGAGAACACCCCGAGATCCTAGCCAAGGTGCTGCAGAGAGCTAGGGAGTATCAGCTGAAGATGAATCCAAAGAAGTGTGTGTTCGGGGTATCATCAGGTAAGCTGCTAGGCTTCATAGTCAGTAAGCGGGGCATTGAGATCGATCCGAACAAGGCCAAGGCAATAGCAGAGATGCCTCCTCCAAAGAATATCGCACAATTAAGAGGGCTAATCGGGCGTTTGCAATTTATCAGAAGATTTATCTCCCAGCATTCGCAAAGATGCCGCCCATTTTATGATCTCTTGAAAGGAGGGGCAAAATTCGAATGGAACGATAAATGCCAAGCAGCCTTTGATGAGCTGAAGAGCTATCTCATGAATCCCCCAGTCTTGCAGCCTCCTATACCCGGAAAGCCGCTAATCCTATATCTCTCAGTCATTGAGGACTCCCTAGGAGCTGTCCTGGCACAACATGACGAGTCTGGGAAAGAAAGGGCAGCATACTACCTCTCTAGGCTCTTCAACCCCGCTGAATCCAAGCTCACCACCGCAGACAAAACTTGTGCCGCACTCGTGTGGGTAGTCCAAAAGCTCAAGCATTACTTCCTAGCCCACGAGGTCAAGCTGATCTCAAGGATGGATCCACTCCGTTATCTTCTTGAAAAACCCGTCCTTTCTGATCGGCTGGCACGCTGGCAAAGTTTCCTCTCCCAGTTTGACATATCCTTTGTGGTCCAAAAGGCCGTCAAGGGGTATGCCATCGCCGAGCATCTAGCCCATCTCCCGCTCCCTCACAGCGACTCCCTCCGAGAGGGATTCCCCGATGAGGAACTCTCAGTCATAATCAAAGACCCCTTCTGGTCCCTTCATTTCGATGGTGCACTCAACTCTCAGGGACGGGGCATTGGAGCCGTGCTGCTTACCCCGGAAGGTATCACCATCCCCTTCGCATATCAACTCACCTTCCCCGCTACCAATAATATGTCAGAGTATGAGGCTCTCCTCGCTGGTCTCAAGCATGCTTATCTGCTGGGGGCATCACACCTCAGAATTATAGGAGATTCTCAGCTCGTCCTGCGGCAGGTGCTCTCAACTTACCGCACTCGTGACCCAAAGCTCAAGCCATATCAAGACCTGGTCACGTTGCTGGCAAGGCAGTTCCGTAAGCTTATCTATATCCACACTCCTCGTTCTCAAAATATCCTGGCTGACGCACTGGCGTCGCTAGCCTCATCTCTATCCTTCCCTTTGAGCCGGCGGACTGAGACAATCATCGTCCAGCGTCTCGATGTCCCATCCACCCAGGACCCTTGGTTTAGCGACCTTAGGGCAACCTTAGAAGAAAGGGCTAGGAAGAAAGGAGCGCAGCAAGTCATGTTAACTGAGCTCGAGGAGATCTTGAATGAAGAAGAACTGCCGTGGTACTTTGAGATAGAGCAGTACTGCAGGGATGGAACATATCCTGAAGGGGCAAGTGGAGAAGACCGTAGGGCCATCAGAAGAGCCGCCTTAAGGTACACAGTGGTCGGAGAAGTTCTGTACAGGCGAGCCCTTAATGGAGTCCTTTTAAGGTGCCTTACCGATGACGAAGCTTGGAAGGTGGTGGAAGGGGCCCATGCTAGCGAATGCGGCGGGCACGTCAACAGTCAGATGCTAGCAAAGAAGATCATTAGGCAGGGCTATTACTGGCCGACCCTAGAAGAAGACTGTGCCATCTACGTCCGTAGGTGTGTCAAGTGTCAACTCCATGCCGATAAGATCCATGCCCCTTCCTCCTCACTACACCCACTCTCTACACCATGGCCATTCTCCATGTGGGCTTTCGACATTGTCGGTCCTCTTGGTGATTCTAATGCTCAAACCAAACAAAAGTCATTTATCCTAACTGCGACTGAGTATTACACCAAATGGGCGGAAGCTGAAGCCTTCACAGAAATCAAAGCATCCACGGTGTGCCGCTTCATCATGAGAAACATCATCTCGCGGTTCGGAGTGCCAAGCAGCATCGTCACGGACAACGGGCCGCAATTCATCGCACAAGAGCTCCAGGACCTCTGTAAGAAATACAACATCACGCTGCATCATTCATCACCGTATTACCCACAAGGCAATGGCCAAGCTGAAGCAACTAACAAAACCCTTCTTAAAATCCTAAAGAAAACCTGTGAGTCGCATAAATTCGCCGACTGGCCAGAGAAGCTAATAGAGGCTCTATGGGCCTACCGCACCTCCGTCCGCACTCCCACGGGGCAGACCCCGTACGCTCTCACCTACGGGATGGAGGCGGTAGTTCCGTACGAGATCCTAATCCCTTCACTAAGGGTCCAATTAGACAAGGAACTTAATCTTGATGAACGTCGAGAGGCGTTACTAGTCCAATTGGAACTCTTAGACGAAAGGCGGCTTATGGCAGCCGACCATGTGCTTTCCTACCAAAGGCGAATCTCAAGGTCCTTTCAAAAGAAGGTAATTGAACGAAAATTCCAAGAGGGTGATATGGTCTTGAAACGCATCTTTATCAAACCCGGAGGTCCTAGGTCCAAACTGCAACCCAATTGGGAGGGTCCGTACGTTGTGAGGGAGGTCTACCCTGGAAATGCATATCGCCTAATCAATGCTGAGGGCGTCGAATTATCACATCCGTGGAACGGGCTGTACCTCAAACGTTTCTATCCCTAGGACTATAGGCGTGAGGCTGCAACACCTAGATCGGGGAGTAGCCCCATGTTGGGAGTCTAAGATACCTCTCTAATCGCCAGGGGTTGCTCTAAGTTCGGATCAACACACACGCACACGGCAAGCCCGGATAACTACACTCGGTAGGTGCTGCAATTATGCGGGCCCTGCTCTAGCGATGCATCGGCCATTCTCTCCTAATCGGTCGAAGTGTAGGGGCAAAAGGGTCGTAAGGGTAAGGTCATCAACCTACAGCATACCCTGACAAGAGGAAGTCTCAAACAGGGACGGTCAGAATGACAAAAAGGGCAAAGAAGCAAAGAAACAAAACGAAAATCCATGTTACAATAGGGGCATGGCAAAGAGTGGCAAAGTCCCCGCGGGACACTAATGAGCCCGGTCGTACGCATGCCCCAAAGCAAGGCAAGTCCATAACAAAAGACCATAAAGTCCCTCCGCAACAGACCCAATCTCCGAATGGTATGCTGTAGGAAGTAGCCGAACCCAACGTCCTCGTACCCACACAAGACTTTCCTTAAATAATCTTCCGCTTCTCCCTATAAGGCTGAGTCACCTCTAAGGTGGGGTTTAATTAGTCACAGCATTAACCCAGGGTAGGTTTTCCGAGGCGTTGTCACACCTTATGCACGTCCTAACTTAGAAAGCCCTGTGGCGAGAACCAGAGGAGATCAAGATTCCTAACCAGCGGCTCGAAATCGGTTTAAGTGTTGTGGCCCGAAGATGCGAGTACCTTCCGTCTCGCGTGTCTTATTTTAGGAAGGGCTAACGCCGGCTTTAGGCGCTAACAAGAAACTCCAAAAAAAAAAAATCAGATATTCCCAAAACTCAAAAAAATCAAATATTTCCAAAACTCAAAAAATCAAATATTCCCAAAACTCAAAAAAATCAAATATTCCCAAAACTCAAAAAAATCAAATATTCCCAAAACTCCAAAAAATCAGATATTTTCAAAACCCAAAAAATCAGATATTTCCAAAACCCCCCAAAAACAAAAAAAAAGTCAGATATGCCCAAAAAAAAAATCAAAAATTTCCAAAAATCAAAACATTCCAAGCCGTTTGCATACATACATTTCATTTGTTTATTCGCATCTTTTGCCTATTTAATAAGGCTTAGCCCCTTGACAAATTGATCAAGGTCGCTCACTCGTCGTTTGTTTAAAGCAAGGGGCTAAGCCTAAGAACAGATCTGACTTGTTTCGTGGTTGTTTAAGTGTGCAGGACGGAAAAGAAAGCGGCACTCATATCTCACTCGTCACTCTCACTCAGTCACAAAACATAAAAAAACAAAAGAGTTCTATTCCATTCTATTCATATCATGTACAAAAGGGGGAAGACCCAAAAAGTACAAACCCTCAGCCGCTCTCCCCCGTACCCTCAGGCGGGCGGGGAGACGGAGGGGCCATCGCTCTCGGCCCTGTCTCACTCCCCTCAGGCGCCCTCTCGCGCCGTCGCCGCTCCTCCTCCTCGTTCCTCCGCCGTCCGGAGGAACCTGTCAAATAATGCCCAGCGGACCCGCTCGGGATGCCGCTCCGGCTGGTCACTGATCGGCTGCGCCCGACCAGCGCCAGGGCCCTCTCTAGCCCCCTCATCTCGGATCGCAGCATGTCGCTGCGATGCCGCTCCTCCCCGAGCTGCGTGCGAAGGTCACCAGCCTCGGCGCGCAGTCGCACCGCCTCCTCCGCGTCCTGCTGCCAGCGCGCTGCCGCCTCCGCCTCCTGGCGCCACCGTGTCGCCTCCGCTGCCTCAGGGCGTAGGCGTAGCTCCGCCATCTCCATCTCCAACGCGGTCGTCCGCGCCAGGGCGGTCCTCAGCTCCTGCTCCTGCAATGCCAAACATCCTGTCAGATTTCACCAAAAGAACAAACACAAGGGGCATCTAGAGTAAGAAACCTACCCGCTCCCGCAGCTGGGCGAGGGCGTCCTCCGCTCGGGCCGTCGCCGCCGCTAGCTGGCCCTCCAAGACGGAGCGGCCAGGGTCCTCCCGAGAGGAAGAGGCACCGCCCACCATCTGCTGGGCCCTCTCCAACTCCCCCCTCTGCAAAAGAAACACCACAAGGTCAGTCAACCAAAATCAGGATTAGAAGGGAAGGGCGCAAAGATACTTACCAGCTGATCCACCACGGCCTGGAGATCATCCCGCTGCTGGATAGTGGAGTGGAGGACGCCCTCGAGTGAGGCAATCCGTCCCTCGGGGTCAAGCTGCGAAACACAAGTCAAAATCAGTCACATAATTAATTGAAGAATTTAAAACAGACTGAAAGCAGTAAAACTCACCGGTCGTCGGGTCCCCCTGTACACCTGGGCCCCGTACCGCCGGGCATAGGCCCGGTAGTAGTCCTCGTCGCTGACAGCCTCAGAGACCACCTCCTTCCCTCGCTGCTCCCAATCGTCCAGCTGCTCCCGGACCCGGACCGTCCAGTCCGTGACCTGCTGGATTCCTCGGAAGCTGCGACCGGGCCTCTCCCACGATCTTTGTCGGGTCGGGAACTCCACCACCGCCTGGTGGAGTCCCAGTGTCCGCGCCACCAACCGGTGGTGGAGCGGGACCACTGTGTTATAACAGTGAAGCCAGATGTCCCTACCGAAGTAAGGACGGCCCCGCTCCACCCACGGTTGGGTGACGTCATCCTCCCCGACGTAGGGGTCCACTGCACCTGCACACCACAAGTAAAACACGCCAGTCAACTACCGGAAGAGCAATTAAAGTAGAAAGGCTAAGGCTAGAAGTCCTCACGTGTCCAAAGGGAATGGTGTCCATCGCGTCGTGGATCAGCGTCACCTGCCGCCGCAAGGATCGCTCGTCGCGGCAGAACCGCCAGCGCTGGAGAAGGGGCACGGCGCCTCGTCGCCTCGCCACCCCGCGGCGAAGAGAGGGGAGGTGGTAGTACACCCACACCTGCAGGAGCAACACAGTCAGTACCACGATTAATAGAATAAGCAGCAAAAATAACAAAGGTTGAGGGTAGAAATATACCTGGAGAAGTGGGAAGAAGCCCGCGACACCCGTCACCCTGCTGGAGGTGCCCAGACTGTCGAAGAGGTGGGCCAGGAGGGCCGCACCCCACGCGTAGTTGCCCACGCTGGACAGATCCTCCAGCAGGGGCAAGCAGCGGCAGCTCACCGGGTCCCCTCTGGTCCCCAGGATCAGCTTCCCGATCACCAGCGTCAGGAATCGCCGCAGGTCCCTGTCCGCTGCCTCTCCCTCCTCGTCCGCCATCGCCGCTCTCGCATCGTCGGTCATCCGCTCCATGTGCTCCGCCTGCCCCTCGCCCGTCTGGCGGCGTGCACTCGCCACGCCCAGGCTCGCCTGCAGCGCCGTCCGCTGCACTAGCGAGGATCTCTCTCCCCGCACCTCCAGTCCCAGTAGCCTCTCCACCGGCTCCTGGTAGCTGGTATAGGTGGTCCCCGTCACCGCCTGGCCATCCACTCTCAGGCCGGTGATCCGCACTACATCTTCCAACGTAGGGACCATGTGTCCCCACGGGAAGAGGAAGGCGTGGCACTCTGGGTCCCACCTCTCCTTCAGCGCCTGGATGAGTGCCACATCCGGCGCCAACTCCTCCAGCCTCAAGAACGGCCCGAATCCCATCCCCTCCAGTCGACGTACCTGGAAGTCCGGAAGGCCGTCATAGATTGCCCGGATCACTGCCCATCCGAGCCGGGACCGCAACTCAGTCTGCAAGGCAAACACCGAAAGGGTCAGAAATCGGAGGAATGAGCCAAAACGCTCTCTATCCTGTTAAAGCGACAAGGGACCTGTCGCCTTCTGAAGGCGACAGACCCCATGTCGCTTTAATAAGTCTCTCATCGCGACAGACCCCCTGTCGCCTTCTATAAGGCGACAGGATGGCTGTCGCCTTCTGTCTGGTAATACGACAGGGATCCTGTCGCATTACCAGAACCGACCCGAACGGAGTTTTTCCCCGTTTTCCGGCCGTCCCACGGGGCGAATCGCCCTACACACATCTTGCTCTATCCCCCCACACCCACATTCAAGGTTTGAGGCTTCGAAGACCTACCTTTTTGGGCCCGACCGGCTCGTCGTCGTCTCCCGCCGCCGGCGCAACGTCCTCCTCCATCGGGACAACCGGGGGCGGATCTTGGGCCGCCGCCGATGTCCCCTCGCCCGCTTGCCTCCGACGGATGGTCTTCTTCCGTCGTCTTCCGCCGCCCTCGCCTCCTTGCCCGCCGCCATCACCGCCCTCCATTGCCGTTTGCCGGAAGGAAGAAAAGGGGGAGGAAGGTTATGAAGAAGAAGGAGAGTGGGGAGAGGGAGCCGCCGCCGCCAGGGATCGCCGGAGATGGGGGGGTCTCGCCGGAGTTAGAAGAGAAAGAGAGGAAAGGAAAAGGGATTTCGGTTGGTTCGGTTGGAGGGAAGAAAGAAAGGGGAAGGAAGAGAGAGAAGAGAAGAAAAGGAAGGAAGAGAGAGATGCGCGTGGCTCGGTTTCAAAAACCGCCTCGGGAGCTGTAAAGGCGACACAGGCCCCGTCGCCTTCTTCTATAATGGTCGCGACACATAGTCTGTCGCTTTTACTTTAGTCATGGCGACACAGTATATGTCGCCTTCAGGGTGGCGACAGATGCTATGTCGCCTTCCTCAGCCAGTGCCCCAAAACGCTTAAAATTCCCATTGCAATAAATCAATCCTTACATCAAATAAAAGCTCTAAAAACCAAGTGTCTCACTGCCATTACATCAAACTCAACCCATCAAGTCTCATCAAAAGCTCAAAAGTACAATCATATCTCTCTCCCCGGCCCACGGTCCGCAAGGGGCCGAAGCTTCTCGTGCTCCAGGAGGTACGCCTGGTACGTCTCCCGGTCCTCGTCAAGTCTCGGCGGGAGTGCATGGGTAGCGCACGCCCTCCACAAGGCCAGCGCGCTCCGCACAGCTTGCTCATCCTCCGGGTTCCCCAAGCGTCGCTTCTTCACAGGAGGTAAGTGCGATGGTGGAAGTACTCTCGTCCTTGGCTTCCCGATCTGCAGGTAGCACCGCTGCGGGTTGTAGAGCACGGTCGCCATGTTCCCGATGAGTTGCAAATCCAAGCCGCGTCCGAGTGGCAGTCGGATCTCCGCTCCACGAAGTGCCGCTATGCCCAAAGCGAAGTGCTCCACTGGTAGGGTGCTGAAGTAAAGGCGCCATGCACTCCTCGTCTTCTTGTCGGCCGTCCTGCATAAAACTTTGTCCGAAAATTTGGCCGCGCCGCCAATGAAGTTCAATGGATGGCACCCGAAGATCCTACTGTCGGTGGTGGGGTTGTCGACCGGTTTAAACTTTATCCTCACACCCAACCAACACTCTAGGAGGATCATAGAGCCGTAAAGGAAACCTCCCGTGGAGGCCGAGGTGAGACCCAAGTAAAGGTACGCCAGGACGGCGTGAGAGAGTGAGAGTCCTCGCCATGCCCCACTAATCGCACTAAGGCTAGCATAGTCTATGAGGTGATCCCCGGACGGGAAGAGCACCACCCCGCATAAGCATATGGCCACGGCCTTTGCGATTTCCCGGTGGTCCACGCTCTTATCCTTGCACTTGGATATGACCCACTTAGACAATGGTACTAGATGGATGAATTGTGGGCTAATTATGGTGTAGACATCCCCCGGATCGGTCATGAACTCTCCAAGGATAAGCTTCGGGTTGATGGGCTCAATCGTATAGCTTATATTTTGCTCATCCCCCGGTTTTGTCTTAGGAAGAGCAAGGAAGGCTTCGACCTCCTCTAGAAGGACGGTCGCCTCAAATTTAGGGAAGATGAAGGTATGGGTTTGTGGGTGCCATAATTCTATGAGGGCCGTGATACTATGCCAATCAAAGGAAACCTTATGGTAGTTGTGAGCCGCTATCAAAACACCACCCAAACCCCACTCTCTCAAGAACCTAATGACATACATGGGTAAGGCTTTGATCATCGGGGCGATCCAAGTGAGCTTCGAGTAACGGCGAGAGCCGGGGAAGAGCTAGAAGGGAAGAAGAAAGGCAAAAGAAGAGGGTAAATTGATGAACAAATTCGGAGTTAAAATCATTGAAAATTCAAAACATCACAAACTTACCTCTCTCACTTCCTCGCTCCGGCTCAGATGATTGGGGATGTCCGTCACCCTCATGAGAGCTTCGTACACCGTCCGAGCACGCTTCGGACCTTCATAAGCCGTCTCCCCATCCATGGAAGCAAGAGGAGCTCTCTTCATAGCCATGAGAGCTTGCAAAGCTTGAAGAAGAGAAGAGAGAGATGAGAGCTCCGAATTTGGCCTCTCCTCCCCTTTATTTATAGAGCATAATACTCCTGTTCATGTTAGGAAAGGGTAGGGAAGACCCATTAGGAGTAGGACCTTGAGTGGGAGGCAATAGGAGTCCAAGTAGGGGTCAAAATCAGATCATATGCTGGAGGCTTTTGAGCTCGGGCTGAGAAAACTGCGAATGCGACATATCGACCTGTCGCCTTCAAGGTGGCGACAGGTCTTGTGTCGCCTTCTTCAGTTAAGCATAGCGACAGGCCCCATGTCGCCTTCCGACCAGTCTGTGCTGTCTTGCTTATTCTTCTGTAACTGTTCGTAATATTTGCACATATGCTTTGATGTCATTATTTGGTGCATTGTGTCATATCTATCTTATTGCTTTGATTATTGAAAATCCATAAAAATTAAGAAAATGCAGGAAAATCCATGAAAAAATAGAAAATCCAGAAAGACATCCGTCAGGTAAGTCAGGTAAGTATCTCTAACCTTAATCCCTTCGCATTACTATATGGTATCTACGCTATTATATCAGCTCAAGGACTGGCTGGTTCCCAGTATGTTTCAGGATCTGAGTTCCCCTCCATCAAAAACGAGGATGATCTAGATGCACGCTGCTAATCGCTGGATAGGCCGTTGGGTGATATGACTCGGGGACGACGGATTCTCTCGCACGTCGGGGATGCGAAGTGTCCTGACCCTTGCTCATATTGTCTAGCAATATTATCCTTGAATATTTGTTATTTTCTCCTTTCTTTGCATTCGTTTTTATGATTTCCTTTTTATTTTAGCCCAGCATGCATCATGTAGGAATTTTTGAGCTTCATGAATCATGATTTGTCAAAGTCAGCTTCCCAATGATGTCCCAACACAGATCCTCATTTCCAGACAAGAACTCCATTCCGAATTTGAAAGTTTTCCTCGAGCTTGTGCTCGGTTCAGTCCGCCGATGATGGTTCCTATGCAAGATTCCTCTCATCCCCATTCATTATGACAGTCATCCCTTTATCCCCGATCCGCTCATTAGTCGTGACCCGCTCGAAGGCCAGAGTCGAATCGACCCGCCGGGCAGCACCTATCCCCTAATGAACGAAACCTGCACGCTAAAAATAGCCAGGGTACCTCTTGAATCAGGAGGTTGATCATTCTTTTCTTTTGACTTTTATTCGTCCCAAGTAGGAGCCATCCTCGCGTTCTGTTCTTAACCATGTTCGGGGTTAGCCGGATAATTCTTGCTGCTTATTCGTCTAGAATGGGTGTCTCTTTACCTTGATGCCCGCTTTTCAGCTCAATCCGCTTCACTCCGCTACATCGCCGTTTCACGCCATTTTCGCTCCATCACCGCTCCACTCCCTTGCAAAGCAGGCATCAAGGAGGGGCAATCTGTAGACACCCATTTCTGACCCATAAGTCGAGCAAAATCCCTTGTCGTATCATTGACGCCCCACGTTGGCTCATCATCGTCAAGCTGACTTTCTCCGATCATGACATCATTCCCATTAGTTCATCGCCCTGGAGGGCTCTTCCTGGTCAAACCAATCTCTTGCTATAACTCTCTGAGTATAAGTCCGATATTTCATCTTGAAGGCTGTGCATGGCTGTTTGGACGACCAAACGTAGAAAAGGCCAGAAGGCGACAGGCCTTAAGTCGCCTTCCTGAAGACGACAGCCCCTATGTCGCGATCATAATTCTATATTTTAAATCCCTCAGAAAATCGAAAATGACTTGAAGTACCTTCTATATGAGGAAGGCGACATATCGAGCAGTCGCATTCAGAAGGCGACGCGATGGCCGTCGCGTTCAGGGCCTTAAACAGGAAACTCAATCCGAGGCTGATTTGGACCCATGCTATTGATGGTAATTGCTTCTTTTGGACGTCCAAATCGAGTCCAAATCCTCTCAAATTCGGAGAAGACCTTCCTAACATACTCCTTTCCGAGTTCCAATGGCCCTTGCACAGCCATACTTGCCCATAGTCGGACTCTTGCCCATTATTCCTCTCAGACCCGAGTTGGGAATAATCACCCATAAAAACCTTATTTCTCCATCTTTTTGGGCAAGGCCGGAGCCATTAGTTCGGGAATCCAGAGAGCTTCATCTTCCAAGAAGGGAGTTTCTTCTCCATACGACTCAGAAGAGCCCTCCAGGGCGTTTTCCCACCGGCTATCCAATCTCCTCTCCCCTTTTCTTCTTTCTTTCATCAATTTCATGCATGCATAGTTCGTTTTTCCTTCTAGTCTAACATTAGAACACGAAACACACACCCATCCTTAACACCCCCAGGGGTTAAAAGCCCCAATCCTGTGAGTTCCCCCCATAATAGTTCATGCACATGCACTTTTCATTGAATAGATCCATTGCACACGAATTCTAATGGGTTTTCTTTGTGTTTGAATCATCTTGGCAGGTGTTTGAAGGTTAGAACGAAGTGAGGCTCCTGTCCCTTGGCCGGCTGAGGAGCAGGAAGACGAGAATCCACAACTCCGTCCCTCTGAAGAGAAGGCGACACTTCCACTGTCGCGTTCAAGAAGGCGCCGTAGGCCCTGTCGCGTTCCGGGGAAAGGAAGGCGACACTGCATCTGTCGCTTTACCAGGTACGCCTTCCCTTCATCCTTCTCTTTTCCAAAGTAGTCAGCCCTCCACGTCTACATCTCCGAGGCGATTACTCTGGTGGCGATCACGGTCAGTTCTCAATCCCTATACTCATAATTTTTAATTCAAAAGGGGATACCAATCCCGTGATTACACACTGTCCCAAACTGGCAGAATTAGATCTCTGGGAAGAGTTTTTCTTTTTCTCTGTCTGTTTTTGAACAAGAACTTTCACTAGTTTTTCATTAGAATTAGCAGAGTTCTTGTTTGCAGCAGCTTTAACAAATGTTAATTTTGTTTTTTTTTCATTTTTCTTATCTTTCACAGAAGCAAGACTTGTGTATTTAGTATTCTTCAATTCATGTTGAAGCTTCTGTTTTTCAGCTTTCAATGCAACAACTTCTTTTTCTAAAATTTGAAGCTTGTTTAGCATGACATCTAAACCATTTTTCATCTTGTTCTTTTCATTTTCAAATTGAGCAATTTGTTTTTCCAAATCGGCAATTTTATTACTCAAATTGCTACATTCATTGTCCAATGGTTTGTCATGGAACAAGCATTCAATCTTCCTCTTTAAATGATGATTTTCTTCAACAAGTTGTTTGCATCTCTCATTTATTTGATGATCATGAGCCATGTTAGAAATCTATTTGTTTAATTGATCATTGTCAAATTTGAAGTTTTCATTGAGATCAATCAATTTTTCATTTTCATCTTTCAAATCAAGATTTTCAAATTCCAACTGATCATGATCTTCTTTTAACTGGACAACTTGTTTTCACAAATTTTGATTTTATCTTTCAGACTTTCTTTTTCCGAATTCAGTTTCTGAACTTCACCTTTCAAATTCTCATTTTCTCGTGAAAGATCTTTATCATTGTTTTGGAGCAATTCAAGTGTATTTTTCAAATTTTCACTTTCTTTATGGCAATGTTTTAAAGTCTTTTTCAAATCATTATTTTTAGTGTTCATCTTTACATTAAGATTTTGTATCTTCTCACAGAATTCAATCAATTCAACATAAGACATGTCTTCATCTGCATCAGAATCAGAATTAGAATACATAGATGGGTCTTGAATTGATTTACCTGACCTGGTAGACCCATTTGAACTCTTGTGTTCTGAAGAAGATGAAAATGCTCTGAGCTCTTAGAATGTGCAGTGAGAGCCACAACCTTCTGAATAGTTGATTTTCTGGATTCATTGAAGCTCTTCTTTGTCATAAAGTACTTGTGAATTTCTTTTGCTCCTTTTCTTTGTGGTTCCTTTGAAAAACTTGATGAAAGTGTGACTGGTGATTTCTCTGAAAATTATAACAGGAAATTCATGCAGATTAAAGAGATTTTCCATTATACCAAAACTTAAAAGACTATTAGATCTAATCACAGTGAATCAATGTAACAAGGAATTAGATCTAACAATTAGAGTGGTTAACCCTCTCTAATATCAAATGTAGGAATCAGAGCGATTAAGCACACAGAGACAGTGAAAGATCAAGCAAACAGTTCAAGCAATTAACACAGAGATCAAATAGAAGCAATCAAATCAGATCAGTAACAGACATGAACCTGCTCTGATACCAATTGTTAGGATCGGATGGGTGGATAGATCAGATCTAGAGGGGGGGGGGTTGAATAGATCTAACACCAATTAATGCGGAAGCTCAAGCAATTTAAAATTACTTCTAATCAGAGATCAATTCACCCAAACAATTTACTGATCTGAAGTGTGATTAGTGTGTGTGAGCAAATCGATTAGTAGTGTGAACGAAATCCCTATGCATGCATCTAGCGCAATACAAAGACAAACCACAATTCAAACCACTGCACAGAGGATTTTTAGGTGGTTTGAAAATCACCTCTAGTGACTCCTACGTCCACCCCTCACACAGTGAGGCCACACTACTTAAAACCTTGAGTACAACTCACACTGGAGCACAACGACTCCAAACACCCTTGAGCACGATGACTCAAGAAACAACCGGAGCACGACGACTCCAAATCCTTTGAGTACAACGACTCAAAGAAAACCCAGGAGATAGGTACGACTGCCTACTCCACAAACCACTTATAAGCACGACGACTCACAAGCACTTGAGCACAACGGCTCAACACCGGAGCACTATGACTCCAAACCTTTGGACCACGAAAGATCCAAGTTCTGCTAGAACAAGCTCAATTAGAGAATAGATCCTCTAGCCCGATCTATCTCAATACAATGATGAAAATCGAACAAACAGAATTAAGTGGTCTGTGCAGAACACATGCATAGATCACACAATGAAAACTGGATGAACACTCCAAGAAAATAAATAAAATAATGTGACTTGGATGTTCCTTGATGAAGAAGACTTGCAGAAGCTTGGATTGAAGACGCTTGAAGAAATTAGTTGGAGATCTTCTTCAATCCACGATGCTCTGCTTTGATGGCATCCAGATTGCCAGTTCTTCTTCTTCCTTTGCTACTCTTCTGCTCCTCAAACTGATGGCGCTGCTCTCATCCCTTTCTGGATGCTGATGCTTTATCCTCTCTCTTCTTCTTCACGTTCTCCCTCCAAACATTACTGCTCTGCTCCTTTCTTTCCCTTTCTGCAGCCGCCACACATTTTTCTGGAGAAGTTTGGTCTTTCTCCTCGTTGGGATTCTTGGAGTACAGAAAACATGGGTATTTATAGCCCCATATGTCCATAAGAAGCCTTGGAGTATGTGGGCACAAAACCCTAGGTCAAATCCCTTAATTCCCAAGCAGCCACGTGTCCAGACAAAATCACGTTTTTGAGTTTCAGCCGGAGTGTGTCGACACTACTTCAGAGTGTGTCGACATACTGTCCCAAACTGGCAGAATTGGATCTCTGGGAAGAGTCACTAGTGTCGACACTACTTTAGGCTGTGTCGACACACTATCCAGAACTGCCAAATAGGTCTTCTGGGAATTGGATCTAGTGTCGACACTACTTGAGGCTGTGTCGACACACAGTACAGACCTGTCAACTGGGTTCTCTGGGAACTGGGACTAGTGTTGACACTACTTGATCCTTTGTCGACACCACTTGACCATTTCTTTATCATTTTGCCTTGGGTATGAAGCATTGCGTCGACACTAGTAGAGGGTGTGTCGACACCACCATGACAAAATCTGCATACACCTGCAAAATTAACACATAAATCATTAGTACAAGATATTATCATTAAAATATGAGAGATTAAACATCAAAAACATGTTGTTTAAGCATTGTTGTGATATGTATAGAAAGTACAACATGTTCAACATATCATCATCAAAATCACAATATGTCATCATTAAAATCAAAGTATGTCATCATTAAAATCACAACATGTCATCATTATAATCACAACATGTCATCATTATGATCACAACATGTCATCATTAAAATCACAACATGTCATCATTAAGATCACAACATGTCATCATTAAAATCACAATATGTCATCATCAAAATCAAAGTATGAGTGATGTTCATTGGATATCATTAAAATACAACTTTAGAAAATTCCAAAACACACTCAACCCAACAACTAACGGACGAACTGACAAACTGGTCATCACTGCACGGTCTCTGTGCCTAGAAGGGTAGAAAACTCCCTGTCAGATCCCTCTGAGTGAAAATGTACTGCAAACTCTGATGGTCAGTGAAGATCTCGAATGCCTCTCCGTACAAATAGTGCCTCCACAACTTCAGAGTGAACACCACTGCTGCCAACTCTAAGTCGTGGGTAGGGTAGTTCTCCTCATGATTCTTTAGCTGTTGAGAAGCATAGGCAACGACCCCCATGCTGCATCAGCACTGCGCCCAAACCTGACCTCGACGCGTCGGTGCAGACCACGAAACCTCCGCTACCTGACGGCAAGACCAACACTGGCGCTGAAGTCAACCTCGTCTTCGGCTTCTAGAAACTCCGCTCGCAGTCCTCAGTCCAAACAAATCTGGCCTCAAGTCTAGTCAATATGGTCAACGGCTCTGTAATCCTAGAAAAATCCTGGATGAACCTCTGGTAATAGCCTGCCAAACCCAGAAAGCTGCGAACCTATGACACTGAAGTGGGATGCGCCCAAGACAACACTGCCTCGACCTTGGCAGGGTCCACTGCCACACCTGAACCTGAGATCACGTGCCCAAGAAAGTGCACCTCCCTCAGCCAAAATTCGCACTTGTCGAACTTGGTATAAAGTCGGTGACTCCGCAACGTCTCTAGCACGATCCTCAGATGCTCCTCGTTCTCCTCCTCAGAAGCCGAGTAGACCAAAATGTCATCTACAAAGATGACCACAAACTGATCCAGGTACTCACTGAACACCCTATGCATCAAATCCATAAAAGCTGCGGGTGCGTTCGTGAGCCCAAACGGCATCACGACGAACTCAGAGTGACCGTACCTCGAACAGAAAGCTGTCATTCCAACATCTGACTCTCTGATCCTCAACTGGTAGTAGCCTGATCTCAAGTCAATCTTTGAGAACACTCTGGTTGACTGCAACTGGTCAAACAAGTGATCGATCCTCGACAACGGATACTTGTTCTTCACTGTTACCTGGTTCAAATGCCTATAGTCATTGCACAACCTCAGACTATCGCCCTTCTTCCTCATGAACATCACCGGAAGACCCCACGATGAATGACTCGGACTGATGAAACCCAACTCAAGGAACTCCTACAACTGGCGCTTCAATTCGCGCAACTTAGCCGGAGCCATCCGGTAAGGTGCCTTGGACAAAGGCATCGTACTAGGAAAAAGCTCAATGGAGAACTCTACCTCCCACCTAGGCGGCAATCTGGGTAGATTCTTTGGGAAAACATCAGAGAACTCACAAACAACAGACACATAAAAAACCGACGACCCTCTAGGTTCCAAGGAACAAACAGAAGCAAGATATGCTACACAACCATCACGGATCAAATGACGAGCTCTACAGAAGGAAATAAAAGGTCGATGGGTAGACCGGATACCTCGGAAGCAGAGAACAGGTGCCCCAGGTATCTCAAACCGAACGGTCTTCCGCTAACAATCCACCACAGCTGAGTGAGCCTCCAACCCGTCCATGCCCAAGATGACGTCAAAGTCACGAAGCTGCAACGCATACAACCTGACCGGCAACTGGTGCCCCTGGACCTCAACTGTGACACCCTCCAGGTAACTGAAAGAACGCATGTAATCATCGGATGGGAGATCGACCATCACATTACACTACCTCTCAGGTGTGTGACGAACCAGAGACTCGTAAAACTCCTCGGAAGCAAAACGAAGGGAAGCACCGGGATCAACCAAAATATGAGCAGCTCTACCAAGGATAGGCAAGGTACCTATAACCAGGTTCGATGCCTCGGCCTGCTCCCGGGTAAGAGCCATCACACGACCACGATCACGCCCACGCTGCGGCGCCTGCTGGGGCAGCTGCTGCTGCGGCGGCTGCTGGTGCTGGGGGAACGACTACTACTGCTGGTATGGCTGGAACTGCAGAGGCTACTAATACTGTTGGAATTGCTGAGGCTGCTGTTGGGGAGGGAACTGGTTCTGCGGTAGCTACTGTGTGTACTACACTGGCTGTTGGACTTTTCCCATCGGGCAATCCCTCCTGAAGTGGCCCGGCAAACCACAAGTGTAGCAGACTGCCTCTTGTCTGCCTTGCTCAGCTCCCTGCTGGACTGACTGCTTTGTAAACCTCGACTGCCGCTTCTGCTGCTTCCCCCGACCACCTCCACGAGTGGTCATCTACTTGAACCTCGAGCGCAAACCTGAACTGCCTGAACTGCCTGAGCTCGAAGAAGAAGAAGTCGCACTACCACGACTACCTGCGGGGCGCTGGTACGGTGAGGACCTCGAAGAAACTCCTCCCTACTGCTGCTGCTGGGGCTGCCAGGTCTCTCTCTCCAAGGCGGTGGCCTTAGCCACAGCCTCTCCCAAGGTGGCACACATGTGAGCAGTTACACCCACCTCAAATCTGGCCTCAAACCTGCAATGAATGTCTCTGCACAAGCTTTCTCACTACTGGAAACATGAGGAACATGCCTCAACTACCGGATGAACCTCAGGTGGTACTGAGTAACTGTGAGATCGCCCTGAACCAACTCATGGAACTCATCTCGTCTCTTACGTTGAGCATAGTTGGGGAAGTACTCACCGTGAAAGACCCCCAAAACCCTCTGCCAAGGGATCTGATCCAAACGCTGCCTTGGAAAGTGAGTTTGCCTCTGAACTCTCCACCACTCATGGGCTGGCCCCTTGAGCTAATACACTACCAGTCTGACCTGGTCCTCCTCGGCGCACTGCATAGTCTCGAACGTGTGCTCCAACTCGTGCGTCCAACTCTCCGCCTTGTCTGGATCATACACACTGAAGAACGTCGGTGGCCGGAGATGCAAGAACCTCTCCAAGAGGGCGGTCCTGTCCTCAGTGACTGCTGTCCTCCTCCGACCGGCCCGGGTACCCCAGCACCCGACGGCTGCTGAACTACTGGCTGCTCCACCTCTGGATCTGCCTGCTGCTCCGGTACTGTTGGGGGAGGTACTGGAGGCTGACCTCCCGCTGCTGCCTGCCCAGGTTGCCACGCTCCCTGTTACAGGGTCCTGAAGAACTACTCAGCCAAGGGAAACCAATCTGCATACTGCTGTGGCTGAGGCTGGTACTCCTGCTGCTGCTGCTCGCCTGCTGCTGCTACTGCTGCCGCTGCTCCCTGAGGATGTGCCACAGACTCCTCAGCTAACACCTCCTCTTGAACCTACCCCTGCGTGGGCATATCTGACTCATTCTGCTGCTCTACCAGCTCTCTGATCTGCCTATGCCTGCGCGGGCATATCCAACTCATTCTGCTGCTCTACCAGCTCTCTGACCTGCCTATGCCTGCGCGGAGCCATATCTTGCATGGCACACAACCAACAAGGTTAACAATACCAACTCGGGCGGCTAACAGTGTACTTGTACTACTGTTGGGACTTCCTGTTACAGTTTAGATCCTCTACAAGTCCTGTCAGACTCTCGCTCTAGTACCAACTGTAATGACCCCGAGAACCGAGGACCCAATTTTTGCGGTCACCGCCCACGGATCTGGAGACCCGAAAGGGCTATAATATAAGTCTAACAGAATATGTAAAGGAAGTAAACGTCAACTGCTGAACTAGAAGCACATAGGCAGAAGTAGAAAGAAGAGCGAGACTACTGTGTATCGCTCTAGGTACAGTCCCAACACATACAACTAGTAAAAGTAAGGACAGGGGAAGAACAAGTCCCTTAGGGGCATACCCCGAGGGTGACGTACACTGAGAGGGAGAACCACTGCTAGCTACGGGGACCATGACTACCGCCCCGTCTCCTCCGCCCGGCACGCGCCCTACCGCTGCTGAGAAGTCACACCTGGAAAAGGAAGGGATGAGCTTCACAACAGAAGCTCAGTAGGAACTACCAATCTCCTACTGCCTCTAATAGGTAGTCAAAACTATGTACTTAATTAAAAGACAACAGTTATATCTTCTACCTATGAACGAAAGTGCGGAAGCAAAGCTACTAACTACCAACGGTACGGAGAACACCACGGTCGAAAACTCCGTAGAACCTACACGTCGTGACCACCACACGGCTGGCTACGTAGACAGGGAGAACCCCGCCTGGACAAGAGACACTAGCTACGGAAAACACTACCACTAGTCAACCGGTCAGGTGCGTCCATTGACGTCTTATCCTCGACCCAGGTCCAAACCTCCAGGTGTCGTCAGAGTGAGGCAGGAACACTAAGTACACAATAGTAATCGCCGTAGTCTGGCCGAACTACGGTCCCACGCTTGGCCTACTGTAGTCTGGCCAGACTATGGTCCCACGCCTAGCCTCTCTAAGTGGTTCCGGGGCTTCAAAGAGCGAGGCAGTGAGAAAAAGGACTGGCTGGCCTGCACCGGGTAGAACTCCGGCCGTCCTCGGTGTCCCAGGCTAACCAAGAGAGCTCTGAAAATGACTCGACGCCGCTGTCCTAACCACCATTTTCCCCTCAACTCCAGAGTCCGTGACTTGAGTATGCTCGTCACCCCGAACACTCCCTCTAATGCGCACGAGGATGGGGGTCCCAGGCAACGGTAATAACCTCTCTCACGGGACAAGCCCTCAGGTGCCGAGCACCAGGAGAACGACTAGTGTAGGACTGTACTAGGAAACTAGCACTGGTGCCATGGGTATAATAAGAAGCGGAAATGGTGAAGACTCCACAAAAACACGGAACTTCGCAAGACCTACCTGTCTCTGTTGTAGTCGCGACGCATCCGGTCGTCGCGACCTTGTCGCGACACCCAAGAGCGTCACGATGATGTCGTGGCAGCCTTATCGGTCGCGACATCATCGCGACCTCCATACAAGTCGCGTCTTCAGCCGAGAGGGGTTCCGGTGCAGTCCTCCCGGAGACCACCCCAAAAACCATACATTCGCATTCCACAGGGGGAGGGGGGCATGGGAAACATATGTGAAAGCTCATAAATCATCCAAACCACCCTTAAACCCCACAACACATGGATTTACAATGAATCTACGCTCGATGGAATCCTCACTCACGCGAGCATGATTCTCACACTCCCACAACCTGAAACCACGAGAAACCACAATCTCAACGGGGACGGGAGCATGCTAGGGCGAGAGGAGTCAAGGGTCCCTACCTCCAAGTTTAGAGCCGACCTGTTGGGGCCTTCACGTCAGAATGGCCATCTCCTCCTCGATCCAAGCACCACGAGCACGTCCCCTGCACGATGGAGACGTCACCGCCTCTCCATGAGCACCCAAAACCGCCGGAGGACACAAGAGGGCTTGGGAGAGGGAGAGGAAGGAAGAAGAGGAAGGAAAGGGCGAGAGGGGGAAATGGGGTGCAGCCCTCGGTTTTAAACCAATGGGCCCCAAGACGTGATGGGTCAGCCCGAAGCGACAACGACCGTGTCGCGACACCCAAGAGCGTCGCGACCATGTCGCGATGGCCACCCCCGGCACAACCCAAAAGGCAGTCAAACCTCGAAGACCGGGAAACCAGAACGCGACGGTTGACCAGGTCGTGTGAACGCTGTACGCACCTGACACCCAACAAGGCCGTTCTGACAGAAAGGACAGCGGCCGCATCTGTCAGAAAAGCAGTCACGACGCCTCCAGACGCTGCGATAAGAACGCGACGCGCACCCTCGTCGCGACAGCCAGGTGTGCCGCGTCAGAAAGCTTGTCGCGACGGGCTCCCCTGGCGCAACCTTGTCGCGACTAGGGTGCCTGCCGTGACCCTAAGGACGAGGCCAAGGACCCAAGAGGGCCGGATCTTACATTGATTAAATCATTTAAGCCCTAATTAATTTAATAATGTTCAATTAAGCGTGATTAAACTCTAATTAAGCTTGCTTATGTTCCATTAAGTTTTATTAAGTATTATTTTCATACTTCTAGCTTGATATAAAAATGAAAACTTAAGCTTGCTAATATGATTATTATCATGTTAATGTCACCATGACATACTTTCCTTATAGACACATTATTTAGACTTTCCTTGTTTATTAGTGGCCTTATTTAAACTTTTCTTGTGTATCACGTGCCTTGTTTAAGCTTACCTTATGTAATACTTACTTTATTTGGAAGTTCCTAGTTTCGGCTTGCCATGTATTGTGGTTTCTCCGTTTGTCTTGATTTACTTGCTATATACATATCAAACACTTATTAGATATGTTCTATTTCTTGCGCACTACACATTTGCACAATTTAGGCAGGCTCTCTTGATAAATTGGAATCTCTCTAATGGACATTCCATTTTGGCAGATTAGGAACCTTCTTGTTAAGACCTCCGTAAGTCTTTGTACTATGTGGATTCCCTCATGGAGACCGAGCTAGTTGTACCATTGAAGTTCTATGGAGATAGCATGCACTTTTCTTTCTCATCTTACTCTCTCGACATTAGTCCAAATTGAATGACAAAGACATTAATGGATTGTTAAACTTAAATTACACTTGATTACCCTCTTGACGATTGTGTTCCTGAATCCTTGTCCTTGTCATGATAGTTTTGAACTTGCTTGACTAGTCCATCCTTATTGACACACCTTCTTGTGATATAATCTTGAAGTGCTTTCTAATGATATGAATAAGATTGGAGTCATGGACTCAAAACACGTTCTTGTTACCCATGAGTCGATGGGCTCATTGGGACATATGCCAGTATTGTGCAATACAAACATGACTATGGGCCCGTATTTGGTCCTAGAGATTCTGGCAAAGTTGTGTTGCCTATGGGTGTGATTGTCCGATTTGCTCCAAAAAAAGTCATGTTTACCCCAAGGTGTTGATTGCTCAGTTTCCCAAAGATGTTCGTTACCCCAGGAGTTGATTGTTAGGCTGATCCCCTAACAAAGTCATGTTGCCTAGTGTGGTGCAGAATCATGATTGGTGCTTGGCATGGCACGTACTTGTTAGATGTGATATACTTGCTTGACTTGACTTGTTACTCACTATTGCGTGCTAGTCCTTAACTTGAGTGGTAGAGGGACGTACTTGCTTGAGGCACCAGTAGACCCTGCATCATATGAAAAGTACATTCTTGTGGAGTGCCCAGAACGAGTTATTCAAAATACTTGCTAGTGAATTGTTCTGCATGCTTGTACTTCCCAGTGTTATCGTGATCTATTGAAAGATACTCTAGTGACCTTCTTGCCTAAAAGACTTCTTGTACATCTTGATTGTTTCCTCTTCAGTGATATTAACACATGAGTTATCCTGACCTTCTTGAACTTTTGACTATGTTTATTACTTCTAAATGTGAATATTCCCTTGTACATGCAAGATACCTTCTAGCGTGATAATCTCTTTGGACATCTCTTGAACACATTGCTAATAATGTTTTCACTAGATTTATCATGCATGTTAGAACATCTTGTTTTTACTCGTGCCTGCCTAGTTCTTAAAATGTTAGTTACTTATATCATTGTTCGCACATTGAGGTGTAAATCCTACTGAGCAATTGCGCTTATACCTGCTTTCTTTAACATTTTTAGGTAGTGAAGGTAAAGTTAAATGATGGGACTTGTGCACCGAGTGTGGAGCACACTTAGAGAGTCATTTCTATTTCTAGTTAGTCTATGAGAGAATGGTCATTATTATAATTTTTCCTTTCTTTTGAGAGATAAATAGATTGGTGAGCAAGGAGTGTTTCATTGACATTGGAGGTTGTAATATTCATTTTTGATAAATAAAGGAAGAGAATTTCATGATTTCATTATGGGCCCTACTGGTAGTAGCTATTTATCTATAGCTTTTGAATGCTCTCTTGTTCGTCGCGTCTCCTGATTTATTTCGCTGCTAAAAATTGGGGGCGTGACAACCTGAGCCGCCCAATCATCCTCTAGACTCTCAAGGTTTTTCTCCACTTTCTCCACCTGAGCCGCTTAGTCCAATGCCAGGTTCTCGTCCTCTGAGGACTCCTAACCCTAATCTACCTTTTCCTCCAGATCCTCCTCTATCCATGTAAGGCCCTCAATTTCTGTGCATTTTATAAGTGTTTGATGCTTTGTTGTTCTGCCTGAAATTTCTTCTTAACGTCAACATTCATTGATGTTAAGGTCCAGTTGACGGCAACACTTGTGTCATTTACTTTGTGGCCAGAAGGAATAGACGTCAATATCGATTGATGCCTATCTCTGGTTGACGGTCACTATGTGGCCGTTTTCTTCTTCGACTGTGTTTGGGATTCCAGATCTGAAACTGACCCATTTTCTCCAGAAACTGTTTAGGAAACCTCCCCCCAATGGTCAGGACTCTAATGACCTAGGATTCTCTTGACCCAATTGGCTTTATAACCAAGTCATCTCGGCTAGGAGAGGAGTTTGGCTCAAAGAGGTTTTCTAGGTTTCAGGGAGAGAAAAGAGAGAACTTGTGAGGGTTGATCCGGCGATTTGGAGGCTTCAATGGCGATGTTCTGCGATTGGGAGACTCTACTGAAGGTGGAGGCACTCTCCTAACGCCGGAGGATCAACTGCATAAGCATGGAAGTCGGATCAAGGTGGGGAACATCACCTCTTTGGCTTGGTCGAGGAGGGCTTCATCACCAAAAAATTGATCTTCAAGGATTTTTAGAAAGGCAAGTAACTTAGGGGTTTCATCCCTAGACCTATCACCTAGAGTTTAGGTATTTTTTTGAATTTTTAATTCATGTCCTGGACCCCCAAATTCATCATTTTTCTGTGTTCAGTCTGCACCTTCTACAGACAGGAGGTTGATGGCAACCTTATTGCAGCCAAGTTCCTGAGTTAACGGCAATCGATTGTGCCGTTAACCCACCCTGACGGCAAGGACCCTTGTTGTCAAGTTCTTCTGGTTTGACAGAACAGTGGATTCAATCTTGTGGTGTGATTTTTCAGGGATTTATGGATGTTTGCATATGCTATAAAAGTTCTGATTGGTCAGGTATGTTTATTAGGTCAAACCATGAATTCTTGTTAATGTTTTGATCATAATTACGAATTATAGAATTTCTGTTATGGGAAATTATGCATGCTTTGACATATCTAAATTCAGAATAAATAGATATGATGTATCAAATTGTTACAGGAAATTTCCATGAACCTAAGGTTACTGTAGACATGTTTTAAGACTATTAGATCCGACTGTTAACTGTTATCATGTCTAATTGAATTACTTATTAAATTGCATGAGAAATCTATTAAATGTTAAAAATAGATATACTATCATGACAATTCTTAAAAATTAACCATATGATATATTCCATGGGTAGAGTTTATGGTTAAAATTTGAGTTTGTTCTGACATGTGTAAGTATTATTTGCAATTGTAAAAGCATGAAAAGGGCATATTAAGTATGATTAGTTCAGAAATGGTATTTGCTGTGATTAGTATCATGTTTAGGTACTGTTAAGCATATTTTCTTACTGTTAGATAGCCATGATAAGTTCTGTAACCTGAAAGATATGTGTTTGCATTATTAGCATGTGAATGGATCATTAAAAGCATGCAAAATGTTGCTAAGTATGTGATTAAGTGAAATTGTGTCGAAATTGACACTGCTACCATAGAAGGCTGTGGAGCTGTACTGTAGAAAAGTCCCTATGGAAGGCTCAATGTGTATGTGATATCCTGTAGGCATCAGGACGAAATCTTGGAGGTGGACAAGTACCACTAGTTAGGGTGGAGAGGGTTTCTCCTAGTTCTGCGCAGTTACCAAGATTCGTCACTATAATGCATAGGTGACGGGTATGTGTTATGTGATATGTGTGTCCTTCTTTATGGTGGTTCGGACTATGTGTCACGGCAAAAAAAATAATGTGTAAAGATGTGAACTATGTGTGAATGTGTCAAGTGATTATGTGATAGTGGTGTGTAAATGTGTTACAATGTGGAAATTATGTGAAATCATGTAATTATGTTTTATTTATGTTAAAATAACAAGAAAAATGTGTGAATATGTGGTATAAAAGCATTTGAAAAGTGTTAGACATCATGCTAGATTTTCTAGTAACCATGTGTTTAATTCCATGATCAAGTTGTTTGGAAAATATATTATGAATGAGTTGCAATTGATACCATGATGTAAGCTAAGACCATGTGTAGATAACATGTTATAGGTTATTCATTTGTATTTGTTGTTATGACATGAACCATGTGGTAAAATTACTCTTTTATTAAATTAAATAGCATGATTGTGGTACGTGTAAGGATTGTGCCAATAGGTTACTTGCTGAGTCTTTTGTGAAGACTCATCCTTGCTTTAACATACAAGGGAGATAGGTGTTCCTATGATTGAGGAGGACGTTGTGAGGAGCGACTCCGAGAGAGAGGAGTAGCGGAGCTATTGGAGGACTGTCTTATAGATTGTACTTTCATTCACTAGTATGTGGACAATGATGTTATGTTATCGATGTAACAACCCTCTTTATACCAATACGATTATACCAACCCACATCGATATAAAGGGCACCGCCACAGTGGGACATGTACCCAACACAACACATTAGGTAGAGATGTATATAAATAACAAAAGAAAGTACAACAAAAATAAAAGATACTCTTATTCCATCATCAATCACACATTCCACAGTCTATACAGTAGAAATGAAAATAAACCAATGTCCACAATTATACAAGTCCATATAATAACATCATTGTCCACATACTAGTAAATGAAAATGTAATCTAAACAAGTACTCTCCACAAGCACAGCTACTCCTCTCGCTCGGAGTCGCTCCTCACAATGTCCTCCTCTAGCACGGGGACACTTGTCTCACCTGTATGTTAAAGCAAGTATGAGTCTTCACAAAGACTCAGCAAGTAACCCATTGGCACATCCTTACAAATATCACATAACATGCTATTTTTGAAACAATAAGAGAAGTTTTGCACATGGTTCATGTCATGATAATCAAGTACATATGAATAACCTATAACATGCTTTCTACACATGATCTATAACTTTAAACATGTCATTAAATACAACTCATTCACAACATTTTCTACATAATTTGATCATGGAATTTAGCACATAGTTACTAACAAACCTAGCATGACATCTATCATTTTTCACATGCTTTTATATCACATGATCACACATTTTTCTTGCTGTTTTAACATAAATAAATCATAATCACATGGTTTTCACATTGATTCACATCGTAACATATTTGCACATCTCTTTCACATGAACACATTGCACATTTACACATGTTCACATCTTTACACATTAATTACTGTGACACATAGTCTGAACCACCATAAAGAAGGACACACATATCACATAACACATACCCATCACCTAGGCAATATAGTGACGAATCTTGGTAACTGTGCAGAATCGGGAGAAGCCCTCTCCACCCTAACCAGTGGTACTTGTCCACCTCCAGGTGGGACGACCCTCCTTATACCGGTACGATTATACCAATCCACGTCGGTATAGTGAGTCTCGTCACAGTGGGACATTTACCCAAACACTAACACACATGATTGAGATGTACATAAATATGAATACAGAGTAGCGGAAGTAAAAAAACTACTGTCTTTTCATTTCATCATCCACATTAAACATACATGATCCATATAGCAATTTAAGGAACTAAGTCCACATAATGAATTACAAAATTCAAATTACATTGTTCGTCCACAAATTTACATAAGCTTCAATTTCATAAGTCTCAATTACATACTATGAAAGTAAGGTACAACAACGGTGACCCCACAACACTCTATTCTCCTCGCTCGAGTCGCTCTCAATGGTCTCCTCCAAGGAAGTAGGGTCACCTGCTAAACCTGTACGCCGAAGCAAGAGTGAGTCTAAAAGACTCAGCAAGTAAACTCCATACACATCATACATGCATACATCACAAGTAGGCCATTCATTCAATTTTATTAATCAAAACATGTAGCATGGTTGTACAATAATGGAAAACTACCTATCATGATATTTCTACTAATTTCACTATGCATGATACATGGTTTATATCAATCCAAAATGAAATACCTACCGCATGCTTTCTACTCATTCATTCACATGAGAACTACACTTACATTTAACTACAACATGATAGCAAATTTAGCATGAGATTTTCACACATAAGTAGGAAATATCCCTAACATGGATTCTACACACTTTTGCACATATAAAACACCATTATAAACACATTAAGGTTGCTATTTTAACATGAATCTAACATTTTCATAACATAAATCACAAGTTCGCATTTTTAACACCTTGGATTCACATGTTTACACATTTACACATTTGCATTGTTCACATTTACACATTTCACATTCACATATTCACACTACACAATTTGCACATATACACATTCACATTTAAATGCCGTGACACATAGTCCAAACCACCACTAGAAGGACACATTCACATAACACATATCACATAACACATAGACGCCACCTAGGCAATACAATGACGGCTCTTGGTACTGCGCAGACTGGGAGAAGAACTCTCCACCCTAACCAGTGGTACTTGTCCACCTCCAGGATTTCATCCTAATGCCCATAGGATTTTAACACATTGAACCTTCCCGTGGGGACTTTTCCACGGTACGGTCCCACAGCCCTCTATGGAAGCAGTGTCACACACGGCACAATTTACACATTTCGATTTTTTAACACACACACATTTCATCCAATTTACGCATTACTTACGTTGTCGCTATTAAGCACATGGTTCAATTTTTCCTAATTCATGGTGCTACTGTTTGACAGAGTTTTAAACACTCAGTAATTTACACTAATCAGGTTGAAAACACATAATCAAACCATAATCATGATAGCATGTATTAATAGCTCATTTTCACATGGAAATTTCACAATATAACCTACTGTTACCCAAATCTCATGAAAATTTAACCACACACTGTTTGCAGAGTTTAGACCGCTCATGAAAATTTTCATATTTTTCTGAATTACATAGAATTTACAGAAAATGAAACACTCATTCACTTGCCATTAATAATTCAGTTATCATGGAAGCACAACATAAATGTCGGATTTGGCAGTTCTCAGACCTGTACCTAACATGCACATTATCACTAATTTTTTTTTTGAATTTATCTCACATCATACTATTTACTGTGATTTTTACATGACCCTACACATGCTTTCTCATTTCATTACCGAAATTGTAATAAATCACATGATCATGGGAAAATTTCTAATTTTGCAGAGCATGGAGTGGAGTGACATACATACACATGGTCTATAAAATTTATGGCATTCAAATTCCTCACGAAGTAAACAGTAGACTAGCACAACCAAGGTCTCATTTAACATGCATTTTTCATAAGTGTAACCATTCATACTATTTACATAAATTCACAAAATCTCACAACGCATTCCACCATTCATAATACATAGCATATAACGTTTACAATATATCCTCATACGAAAAACTTCGGAAATTAATCATACATATAAGGAAGAACAGCTCACTGTTCTGTCCTGAAGAACTAAACGGCAAAGGCTAGCCATTCAAAGGGGTTAACGGCAACATCGTCTTCCGCCAACTGAAGAGCTTAACGGCAAGGAATCTTGCTGTTAAGTTCCTGTCTGTGCAAAAACACATACCGAGCTCCAAAGAAAGGGTGAATGTGGGGGATCCAGGACACGAGTAAATCCCATAAAATATCTAAGACTTACTGGACATATACATGCATCACGGGGATGGGTTACTTGCCTTTGAATAAATCTACAATCGGATTACAAGGTCAGAGAAGCCCTCCTCGGCCAAAGCCAAGAAGCCTCCAAAACACCTCCACTCCGGCTTCTGGGATGATCCTCACAGCACACCAGAGCCGGGGATGTGTAGCCTGATGTCAAGGGTTCCTCCTTGTCGAAGTAGATCGCCGGAAAAAGCCACCAGTCTTCAGATCTCAAGGCTTAAAGTTCTGGTTTCGCACAGGGACTTAGGGTTTTCTTTGCCAAGAGACAAAGGGGTCTCTTCCAACTGCTAAGGGGTGCCTCTACATAAGTCTAGGCTTGGGGCATGCGTGGGCAAGGTCTGATGGGAGTTGAGAGCCGTTGGGAGACATCTCCCCAATCAGTGAGCAAGCCCAACCCGGAATTTCAGGGTCTGCTACGCACAGAAAATAAGAGAAGTAGACGTCCACATCCATGGCCATTTACCTCATAGTTGGCGTCCATCGACATGGACATCCATCCATGTTGACGCCAATTTGCTCTTCGGCCAGAGCATTAAACCATGCAGAAAACCATATATACGATATATATATATACTTGCAACATATATAGTATAGTGTACACACTACTACACCATGCAAACAAACAATAATTACATCTAAACATACACATGCATACATAAGTACACCTAGCTAATATGTATGTAGATATCTACATATGCATACATAATATTTACACACAAGTACGAATCCACACACACAACAAAATAAAAGGACAAAATTTGAGGGCCTTACACCAAGATTTCATCCTGATGCCCACAGGATATCACATACACATTGAACCTTCCCATAGGGACTTTTCTATAGGACGGCTGCACATCCTTCTATGGTAGCAGTGTCAATTTCGACACATATTTCCCTTAAACACATTATCTCACTTAATCACATGATTAATGTCATTTACATGCACTATTTGGTCCATTCTCATGCAAATTATTCAAATACATATACTTCAGTTTATAGAACTTAACATGACTATCTAATAGTGTCAATTCATGCATAACAGTGCCTAAACATGCTGCTAATCATTGAAAATACATTTTCTTAAACAATCATGCTTAATATGGCTTAAATACCTTTTATAACTTCAAATAGTACCTAGGGTTATCAAAACAGTCCCAAACGTTAACCACAAACCCTACGCATGGAATATATCATATGGCTAATTTTTCAGAATTTTTCGTAGCAGTATACTATTTTTAACATTTAATAAAGATTACATACAATTTTTGCAAGATATTACACTTTAACATGATAGACAGTAAACAGTCAGCTTTCATAGTTTTAAAACAGTAGCCCTAAGTTCATTAAAATTTTCTATAACAATTTCCTGAATTAATTCTATTTATTCAGAATTTAATCCTGCCAAATCAGGCATATTTCTCCATAACAGAAATTATTTTAAATGAAATTGATAACCACATAATTTTTTGAGTTAAATTTCATACATATAGTAATTTTAGACAATCTTTGTCCATAAATAATGTGTATTTTCATTATAATTTTCATTTCGTCCATAAATAAGTTTTTGAACATGTTAGTTGATATTGGGGTAGAAAACACTTGTTAGATTTTCATTCAACAACTTAATGTTTCTTTTTCAGATCGAATAATTAGATTCATTTTTTTTTGCATAGATACACTTTTAAAATAATAATAATAATAATAATAATATAATAATAATAATAATAATAATAATTGTAAATAAATGTTGTACATATCTTTTAGTAAATAAATGTTAGTTTTGAAAATAAAATTATTAACACCTTAAAAATTGTTAACACTCCAACTAACACCATTATATCCCACTTCATTTAATAATAATAATATTTTAATATCCCACCCACTTACCCCTTTTCATTTCTTTTATTAGATGGAGGTGGCCCTGCTGCGTAACGATTTGGGGAGCCAAACAAATCGACTTGCTGCTAGAAGCTAGGGCAAGCTGAGGCGTGGCTGCTGGTGGAGCTGCCGTCCTGTGCACGGCGATGTGCAGGGCAAGCTGAGAGGGCCAGGATCTGGTGCATGCGAGCTGCTAGCTGGGCGACCAAAGATTGAAGCCACTGGAAGCTTGAAGCGACCAGGGCCAGATCTGCTGCCGATGGTTGCTGCGATGGCACCAGGGTGGAGGCGGCTGGGTCTTCTGGCTGGGTTTTCTGGTTGTGCACGGCGATGTGGGCTGCTGCTGGCCAGGGCGGCTGGAGCCAGGCTGGCCGGGCTGTGGCTTGTGAGATGGCGGGAAGCTGGGCGGATGGCACATGCGGGTGTGCTGTGCGGCAAGGGCTGCTGGGCGGTGCGCCAGGGAAGCTGGCTGCGATGGCAATGTACGGCTGCGGAGGTGGCGTGGCTGGACTAGCTGAGGCGGCGCCCATGGTTTGCAGTTAGTGTGTGCCCAGGTGATGGCGATGCTGGGCCAGATCTGAGGTGGCCGATGGGAGCCCTGGTGGCTGGGCAGCGATGGAGGTGTGGTATGGCTGGGTCATGTGTGCTGGCGCATGCGATGGGTGATGTACAGCTGAAGCATGGAGGCGGTTTGCAGGGCGCCCAGATCGGGTGTGCGCTGGGCTGCTGGACCTGGAGGTAGAGCGATGGCGCCAGGGGTTGAGGCGGTTGAAGCCCCTGCTGAGCTGGCGATCAGGGGTGACCCTGGGTTCGGGATGGCGCTGCTGGATGTAGCCAGCCGAGGTCGTGCAGATGCAGAGGTCTTGCTGATCTGGCGGTGTGCGTGGCCTACTGAGGTGGCCAAGACGAGATGGAGGCTTGCGCAGGAGGAGTTCGAGAGGAGGCGCCCGGGCATCTATAAAAGGACTCGAGGTCCTCATCTCCGGGGCGCTGGTTCGATGCTTAGAATTTTTTTTAGTTTCCATTTTCTTTCCTGTATTTCTCTGTTCTTCCATAGTGCAGTGAGGGAGATGAATTGTGAGAGATTGAGAGCTTAGCCAGTTCAGATTTTAGTTTAGTTCTTGCCATTTACTTCTGTAAATTTTCTTTGAGCAGTAGAGAAGGGGTGGGAGATTTCGAGAGTTCTGTAAACATTTGAGATTTTCTTCTGTTGGCAGAGAGGAGAGGGAGATCGAATTTGTTCTATTTTCTTATGTGCAATGGAAGGCTGTTAGAGGAAAACGATCCAGTAGATTTTAATTTCCAGTTCTTCTATGTTTCTTCTTCTTTACTGTGTGATTTGTCTACCTCATCTGAGTTGCATTGCCCATTGTCTTCTGTGTTTAGATGATTCAAACCAGTACAATTGTTATTTCTATTTCTTCTGTGCATTAGGATAGATCGATGCAAGGCATTTGTTCATTTTTTTTTTCTTGTGTTAGTTTAATGGTTGAGCAGTAAGAGCTTATTAGGCATTCCGGAGATCTTCACAGGGTTTCAGCTTTCAGGGGGTTCGACTGCAGGGGAAGCTATGGTGATTCTTGAGTTCCTTCTTCCTCTAGAGGTATGTACTGTCTAGATGGCACAGAGCAACCAAGAAGACCCCATTTCTTGGTCTGTTCTGAGGCTGTCCAGCATCCAGGAAGCCTCTGGAGAGTGGAGTTTGTGAGTTCAGATTTTTGTTGCTGCAGAGATAGTTTGAATTCTTGAGGGATTCCGGAGCTTCTTGGTATTCTAAATTTTATTCTTATTTCTGTTCTTCATAGCAATTCCAATATAGCAACAATAAAATTCTGTTTGCAACAGTAAACTTCTGTTTCTAATTTTCTGTTTGATCTTTAAGTTCTGGAGATAGTGAGTGTTTGTGCAGAGTCGATATTGATTGCCGATTCCCTGAGCTATAGGGGTACTTTAGTTTGGTAATTTCCTGCTGAGATATTGTTCTGCTATTCGCTTTTGAGGTTCGGATTGTTTGGAATGAGAGTTTGCTTCTGTGCATAATTTTCTATTTTGGATTGAGCATTCGGAGAGGTGAGCGTGTCCTTTGGCTAGCTTTGATTTAATCTGTTCATCCAGTCATATGAGAATGTCTATTTCAGATTTCTGTTGATCTACTTGATCCCTCAATTGAGAGGGTACAGTGTTATCAATTTCTTTTATTTTTTTCATTTTTTCATTTAGCTTGTTCTTTCCTTTTATTTGACTTGTCAAGAATGTGCGGGATTTGATCGGTGTTGTTTACACATTCATTTTAATGCATTGTTGATAGAATAGAGATTTCAAGTCAAAGTAGTTTTAATTCAAGCTTTATTCAGCCTCTCCGTGGAAATGACCTGTTCTCACCATTGTGCTAGTTCCTTTTTGCTATTTTAAATCTGTGAGACAGTTTAGAGGAGGTGAGCTTGTTGCTATGTGCAAAGAACTCTAGACAACGGAATTGCACAATCAAGAATGCGCGCGTTCCAGAAATCATGATAAAAAATTTGACAGAAATTCACAGTCTAACCCTAAGACAATACCTGAACATCCATAATTCTTACAGCATGTGCGAACATCCAAAAATCTTAAAATCATATCACAGAGATTAAAATTACATTCTGTAAAACCAGAAGAACTTGACGGCAAAGGTCTTTCCGTCAAGGTGGGTTAACGGCACAATCGGTTGCCGTTAACTCAGGAACTTGGCGGCAACAAGGTTACCGTCAACCTCCTATCTGCAGAAAGTGCAGACCGAACGCATAAAAAGACAGAATTTGGGGGTCCAGGACACGATTTAAAAATCTGTAAAAATTCCTAAACTCTAGGAGACATGTCTAGGGATGAAACCCCTAAGTTACTTGCCTTTAGAAAAACCTCAGAAGGTCTAATTTGGTGATGAAGCCCTCCTCGGCCAAGCCAAGAAGGTGATGCTCTTCAGCCCAAATCCGGTCCTCATGCTTGCATAGATGATCTCCCGGAGTCAGGGGAGCTCCTTCACCTCCAAAAGAACCTTCCAGTCGAAGAAGATTGCCGGAGAAGCCTCCCAAACACCGGATCAATCCCCTCACAGGTCTGCCTTTTCTCTCACCCGAACCCTAGAATTCTCCTTCTCAATCAAAGGGTCTTTCCTAGCCGAGATGTCTAGGTTATATAGGCTAAGAGTCAGGGTAAACCTAGTATTAGGAGTCCTGACCGTTGGGGGGATATGTTTCCTAAATAAATTCTAGAGAAAACGGGGCCGTTTCAGATCTGGAATCCTAAACACAGCCGGAGAAGTAAACAGCCTCTTTGCTGCCATTAACAGGAAATAGGCGTCAATCGATCTTGACGTCTATATCCTCTGGCTATACAGTCAATGGCACATAAGTTGCCGTCAACCTGCTCTTAACGTCAAGGGATGTTGACGTTAAACTGGGATTTTGGGTAGAACATCAAAACATCAAACAACATATATGCACAGAATTAAATAAATATAATATACACAGAATTTGAGGGCCTTACACCCTCTTCCCATAAAAGAAAACTTCATCCTCGAAGTTAGAATAGAAATACTAACCAAACAAATGGGGATATTGCTTCTTCATGGCATCCTCAAGATCCCATGTAGCCTCCTCCCATGAGAAATTCCTCCATAACACCTTCACGGATGCAATAGCCTTATTCCTGAGGTGTTGAACCTTTCGATCAAGGATAGCTACTAGTCGCTCTACATAAGACAAGTATGGTTGAATCTCCACTGGCTTGTGACTGATAACATGTGACAGATCTCTCACGTATCTTCTGAGCATAGACACGTGAAAAATTGGGTGCATACTAGCTAGCGCTGGGGGTAAAGCTAGCTCATATGCCATGCTGCCCATCCGCCTGAGAATCTCAAATGGGCTAATGAATCTTGGGCTCAACTTGCTATGCCTGCTAAACCTGACCACGCCTCGGGTAGGCAAAACCTTGAGAAATACATGCTCACCAACCTCAAACTCTAAGTCCTTTCTTCTGTTGTCGACGTAGCTTTTCTGCCTATCCTGTGCCGCAACCAATCTCTGCCTGATAAGCTGAATCTTATCCGAAGTCTCCTGCACCAACTCTGGACCAACCAACTGCCTATCACTTGTCTCCTCCCAGCATAAAGGAGATCTACAGGGTCGATCGTACAAAGCCTCGAATAGAGCCATACCGATGCTCACATGAAAACTATTGTTATAGGCAAACTCCACAAGAGGTAGGTGATGTTCCCAATCGCCCCTCCAATCAAGCACGCACGCTCTCAACATGTCCACGAGCGTCTGAATCATCCTCTCGGACTGGCCATCTATCTGAGGGTGAAATGTCGAACTAAGCTTCAACTAAGAACCCAAAGCCTCCTGAAGACCCTGCCACAGCCTCGATGTAAACCACGGGTCTTAGTTAGAGATAATAGACTTCGGCACACCATGCAGTCTCACAATACTGCCAACATATAGCCTAGCCAAACTCTCCACAGACTATTTCTTCTTCACGGGCAAGAAATGAGCAGTCTTGGAGAAACAGTCTACAATCACCCAAATCGAGTCATTGCCCTTGGCTGACCTAGGCAAACCCGTCACAAAATCCATGGTGATTGCCTCCCACTTCCATACAGGTATCTCCATCTTTTGCATAAGGCCCGATGGTCTCTGTCACTCGGCCTTTACCTGCTGACACACCAAACACCTGGACACAAACTCCGCCACATCCTTCTTCATGCCTGACCATCAAAAGGATCTCTTCAAGTCTTGATACATCTTGGTGTTGCCTGGATGAATGGAGAACCTCGACCTGTGAGCTTCTGCAAGTACTCGTTCAAGAACATCCACAACATCAGGGACACACACTCGGTGTTGAAATCTGATAACACCGTCCTCATCTCGAGCAATGACTGCCTTGCCTACCATCTCCTGAAGCCTAGGATCAGCCTTTTGCTGCTCGATCACCTTGTCCAGAACCATGGATCGGATAGACAATTGTGCCACAAAAGCTTGACACAACTGTGGCTCTAACTCAGTCATAGCACATGCCGCATTCCCAAGCATCTTCCAATCCTGCCAAAGTAATGACCTCTTCCTGCTGAGTGCATCTGCTACGACATTCGCCTTCCCTGGATGGTACTGAAGCTCAAAGTCGTAGTCCTTAAGAAACTCTATCCACCTTCTCTGCCGCAGGTTCAACTCCTTATGAGAGAAAAGATGCCTCAGACTCTTGTGGTCAGTGAACACCTCGAACTTGACACCATAAAAATAGTATCTCTAGATCTTCAGTGCATGAACCACAGCCGCTAACTCCAAATCACGGGTCAGATAGTTACGCTCATGCTCCTTTAATTGGCGAGAAGCATAGGCAACTACCTTACCATGCTGCATCAACACACAACCAAGGCCTATCTGAGAAGCTTCAGAATAGATAGCAAAACCCTCTGCACCACTAGGCAAGATCAACACGGGTGCAGATGTAAGCCTCATCTTCAACAACTAGAAACTACTCTCACAATCATCAGAGCACACATACTTAACTCCTTTCCTGGTTAGCTTAGTCAAAGGTGCTGCGATAGAGGCAAAGCCTTCGATGAATCGCCTGTAATAGCCTGCTAACCAAGAAAACTCCTGATCTCAGATGGTGTCCTTGGTGTCTCCCACTCTAGCACTGCCTGAACCTTTTTCGGATCAACAACAACTACAGCACTTGAGATAACATGCCCAAGGAAATGAACCTCGCGCATCCAAAAGTCGCACTTGCTAACTTAGCATACAACTTGTGCTCTCGGAGAACCTCCAGAACAATCCTCAGATGCTCACGGTGTGTAGCCTCATCAGGAGAATAGACTAGCACATCACCTATGAACACCACAACAAAACTATCCAAATATGGCCTAAACACCCTGTTCATGAGATCCATGAATGTTGCAGGGGCGTTAGTCAGACCAAACGGAAGCACAAGAAACTCATAGTGTCCATAGGGGATCCTGAATGCAGTCTTGGACACATCTTCACCCTTGATCCTCAATTGATGGTAGCCGGACCGCAGATCAATCTTGGAAAACATAGATGCATTCTGCAGCTGATCGAACAAATCATCAATCCGCGGCAAGGGGTAACTGTTCTTCACTATCACCTGGTTGAGCTTCCTGTAGTCGATACACAGCCTGAGGGAACCATCTTTCGTCTTCACAAATAGCACAGGTGCACCCCATGGTGACATACTAGGGCGAATGAACCCCTTATCAAGCAAATCCTACAATTGCTTCCTCAGCTCGGTTAACTCCGCATGTGCCATCCGATATGGAGCCTTAGAGATAGGTGAGGTGCCTGGAAGCAACTCTATAGTAAACTCTATCTCCCTTGCTGGTGGCAATCCAAACAAATCATCAGGGAACAAGTCTGGAAACTTCTGCACAACCTCAATCTCCTCAAGGGTAGGTGACTGATCAGCCTTAGGGACTTAATACCATACTGGAAAGAAAAGTGTCACAACCCTTGTTCACCATCCTCATAGCCTTCATGGCGGAGATCACAAACCTTCTTGCTAAATTCCTTGGCAACGGATGTGAGAACTCATCCTCTCCAGGAATACGAAAAGTAATCTTCTTCCCCCTACAATCCACCAAGGCATAGTGCTCCTCAATCCAATCCAGACCAAGTATGGCATCATAGTCCTTCATCTTGAGCAAGTAGAAGCACCCAAATTGTCACGTCCCGACATTTAATATATCCATAAATGCCGGAACATGAACGAATAAGAGATCAAGAGTAAACTTTAAACTATTTGAACAGAAAATTGCTCGGGGCTCTACTAAATAAAAATAATTATCAACTGTCATTCTACAGGTATTACATGACTCTCAGTTTACAATTCAAAAGTAAACGCCACAAAGGTTGGTCTCTCAGCCCACAAATCCCGATGTCCTGCCTTCTAGAACTGTAGATAACCTAAAAAATAGGATTTGGTGAGCTAACTATCCCAGTAGGATTCAATCTATTTATTAAAAGAATTAAGATAATCAAGGACAATATAAAGAGTTTAACCGTAACAAGGCTAGATAACAAAAGTGACTAGACGACCAAGTCAACAATAACAAACAAGAATACTGAAATAAGATCGCATGATCAAGAATTCAGAATAACAACGATGTTCTGATTCAAATCATATCTAACTGATGACATAACAACATGATGACTAATCCAGATTATAGTGATGCAATGCCAAACATCCTTATATCCTTTATCATTCCACACGGCCCGTAAATGAATTCGGGTGCTCCTCCCAGGACTGGACCAACCCTATTTGCACAGGCATATTAATCAAGTGGGGTCCAGGGACCCAATAATTGTCATCACAAGTCTTTCATCAACAATTGTGTTACTCAAGTTCTCAAACTCTTATGTAATCAAGAACATGGATTGAGATCATTGAATACAGGAAGTTGTAACCAACTAGGAACTTTTTATACTTGAAGACTTCAAGGATAATCCAAAGTAGGAAGTGGAAAACAATCGGATGACCTCTTTAGTGACATAATGGTAAAAACCCAAGAGAATGAAGGACACAACTTACTAGGCTAATAGAATAAAGAACCAATAGAAGATGGACAAGAAAAAGTACTGGAAAATTGGACAAAACAGCATGTGTCGACAACCAGGAAGTGGCTGTCGACTGGTGCAGGCTTCCAGAACTAGATTTTTGGAGCCTGGACAGTACCTGTCGATAGGCCTGGTTGGGCTGTCGATAGGACAGACTCATCTGTTGATAGATGAGAGCCATCTGTCGACAGCTACTGCTTTTCCAGAAACTCTGGGTTCTGGGAACTTGGGGCATGTCGACAGATGCTTTCCATCTATTGACAGCCGCAAGACTAGCTTTTGGAAATGGTGATACACACCTCTAAAAACTCATCTATATGCTCCTATGGATATATACATGATTAATACATCAGAAAGGGGCTTAATTACATCCCCACACACTACTCTATATAAAGGAATTCAATAGAATAACAGGGACAAACTGAATCCTATACAATTACAACAAGGTGATAACTGGAACACAACTTCTTGTGAAGCATATTCTCATGCAACTACCCAGAAGATTTTCATCAACATACTTGGAGAAACTAATTAAAACATGATGACTTGGGATGGAAACACCATTCTAATGATATTTCCAGAACTAATAGCAAGTATAATCATGATCCAATGCTTATACATGGACAAATTAACATAGAAGAAGGACAAGAATGAGTAAGAGAGGATGGTAAGAAGGAATCCTACAGACTCACATACTAAAATATGATTACAAGGGATGGACACATAGTTCTTAAGAGGATTTACAAGTTTAAAGGCAAGTGTGTAGGTGATCATTAATTCTTTAGCAAAGGTAGGAGACAAGGATTGAGAAAAGAAGAGAGAATCCTACCTTACTTAAGAGGTTAAGAACCTTCACTTCTTCTTAACGAAGAAGTCCTCAACCAGCAAGAAGAAGAATTCCACGAAGTTGTAGATGTAACAACAATAGGAGCAGCTACGACAGCAGCTTCACCACAGCAAGCGTCGTAGAAGCAGCAACTCCAGTAGCAACAGTCCAAACACAGTAGCAGGAGCAAGAACAAGGCAAAGGAGTTGAGCTCGGGGTTCAGGAGTTGTGATCACAGGGTGAAAAGTCTTGCACGATGGGTGAAGAGAGTGTTTTTATAACTCTCCAGGCACCCATGCATGCCGGCACGTCGGTTTACATGTGTTGAGGTATAAACCTCATTTACCCACCCATAGCCACCTGGTCCTTGCAACTGTCTAAGAGTTACACATAGGTAAACATGAGCTTACGTTGCCCAAACTACATAAGCAAGAAAATCCCATAATTGGTTACCTTAAATGGGTAATAAATCAGCTGGCCCATTTAACCTCAAGTTTATGTGTCCTAACAGTGTTCAATCAAGTTGAAATATCAACCATAAGCTAATGAAAATGTTTTACAAATTATGGTGATTTTAGTTTAATTTTTAGAATTTATTTTTCACCCAGTAAAAATTATCCGAAAAATAGTTGCGTCGGTTTAATCTCGAAATCCACAGGTCAATAATTATGAATATTTACATTTCTGATATCACCATATTTTTCTAAGAATTATGGCGTTCTCGGATTTCATTTTCGTTACAGAATTCTGGTGTTGCCTTGTCGAAGCGCTCACCTCTGAGTACGATACTAGAATAATATTAATTATTATCAATTACTCTTAAATTAAAGTTAATTACATCTCATGACAGTGGTTATGTTTAATCATCAAATTATTCACATTTTTCTAGTAAATCAAATTTTCGGGGCGTTACAACTCTCCCCCACTAAGAAAAGAGTTTGGTCCTCCAAACTCCATGACTAGTTTGGATGGATCACAAAGATTAAGTTTTCAACCTTTTAAATTTTATTTAATCTAGATTAGTCTTATCAATCTCGTCATGTTTATTATGTTATACGATGTTTATACCCTCTATATAATTTGTTATCATGTCATCGTCAGTTGATGGGGATTTGAATATTAGCATTTTTAGTTATTAAAGAGCCATGTAGTGATCATAGGTTCAATTAGATGCAACCTTTACTATGTTCCTTATTTCTGACAGTATTTTTGACAGTAGTATATTAAGTATTGAGTAGACCCTTGTTAATAGCATATTATACCTAAAGTCTCCCCCACTAAGGAAGAACCTTAATCCTTAGAGAGTTATATAAATACATATTCCCTTGAGAAGGGTAATAAAGCATGACAGGAATGATGAGTATTGTCAATATGATGATAAACAACAAAGATTTTATTTATCTCATAAAGTTTCTAGTACATAACTCCATAATTCAGCCTTACAAAATTACATAGGTTGGCAAAACTTACCAAGCTTGACATGCTATAACAACTAATTTTAAGTATTTCTCACTATACTCTAATCCTATTGACTTTTACATAAAAATTACTTCTAATAGCTTCAGTCACTTTTCCTTGTGGCTTAAAGTTTTCCTGAACTCTTGTCTTTGTTCTGAGAGAGTACAGGACATTCTGAGATCTGATGCTTTAGACTTCCGCACTTCAAACATGCTCTTGGCGCCAACAGTCTTCTTTGACATGGTTCGGTTTGTGACAAGATGCACAAGCTTCCTTAGATTGTGCCTTGGCATTCTCTTGCTTGTTGGCCTTCTTGATCTTTTTGCTTTTCTTGTTCTTATTCACCATCTTTTTGCCAATTGTTTCTCTTTTATTGGAGGGAACTATTCTCTTCTGTATAGATACTGTAATACTCATTGTTTCTTGGAGATTTGTACTTCTAATATTTTCACGCAGTTCCATTTTCCCTTGATCATCAACTGGAACTACTTGCTCCAAGGACTGAGCAAGATTGTTCATTCCATATTGAGCCTCTCTCCAATGTGTTTCTTCTCCCATCCCGTTGGCTGAGCAAACAAATTAAAGTTTGGTTAATCAATCTTGCAGTTTAAAACTCAGCTTTTCTAATTAATACTAGTAGTACAGTCGTTACTGTATGTATCTAGTTACTTGATACATTGACCTTTGTGATTAAATGATGTCTGTTCCTTACATGATTTTTAAATATGACAGATGATTTATGTTGTATCTATGGTTTTGATAATGTTACAAGTCAAGAAAAATGTAATAAATATCTAACACAAGTCTTTTATACCATAAGAAAATTCTTAAAGTCAAAAGTTCCTTTTTTTTAATGTGTTGACTCTGGTTACTCTATAGGTCGACACACAACCAACACCGAGTGAACTACTGAAGTTTGGTGATGCATATGAGTCAACTAGTTTGGACAACACAAGAGTGTGTTAACTTTGATTGAGGAGGAAACAGTTCTATTTGTCAACATAAACTGGTGGTTTCACCGGACCTTGGATTTTTAGCATTCTACTAGGTTTATTTGAATTATGAGACTTTCAGGTAGACCAATTTGTGAGAGATTAGAAAGACGCTATTTTGATAGAATCGCCAAAATCACGTTTTTCTTCTTCGGTGGGAGAGTTGACTTTTTCTTGGTAAGAGATATGATTTTTCTGATATTTTTATTAGATTCAAATCTTCTGGAAAAACATCGGCAAATTCCCTAACCACGGGAACTGCCTCCACTGACTGACTAGCCTCTATTAGACTCACTGAAGCTAAATAAGCCACACACCCTGCATTTATCAACTTTCTAGCTCTAGTTGCAGAAATTATAAACTTAGGAGTACAAAAAGGCATACCTTGATATTCAAACACCGCACCATTAGAATGACAAAACCTGATCCTTTTCTTTCTGCAATCTAACATTGCTCCATAGGTCTCAAGCCAATCCATTCTCAAAATAATGTCATAATCTATCAATTGCAGGGCATATAACCGACCCGGCATCTGGTTCCCTCCAATCACAACAGGAGCTTCATCTATGTAGCTCGAAGTGAGCATAAACTCACCAGAAGGAACCTCCACTACCAACTCACAAGACTTTTCTTCCAAAGGATGAGTCATACAATTCAGGAATTCTTCGAAAATAAAAGAATGAGAGGCACCCGAATCAAATAAAACTCTTGCTGAATAATCATAAATGGGTATAATACCTTCTATCATATTCGATGCCTCCTCCTGGGCACGGGTGATAGCCATAACCCGGCCTCTACCTCGCTGCTGCGGTACACCTCCACCACGACCTGCTAAAGGCTGTTGGGGCTGCTGCTGCTGCTGAACACCTCTACCATACCCATATTCTCTTGGATAAGGGCAATTGCGGATCAAATGCCCTGGATGATTGCAATTATAACATCTATAACCTGGTGGAATAGTGGGCTGCCTCGCAGTACTCTGCTGCGATTCTTCTACCTCTGGCGTATAACCACGCCCCTACTGAAACTGCTGACGACCTGCTCTTCCTCTTCCTTTACCCTTGAATACTTTCTTTAATTTCTGACCTCGCTTACCAAAACCTGAAGAAGAAGGTCCTGCTGGAGCCTTTCCCCTACTAACTCCTGCTGCTTGCTGAGGTAGCCGAAAACTACCCGAACCTGACCCACTTGCCTGACGAGCCCGAATAGACCTCTCAAGAGTAGCTGCTCTCGGGGCTGCTTCCTCAACTGATCTACACATTAACGGTATTACTGCATTATGCAACTCTTCTCTCAAACCCCGAATAAAATATTCAACCATCATAGCATTATCCGATAACCTTCTAGAACTGTAGATAACCTAAAAATAGGATTTGGTGAACTAACTAGCCCAGTAGGATTCAATCTATTTATCAAAAGAATTAAGATAATCAAGGACAATATAAAGAGTTTAACCGTAACAAGGCTAGATAACAAAAGTGACTAGATGACCAAGTCAACAATAACAAACAGGAATACTGAAATAAGATCACATGATCAAGAATTCAGAATTACAACCATGTTCTGATTCAAATCATATCTAACTGATGACATAACAACATGATGACTAATCCAGATTATAGTGATGCAATGCCAAACATCCTTAGATCCTTTATCATTCCGCACGACCCGTAAATGAATTCGGGTGCTGCTCCTAGGACTGGACCAGCCCTATTTGCACAGACATATTAATCAAGTGGGGTCCAGGGACCCAGTAATTGTCATCACAAGTCTTTCATCAACAACTGTGTTACTCAAGTACTCAAACTCTTATGTAATCAAGAACATGGATTGAGATCATTGAATACAGGAAGTTGTAACCAACTAGGAACTTCTTATACTTGAAGACTTCAAGGATAATCCAAAGTAGGAAGTGGAAAACAATCGGATGACCTCTTTAGTGACATAATGGTAAAAATCCAAGAGAATGAAGGACAAAATTTACTAGGCTAATAGAATAAAGAACCAACAGAAGATGGACAAGAAAAAGGTACTGGAAAACTGGACAGAACAACATGTGTCGACAGCCAGGAAGTGGCTGTCGATAGGTGCAGGCTTCCAGAACCAGATTTCTAGAGCTTGGACAGTACTTGTCGACAGGCCTGGTTGAGCTATCGACAGGACAGTCTCATCTGTCGATAGAGGAGAGCCATCTGTTGACAGCTACTACTTTTCCAGAAACTCTGGGTTCTGGAAACTTGGGGCATGTCGACAGATGCATTCCATCTGTTGACAACCGCAAGACTAGCTTTTGGAAATGGTGATACACACCTCTAAAGACTCCTCTATATGCTCCTATGGATATATACATGATTAATACATCAGAGAGGGGCTTAATTACATCCCCACACACTACTCTATATGAAGGAATTCAATAGAATAACAGGGACAAACTGAATCCTATACAATTACAACAAGGTGATAACTGGAACACAACTTCTTGCGAAGCATATTCTCATGCAACTACCCAAAGATTTCCATCAACATACTTGGAGAAACTAATTAAAACATGATGACTTGGGATGGAAACACCATTCTAATGATATTTCCAGAACTAATAGCAAGTATAATCATGATTCAATGCTTATACATGGACTTCTTAACATAGAAGAAGGACAAGAATGAGTAAGAGAGGATGGTAAGAAGGAATCCTACAGACTCACATACTAAAATATGATTACAAGGGATGGACATATAGTTCTTAAGAGGATTTACAAGTTTAAAGGCAAGTGTGTAGGTGATCATGAATTCTTTAGCAAAGGTAGGAGACAAGGATTGAGAAAAGAAGAGAGAATCCTACCTTACTTAAGAGGTTAAGAACCTTCACTTATTCTTAACGAAGAAGTCCTCAACTAGCAAGAAGAAGAATTCCACGAAGTTGCAGATGTAATAACAATAGGAGCAGCTACAACAACTTCACCACAGCAAGCACCGTAGAAGCAGCAACTCTAGTAGCAACAGTCCAAACGCAGCAGCAAGAGCAAGAACAAGGCAAAGGAGTTGAGCTCGGGGTGCAAGAGTTGTGATCACAGGGTGAAAAGTCTTGCACGATGGGTGAAGAGAGTGTTTTTATAACTCTCCAGCCACCCATGCATGTCGACACGTTGGTTTACAGGTGTTGAGGTATAAACCTCATTTACCCACCCATAGCCACCTGGTTCATGCAACTCTCCAAGAGTTACACATAGGTAAATACGTGTAGGGTGTTTAACTCCCAATAACATGAGCTTACGTTGCCCAAAGTACGTAAGCAAGAAAATCCAATAATTGGTTACCGTAAATGGGCAATAAATCAGCTGGCACATTTAACCTCAATGTTATGTGTCCTAGCAGTGTTCAATCAAGTTGAAATTTCAACCATAAGCTAATGAAAAGGTTTTACAAATTATGGTGATTTTAGTTTAATTTTTAGAATTTATTTTTCACCCAGCAAAAATTGCTCGAAAAATAGTTGCGTCGGCTTAATCTCGAAATCCACACGATAATAATTCTGGATATTTACATTTCTGATATCACCATATTTTTCTAAGAATTATGGTGTTCTCGGATTTTATTTTCGTTACAGAATTCCGATGTCGCCATGTCGGAGCGCGCACCTCTGAGTACGATACTTGAATAATATTAATTATTATCAATTACTCCTAAATTAAAGTTAATTATATCTCATGACAGTGGTTATGTTTAATCATCAAATTATTCACATTTTTCTAGTAAATCAAATTTTCGGGGCGTTACACAAATAAGTCTCGGTCTTCAATGCACACAAGTAAGGATGGAATGCACTTCTTGATCTCAACCGTACCTGCTGGTGTGTGCACAGACAAGGGAACCTCTCACACCTCTACCTCAACTCTAGATTCTGCTGCTAAGTACTTAGAAAATCACTCAGAAATAAACGAGTGTGTAGCACCCGTATCAAACAACACTCGAGCCTGCACATCCATCACTAGAACTTTTCCTTTCGTGACGTTCTCGGCCTGCTCTGCGTCCTCTTAAGCTAGTGCAAACACTCGGGCTTGGGCCCGAGGCCTTTCATGTCTCCCTATCACTGGTGCTGCTGCTGCTGCCGCTGCTGGGGCTGGCGCTCCTCTCTGAGCGAACTGCTGAAGACTGGGGCAATCTCTGATCTGATGCTCAGTGCTTTCACACTTCAGACACTTCCCTGCTAGCTTCCAACACTCAGTGCCGCCGTGTGCCCTTTTGCAATGAGGACACATCTTCTTGTCACTAGGCTTGAAGCTGGGAGACTGAGGTACCGCTGCCTGCTGACTCGAAGCTGCTGGACGCTGTGGCGACTGGTACACCACTGCCTTCTTCTTGTCTTACCTCTGGAAAGGTGGCACTGATCTCTTCTGAGCTGCCCTCTTCTCCTCAATATACTGCTTCATCACACTCTCCTACCTGCATGCTGTGCTGAGAGCCTCATCCGAAGTACGGTGGTCAAAAGCAACCAGCCTCGACCTGAGTGATGGTTTGAGCCCCATCACAAACTTCTTGGCCTTCCTACGCTCATCAGCCACAATATGAGGAGCATATTTGGAAAGCTCGGCAAACTTGGCCTCGTACTCCAAGACAGTCATGGAGCCCTGTGAGAGAGATAGGAACTCCTGCTCCATTTATCCTGTATGTGCTCGGGGATGAACTTGGCCCGAAATAGCCTCGTAAACTTAGCCCAAGTCACCTTAATAGCACCATCCTCGTACCTCGTACGTAGCATGGAGGCCCACCAAACATTAGCTCTCTCCTTCAAAACACTACCCATAAGCACCATACAAACTAAAATCTTAACCTTACACAAGTACATATACTATAAGTACCTGTAGCATGTAAGTAGCCAGACTAACTTTGTCTTCTTCACACACCTTATAGCCCGTAAGATCTTTTCTACCTCCCTCATCCAGCTCTCTACCAAAAAGGGCCGACTCTCCCCCTTAAAAGGAGGCAGAGCCATCCTCTTAAACCTCTCCATGATGGATGGACCACCATGGCCATGCTCCCGGGGAACTGGAGCTGGAGCCTGAGCCTGAGAAAACAAGCAACACATAAGCAACAATACATTCAACAAAACATACAACTCCCTATTTAACAACTCTAACCTGTGCCTGCAATTGAGCCTATAGTGCCGCCTGAGTCTGGGCCTGAGTCTGCATTGCCTGGACCAGGCCTTGCATGAACACGCCATAGTCCACAGGTGGTGGTGGAGGGAGTACCGTAGGACCCTGGGGTGCTGGGGCCTGCTGCTCACCCCTCTCCTCACACCTCTGCTCGTCCTCCCGAGCCTGAGCACCACGCCTACCACGGTTCGCCATTGCCTAAAAAATAATTAACATTGTTAGAATCTAAGTTACTTAGTCCTAACCATTTTCTTACTATCTTTAATTCATTATTAGATATTTTCCACATGTATGGACTAATTCTATAAAGACTTTAAAATATTGTGTAGATGATGGCTTATTTATGTACAATCTCAACCTGTGGGCTCTGATACCAATATCTGTAACGACCCTCTTTATACTGGTACGATTATACCAACCCACATCGATATAAAGGGCGCCGTCACAGTGGGACATGTACCCAACACAACACATTAGGTAGAGATGTACATAAATAACAAAAGAAAGTACAACGGAAATAAAAGATACTCTTATTCCATCATCAATCACACATTCCACAATCTATATAGTAGAAATGAAAATAAACCAGTGTCCACAATTATACAAGTCCATATAATAACATCATTGTCCACATACTAGTAAATGAAAATGTAATCTAAACAAGTAGCCTCTATAAGCACAGCTACTCCTCTCGCTCGGAGTCGCTTCTCACAATGTCCTCCTCTAGCACGGGGACACCTGTCTCACCTGTATGTTAAAGCAAGTATGAGTCTTCACAAAGACTCAGCAAGTAACCCATTGGCACATCCTTACACATATCACATAACAAGCTTTTTTTGAAACAATAAGAGAAGTTTTGCACATGGTTCATGTCATGATAATCAAGTACATATGAATAACCTATAACATGCTTTCTACACATGATCTTTAACTTTAAACATGTCATTAAATACAACTCATTCACAACATTTTTCTACATAACTTGATCATGGAATTTAGCACATAGTTACTAACAAACCTAGCATGACATCTATCATTTCTCACAAGCTTTTATATCACATGATCACACATTTTTCTTGCTGTTTTAACATAAATAAATCATAATCACATGGTTTATACATTGATTCACATCGTAACATATTTGCACATCTCTTTCACATGAACACATTGCACATTTACACATGTTTCACATCTTTACACATTAATTACCGTGACACATAGTCCGAACCACCATAAAGAAAGACACACATATCACATAACACATACTCGTCACCTAGGCAATATAGTGACAAATCTTGGTAACTGTGCAGAACCGGGAGAAGCCCTCTCCACCCTAACCAGTGGTACTTGTCCACCTCCAGGATTTCATCCTGATGCCCACAGGATATCACATACACATTGAGGCTTCCCATAGGGACTTTTCTACAGGACGGCTCCACATCCTTCTATGGTAGCAGTGTCAATTTCGGCACATATTTCCCTTAAACACATTATCTCACTTAATCACATGATTAATGTCATTTACATGCACTATTTGGTCCATTCTCATGCAAATTATTCAAATACATATACTTCAGTTTAAACAACTTAACATGACTTTCTAATAATGTCAATTCATGCATAACAGTGCCTAAACATGCTGCTAATAATTGAAAATATATTTTCTTAAACAATCATGCTTAATATGGCTTAAATACATTTTATAACTACAAATAGTACCTACGGTTATCAAAACAGTCCCAAACTTTAACCACAAACCCTACACATGGAATATATCATATGGATAATTTTTTAGAATTTTTATAATAGTATACTATTTTTAACATTTAATACAGATTACATGCATTTTTGTAAGATATTACACTTTAACATGATAGACAGTAAACAGTCAATTTTCACAGTTTTAAAACATGTAAACAGTAGCCCTAAGTTCATTAAATTTTTTTGTAAAAATTTCTGAATCAATTCTATTTATTCAAAATTTAATCCTACCAAATCAGGCATATTATCCATAATAGAAATTATTTTAAATGAAATCATGATCAGAAATTCGAAAAAAATTCACAGTTTAACCCTAAGACAATACCTGAACATCCATAATTTTTACAGCATGTGCAAACATCCAAAAATCTAAAAATCATATCACAAAGATTAAAATTGCAATTCTATAAAACCAGAAGAAGTTGGCGGCAAGGGTCTTGCCATCAAGGTGGGTTAACGACACAATCGGTTGCCTTTAACTCAGGAACTTGGCAGCAACAAGGTTGCCATCAACCTCCTGTCTGTAGAAAAGTGCAAACCGAACGCATAAAAAGACAGAATTGGGGGTCCAGGACACGATTTAAAAATATGTAAAAATTCCTAAACTCTAGGGGACATGTCTAGGGATGAAACCCCTAAGTTACTTGCCTTTAGAAAAACCTCAGAAGATCTAATTTGGTGATGAAGCCCTCCTCGGCCAAGCCAAGAAGGTGATGCTCTTGTAGGATCGAGTGATTAGGTGAAGCAGATCTAGAAGGGGGGTTGAATAGATCTGTTACCAATTTTTGCGGAAGCTTAAGAAAATTAAAACTATTTTAACTCAGAGATCTAATCACAGAAACAATTTCCAGATCTAAGGTATGAGTGTGTGAAAGAAGGTGTGAGACAATTAAGGAATCAGTGTGAAATTGCAATCCTATGCAATCATCTAATGCAGATCAACAATTCAAACCATTGCACATAGGATTTTTTAGGTGGTTCGGAAATCACACTTGTGATCCCTACGTCCACCCCTCACACAGTGAGGACACACTACCCAAAATTTGAGTACAACTCACACTGGAGCACGACGACTCCAACACCCTTGAGTTCAACAACTTACACACAAATTCTAGAGCACACCCGCTCAAGAAACTGAGCACACTTGCTCAACCACACACTGAGTAGACAACTCACATAAACTGAGCTCAATAGCTCACAAGACACAAGCTAGATCAAGACCAACACAAATCAAATCCTCTAGCAAAGATCTGATTCAAGACAAATTCATTCACAGAAACTTGTGCATCACTTCATGCATAAATCTCATGGATGAATCAGGAGAACAACTTCAGAAATGATAGGAATAGATACAGTATTTGTGTCCTCCGATGGAGATTCCGTTGTAGAAGGTTGAATTGAAGAGATTCGTTGATGCTTTCAATCACTTGGCGATGCTCTGCTTCAGTAGCCTTTGGATCACCATAAATTTCCTTCAATTCCTTGCTTCTGCTGGATCTGCTCCTTTGAGAGGTGCTTCAGCTCCTTCTCCAGAGCTCTCCTTCAATCCCTTGTGCTGTCCAAGGATGTAGATGGATCACCATAGCAACCAGATGAACGAGAGCGGGAGATTCCCCTTTTGCCGCCAAAAGCTTTTTCTGGAATATTCTGGAGGTCTCCTATCTTTTGGGGGGCCGATAATTGGGGGTATATATAGCCCCATAAGTCCAATTGTACCCTTGGGTGCGTGGGCACATGATCCAAGGCAAGTCCCCTTGAACCCCAAGCGGCCACGTGTTCAAAGGAATCAGATGAGAAGGCTTTAGCCGGAGTGTGTCGACACCCCTTCTGAGTGTGTCGACACACTGTCCCAGACGGGCAAATCATCTCCTGGAAGCTGGGTCTAGTGTCGACACCACTATTGAGTGTGTCGACACACTGTCCCAGTTAGACAAAAGGGTCTCCTGGAATCCAGAACTAGTGTCGACACCACCATTGAGTGTGTCGACACACTTTGACCCTATCTTCAAATATGGCTTCAGGGACAGTGATCTAGTGTCGACACCACCAAGGGATGTGTCGACACCGCCATGACAAAAACTGTATGGCCCTGAAAATTTAACATATAAACTATTAGCACAATACATTATCATCAAAGTATGAAGTGTAAAATGTTCAATCCATGTTGGTTGGGCATTATTATTCTATGAAAGAGGTATGTACCATGTTCTACCCAACAAGCACAAAATCACATAATGTCATCATCAAAACTAGAGAGAGAGAGAGAGAGAGAGAGAGAGAGATTTGTTAAAAAATTGTAGAACCACACTCAACCCAACATTCTCCCCCTTTTTGATGATGGCAACAATGAATCAACATGGAAGTTTGATTTTCTTAAACATGTAATTTTTTGAGTCATTCATTCACATAATTCCAAGCATACAAGAACCATAGCAAGGACATTCAACATGTTCATCATACCAACAATTGTCATTAAAAGAGATTTTCTACAAAATGTGACAATTGTCACAGTCAAAGACAAAATGTTGCTAACAAGCATCCCTTTTCAAAATGAATCATACCACCCTCCTCCCCTTTGACAACATCAAAACAAGAAAATCCATCAAGAGGATGGAGGTGGAGGAGGGAGAGGGAGTAAAATAGACTCTATAGACTTCATTATGGCCTCCATAGCAGATAAGTTTGTCCTCAGCTGAGTTTGCATGGTGGCCAACGAGTATGCAACAGTTCTTCCATACATTGATGATTGTCATACATGTTTGCTTGGAAAGAGCTGAGATCAGCTGACACAGGTTGGGAGGCTGTAGAAGAGCTTGGAATAGAGCCATGACTGTTAAAAGAACGAAGCTCACTCTTGAGAGCTGCCATGTCCTGGTCAATATGAGCTAACAAGTTCTTCATGCCTTCCATATCATCAACCAAGTGAGCAAAAGATAGTCGAGTCTTTGACACTTGAGAGACAACTTCCTGACTATTGAAAAGACCTCGCTGAGTGTTAGCTAAAATGCCTTAGAGAATAGTTTCAAGCTGGTCTTGAAGTTTTTTCAGTTGGCCACAAGCATCTCCCAATGTGCCAATAAGCCTATTGAATCTATGGGTTGGATGTTCTGCCAGCTCTTTCTGTCTAATGAACTGACCATTAACTGTACTTTCCAACCTTTGAATTCGAAGCTCAAATCTATCTGCTAGTTGAAGAATAGAAGAATTGAGAGTGGCAAACTTGTCTTCAAGAAAGGTGTACAGCTCTAGTGGAACAGAAGGTCCACCAGTAGAAGTGGATGCTAAACAAGGGAATTGGGGAAAGAAGGATGGAGGATCCACATCATGAGGTGGAGGTGAAGAACCAGGTAGTGTGGGTGAGTGGTGTGTATCTGGAGGAACTTGGACCTCAACCTCATGTGGGGGCTGAACCTCTGGAGCAGGTTGTGGTGATTGAATAGCAGGAGGCTGTTCCTCTTCTTCAGGTGCAGCAGGTGGCTCAACAATTGGCCCTCGACAAACTTGAGCACCCTCAATCCGAAATCCCATAATTTTTTGCAAATGTTTCAAACAATAAATATTATTTTGTGGAATGGATTGAACTTTTTCATTTGCAAAAGAAACACCAAAATGCTGAAAGACAATAGTTAGATGTGCAGCATATGGCAGTGATCTATGAAGATCCGTCCTGGTTGTTTCAGACAATATTTGATACATGATCATATTCAAATTGACCTTGATATCCTTCTTCATGCAATACAAGACAATCTCTGAATGTCTGTGAGCCTGTCCCTTCCATCACCTTGTGGTGTGATGATCGTAGTGAGAATGTGATGAATTAACCGAAGGACAGGTGGAAATGTGTTCGTATTGAACTTAGTGACATTGGTTTGCCTGGAGTCTGTTTGATCATGAGGCAGACCAGTAAGCAAGGTATATGCTTCATGCAAGTCAAATTCAAAGTTATGGTAATCTTCCCCTTCATCAGAAATCTTGAAAAGTCTAGAAGCCAGCTCAGTGGATAAGAGAATAGAAACCCCTTTCACTTCAGATTGAAAACCTTCTGGTTCAACAGATAAATTCTGATAGAATTCTTGCACCAGTCTAGGGTAGAAAGTATGAAATTCAGAAATAAAGGGCAACCAGCCTTGAAACTTGAAAAAGTTGATGAAATCAGGAAATGCACTGGCAAAGTTCTCATCTTGCAAATCAACAGCCCTAGGCTTGAGAATAGGTTTCCCTTCAGAGACTATCTTGGAGGGTGTAGCTTCAGAAGGATGAGAAGAACCAGAGGAGGTGGAGGAGGATTCCTCCGAAGTGTCTGAAGAACTGTATAGAAGCTTCCTCCGGGGATGACAAGACACTTTGGGGGATTTCCCGTGACCAGAGGATGACAACCTACCTCGCTTGGAGGGAGTTGCAGAGGGGGAAGACACATCCCGTTGCCGTGTTGGATCATGGCGGCGCTTGCTCCGACGTTCAGTTGGGGGTTCTTTGATTACAACACCTCGAGTAGAAGCCCTAGACCTTGCACCCCTTTTTGGTGTCTGCTTGGGAGGCATCGCAACAAGCAGAGAAGAGAGAAAGATGATGGGGAGAAGGAGGAGATGGTGGGAACAAGAGAGAAATCTCCTGTTTCCGTGGATATGAAAGGGGGTGGTAGGTCGACCTGCAAACAAAAAGGGCATATAAAAGGGCTCGATGCAAGAGAAGAAGAGGTAAGATGATCCGCCGGTACACCTTACCCTAAACAGTGTCTGATGAAGAAATCGGACTGGAGAAGGAATGGTGTCGACACAGGAGGGGACTGTGTCGACCTGACCAGTGATGGTGTCGACACATGAAGAGGACTGTGTCGACCTGGCTGGACAAACATTGATGATATGTACAGGAAAAACTAGAAGGAAGTCTTTATGATGATGAAAGATGTATGGAATCAACTTGTCAAGGATTTTTAATATGTTAAAGAATTCATTTGTCATTTCTTAACAAAAGCCCATTATTAATTCAAGGGTTAAACAACAGCCTACAAGAAATGTTCATTGATTGTAATGAAACACTGAAAAGACATTTTGAATGATATAGGGCATTCAATACAAGCAATAGCCATCTTTCATATTCTTCTAATCCAAGGTAATGAAAAATATCTTTTAGAATGAAGTCAATTGTGATGAAATTAAACAGTCTTAAGCAATCTGATTTGGGGCAAGGTTGTTTATTTTGAGGGAATCTCCCTGGACATTTTTTTTTAAAATAATCAAACTGTCAAATGTAGTAAATCTTGTTCACACAGGAACTAATGCTATTTACACACCATAGTCCCTGATTACTAAAGATTTGCTCATTATCCAGTTTCAAAGGGGCAAATGATAACCTTTTGACATGAAAATATACGTTTATAAGACGCCAATATTTCCAGTTACTCAGTTACCATCAATATTGTAAGGATTTTTATTTTTATTCTGATTGACCCCTTGGAACAGAGATAGCAAAAACACCTCATGACATACATGACACTTCATTTTGTGTGAAGGTTTGTAGTTTCTCAGCATTAGTGCCATTGCTCTATATAAAGAAACATTGAAGGAGAATATTATAAAACTGAATACAACATTTTCCCTCATCAGTTATAAAAGAGATGTCTAAATTCAATGCACATTTGAGCTTCATGTCTTTAAGAAATTTAAATTACTTTAGGAAGTCAGAATATAATTGAAGATTGCCTGTAAAGATGTAGTAGATCAGTCAAAAAGTCATTCTGAGGTTTCTTTTGAGAAAATTAATGAACATCTCATGAATAGGAATTGTGTCAACACAATGAATGAATTCTGAGTTTATGTAAGAAAAGAGTTATGAATTCTTTAGCTCCCCCTGAGTTGATGATTCTAGAAGTCTTTCATTAAGATAAAGAGAATCAACAGATTGGATAGCAAGAATGATTTTATTGAAGAACAAGGACTCCCCCTTAACAATTGCATACATGATTCTTGATACTTGGTGCAACGACCCACTTCCACCCGGTACGGTTATACCAACCCACGTCGGATGAGAGCAAGCCGCTACAGGGGAGAATACCCCAACAAGTAACAAGTGAGCTGAGATATACACAAATAGAGTCGAATAAATGCAACGGAATTTAAATGAATCTTATTCCATCAACTTTTAAATCCACATACCACAGTCTGTATAGTTCAACAAGAGATAACATAAGTGCAATATTTTCCAAATACATAGCCGACTCCAAGTACATTTGATCAAAATTCAAATTCAATTGTAGCATTACATACTATGAAAGATAAATTACAAATCTTCAATCACTTAGTCCAACTCCACTTCAAATCTTGCTAGCTCCTCCGCTGCTAATTTCCTGAAATGTTTAGCAAGAGTGAGTCTACACAATAGGCTCAGCAAGTAACTTAAGATTCAATACATACATGCTTTTTATCAATTAACACAATAAAATTTCAGCAGTTAAATCATACATGATCACGCTATAACCTAAACAATTTCATTAAACAATTATCTAAACAAATGTAAAACTAAAATCTAAACAAGATCGCTAACATCATGGTGTCATTAACATGAGTAAAATACACACTCGCACGTTTTCATACTTTATCCAAGTCATTGTAAAGTTGCACAACTAAACCATGGAAACATATACAAGATAGGTAACACTCCTAGCATGACTTCTAACCCACTTTACATGCAATCATAACACCTTACTTCACATTTAGCTTGCTGATTTTTATGCAAATTTTATCACATTCATATTACCTTTGCATAGGGATCACTTTTAACTACACAACATAATACTAAACACATGTACATCTAATAATTCAAATTTCATGAATATGAAAGCATATACTTACATTTTGGGTACTAATAGTAACCTCACTTTTAGCATTTGACAATTAATACATCAACACATATACACACACATTCATACACATCAATAAACAAGATATCAGTTAACACTATTGTCATTTAAACTTATACTATTTTCTCATTACATACAACCATATGATTAACCTTGGCTTTCACATACACTCACTTTTATTCTATCACACAATACTTATACACATTTCTCATTATTTCCTCTTTCACATTCACATACTTCTTATCATTTCACTTTTTGCACATAACATGTGCCACATTTACACATATCTCGCACATACCTTGTGCTATGAACACATATCACTTTTCACATCACACTTATGCTCATTTTCACATAATGCCAAGACACAGCCCAAACCACCACGTAGACGATCACATAACACACACATTCACATTCACATACTTAATCACCGGCATAGTGATAAGTCTTAGTTCCTGCAGAAACCGGGGAAAGCCCTTCCCACCATTACCAGTGGAACTTGTCCACCTCCAGGATTTCATAAGACCCTTTGCCAGGGTATAACACTTTATCAAGACCCTTCTCTAGGGTATCATATATCACATTGAGCTTTCCCGTAGGGGCATTACTACGGTACAGCTCTAAGCATCTAGGGTGGCAGTGTCTTATGGGCATATTTGTTTATCTTGTCACATTAACCATTTTACACACCTATACCACTTGTTCTCTCACATCCCATGCACACACTCATACATAATTCACACACACATAAGTCCTCATTTACTGATTTTAACCTCACTGTTGCAACTGCCAAATAATCATAATATAGATTTAATCATACTGAAATTTACTGAATCACATCAAGTCACAATTAACATGCTCACATAGTCGTTTTTCTCATTAAAAATCCATAACAATACTTACTGTCATCAAAATAACATGAGATTTTAACCACAGACAAATTTCAGGTTTATAATCGCACATGCAAATTTTCAGATTTTTCTGAATCATATTACATTTATAGAAATTAGAACATTCAGTTTCATGCTATTCATAATTCAATTTAACATGGAACATAACACGAACATCAGATTTAACAGTCACAACCCTGATCCTAACATACTCATCATCACATAAATTTTCCTCTGATTTATTGTACAACACACAATTTACTGTAAATTTTACAAATCCTACGCATGTCTTCTATTTCCAAAACAGAAATTTCAGTAAATCCCACAGTCATGGAAAAATTCTCAAAATTTCAGGGCATGGACTGATACATATACACATGGTATAGAAAAATCTAGGGCATTTAATTCCTCAGGAATCATGTAGACAGTAGGTGAATATGCATAATCCATTTTTCCCACATGTATTTCAATAATTTAACAATCCATGCCATTCACCAAAAAGCACAGAAAATATCACTTGCATCCCATGGTCTATTTTACATAACATATATGATTACATTATATCCTCATTCGAAAACACTTCGGAAATTAATCATATAGAAGGGAGAACAGCTCACTGTTCTACCCTGAAGAGCTTAACGACATAGTCTGGACGCTAATAGCATTTTAACGGCAATATCGTTGGCTGCCAAGCTAAGATCTCAACGGCAATGGATCTTGCCGTCAAGTTCAAGTCTGTGCAAAACACAGACCCGAGCTCCAAACACAAGGAGAATGGGGGAATCCAGGACGCGAGGAAAAATCCAGAAAAATGCTGGGACCTAGGGCACATGTATAGGATTGAGATCTATAGGTTACTTGCCTTTCAAAAAAACCTCCAAAGGGATCTAAATTGCTGTTGAAGCTCTCCTTGGGCAGTCCCAAGAAGCCTCCAAAACACCACTCCTTCTGGTTCTTGGTCGATCTCCTCAGCAGGTTGGGGTCGGGAAAGCCTTCCTCTATGCTTCAGCTAGCTCCTGGTTGCTGTAGATGGCCGGATGAAGCTCCAATCCGCCGGATCAAGGCATGCAAAGTCAGGTTTTTCTCCCAGAAGGTAGGGTTTTTCTCTCCTCTTTGCAAAGAGGCAAAGAGAGCTCTTGGGGTTGCAAGGAGGGGTTGGTTTATAGGAGAGAGACCTCTCATCCCACGTAGGGGTTGATGTGAAGGTTTGAGAGCCGTTGGGACATCTCCCCAATGGCTGGGGTTGCTTGCCCCCGGAATTTCGGATCTGCATAGCACTGAGTTTTAGGGAGATAGACGTCCACATTCATGGACGGCTACATTAGGGTTGGCGTCAATCGATATGGACGCCTACACATCATGGACGTCCATCCATGTTGACGCCAATACACTCTTCGGCCAGAACATAAAACATGCAGGTCCAAGCTCAATCCATACATATATGTACATGAAACCTATGCAGTATAGAGTATGCACCACTATACCATGCAAACATCCAATATTTACAACTAGCCATACCCATACATACATAGGTATACCAAGGTGTTATGTATGTAGAATTAGGTATACAATTATTACACGCATAAGGTAACCTACATACGTACATACACATATGCACTTCATATATTCGCACACAATATCCATGAAATGGGTAATATAAGGTATACTTCAATATTTAGATAGTACCTGCATAGTATTTAAATAGATACCTTATACACAAAATTGGCCAATTACTTATATTCACGATAATAATATATATCCACGCATATACACATGCAAAATTTATATCTATAATATGCATCATTTTCATGCACGCCATTTATGCAAGAACAAGTAAACATCATATACATAAAATATAAGCGGGAAAAAGAAAATTCGGGGCCTTACACTTGGCAGAGACATATACTCACGCATAGTGAAAGTGTCCAGACAAGCTTAACTTGTCTTTCTTCAAATCACCATTTGATATACCAAGAATTCCAATGCAATGTGAGAGTGAAGAACTTATTTGCAAAAATGGAAAGTGTTTCATTGGCAAAGAAAATAGATAGAAGAATGTAAAGTGAAAGGAATATTTACATCATGAAGCAATTACTCCCCCTCAGAGTGTGCTTGAACAAAGACACACACAACACTCAACCCAATGATGGAGAGGTCAAGAAGAATGTGGACATTTGCATAACCCAAGCTCTCTCCTTAAAGATGAAAATCTATTTTCTGGAAGAGGCTTGGTGAACATATCAGCAATTTGATTTTCAGTTTCAATGAAATGAAGCTCAAAAGATTTCTTAGCTACCTCATCCCTTAAGAAATGATGTCTTATTTCAATGTGTTTTGTGCGAGAATGCTGAATTGGGTTTTTAGACAAATTAATAGCACTAGTGTTATCACATAAAATGGGAATACAACCTAACTTATGATTATAGTCTAGGAGCTAGTGTTTCACCCAAAGAATTTTGTGTCACAACACCCAGCCGCAACATACTCAGCCTCTGCAGTGGATAGAGCAACTGAGTGTTGCTTTTTGGAAGCCCAAGAAATCAGGCATCCACCTAGATATAAGCACAAGCCACTAGTACTTTTTCTATTAAGCTTACAACCCGCATAATCAGCATCACAATAAGCAATCAAATCTAATTTACAACCAACAGGATACCAAATGCCAAGTTCACATGTTCCAACAAGATATTTAAAGATTATTTTGACAGCTAACATGTGACTTTCTTTAGGATTAGCTTGAAACCTTGCATACAAGCATACACTGAATTGAATATCAGGTCTAGAAGTAGTAAGATAAAGTAGAGATCCAATCATACCTCTGTATGTCTTTGGGTCTACTGACTTACCAAGTGAATCTTCTTCTAGTTTTACATTTACTGCAATTGGTGTGCTTGAGTGCTTGAGGTTCTGAAAGTTAAACCTTTTCAGAAGTTCTTTGACATACTTTGTTTGACTTATGAAGATCCCTTCACTGGTTTGGTTAACCTGTAATCCCAAAAAGATTTGTAAGTCGCCCATTAAACTCATTTCAAGTTCAATTTTCATTTGGTTAGCAAATTCAGTACATAGACCTTTATTTGTGGATCTAAAAATTATGTCATCAACATAATTTTGGACAACAATTATTTGTTTATTCACTATTTTTGTGAACAAAGTTTGATCAACATTACCACGAGTGTATCCTTTATCCAATAAGAATGAACTTAAATGGTCATACCAAGCTCTTGGAGCTTGCTTGAGACAATAAAGAACATTGTGAAGTTTGAAAACATGATCAGGAAATTTTACATTTTCAAAGCCTGGAGGCTGTTCTACAAAAACATTTTCTTTTATGTAACCATTCAAAAAGGCACTTTTGACATCCATTTGGAAAACTTTAAATTTCAAAGATGATGCAAAAGCAAGAAATATCCTCACAGCTTCTAGCCTAGCTACAGGGGAAAATGACTCTTCAAAATCAATCCCAAACTCTTGATTGTACCCCTTGACAACTAGTCTAGCTTTATGCCTAACAACTTGACCATTTTCATTCAATTTATTTCTAAATACCCATCTAGTGCCAATAACATATTGGTCACTAGGTCTAGGTACTAATTCCCACACTTGATTTCTGTCAAATTGATGAAGTTCATCATGTATGGCATTGATCCAATCTTCACTCATTAGAGCTTCATCAATTGACTTGGGTTCAATTTGAGAAATTAGTGCTAGTGGGTCTTCATGAATTGCATTAAAAAAGGATGATCTAGTTCTAACTCTATCATGCACATTGCCAACTACATTTTCAATTGGATGATCTCTCAAAAATCTATTTTCAGGAATTACCTCTTGAGATGCATTCAAGTTTGGAACAATATTACCTGATCCACTTGTGGTAGGTGAATGGTTGTCCAGAATTTCAAGTGAGTCGGTACTTTCCTCAACATGTGAAGATTCAACAATGAAATCATCTTCTTCCTTATTCTGAGGAACCCTGCAAGATGTAGAATCATCAGTTGAGAATGAGTTTTCATCAAAGACTACATGTGGAGATTCTTCCACAGTTTTATTTTTGAGAATGTACACTCTAAAAGCTCTAGAGATTTCTGAATAGCCAAGAAAAATGGCTTCATGACTTTTGGCATCAAATTTATCAAGATTTTCTTTATTGTTATTATGTACAAAGCATTTGCAACCAAAGACTTTAAAGTAAGACAAAGTTGACTTTTTGTTTTTTAACAGTTCATAGGGGGTTTTTTTCTGATTTTTGGTATGACCAATGCTCTATTTAGAATGTGATTTGCTGTGTTTACAGCTTCAGCCCAAAAGGATTTGGACAGTTTGCTTTCCAAGAGCATGGATCTAGCCATTTCCACAAGTGTTCTATTCTTCCTTTCCACAACTCCATTTTCTTCTGGAGTTCTTGAAGAAGAGAATTTATGGAAAATGTTTAGTTCAGCACACAAATCAAAAAAAGATTTGTTCACAAATTCACCCCCATGATCAGTTAAAATAGATTTGATTTTATGAGAAAAACCGGTTAAGGCAGAGGTGCAGAAGTTCCTAAAATGTAGGCAAGCATCACTCTTGTGGGATAGAAAAATAACCCAAGTATATCTAGTAAAATCATCAATGATGGCAAAACCATATCTTTTGCCACTAAGACTAAGAATCATTGTTGGCCCAAAAAAATCCATATGAAGTAATTCTAGTGGCTTAGATGTGAGTACATCATTGGAGGTTCTAAAAGATTTTCTGGTTTGTTTTCCTTGAGCACATATCCCACAGAGTTGATTCTCAATGTTTGGAAAAGATTCAGGAAGTCCTTTAACCAGATTTAGAACCAGATTTAGCCTTAAGAGATTATTTATTGTGTTGAAACTTGCATGACCAAGTCTTTTATGCCATGTCCATGCAATTTCATCTTTATTTGCAACTAAACAAATATTTTTAGCAAAATTTTTGTCAAGATTGATCATATAGACATTGTTCTCTCTTTTGCCAAAGAATTTTATTTTATCAGTTGAAGAATCAATTATTTTGCAAAAATCTGATTCAAACACAACCTTATGACCTTTGTCACACAGTTGGCTAATACTCAACAAATTATAGTTCAAACCATCAACTAACAAAACATTTTCAATTGAGTTTAAGGAGGATCTACCAACCTTTCCAGATCCAATGATTTTCCCTTTATTTTTACCTCCAAATGTGACAGATCCTCCCTCCTTTTCAATCAGAAATGAGAACTTTGTTCTATCTTCTGTCATGTGTCGTGAACAACCACTATCAAGAAACCATACATTGGAGTTGGGTGCACGACCTTCCTGCAAAAATCAAATCAGAGAAAAGAAGATTTTGGTACCCAAACATTGTTGGGACCATCAGTGTGTTTGAGCAGAGACAATAGATCTTTTCTAATCCAAATTTGTGTTGTTTTTGTCATTTGATTTGTTTTAGAAGTGATTTCTCTTTTTGCCAACTTAGTATTTCTTTTTGGAATGAAAACACCAGTGTTCTTTCTTTCATAAGCATGGAGGTTATGCACTTGGGCATGATCATTCATGTATGGAAATTCAAACCAAGGATTCTTTTGGTATCTTGCGAATTTTAGATAAAAGAATTGTGAATGTTACCAATAAGGATTATGATACCATTGATTCCAAGAGTTGATCCAATCAGATTGATGTGTTATCTTGGATCTCCAAGAATTATCATGAAGGTTTCTTTTTGTGTTTTTATTATTATTTGAGTTTTTGTTTAACTGATTGTTGATTTTCCGACTTGGATAGGTCGACCTGTGTTGGACTGGTGTCGACCCATTTTGTTTCTTTTGGTTAGAGACATTCTTTTTGTTTTGATTCTTGAAAATTTTAGATGTGTTATTTAACACTTGTTTATTATTGTTTTCTGGACTAGCACTTTTAACAAATTTTATCAGGGGAGTTTTTGAAGATTTTTCTTTCTTTTCATCAGATTTATTCTTCAAGGATTTTTGTGTGGTGAATCCTAGTCCATGTTTCTCAGTTCTCATTTTTGCTCCTAGCAAGGCATCAAGATTGTCTTTTCCTTTTGTGATGGTTTCAATTACTTGTTCCTTTTCTTCCAGCAAGTTTTTTAGATTCTGAATCTCATCAATAGCTTGTTGCTTTTCCCTTTGTTGCAATTCCATTTTTTCAAAAAGTTTTTTAAAATCATTACTGGCCTTTTGAGATGCAAGTTTGAATTCATTAATTTCATTCAGAAGTTTTTCCTTTTCTTCATTAAGTTCATATGCTTCATTTTCAAGTTCAGAAATTCTTCTATTCAATGAAGTATCATGCATGGCATTTTCAAATTTTTTTTTCAGATATTTGTTGTCTTTTCTTATTTTAGCAACCAACTCAGCATATGCATCTTGCCAATCTTCAATAGTATATTGTTCAAAGGAAGTACTTACCTTTCCATCATTGCTGTTGGCCATAAAACATAGCTCCTCATTCCCTGAGCTTGAGGACTTCTCTTCTTCATCCTCACTTTGATCATCATCTGACCAAGTTGCTACCATAGCTTTAGGCTTCTTCATTTTGTTGTTCTTTTTGTACTTGTCCTTTTTATTCTCAGGACATTCCCCTTTCATATGTCCTGCCTTGTTGCACCTGTAGCAAATAATAGTCTCATCAGTTTTTTGATTTCTATTAGAATTAGCATTTGAAAGAGAAATATTCCTTTTGATAGAAGAAAATTTCTTCTTTCCAGTGAATCTTCCTTTTCTTGATTTTAGAAATTTTCTGAATTGCTTAGTCATGAGGGCAAGTTCATCCTTATTGGACTCAGACTCTTCAGAACTTGATTTCTCTTGACTTTTATCTTTGTTACTTGATGAGGCTTTAAGTGCAACTGGTTTGGTTTTAAGCATATGCTCTTCATTTCTTTTCATATTTATTTCATATGTCATTAAAGATCCTATGAGTTCATCCAAAGAGATTTTGGACAAATCCTTAGAATCTTCAATCATAGTGGCCTTATTATGCCAGATAGATGAGAGAGAGCGCAAAATCTTTCTTACCAAATCAGCATCAGTGTACTCTTTACCTAGTGCCTTCAGTCCATTGACAATTGTCATAAACCTAGCAAACATTTCAGAAATTGATTCATCATATTTCATCATGAACAATTCATATTCAGAAACAAGTATGTTTGCTTTAGTTTCCCTAACTTGAGATGTTCCCTCATACATTAATTCAAGTTTTTCCCACATCTTTTTAGCAGATTTACACATGGATATTCTTGAATATTCTTTAGGGTGGACTGCACACTGAAGCATGCTCATGGCACTGTAGTTAAGAGTGGCCCTCCTAATCTGTTCTCTAGTCCAATTCTCCTCATCTCCTTGATTTTCATAAGGACCCACTTCAACTACCTTCCAGATTTCATAGTTTTGAGCCCTAAGAAAAACTTGCATTCGATTTTTCCAATAGGAGTAATCAGACCCATTGAAAAATGGTGGCCTATTAATGGAATGACCTTCAGCAACAAAACCTCGAGAATCCATTAAGTAGGAAGCAAAACAGAAACAAGACAATCAACCAATTCAAGCAAGTGTCACACAAAAAGTAGACAAAAACACTCAAATCAGATCAAAACAATTGTGAACCCTCTCTGATACCAATTGTAGGATCGAGTGATTAGGTGAAGCAGATCTAGAAGGGGGGTTGAATAGATCTGTTACCAATTTTTGCGGAAGCTTAAAAAAATTAAAACTATTTTAACTCAGAGATCTAATCACAGAAACAATTTCCAGATCTATGGTATGAGTGTGTGAAAGAAGGTGTGAGACAATTAAGTAATCAGTGTGAAATTGCAATCCTATGCAATCATCTAACGCAGATCAAAAATTCAAACCATTGCACATAGGATTTTTTAGGTGGTTCGAAAATCACACTTGTGATCCCTACGTCCACCCCTCACACAGTGAGGACACACTACTCATTTAAGTACAACTCACACTGGAGCACGACGACTACAACACCCTTGAGTTCAACAACTTACACACAAATTCTAGAGCACACCCGCTCCAGAAACTGAGCACACTTGCTCAACCACACACTGAGTAGACAACTCACACAAACCGAGCTCAATAGCTCACAAGACACAAGCTAGATCAAGACCAACACAAATCAAATCCTCTAGCAAAGATCTAATTCAAGACAAATTCATTCACAGAAACTTGTGCATCACTTCATGCACAAATCTCATGGATGAATCAGGAGAACAACTTTAGAAATGATAGGAATAGATACAGTATTTGTGTCCTCCGATGGAGATTATGTTGTAGAAGGTTGAATTGAAGAGATTCGTTGATGCTTTCAATCACTTGGCGATGCTCTGCTTCAGTAGCCTTTGGATCACCAGAAATTTCCTTCAATTCCTTGCTTCTGCTGGATCTGCTCCTTTGAGAGGTGCTTCAGCTCCTTCTCCAGAGCTCTCCTTCAATCCCTTGTGCTGTCCAAGGATGTAGATGGATCACCACAGCAACCAGATGAACGAGAGCGGGATATTCCCCTTTTTGCTGCCAAAAGCTTTTTCCAAAATATTCTGGAGGTCTCCTATCTTTTGGGGGGCCAATAATTGGGGGTATATACAGCCCCATAAGTCCAATTGTACCCTTGGGGTGCGTGGGCACATGATCCAAGGCAAGTCCCCTTGAACCCCAAGCGGCCACGTGTCCAGAGGAATCAGATGAGAAGGCTTTAGTCGTTGTGTGCCGACACCCCTTCTGAGTGTGTCGACACACTATCCCAGACGGCAAAATCATCTCCTGGAAGTTGGGTCTAGTGTCGACACCACTATTGAGTGTGTCGACACACTATCCCAGTCAGACAAAAGGGTCTCCTGGAATCTAGAACTAGTGTCGACACCACCATTGAGTGTGTCGACACGCTCCTCACTCTGTGGATCCCTCGTTACTTCAAGTCATCCTAGCGCTTGTTTCGGATGAAGATAATGCTATTCTGTGTGCGGTACCCAACATGGATGAAGTTAAAAATGTGGTTTTTTCTATGAATGGGAACAGTTCTCCTGGCCCGGATGGCTTCTCAGGTACCTTTTTCACATCTTGTTGGGATATTGTTAATAATGATGTTCATGCAGCTGTGGCAGGTTTCTTTCAAGGTCACTCTTTCCCTCGGGGTGTTACGTCATCCCTTATTGCGCTCATTCCAAAGGTTGATCACCCGGAGACTTTCAATGACTACAGGCCTATTAGTCTTTGCAATTTTATTTACAAAATTGTCTCAGGATTATATGTGATCGGTTGGTGACTATTCTGCCAAAAATTATTTCTGAAGAGCAGGGTGCCTTTGTGAAGGGCAGGATTATCACGGACAATATTGCTCTTGCTAGACAGTTGGTTCGTGACATTGGCCATAAAGTCCGAGGAGGGAACACTATTTTTAAACTGGATATTCGCAAGGCCTATGATAGTGTGGAATGGGATTTTCTATTTGCGGTACTTAAGAAATTTGGCTTCTCTTCCAGATTTGTTTCTTACATTGGTATGCTGGTTTCCAATTGTTGGTTCTCGGTGTTGGTTAATGGAGCGCCTGCTGGTTATTTCAAATCTACTCGTGGTCTTCGTCAAGGTGACCATATTGCCCCAGCTCTTTTTGTTATTATGGAAGAAGTTCTCAGTCGAGGTCTCAAACAGCTAGTCTCTAGTGGGTGGTTAACTCCCTACGCGGGCCCAAGAGGTTGTCCTGCTCCCTCCCATCTTCTGTATGCGGATGATACTTTAGTTTTCTTGAATGGTTGCTGCCAAAATGTGAGGCGGTTGGTGTCTTTCTTGGGGCAGTATTCGTCTTCCTCTGGCCAGGTTATTAATCAACACAAAAGCTCCTTTATGGTTGGTGATAGAGCTTCGGCCCATTCTGTTCAAAGGCTGGTGGATATCACGGGTTACAGGCGGCAATCTGGTCCGTTGTTCTACCTGGGAGCTCCGCTTCGTCCTGGTCGGTCCTTGGTGGCGGACTATAAGTCTCTAATGGACAAAGTGAGCTACAGGTTCGGAAGTTGGAAATCTAAATTCCTATCTCAAGCGGGACGGGTTACCCTCATCAACTCGGTTATATCATCAGTCCCTGTTTATTTAGCTGCCACCTCTTGCATTCCTCGTACTGTTATTTCTTTTATTGAGAGGTCTTCTGCTTGTTTCTTTTGGAATGGGTCTGATGGAGTTAGAAGGAGGCACTGGGTTGCATGGCAATGTATCCAACGTCCAAAGGTTGAAGGTGGACTGGGAGTACGTAATATGCAGTCCGTACAGTTGGCACTTGTTATCAAACAGTTGTGGCATATTATGCATGGCGATTCGGTCTGGCCTTTGTACGCTAGGCAGCGTTTTCGTTCCTTTGACAAGCTCCCTGGTATGCCCGTCCAGATTTGTAAGACCGCCCTAGCTCTTATTCATGCAAATACTAGATGGGTGCATGGTAATGGTAACCGCATTAATATCTGGAAGGATGCGTGGTTCGGTCACCAACCACTGGCTGATGTGTTTCCAGATGTTGTTGCTCCAGGTAACTTTTCTTTGCAGGAGGTGGTTCAGGATATTCAACATCCAATGAGATCAGTTATCCCGGAGATCCATTTGCAGAATATCATCTTGTCTGCTGATGAGGATGCTGTCTTCTGGGCGGCCAGCCCCAATGGATTATTTTCCACCAAATCCGCCTATGAATTGGTGCGCTCTCCAGGCATCTATCGTCCTTCTATCCGGAAAATATGGCACTCTGCCTTCTTACCCAGAGCATCCTTATTTTGCTGGAAGCTGCTTCATCGAGCTGTCCCAGTGGATCAAACAATCATGGACTATGGTATACAAATAGCCTCTAGGTGTTCGTGTTGTGATTCACATCAGGTGGAGGACCTCAATCATGTGTTTATCCACAGTGCACCGGCTCAGAGCTTGTGGAGGTGGCTGGTGCCTCTTCTGAGTGATGATATCTATCTTCATCCCAACATTACCTTTAGAATTTGGAATATTCTCCTTCACTCCAATATGAGTACAGCTACTGGCTTCATTGCCTTATACGGTCTACTTCTCATTATGTGGGAGTTGTGGAAGAGCAGGTGTTCCGCCAGGTTTGATGGTAAGCAAATTCGGGTGCAGGATATGGTCAGACGTATCAAGTTTCACATCGAATCTGCCTTGTCTAGTCAGAGCTTTAGTGCCACGCCATCTACCTGTGATCTAAGTGTCCTTTTGGCTTATGGATTCACCCCTAAGAACAAGAACAAGCAGTTGAGGTTCGTTCGCTGGATTCCTCCTTTATCTAACTATTGCCTTAATGTAGATGGTGCGTCTAAAGGAAATCCGGGCATGTGTGGTGGCGGCAGATGTATTCGTGACAGTGTAGGTGCCCCATTAGTCTCCTTTGCTTTCTTTTATGGGGAGGGCAACAGTCTTCTTGCTGAGACGCGTGCTCTTTGTGATGGTCTTCGTATTGCTTCTTCTTTGGGGGTTTGGCTATCTGCGATATATTCAGATTCACTTACTTTGGTTACTTCTTTGGAGCACCAGACTTGTTATTCTTGGCCGACGTTAAGATGGTGGCGTGTGATTCTCAAGTACATGCATGACCAGGCCGCTAGTGTATCTCATGTCTACAGGAGGCCAATCAAGTTGCCGATGGGTTGGCTAATCACGCGGTTATCACCATGTGCAACAATGTCTTTTGGCGGGCTGATATTCCTTTTTCTTGTAGAGGGGCGGCTGTTTTAGATAGATCAGGACTTAGGAGTGTTAGAATGGGCTGAACTGCCTTTGCTTTATCTTTTCTTTTGGAGATTTGACAGGGGTATGCCCCAGTGTTTTTGTACTACCAATTTTATCATTAAATATATAAGGCACAGTGGTCGCACTAGGGGAGTGAGAACATTACTCCTCTCTGGGGAGTAGTGCACTTAGCTGGTTGCTGACTCTGTGACCTCTTTGATTAAAAAAAAAAAAAAAAGAGTGTGTCGACACACTTTGATCCTATCTTCAAATATGGCTTCAGGGACAGTGATCTAGTGTCGACACCACCAAGGGATGTGTCGACACCACCATGACAAAAATTGTATGGCCCTGAAAATTTAACATATAAACTATTAGCACAATACATTATCATCAAAGTATGAAGTGTAAAATGTTCAAACCATGTTGGTTGGGCATTATTATTCTATGAAAGAGGTAAGTACCATGTTCTACCCAACAAGCACAAAATCACATAATGTCATCATCAAAACTAGAGAGAGAGAGAGAGAGAGAGAGAGAGAGAGAGATTAGTTAAAAAATTGTATAACCACACTCAACCCAACAGCTCTTCAGCCCAAATCCGGTCCTCACGCTTGCACAGATGATCTCCCGGAGTCAGGGGAGCTCCTTCACCTCCAGAAGAACCTTCCAGTCGAAGGAGATTGCTGGAGAAGCCTCCCAAACACTGGATCAAGCCCCTCAAAGGTCTGCCTTTTCTCTCACCCGAACCCAAGAATTCTCCTTCTCAACTAAAGGGTCTTTCCTAGCCGAGATGTCTTGGTTATATAGGCTAAGAGTCGGGGTAAACCTAGTATTAGGAGCCCTGACTGTTGGGGGGATACGTTTCCTAAATAAATTCTGGAGAAAACGAGGTCGTTTCAGATTTGGAATCCCAAACACAGCCGGAGAAGTAAACGGCCACTTTGCTGCCGTTAACAGGAAATAGCTGTTAATGGATGTTGACGTCTATATCCTCTGGCTGCACAGTCAACGGCACATAAGTTGCCGTGAATCTGCTCTTAACGTCAAGGGATGTTGACGTTAAATAGGGATTTCGGGCAGAACATCAAAACATCAAACAACATATATGCATAAAAATAAATAAATATAATATACACAGAATTTGAGGGCCTTACAATGGACTTGTTTAATTATGAACTTTATTTATTTTCATTGCTACTATATAGACTGTGGAATGTGTGTAATGATGATGGAATAAGAATCTCTTTCATTCCGGTGTACTTTCCTTTGTTATTTATGTACCTCTCTACCTACTATGTTATGTTGGGTACATGTCCCACTATGACAGCGCACTTTATATCGACCTGTATTGGTATAATCATACCGGTATAAAGAGGGTCATTACAGAGATTGGTATCAGAGCAACAGGTTGAGATTGTACATGAATAAGCCATCATCTACACAATATTTCAAAGTCTTTATAGAATTAGTCCATACATGTGGAAAACATCTAATAATGAACTAAAGATAGTTAAGGAAATGGTTAGGACTAAGTAACTTAGATTCTGACTGAGTTAATTGTTTTACAGGCAATGGCTAGCCGTGGTAGGCGTAGTACCCAAGCTCAGGAGGATGAGCAGAGGCATGAGGAGAGGGGTGAGCAGCAGGCCCTAGCACCCCAGGGTCCCATGGTACTTCCTCCACCACCACCTGTGGACTATGGCATGTTCATGCAAGGCCTGGTCCAGGCAATGTAGATGTAGGCACAGACTCAGGCTGCGTTGCAAGCTCAGTTGTAGGCACAGGTTAGAGTTGTTAAAGATGGGGTAGTCTGTTTTATTGATTGTGTGATTGCTTATGAGTTGCTTGTTGTCTCAGGCTCAGGCTCCATCTCCAGTTCCCTAGGAGCATTCCCATGGTGGTCTGTCCATCATGGAGAGGTTTAAGAGGATGGCTCTACCTCCTTCTAAGGAGGAGAGTTGGCCTCTTTTGGCAGAGAGCTGGATGAGAGAGGTGGAGTAGATCTTCTGGGCTATCAGGTGTGTGAAAGAGGACAAAGTTAGTCTGGCATCTTACATGCTACATGTACTTAGAATATATGTACTTGTGTAAGATTAAGATTTTAGATTGGTGTAATCACGCGAATTGATCCCCGAATAAAGATGATTAAATTTAAGGAAAAGACTGTGATCACCACCAAAGTAGTTGCAAAAGATGATATGATGAAGAACAAGTGCTAACTACCTTGGAAAGATGATAAAAGATGCAGAAGGAACCTGGTTCACATAATGCGACAAGAAGGCCATCTTTTTCTCAAGAAAGCGACCAGATGCCTGTCACCTTCTGCAATAGAAGAGGGAGACTGTGGATTTTTGTTCTTCCTGCTCCTTAGTCAGCCAAGGGGCAAGAGCCTCATACCTGTACCGTCTTCTTCAACCTGCCAAGAACATCAAAACAACAGAACACCCATTAGAAACTCATTTGGTGTAGTATCAATCCCAAAATAATCAAAGAACATGATAATATGGAGGGAACCCCTCTAGGTGTTTAAAACAGGTGTGTGTGGAGTGATATAATGCAAAACTATGAAAAGAAACAGATCTAAACATGCATGTATGAAGAAAAAAGCATGAGGAACATGAGAGAGAAAGTGTAGAGGTGAAGAAAACGCCCTGGTGGGCACTTCCTGGTCGTCTGGAGGCTGAGAGTTTTTCTAGAGAATCGTAGCCCTCTGGGAGAGGAAGAAGCAGACGCCAACCTCTTTCAAAACCGTGCCCTATTGACACTTTTATATGCCATTATTCCTGAATGGGATGGGAAAGGAATAATGAGCTGGAATCTGAATTTAGGTAATTGTGCTCATGCAAGGAGAGTCAGAACGTGGCAAGGAGGTTCTGAGGAAGGTGTGCCCTCCGAGTTTGGCAAGATTTGGAGACCTTTAGACCCACCAAAAGTTGGATTATTCATGAATATCAAGGCTCAGAGGGTGAATAGGAAAGCCATGTTGCATGGGCCCTTGAAGGAAACCAGAATGTGACAGGCTTGGTGTCGCTACCAGGTCGCGACGCCTCGATACGTCACCTTCCATAGAAGGAAGTCTTGAAGCATTTTCTGGAGAATATTTAGGGAATTAAAAGGCCAAATGAGAATGCGATGTATCGAGGTGTCGCCTTCTTGAAATGATCGATTACTTCCTGGAGGCAATCGATGGAGGAATGAACGCGGCTTATTCAAAGTGTCTGATTTCCTTGCATAGGTATCGGATTGGCACACGATTTAAAGCGTTGGATTCCCAACTCAGAGAGCTACAAGATGATGATAAAGACTGATTAATTTGACCAGGAAGAGCCCACCAGGGTGATGAACTAATAGAAAGATACCAAGATCAGATAAAGCCAGCTTGGCGATGATGAGCCAACATGAGGCGTCAATGATGTGACAAGGAATTTGGCTCAGCTTATGGGTCAAGAATGGGTGTCTACTATTGGATGGTGCTTATGGGTTGTTTTTTTGCAGGAGAGAGCTGATGTTTAGTGGGCCTCTATGCTACGTACGAGGTATGAGGATGGTGCTATAGAGGTGACTTGGGCCGAGTTCACTAGACTCTTTCGAGCCAAGTTCATCCCCGAGCACATTCAGGACAAGATGGAGTAGGAGTTGTTATCTCTTACACAGGGCTCCATGACTGTCCTAGAGTATGAGGCCAGATTTTTCAAGCTTTCCAAATACGCTCCCCACATTGTTGCAAATGAGCACAGGAAGGCCAAGAAGTTTGTGATGGGGCTCAAACTATCACTCAGGTTGAGACTGGTTGCTTTTGACCATCAGACTTTGGATGAGGCTCTCAACACAGCATGCAGGCAGGAGAGCGAGATGGATCAGTACATAGAGGAGAAGAGGGCAGCCCAGAAGAGGATAGCGCCACCTTTCCAGAGGCATGACAAGAAGAAGGCAGCCGTGTACCAGCAGCCTTAGCATACAGTAGTAGCTCCGAGCCAGTCAGCAGTTGCACCGTAGTCACCCCGCTTTAGGCCCAGCGACAAGAAGGAGTGTCCTCATTACGAAAGGACACACGACGACACAGAATGTTGGAAGCTAGCAGGTAAGTGCCTGAAGTGTGGCAGCATAGAGCACCATATTAGAGATTGCCCCAGACTTCAATAGTCTGCTCAGAGAGGAGCACCAACCCCAGCAGCGGCAGCAGCAGCTGCACCAGTGACAGGAAAACTAGGAAGGCCTCGGGCCCAAGCCTGAGTGTATGCACTAGCACATGAGGACGCATAGCAAGCAAAGAATGTCACAGAAGGTACGATTTTAGTTATGGGTGTGCAGGCTCGAGTGTTGTTTGATACGGGTGCTACACACTCATTTATTTCCGAGCGGTTTGCTAAGTAGTTAGCGATAGAGTCTGGAGTTGAGGCAGAAGAGTTAGATGTTCCCTTGTCTGTGCACACACCAGTAGGTACGATAGCGACCAGAAAGTGCATTCCATCCCTACCTGTGTGTATTGAGGATCAAGGCTTGTTTGGGTGCTTCTACTTGCTCAAGATGAAGGACTATGATGCTATTCTTGGTCTGGATTGGCTTGAGGAGCACTATGCCTTGGTCGATTGCAGGGGGGAAGAAAATTACTTTCTGTATTCCTGGAGAGGATGAGTTCTCACATCCGTTGTCAAGGAATCTAGCGGGAAGGTTTGTGATCTCCGCCATGAAGGCTATGAAGATAGTAAACAAGGGTTGTGACGCTTTCCTTGCCAGTGTGGTCTTAGTTCCTAAGGCCGATCAGTCACCTACCCTTGAGGAGATCGAGGTTGTGCAGGAGTTCCCAGATGTGTTCCCTGATGATTTATCTGGATTGCCACCAGCAAGGGAGATAGAGTTCACTATCGAGTTGCTTCCAGGTACTTGACCTATCTCAAAGGCTCCCTACCGGATGGCACCTGCAGAGTTAGCTGAGCTAAGGAAGTAGTTGTAGGAGTTGCTTGACAAGGGGTTCATTCGCCCTAGTGTGTCACCATGGGGCGTGCCTGTGCCATTCGTGAAGAAGAAAGATGGTTCCCTCAGGCTGTGCATTGACTACAGGAAGCTCAATCAGGTGATAGTGAAGAACAAGTACCCTTGCCGCGCATAGATGATTTGTTTGATCAGCTACAGAATGCATCTGTGTTCTCCAAGATAGATCTGTGATCCAGCTACCATCAGTTGAGGATCAAGGGAGAGGATGTGTCCAAGACTACATTCAGGACCCGCTATGGACACTATGAGTTCCTTGTGCTTCCATTTGGTCTAACTAATGCCCCTACATCATTCATAGGTCTCATGAATAGGGTGTTTAGGCCATATTTGGATATTTTTGTTGTGGTGTTCATAGACGATGTGTTAGTCTATTCCCTGGATGAGGCTACACATCATGAGCATCTGAGAACAGTTCTAGAGGTTCTCGAGAGCACAAGCTGTATGCCAAGTTCAGCAAGTGCGACTTCTAGATGCACGAGGTTCACTTCCTGGGGCATGTCATCTCAGGCACTGGAGTTGTTGTTGATCCGGCGAAGGTTCAGGCAGTGTTAGAGTGGGAGACTCCGAGGACACCATCCAAGATCAGGAGTTTTCTTGGGTTAAAAGGCTATTACAGGCAATTTATTGAAGGCTTTGCCTCCATCGCAGCACCTTTGACCAAGCTAACCAAGAAAGGGGTTAAGTATGTGTGGTCTGAGGATTGTGAGAGTAGTTTCCGGAAGTTGAAGACAAGGCTAACATCTGCACCCGTGTTGATTTTGCTTAGTGGTGCCGAGGGTTTTGCGATCTATTCAGATGCTTCCCAGATAGGTCTTGGTTGTGTTTTGATGCAACATGGTAAGGTAGTTGCTTATGATTCTCGCCAATTAAAGGAGCATGAGCATAACTATCCAATCCATGATTTGGAGTTAGCGGCTGTGGTCCATGCACCGAAGATCTCTAGACACTACCTCTATGGTGTCAGGTTCGAGGTGTTTATAGACCACAAGAGCTTGAGGTACCTTTTCTCTCAAAAGGAGTTGAACCTGCGGTAGAGAAGGTGGATTGAGTTTCTTAAGGACTACGACTTCGAGCTTTAATACCATCCAGGGAAGGCGAATGTCGTGGTAGATGCACTTAGCAGAAAGAGATCCTTACTTCAACAGGATTGGAAGATGCTAGAGGATGCGACATGTGCTATGACCAAGCTAGAGCCACAATTGTGTCAGGCTTTCATGGCACAGTTGTCTATCCGATCCACTGTGTTGGACGAGGTGATTGAGCAGCATGGAGCCGATCCCAGACTTCAAGATATGGTAGGCAAGGTAGGCATTGCTCGTGATGAGGTCGATGTTATTAGATTTCAACACCGAGTGTGTGTACCTGATGTTGTGGATGTTCGTGAGCGAGTACTTGCAGAAGCTCACAGGTCACGCTTCTCTATTCATCCAGGCAACACCAAGATGTACCAGGATTTTAAGAGATCCTTCTGGTGGTCAGGCATGAAGAAGGATGTGGTAGAGTTTGTATCCAGGTGTTTGGTGTGTCAACAGGTTAAGGTCGAGCGTCAGAGACTGTCAGGCCTTATGCAGAAGATGGAGATACCTATGTGGAAGTGGGAAGCAATCACCATGATTTTTGTGATAGGTTTTCCCAGGTCGGCTAAGGGCAATGGCTCGATTTGGGTGGTTGTAGACCATTTCTCCAAGACAACTCACTTCTTACCTATGAGGAAGAAACAGTCTGTGGAGAGCTTAGCGAGGCTGCATGTTGGCAGCATTGTGAGATTGCATGGTGTGCCAAAGTCTATTATCTCTGACAGAGACCCGCGGTTTACATCAAGGCTGTGGCAGGGTCTTCAGGAGGCTTTGGGTTCTCAGTTGAAGCTCAGTTTGGCATTTCAACCTCAGACAGACGGACAATCTGAGAGGACGATTCAGACGCTCGAGGACATGTTGAGAGCGTACGTGCTTGACTGGAAGGGCGAGTGGGAATGTCATCTACCCTTGTGGAGTTTGCCTATAACAACAGTTTTCATTCATGTAACATTCCAGGTTTTGTCTTCCTTGGTGTTGTCCTTGGGATCGCGACGGATCGGGGTGTCGCATTCTAAACGTGACGTGTTCCTTGTCACCTTCTAGTTGAGAAGGTGACGACCCTTGTGTCGCGTTCCCGTTGTCTGTTGGCTGGTGTGCCACGTGTCTGCAGCGTAGGTGTGAAGGCAACTTGCCAGCTGTCGCGTTCACCTGAGTCGTTTGCATGTGTGACACATGGTCTAGAGGCTGTCTGCATGGTAGGAGACCTATCGGGAACTTTTGTGAAGGCGACGATGTGGGCGTCGCGTTCTGGTTGAGAACGTGATAGACATCTTGTCGCGACCGCAGTTCCGAGGCCTTAAGCCTGGCAGGTGCCTCTTTCTTCTCTTTTCTTTCCTTTCTCATTCCCTTCTCCTCTCCGAGGTGGGGAGGCTTCCCCCTTCTTCCTCCAACGGCTTGGGCGTGGTGGAGTCGCCGGCGAGCTCGTGGCGGAGCGGCGGAGTGTCGTGGAGCGAGGAGGAGGTGTTCTAGCCGTCGTGAAGGCCCCTTGTGGGTTCGGCTCTTCCTTTCCAGTAGGGATCTCTTGCTCTTATACCTGTTAGTGTGGATGGAGCTCGTTTTGGAGCAATCCACCCGTGCTCGTAGTGCTCTTGTGGTTTGCGTGGGCGGATGCTTGCCGGTGGTGCTCCTTCCATGTGTTTAAGCTTTGTGCATGTTATGTGGGGGTGAGGAGAGGTGGCATTGGTGCCCCTCGAGTCCTCTTTTACTTGCTTTCTTGGTAAGCTCCCCTCCCCCTTTCATTTGGAGGTAGTTTTGTAGCTTGGGGGACCATGGTATGGCCCCAATGCTCAGTTCGGGCTTCTGTCTAGGGTCGCGACAAGTTAGCTATCGCTACACCAGACAGAAGGTGACGTGCAATGTAATGTCAGGCGTTTTTCAGATCATCGTGGATCCTGTGTTTAGTGGTTGTGATGGCTATCGTGAGGCCAATGTGGTTTGTGTGTGGTACGTATGCATGTTTCAAGGGCTTATTGGGCCGATAGTCTGAGCCTGCAGCACCCTAGTGTCCTCAGCCTATCATCGCGATAGGGAGGAGTGTCATGTTCTGAATGCGACAGAGGTGGCCGTCACATTCTGGTGACTGCCTTGGGGCGTTGATCATCTGCATGTGCGCCACGTGTAGCGCGCAGAGCGGCAGGTAGGAAGGCGACACCTAGGTCCGTCGCGATCAGGTCACGACGCGATGATACGTTGTGTTCCCAACCGCTGGGTGTTTTTAAGAAACCCCAGTCGGACAGAACTGTAGCGAGTTCTACTCGGCCAGAGGAAGGGGAGCTGCGGCGATTCTTGCAGGAATTCATGATTTCGGCGTGATCATGCCGTGGGAAGCTCACGTGGAGCGAGTGAAACGCCGGGGGAGAGTCGTATCGCGTGTTCTTCGCGAGGTAGGGTGACTCCTCCCGTTTCCGGGGCGTGAATCATGTGGGATGCAGGGTTTGATCATTTTAATGCTTTCTACACAATAGATATCATGCCTAGGAACCCATTAAAGCATGAAAAACACTAATTAAGGGTGATTTGCATGATGTGGGTTGGTAATCCGTGGAGGCGATCACGGATTAAGGTTTCTGTCTGCTAAGGCGACGAAACCCCCTATCGCGATCAGGTGGTGACGGGCCGACCCGCCGCGTTCAGGTTGTGAACGCGACTTGTTTTTAAGTCGCGTTAATGTGTTGAAGGCGACTTATCGGGCTGTCGCTATTGGAAGGCGATGCAAGACCCTGTCGCGACTTCAGCCGAGAAGTCTATTCATGCATGGCTCATGCGATTGGTTTATCCGAATATCGTTATGTGATGTGTTTACTGATAACGAGCAGTGCATTGGCACTTGTGGCACTCTGAGAGTGCATGGTTCTAAAAGCTAGCATTTCGGTTGTGTAGCTAGCTGGTTCTTTGCGTAGTTGCGTGGTGTTCACGCAAGTAGTGTTGTGTTCACGTGTTGTGAACAGTTGTTATTTGAGGTTTACGTGACATTTCACATGGTTGTGTGTGACATGCATGTGGTTCTGTGTGCATGGCAAATAGTACGACGCCTACCGTGGTTACCTCTCTAGTTGGGTGCCCCAGGTTCTTTGTGAGCCAGGCTGTTAGCTCGGGGTTTTGTCCCGGTACTTGTGCTGTACCGTAGAGGTATGTGTCATTTGTCCTGGACACCCTCACTCCTTTATTTGAGTTGTATGTCCGGCTGAGGGAAAGACGACAGTGGGACAGTGACTCTTGAGTTTGTTTTTAGTCACTTGTAGCGCGCTCTTAGTTGGGGGTACGGACACCAGTAGTCGACACTGGTCCTCGACTAGTCTTTTACGAGTGCCTCACTCTAGGGTGCTCCGGCCAGAGACTCTAGAGGTGCCAGCATGGGCCTATGGTTGTGTGTCTGTAGGAGTGGTGTTTAGTTGGTCTCAATAGTTGTTTGACTTTTCCATGTGGTGCGGCAGCTAGACCTTTCGTTCGTGGCTGTGAGACTGAGATGTAGACCTGTGTTGGTTTGTCCGAGTCAGTCATTGGTGTCGTGAACCAGTTCACGTGGCTCGTGTGTGGCGGTCTCTACTGTAGCTCGTACACCTTTTTGGGTTTGCCATTTATTTATTACAGTTTCTTTACGTAGTCGGAAAATGGTGAGTACATTTACAGCTTTAATATCCTGCTTAGTTGTTCTATAAAATTGCTAGTGTAGTTTACTGCTTCCATACCTGTGTTTTGGTTTGTTCGGTGTTGGGGGAGTTCCCTACTGAGCCAGTGACTAGAGAGGCTCACCCCTACCCCCCACAGGTGAGGGCGAGGAGGATGTTTTGTTACCGTCGTCCAGTTCGGAGCCGCGTCGCAGCGGTGTTGGACCAGCACCTCCAGTAGTGTAGTTGGTTAGTTTTCTTTCTATTGTACCTCGGGGTATACCCCAGGCTCTTGTACTTCTTTACACTCTTATGAAATATGGCTATGTAAACTTGTGAAAAAAATATATGGATATTGGTGTGTTCCTTTGTGTTTTCACGGACGTGTGTATGATATCCCTTGCGAGGCTTCGACCCGTTCGCGGGAGGCGGACTCGGATCAAGTTCGTTAGTGGTTTAATGGGCTTGAGCGAGGCATTCCATCACAGTTGGTATCAGAGCGAGGTCCGTGTAAATATAAAGGAACTGGGAAATTATATAGCCATGTTTCTACATTTGTACACTGCTGGTAGCTGACTCTGGTTTCGTAATGACCGGTTTTGTTCGTAATTGATATGTTATTTGTGCAGGAAGTTGAGATGGCTGATAAAAGGGATTGGGGTGGTGGAGGAGAGGACCCTGAGGAGTCCACCCAGTGTATGATTGAGAGGATTTGGGAAAGCCTCACTGATATTCAAGTAAGGATGGATCAGCAGGCACCGGTACCTCCAACAGCAATACTACCAGATGCAGGAATACCCGTGGCCCCTGTTGCACCACTGCCAAGGGTGGAGGTACCCTATGTGGAACCTGTACCACCACTAGTAATGGCAGTAGAAGAGCTAGTGATGCAAGTTGAAAAGTTTTTGAGGTTGCAGCCGCCCACTTATACAGGAGGGCCGAATCCAGATACAGCAGAGCACTAGATTCATGAGGTTGAAAGGGTCTTTACGACCATGAGGTGTCCAGCAGCGGATAAAGTTGTGTTAGCCACATACCAGTTGAGAGGCTTTGCGCAGCAGTGGTGGCGTCTGAAGATGCAGACCACCTTTGCAGGCAGGTCAGAGGAGGTTATTACCTGGCCAAAATTTCTTGAGGCATTTAATGACACATTCTTTCCACTTCAAGTGCAGCAGGCAAAAAGAGAGCAATTCTAGACACTTCAACAAGGTAATACCTCAGTTTTAGAATATCAGATGCGATTTATGGCACTTAGCCGATATGCACCTTATGTAGTATCGGATAATGCTATGATGGTTGAATATTTTATTCGGGGTTTGAGAGAAGAGTTTCAGAATGCGGTAATACCGTTAATGTGTAGATCAGTTGAGGAAGCAGCCCAGAGAGTAGCTACTCTTGAGAGGTCTATTCGGGCCCGTCAGACAAGTGGGTCAGGTTCGGGTAGTTTTCGGCTACCTCAGCAGGCAGCAGGAGTTAGTAGGGGAAAGGCTCCAGCAGAACCTTCTTCTTTACGTTTTGGTAAGTGGGGTCAGAAATTAAAGTAAGTATTCAAGGGCAAAGGAAGAGGAAGAGGGGGCCGTCAGCAGTTTCAGCAGAGGCGTGGTTACACGCCAGAGGTAAAAGAATCACAGCAGAGTACTGCCAGGCAGCCCACTATTCCACCAGGTTATAGATGTTATAATTGCAATCAGCCAGGGCATTTGATCCGCAATTGCCCTTATCCAAGAGAATATGGGTATGGTAGAGATGTTCAGCAGCAGCAACAGCCCCAACAGCCTTTAGCAGGTCGTGGTGGAGGTGTACCGCAGCAGCGAGGTAGAGGCCGGGTTATGGCTATCACCCATGCCCAGGCGAAGGCATCGAATATGATAGAAGGTATTATACCCATTTATGATTATTCAGCAAGAGTTTTATTTGATTCGAGTGCCTCTCATTCTTTTATTTCCGAAGAATTCCTGAATTGTATGACTCATCCTTTGGAAGAAAAGTCTTGTGAGTTGGTAGTGGAGGTTCCTTCTGGTGAGTTTATGCTCACTTCGAGCTACATAGATGAAGCTCCTGTGGTGATTGGAGGGAACCAGATGCTGGGTCGGTTATATGCTCTGCAATTGATAAATTATGACATTATTTTGGGAATGGATTGGCTTGAGACCTATGGAGCAATGTTAGATTGCAGAAAGAAAAGGATCAGGTTTTGTCATCCTAATGGTGCGGTGTTTGAATATCAAGGTATGCCTTTTTGTACTCCTAATTTTATAATTTCTGCAACTAGAGCTAGAAAGTTGATAAATACAGGGTGTGTGGCTTATTTAGCTTCAGTGAGTCTGATAGAGGCTAGTCAGTCAGTGGAGGCAGTTCTCGTGGTTAGAGAATTTGCCAATATTTTTCCAGAAGATTTGCCTGGTTTAGCTCCACACAGAGAGGTGGACTTTACTATTGAGTTGCTGCCAGGTACCATGCCAATCTCTAAAGCACCATATCGGATGGTGCCAGCAGAGCTTAAAGAGTTGAAAAAGCAATTAGAGGAGTTATTACAGAAAGGGTTTATTAGACCGAGTCATTCTCCGTGGGGAGCACCGGTGTTGTTCGTGAAAAAGAAAGATGGCAGTTTTCGCATGTGCATAGATTACAGGAAGTTGAATGATGTGACCATTAAGAATAAGTACCCATTACCGATAATAGATGATCTGTTTGATCAATTGCAGTCAGCGAATGTATTTTCTAAAATTGATTTGAGATCTAGGTACCATCAGTTAATGATTAAGGAGGAAGATATGGATAAAACAACATTTAGAATCAGATATGGTCACTATGAGTTTGTGGTTATGACATTTGGGTTGACCAATGCTCCTGCAGCTTTTATGGATCTGATGAATATAATCTTTAATCCGTATTTGGACCAATTTATTGTGGTCTTTATAGATGATATTCTGATTTACTCAGCATCTGAAGAGGAGCAAGCAGCGCATTTGAGATTTGCCTTGCAGTTATTAAGAGATAATCAGTTGTTTGCCAAATTCAGTAAGTGTGAATTTTGGTTAAAGGAAATTCAGTTCTTGGGCCATGTCATATCAGCTGAGGGAGTGGTAGTTGACCCAAGTAAAGTGGAAGCAATGATGAGATGGGAAGTGCCTAAGACAATTACTGAAATTAGAAGCTTTTTGGGGTTAGCAGGCTATTATAGATGTTTCATTCAAGATTTTTCTAGGATTGCGGTACCCATGACTAGACTGACTAGAAGGGTGTACCATTTGTATGGTCTGGTGAATGTCAAAGAAGTTTCATGGAATTAAAGAAGAGGCTTACAGCGGCACCTGTGTTGACTTTACCAACAGGTAATGGTGGTTTTGTTATATATACAGATGCATCCAGAAGAGGTCTTGGTGCAGTGCTAATGCAGCATGGCAAGTTAATAGCCTATGCATCTAGGCAATTGAAACCAGCAGAAGAGAATTACCCCACTCATGATTTAGAGTTAGCAGCAGTTGTGTTTGCCTTAAAGATGTGGAGGTATTATCTTTATGGTGAAAGATTTGAAACTTTTACAGATCATAAAAGTTTAAAGTATATCTTTTCCCAGAAAGACTTGAATCTCCGTCAGCGTAGATGGGTGGAGTATTTAAAAGATTATGATTTTAGTTTGTCTTACCATCCGGGTAAGGCCAATGTGGTGGCTGATGCCCTAAGCAGAAAAGCCTATTTAAGCCAAATGATGATCAAGGAATGGAAGTTATATGAGGAAATAGCAGAAAACTCCTTATATGTGCCAAGCAATCAACGACGGGCAATATTAGCTAGTAGTGCTGTGGAACCGTCGCTGTATTGGCAAATTGTTGAGGCTCAAAAGGCAGATGTGAATTTAGCTGAAATAGTGAAAATGGAAGAAGTTACTATTGATGATAATTGTGTGGTCAGGCTCAGAGGCAGGTTATTCGTGCCAGCAGAAAGAGAAGTAAAGCAGAGAGTATTAGAAGAGGCCCATAAATCCAGGTACACTATTCACCCAAGCAGTACTAAAATGTACCAGGATCTGAAAAGGCACTTTTGGTGGCTTCATATGAAAAAAGAAATAGCAGAATTTGTCGCAAGATGTGCTATCTGTCAATAAATTATGGCAGAGCATCAGAAGCCTGGAGGTCTATTGCAACCGTTGCCCTTTCTACAGTGGAAATGGGATGATATTGCTATGGACTTTGTGGCAGGCTTACCAAGAACAGCCTCAGGACATAATGGAATATGGGTATTTGTTGACAGATTAACCAAAGTATGCAGGTTGGTAGCAGTAAATATGTCTTGGACAGTGGACAGATTAGCGAAGGTTTATGTTGATAAAATTGTTCCACTGTATGGTATTCCGAAGACTATTGTATCTGATAGGGATCCAAGGTTTACTTCTGGTTTTTGGAGAAGTTTGCAAAGGGTAATTGGCACTGAGTTGAAATATAGCTCTGCTTATCATCCCCAGATGGATGGTCAGACAGAGAGGACTATCTAGACCATTGAAGACATGTTACGAGCTTGTTGTTTGGTTTGGGGAGGTAGCTGGGAGTATCATTTAGGTATGGTTGAGTTTGCCTATAACAATAGTTATCATACCAGTCTTGGGATGACACCATATGAAGCTCTATATGGGAGGCCATGTAGAACCCCATTGAACTGGCATGATGTGGGGGAAAGGCAGATGGTGGGTCTTGAATTAATTCAGCAAACTACAGAAATAGTGAATCTCATTAAAGAAAAGTTGTAGGCAGCTCAAAGCAGGCAGAAGAGTTATGCCGATAATCGGAGAAGACCACTTCAATTTGAAGTGGGAGACTTTGTTTTTCTAAGAGTTTCCCCTAGTAACGGTATTATGAGGTTTGGCAAGACCGGAAAGTTGAACCCGAGATATGTGGGACCCTTTCAGGTGTTAGAAAGAATTGGGGAAACAACTTATAAACTTGATTTGCCAGCTGACTTTGCAGATGTTCATGATATTTTCCATGTTTCTATGTTAAGAAAGTGCATTGAAGATCCAGCGCAGATAATCAGTTACCAAGGTGGTGACTTAAGACCGGATATGACTATGCCAGAGTATCCGGTGTAGATTACTAGCCGTAAGACAAAGAAGCTGAGAAATAAAGAAATTGAATTAGTTAAGGTGAGATGGGAGAATAAGTTGGGTGGTGAGGATACCTGGGAATTAGCCGAGGAAATGGCTAAAGGGTATCCTTACTTATTTGAGTAAGGTTCTGCATTTCTTTTTAGATGATAGTACTTGTAAATATGTATGATGAAACTTCTTGTATTTCAATTATGAATTTCGAGGTCGAAATTTCTTTTTAGATGATAGTAATGTAACGTCGCACATTTTTCGGATCCTCGTGGATCTTGTGTTTAGTGGTTGTGATGGCTATCGTGAGGCCAATGCGGTTTGTGTGTGGTACGTGTGCGTGTTTCAAGGGCTTATTGGGCCGATAGTCTGGGCCTGCAGCACCCCAGTGTCCTCAGCTTGTCATCGCGATAGGGAGGAGTGTCGCGTTTTGAACGTGACAGAGGTGGCCATTGCGTTCTGGTGACTGCCTTGGGGCGTTGATCGTCTGCATGTGTGCCACGTGTAGCGCGTAGAGCGGCAGGCAGGAAGGCGATGCCTATGTCCATCGCGATTAGGTCGCGACGCGACGATACGTCGCATTCCCAACCGCTGGGTGTTTTTAAGAAACCCCAGCCGGACAGAACTCCAGCGAGTTCTGCTCGGCCAGGGGAAGGGGAGCTGTGGCGATTCTTGCGGGAATTCGTGATTTCGACGTGATCGTGTCGTGGGAAGCTCACGTGGAGTGAGTGAAACACCGGGGGGAGCGTCATATCGCGTGTTCTTCGCGAGGTAGGGTGACTCCTCCCGTTTCTGGGGTGTGAATTGCGTGGGATGCAAGGTTTGATCAGTTTAATGCTTTCTACACAATAGATATCATGCCTAGGAACCCATTAAAGCATGAAAAACACTAATTAAGGGTGGTTTGCATGGTGTGGGTTGGTAATCCATGGAGGTGATCTTGGATTAGGGTTTCTGTCTGCTAAGGAGACAGAACCCCCTGTTGCGATCAGGTGGCGACGGGACCCGCCGCGTTCAGGTTGTGAACGCGACTTGTTTGTAAGTCGCGTTAATGTGTTGAAGGCGACTTCTTGGGCTGTCGCTATCTGAAGGCGACGCAAGACCCTGTCGCGACTTCAGCCGAGAAGTCTATGCATGCATGGCTCATGCGATTGGTTTATCCGAATATCGTTATGTGACGTGTTTACCGATAACGAGAGGTGCATTGGCACTTGTGGCACTCTGAGAGTGCATGGTTCTAGAAGCTAGCATTTCAGTTGTGTAGCTAGCTGGTTCTATGCGTAGTTGCATGGTGTTCATGCAAGCAGTGTTGTGTTCACGTGTTGAGAACAGTTGTTATTTGAAGTTCACGTGATGTTTCACGTGGTTTGTGTGTGATGTGCACATGGTTCTGCGTACATGGCAAGTAGTACAATGCCTACTGTGGTTACCTCTCTAGTTGGGTGCCCCAGGTTCTCTGTGAGCTAGGCTGTTAGCTCGGGGCTTTGTCTTGGTACTTGTGCTATACCGTCGAGGTCTGTGTCATCTGTCCTGGACACCCTCACTCCTTTGTTTGAGTTGTACGTCCGGCTGAGGGAAAGACGACAGTAGGATAGTGACTCTTGAGTTTGTTTTTAGTCACTTGTAGCACGCTCTTAGTTGGGGGTACGGACACCTGTAGTCGACACTGGTCCCCAGCTAGTCCTTTTCCAGTGCCTCACTCTAGGGTGCTCCGGCTAGAGACTCTAGAGGTGCCAGGCATGGGCCTGCGGTTGTGTGTCCACAAGAGTGGTGTTTAGTTGGTCTCCATAGTTGTTTGACTTTCGCATGTGGAGCGGCAGCTGGACCTTTTGTTCGTGGCTGCCAGACTGAGAGGTAGACCTGTGTTGGTTTGTCTGAGTCAGTCAGTGGTGTCGCGAACCAGTTCACGTGGCTCATGTGTGGTGGTCTCTACTATAGCTCGTACACTTGTTTGGGTTTGCCGTTTATTTATTATAGTTGATTTACGTAGTCGGCAAACGGTGAGTACATTTACAGCTTTAATATCCTGCTTAGTTGTTCTATAAATTGCTAGCACAGTTTACTGCTTCCATACCTGTGTTTTGGTTTGCTCGGTGTTGGGGGAGTTCCCTACTGAGCCAGTGACTAGAGAGGCTCACCCCTACCCCCCACAGGTGAGGGCGAGGAGGATGTTTCGTTACCATCATCCAGTTCAGAGCCGCGTCGCAGCGGTGTTGGACCACCACCTCCAGCAGTGTAGTTAGTTAGTTTTCTTTCTGTTGTACCTCGAGGTATACCACAGGCTCTTGTACTTCTTTACACTCTTGTGAAATATGGCTATGTAAACTTGTGAAAAAAATATATGCATATTGGTGTGCTCCTTTGTGTTTTTACGGATGTGTGTATGATATCCCTTGCGAGGCTTCGGCCCGTTCGCGGGGGGCGGAGTCGGATCAAGTTCGTTAGTGGTTTAACGGGCTTGAGTGAGGCATTCCGTCACATGCAACCTGTCGCATTCTGGTGGCGACAGGTTGTCCATCGCGTTCCCCTCTGCTCTTCAGTCTCCGAGTTCCGATCGTGGCGGAGGATGGCTCGTGTCCAAGTGGTTAGAGGGAGGTCTCTTCAACTTGGCACGAAGCCAATCCTCCGGTGTGAGCCATGGCCTTGTGGCCCTCTGGGGTGTGGGACTTGGGGCGGTTCTGCCCCAAGGGTCCTGCCTTCAGATAAGGAACGCGATGGTTCGATACGTCACATTTTGAATCTGAAGGCGACACCCTATGTGTTGCTTTCTGGTTGCGGCAGGATCCTCATCGCGTTCCGATTCGGTTGCGATGCTCTCCTTGTCGCCTTCTTGTTTCTGTGACATTTGGCTGCGGGCCGGTGGCCCCGCTTGGGGTCTGGCCTTCTGATGCTGAATGCGACGGTTCGACACGTCGCGTTCAGGTCAGAAGGCAGCACCCTGTTCGCCGCGACCTGTTGGCGACAGGTTGGCCATTGCCTTCTTGCTCCGAAGGCAATGCACCTATGGTCACGTTCTGGTTGCTTGGTTTCTGTTCTGCCTGGTGGTGTTTTGGGTTCTCGGGCCATGCCGTGTGTGCCGGCGTTGGCCGACGGCCCTTCTGGGGTTTTCCGGAAGGGGTGCTGTGCGTGCCTATGCCTGCTGGGCTTGTCTTGGTTACGAGCCAGCGGTGCCATTTCTGTGGTGGTTGCCACGGTAGTTCTCTTTCGCCCATTGCTCAATAGTTGAGAGATTGTCTGTGAGATAGGTTGTTACTGTTTCCTAGGACCCCCAGCCCCGCGCGTCTATTAGAGGGAGTTCTCCGGGCGGTGGGCATGCTCAAGTCTCAGACTTGGAGCAGAAGGGGAAAACGGTGGGGACAGTGGCATAGAGTCGTTTGTAGAGCTCTTTTTGCTGGTCTGGGTCTCCGAGGTGGTTCAGGCGCTTGTCCGGTGCGGACCAGCTAGTCCTTCTCACTGCCTCGCTCTGCGTTGGTTCCGGAGCTGCGTAGGGAGGTCAGGCGTGGGGCCACAGTTCGGCCAGACTACGGTGGTTGTGGTTGCGTAGTCCACGCGTCTCACTCCGATGGGAGGGAAGACCTAGACTAAGGCTCTTGTGGCAGTGGCTTGGTTGTTCTTGCTGTGATGTTGCTTCACATGCTGTTTCCGAGCTTGTGTTCTCGTTGCCCTAGTTTACACGGTGGTTGTAGCCTAGCCGTGTCTCACTTCCTTGGGCTTTGTCGGTTGGCCTTGTGGGCCATGTTTAGTGGTTTCCATTTTGCGGGTTCTCTCGGGGTGCCTAGTGCAGGCACCCAACTGCTGTTTTGGTAACCCGTTCCTTGGTGCCGTTCGTGGTGGCACCAGTAGGTGTAGTTCTCTGACCTCGTGGAGTGTCCGAGGTGCAGGTTGGTTCTGCTTGTGGACCCTCGACCTTGTGGAGGTTTGAGGTGGCCGTGCCTATGGTGAGACGTTGCTTCTCACATGGTTGTTCGGTGTCTCTCGTGGTGACACCTGGTTGTTCCTTCCCGACCTTGTAGAGGTCTGGGATGTTGGTGCTTGTGTCGTGAGACTCTGGTCTCTCGTGGTTGCTCCGGTGTTCCGTGAGCTTCTTTGTCTTGGCGGGTGTGTGTCGAGGGTTTGCTTCATTGTGTTGCTCTGGCCCGACCCTGGTTGCGGGTCGTGGTCTTGCTCTAGTTGCTTCCGCATGTGTTTGACCCCGTTGGTTCTGCGGGAGTCATCTTTGGCCTGACCTGGGTTGTGGTCGAGGCGTTTCTCTGTTTTCGCTGCTTTGTAGTACTCTATGGTAGGCGTTTCCCACTTTACTGCTTTGTAGAGTAGTTTTACTTCCGCTTGTTGGAGTTCCTGCTGCTCTGGCTGGTAAGGGACTAGTTATCCTACTCAGCCTTGTTCGTAAGGCTCATCCCCCTACTCTCTTCAGGTAGGGGCTCGCTGTCACAGGAGTTTATTTTCGGACGGTCGTGGTGGCGGTTTGTAGCACCGTGCGTTGCCAGCAGTGTGAGTTGTGAGCGTGAGTGCTCTTGTACCGTGAGTTGAGAGTGTCCTTTTTGCAAGTCCTCGGAGTATGCCCCTTAAGGACTGCGCCTACTTTCTGTACCTATACTTTTATTTGAGACATGTTGTACTTAATTTCTTTATTAAGGTACCGTCTTTCTTATTATAGTTATTTGAATTCATTGCTTATCTTACTGGACTAAATTCTAACCCTTCTGGGTCTTCGGATCCGTGGGTGGCAGCACGACCTTCGGGGGTCCCTAGCGAGGGGTCTGGAAGGTCGGGTTGTTACAATTGAAGTATAGGCATGGCTCCATTCGAGGCTTTGTATGATCGGCCCTGTAGGTTTCCTTTGTGTTGGGAGGAGACAGGTGATAGGCAGTTGGTTGGACATGAGATGGTACAAGAAACTTCGGATAAGATTCAACTCATCAAGCAGTGGTTGGTTGCAGCACAAGATAGGCAGAAGAGCTACGCCGACAACAGAAGGAAGGACATAGAGTTCGAGGTTGGCGAGCATGTTTTCCTCAAGGTTTCACCCACATGAGGTGTGGTTAGATTTGGCAAGCATAGCAAGTTGAGTTCGAGATCCATTGGCCCGTTTGAGATTCTCAGGCGGATGGGCAGTGTGCGTAAGAGCTAGCTTTACCCCTAGCGCTAGCAAGTGTGCACCCTATCTTCCACGTGTCTATGCTCAGGAGATACGTGCAGGATCCGTCACATGTCATCAGTCGCGAGCCAGTGGAGCTTCAGCCAGACTTGTCTTATGTAGAGCGACCAGTGGCCATCCTAGATCGGAAGGTTCAGCACCTCAGGAACAAGGCTATTGCATCCGTGAAGGTATTGTGGAGAAACTACTCACAGAAGGAGGCTACATGGGAACTTGAGGAGGCCATGAAAAAGCAGTATCCCCATATGCTTGGTTAGTACTTTTGCTCTAACTTCGAGGATGAAGTTTTCTTTTAGGGGGAGAGGGTGTAAGGCCCTCAATTTTTGGGCATTTTATAACTGTTTTGATGCTTTGTTGTTCTGTCAAAATTTCTTCTTAACGTCAACATTCATTGACATTAAGGTCTAGTCGATGGCAACACTTGTGTCGTTTACCTTGTGGCCAGAAGAAATAGACGTCAACATCGAATGACGCCTATCTCTGGTTGACGGCTGCTATGTGGCCGTTTACTTCTCCGGCTGTGTTTGGGATTCCAGACCTGAAACTAACCCGTTTTCTTCGGAAACTGATTAGGAAACCTCCCCCCAATGGTCAGGACTCTAATGACATAGGATTCCCTCGACCCAATTGGCTTTATAACTGAGTCATCTAGGCTAGGAGAGGACTTTGGCTCAAAGAGGTTTTCTAAGTTTCGGGGAGAGAAAAGAGAGAACTTGTGAGGGTTGATCCGGCAATTTGGAGGCTTCACCGGCGATCTTCTGCGGTTGGGAGACTCTACTGAAGGTGAAGGTGCTCTCCTAACACCGGCGGATCAACTGCACAAGCGTGGAAGTCGGATCAAGGCGGGGAACATCACCTCTTTGGCTTGGCCGATGAGGGCTTCATCGCCAAAAATTTGATCTTCATGGATTTTTAGAGAGGCAAGTATCTTAGGGGTTTCATCCCTAGACCTATCACCTAGAGTTTAGGTATTTTTATGGATTTTTAATTCGTGTCTTGGACCCCCAAATTCATCATTTTCCTATGTTCGGTCTGCACCTTCTGTAGATAGGAGGTTGACGGCAACCTTATTGCCGCCAAGTTCCTGAGTTAACGGTAATCAATTGTGCCGTTAACCCACCCTGACGGCAAGACCCCTGCCGTCAAGTTCATCTGGTTTGACAGAACAGTGGATTCAATCTTGTGGTGTGATTTTTCAAGGATTTATGGATGTTTGCATATGCTATAAAAGTTCTGATTGGTTAGGTATGTTTATTAGGTCAAACCATGAATTGCTGTTAAATTTTTGATCATAATTACGAATTATAGAATTTCTGTTATGGGAAATTATGCATGTTTTGACAGATCTAAATTTAGAATAAATAGATATGATGTATGAAATTGTTACAGGAAATTTCCATGAACCTAAGGTTACTATATACATGTTTTAAGACTATTAGATCTGACTGTTCACTGTTATCATGTCTAATTGAATTATCTTATTAAATTGCATGAGATCTTTGTTAAATGTTAAAAATAGATATACTATTATGAAAATTCTAAAAACTTAACTATATGATATATTCGATGCGTAGAGTTTATGGTTAAAAGTTGAGTCTGTTCTGACATGTGTAAGTACTGTTTGTAATTGTAAAAGCATAAAAGGGCATATTAAGTATGATTAGTCCAGAAACGGTATTTGCTGTGATTAGTATCATGTTTAGGTACTGTTAAACATATTTTATTACTATTAGACAGCCATGATATGTTCTATAATATGAAAGATATGTGTTTGCATTATAAGCATGTGAATGGATCATTAAGAGCATCTAAAATGTTGCTAATCATGTGATTAAGTTAAATAATGTGATTAAGTGGGCATCAGGATGAAATCCTGGAGGTGGACAAGTACCACTGGTTAGGGTGGAGAGGGCTTCTCCCGGTTCTGCGTAGTTACCAAGATTCATCATTATAATGCCTAGGTGACAGGTATGTGTTATGTGATATGTGTGTCCTTCTTTATGGTGGTTCGGACTATGTGTCACAGCAAAAAAGATAATGTGTAAAGATGTGAACTATGTGTGAATGTGTCAAGTGATTATGTGATGGTGGTGTGCAAATGTGTTACAATGTGAAAATTATGTGAAATAATGTAATTATGTTTTATTTGTGTTAAAACAGCAGGAAAAATGTGTGAATATGTGGTATAAAAGCATGTGAAAAGTGTTTGACATCATGCTAGATTTACTAGTTACCATGTGTTTAATTTCATGATCAAGTTGTTTGGAAATATATTATGAATGAGTTGCAATTGATACCATGATGTAAGCTAAGACCATGGGTAGATAACATGTTATAGGTTATTCATTTGTATTTGTTGTTATGACATGAACCATGTGGTAAAATTACTCTTTTGTTAAATTAAATAGCATGAATGTGGTATGTGTAAGGATTGTGCCAATAGATTAATTGCTGAGTCTTTTGTGAAGACGCATCCTTGTTTTAACATACAGGTGAGACATGTGTTCCTATGATTGAGGAGGACGTTGTGAGGAGCGACTCCGAGAGAGAGGAGTAACAGAGCTATTGGAGGACTGTCTTATAGATTGTACTTTCATTCACTAGTATGTGGACAATGATATTATGTTATGGACTTGTTTAATTATGAACCTTGTTTATTTTCATTGCTACTATATAGATTGTAGAATGTGTGTAATGATGATAGAATAAGAATCTCTTTCATTCCGCTGTACTTTCCTTTGTTATTTATGTACATCTCTACCTGTTGTGTTGTGTTGGGTACATGTCCCACTGTGACGACACACTTTATATCGACGTGGATTGGTATAATCGTACCGGTATAAAGAGTAATGTAGACTGTTCTTTCAAAAAACAAAGAGGTCGCACTGTACGCCGAATAACCATGCAAATATTTGTTTGAACACAATAACATCAAAGAAGAGCCATCTCGACTCATAATAAGAGTAATCGTGTCATGTCCTAGGTTAAGTTTGCTTCTGCTGCACTTAGGCTAGATATTACTCCATGCTAGGAGTCTAACATTCATTCCTAGTCATTAAAGGCCACTTTAAGCAAGGATCATCACACACTCTCACACGAAAACCTTAGTCGATTTCTTTGACGAGCACTGTTGCTACTTAGGCCATACCTAGGCGATGCAAAAGTCATTCTCTTCCCAACTCGGTTGAAGTGTAGGGGCAAAATGTTGTTTGCGTAAGGCGATCAACCAAAAGCACACACTAATGAGAGGAAGTTTCAAGCAAGGGGCAAGACAAAATAAGAGCGTACAAGTAAAGTAGGGTAGTACAGGGACACGGAAAGTAGGGGCCGCTAGGTCCTGACCCTAGGATTTACGAACACCACTCTTTAAACCACCAAAATAGCACCAGGTCTTTACCTGGGGTCCACGAACACCGTTCCTTAAGCTATAAAGAAAAATAAAAGAAAAAAATAAAAAATAGAGGGAGACAGAAAAAGAAGAGAGGAGAAGAAGCAGGCAAAAAAAAAAAAAAAAGAAAACAAAAAGCCTCTGAATCTCTAAGGGGTGTGCTATGGAAGGAAGCTAAACCCAATTGTCCTTTAAACCTACAATAGACTTATCTCCAAACTTTCTTCTATAAGGCTGTGTTTGTTGGAAATCAACTTGGGGCATCACATGCGTAGCGGAAGTAAAACAAAATAAAAATTGATTTCCATCCATGTACTTGATCGGGCTATGATGTACAATGCATGTAAACATACATACAAATAAGGCGTGAGACCACCTCACCTAGGGAAATCATATATCCCCTGAAGCACAAAATTAGTCCTTAGTTTGAAGGAGCTCTCGCAAGACTCCCTCTAATGGTATCCACATAGTGGATGATCGGCAATGACGATGACTCCTCCTTCGCCGGTGGTGCCATTCCTCCATGTCGTGCAATGCCACACAGCGACCAACAATAGCAAGTAGCGGCAACAACAAGAGGGGGCGGCCCTCCTAGTTCTCCTATGGAGGGAGAGATGGGAAGGAGGATGAAGAAGGTGGCTTCTCCTCTCAAGATCTAGCCTATGAACTTTAAGGAGAACCCCTTCTATTTATAGAGAGCCTAAAGGACACCTCATTAGGGACACATCGTCATGTCATGATTACAAGGACACCTCATCAGGGACACCTCGTTCTATCATGATGAGAAGAGGGACACCTTGCAGGGACACCTCGTCAAGTAATCATGACAAGGGACACCTCGCAGGGACACCTCATCCCATAATGATGACAAGAGGGACACCTCATAGGGAAACCTCGTCATGTAATCATGACAAGGGACACCTCATAGAGGCACCTCGTGATGCCATCATGACTAAGGACACCTCGCAATGTCATCATAGCTAATGATGATGAGGTGTCCTCCTTCTAGAAGGGGTGACACTTGTCATCATACAAGATGATGAGGTGTCCTCCTTCTAGAAGGGGCGAGGTGGCATGATCTTGGTATGCTCCCTTAATGGATCCTTGTCAAGGCTTATTGGGGTTTACCCAATAGATCTATAATGGGTTAAATAAGGCTTATTGGATAACTTTTATCCAATCCTCTATTCATTGCATTATCCACCTTATGTGTGTGACCCTCTAGGCCCAATATCGAGCTGGGCGTGAGTTGCACCCGTCAGAACTCTTTCTAACTTAGTCAATTATTAACTCCATAATAATTCACTCAACTTATTGATTATGAACATACTAGGCCACTATGCCATAATCCCCAGACGATATGAGTGATTAAATCCATTGGACCTGTCTGCCTACAATTACCGTGTACCTATAGTCTCTCATCCATCTAGTATCCCAGAGGCCATATATTAGGCATGGCGTTGTCAGGTCTATACGAAATCTGTTAAAGTCAAACTCTTATTGGATTCTCCCAGAGAACTCCTTCTCTCTAAATCCGATTGACCCTGGACAGGGATTTGCTTCAGTAAGACAATATGGGATATTCCTCTCACGATACCGAGAGTGGATGATCCTCTATTGACACACAATTGCCTTCGTAAGGTTGGCTACCATTCCCAATGACTGGCTATAGTAGAACTGGAACATTCATATCTATAAATCCAGTATCAAAGAATGGAGTACTCAAACAAGACATCTTTGATATTTCAAGTCTAAGGACTAGTTACACAATTGAGACTACGAAATCGCTATCTGACAATCAGGTATCATTAACCATACAACATTCCGAGAGTGGATCATTCAGTGAACTCATTGTCCAATGAGTACATGCACCATATCTCTAGTGTCTCCACACAGTGTTCCAAACCTGGATTTGCCTAATACCTACTCGTAAGACTTAGAGCATGCACTATATCAGGTCTAGTACATAACATTGCATACATGATAGATCCTATAGCAGTCACATAGGGTATTCTATCCATGTATTCCCTTTCTTCTAGAGTCTTTGGGGATATACTCTTAGAAATAGAAATTCCACATCTCAGTGTTATGAGACCTCTTTTGGAATTTTACATACCAAATCTTTTGATTATGGTGTCTATGTACATGGATTGGACAAGCCAAGCATCCTCTTAGATCTATCTCTATAGATCCGAATCCCCAAAATGTAGGATGCTTTGTTGGGTTGAGTGTGTTTTGGAATTTCCTAAAGTTGTATTTTAATAATGACCAATGAACATCACTCATAATTTGATTTTGATGATGACATTTTGTACATATTTTAATGATGACATATTCAACATGTTATACATTTTATACATATCACAACAATACTTAAACAACATGTTTTTGATGTTTAATATCTCACATTTTAATGATAATATCTTGTATTAATGGTTTACACTTTATATTTTCAGCTTCACACACTTTTGTCACAGTGGTGTCAACACAGTCCACCTGTGTGTCGACACTAGATGACTGTCCCAGAAGCCTGTTCTGAAGCAGTAGCCAGTGTGTCGACACAGTCTGCCTGTGTGTCAACATAGTCTACCAGTGGTGTCGACACAGTCCACCTATGTGTCGACACTAGTTCACTGTCCCAGAAGCCTGTTCTGCAGCAATTGCCTGTGGTGTCGACACAGTCTGCCTGTGTGTCGACACACTTCAACTGAAACTCAAAAACGTGAATTTTTCTGGACACGTGGCTGCTTGGGAATCAAGGGATTTGACCTACATTTCCGTGCCCATGTTGGGTTGAGTGTGAATATAATTCATTTCCCCTCATATTTTGATGATGACAAGTTGTGATTTTGATGCACAATAATTGGAACATGTGAAATACATCACACATGAAATAACAATATTCAAAAAGCATGTTTCCAAACATATTTATCATTTATATTCATGATAATACATTAGACTAATGATTTATGTGTTTATTTCTCAGGGACAAACATTTCTTGCAAAGGTAGTGTCGACACACCTCCTACTGGTGTCGACACAATGCTTCAAAGCAAAGGCAGAATGTTGTAGAAATGGTGAAGTAGTGTCGACACTAGACCAAGTCAGGTCGACACTAGAGGCTTTCCCAGAAGACCTGTTTTGAGGATTGTCTACAGTGTGTCGACACTAGATGATGTAGTGTCGACACTAGAGACCCTTCCCAGAGAAGCTGTTTCGCCAGTTTGTGACAGTGTGTCGACACACCCCATGGGTAGGTCGACACACTCCAAAAACTTTGTGACTTAAAGTCTCTTTTGGACACGTGGCACTCTAGGGATTTGGTGGATCGGCCTTGGATCATGTGCCCACAACCCCCAAGGGTACTTTTGGACACTTTGGACTATAAATACTCTCCTAATTGGCCATCCAACCACGAGAGAGCCTCCAAGAGCCTTCCAGAAATCTTTTGGCGGCAGAGAGAGCTCTCCTCCCTATTCTTGCTCCCCTGGTGCTTCTTCAACCCAATTTCCACATCTCCAAGCACAAGAAGTGAAGATTGATCCAAGATGAAGCATTATGATCACTTCCAAGGGTGCAGATCAAGTAGAAGTAGACATTTGTGAAGATTTTGAGGAAGATCCCAAAGCACAAAGCGTAGAGCATTGGCCAGGGACTTCAAGGAATCAAGCCTCTTCACAATTCAACATCTACAAGGGAGTATACTTGAAGAACAAGGATCTTACACTCAATTCCTCAATTCCCCTTGTTTCTTCTAGGTCATTCTTGAGATTGTGCATGAACTGTTGCATCAATCTTCTTGAATGAACTTTTATAGATCAGATCATTGCTAGAGGATCTGGATCTTTGTGTTTTTATTCTAGCTTTTGTATTGTGAGCCGTCGAGCTCTGGTTTGTGAGTCGTCGCACTCACTGTGTGGTTTGAGTCGTCGTGCTCAGTTTGGAGTCGTCGTGCTCCAGGTGTTTCTTGAGTCGTCGTGCTCAAGGGTGTTTGGAGTCATCATGCTCCTGTGTGAGTTGTACTCAAGGTTTTGAGTAGTGTGGCCTCACTGTGTGAGGGGTGGACGTAGGAGTCACTGGAGGTGATTTCCGAACCACATAAAAATCCTCTGTGCAGTGGTTTGAATTGTGGTTTGCCTTTGTATCTCTCTAGATGCATGCATAGGGATTTCACTCACACTACTAATTGATTTTCTCACACACTCTAATCACACTTCATATTTGTAACGCCCCGCTCCAGCCCGGTACGACCATACCGACCCACGTCGGACGAGAGGGAGATGTTACTAGGGAAACGACCACAGCAGTGTCGAACATCAGGGTAGAATATCTCATGACGAATGGAAATAGAATGAGCGGAAGTAATATTACCATCAACTTTTATATTTACATCTCATAATCAAAGGAATTGATTAGTATATATAACAAAATGAATGTTGCCCATAACTGAACTAGTACATTTAATAGGGTTTAACATTACATTTCTTCTTCCCAACTATAATATCATCAAATTATAAAACCCAAGCAATCTCTACTTCTCGCATCTGAACCAAGTCTCGCCAAATCCTCTTCTAGAACCTAAGCTTCACCTGAATATTAGCAAGAGTGAATCTATAGAACAGACTCAGCAAGTAATTAGGAATTCCAAACTCACAACCTACACTATAGTATATTTTGAAAAAGCATGGTGATATATTTATATATCTAATGGTAGACTCAGTAGCGGTAGAGGTAACAATAACATGAATAGTAATAGTTATAATGAGAATAGTATTGGCAATAGTGACGATAATAGTAATAGAAATAGTACCAATAGAAATAATGGTAGTGACAATAGTGGTTAATTGTAACAATAGTAGTAGTAGAAATGGCAGTAGAAACAATGGTAGTAACAATAGTGGATAATGGTAACAATAGGAGTAAATAGAAATGGCGGTAGTAGTGCTGTTCACATATAGTATACAATCGAACACCAGGCATGCAAGATTCTAGAGGTGGCCCCCACAGGTTCAAGAGGTGGCTCCCATTATGTAGCACTTTGCGCCATTATGGCCTCAAGAGGTGTCTCCCATAGCGTAGCACTTTGTCTTGTGTGGCACTTAGTTTCTACACTTCCGGCTAGGCAAGGCAGTAGCAATGGCTATAGCAGTGGCAGTGACAGTAGAAATAATGGTAGTAACAATAGTGGATAATGGTAACAATAAGAGTAATAGAAATGGCGGTAGTAGTGCTGTTCACATATAGTATACAATCGAACACCAGACATGCAGGATTCTAGAGGTGGCCCCCACAGGTTCAAGAGGTGGCTCCCATTATGTAGCACTTTGCGCCATTATGGCCTCAAGAGGTTTCTCCCATAGCGTATCACTTTGTCCTGTGTGGCACTTAGTTCCTACACTTCCGGCTAGGCAAGGTAGTAGCAATGGCTATAGCAGTGGCAGTGACAGTAGAAATAATGGTAGTAACAATAGTGGATAATGGTAACAATAGGAGTAATAGAAATGGCGGTAGTAGTGCTGTTCACATATAGTATACAATCGAACACCAGGCATGCAGGATTCTAGAGGTGGCCCCCACAGGTTCAAGAGGTGGCTCCCATTATGTAGCACTTTGCGCCATTATGGCCTCAAGAGGTGTCTCCCATAGCGTAGCACTTTGTCCTGTGTGGCACTTAGTTCCTACACTTCCGGCTAGGCAAGGCAGTAGCAATGGCTATAGCAGTGGCAGTGACAGTAGCAGTAGCAATAGCAGTGGTAGTGACAGTAGTAGTGTTAAGCCGGACACATTGCCCTAACTATCAATAGAAGGCCAGTCAGACGGTACAGTACACTATCACCTAGGCAAATGAGTGATAGGTCTTGGTTACTGCAGAACCGGGAGAAGCTCTCTCCACCATATACCAGTGGTACTTGTCCACCTCCAGGATTTCCCCCCGTTGCCCTCGGGGTCTTGTACAATGGTGAACCTTCCTGTAGGGGCATTTCTACAGTACGGTTCCAGATACTTCCTATGACGGCAGTGTCTGTTTCAAACCAGACACAGTGCCCAAACCGTAGTAGGAAGTCAAATATGAGCTTTCCCATAGGGGCATTTCTATAGTATGGCTCCAATAGAACCCCTATGATAGCATTGTCCATTTGGCTAACCACAACAATGATGGCAGTGACGGTATTGGTAATAGGAATAATAACAGTGATGGTAAACAATAACAATAGTAGTTTCTAAAGGTAGCAATAATGGTAACCGTGACGGTAGACGGTACGCATGGATAGTAACAAGGACGATGACAGTAACGGTAATTTAGATATGTTCTTTATCATATAAATAGATGCAAAACACATTAAAATCAATAGAATATAGAATATGATTGTGAATCAAAAGTCCTAATCACTTGCCTCTTGCTTGTCAAACCAATAACGAATTAAGTTGAAGCCCGCCTTCGATATAATGCGCTTCCTTTATTTAATCACCCTAATGTGCATCGGTGGATGCCTCTAGGGCACAGATCCTATTGAGTAGAACCTCCAGAGCATGGATCCTACGAGCAGAACTTCTAGAGCATGGATCCTACGAGCAGAACCTCTAGAGCACGGATCCTACGAGCAGAACCTCTAGAGCGTGGATCCTACGAGCAGAACCTCCTCCTTATCATGAAGAGGAGAACCCCATGCTCTCCCTCTCTAGCTCTTGGCCGCCCCCTCTCTCTCTCCCTCCCTTGCCATGGAGTGGTGGAATGAGAAGAGAGGAGAGAACCCCCTCCTATTTATAGGCCATTAGAGCCCCTAGGATGGTGCCACCTTTTCACCTTTCAATGGCCAAGATGGTGACACTTGTCACCCTCTCCTCCATGCATTTCTAAGTGGCCACCAACCCCACACTTGTCAACACCATAAGCATCCACATCTCACCTCTCTTTTGAAGACACCTATCATTCTTCTAGAAGCTTCCATTACATAAGATGGTGACACTTGTCATCATCTCATCCAAACATATTTAAGTGGCCACCAACCCCACACTTGTCAACACCATAAGCATCCACATCTCACCTCTCTTTTGAAGACACCTATCATTCTTCTAGAAGCTTCCATTACATAGGATGGTGACACTTGTCATCATCTCATTTAACCTTATCCTATCATGCCACTATACCTTCTCTATGAATTATTTGCTTATATGCCCAATTTGTATGCATATATACCCATTCCAACCCATATGAGAGTAATTCTCAAAAATGACTTCCAACTGAGGATATGAAAGTAGTTTTGGGAACTTATAAAATTTAAGATAAGACCCTATGAAATTGGTCAATGATTACTTAAACCCTAACATTTGATAATTATGTTCATACCCTTTATATTGTAGATATACACATTTATTACATTTATACTTTCTTGGTATTTACATATATACATTTTCTCAAAAATTATAAGTTAACTAAATATATTATGGTGAGATATGTACGGTTTTACCTTAGTGATGAAAATCCTAAACTGATGAGTACGGTGATGCTGATATGAAGCAAAAAGAATTCAAGCAAAATTGTATACGAAAATCCGGGGCATCACAATATTAGTAAATTGTTTGGGTGAATTGATCTCTGATTCGAAGTAATTTTGAATTGCTTAAGCTTCCTCATTAATTGGTGTTAGATCTATTCAACCCCCCTTCTAGATCTGATCCATCCACCCATTCGATCCTAACAATTGGTATCAGAGCGGGTTAATGTCTGTTACTGATCTGATTTGATTGCTTCTGTTTGATCTCTGTGTTAATTGCTTGAATTGTTTGCTTGATCTTTCACTGTCTCTGTGTGCTTAATAGCTCTGATTCCTACATTTGATATTAGAGCGGGTTAACCACTCTAATTATTAGATCTAATTCCTTGTTACAGTGATTCACTGTGATTAGATCTAATAATCTTTTAAGTTTTGGTATAATGGCAAATCTCCTTAATCTGCATGAATTTCCTGTTATAATTTCAGACAAATCACTAGTGTCACTTTCATCAAGTTTTTCAAAGGAAGCACAAAGAAAAGGAGCAAAAGAAATTCACAAGTACTTTATGGCAAAGAAGAGCCTCAATGAATCCAGAAAATCAACAATTCATAAGGTTGTGGCTCTCACTGCACATTCCATGAGCTCTGAGCATTCTGCATTCTCTCCAGAAAACAAGAGTTCAAATGGGTCTACGAGATCAGGTAAATCAATTCCAGATCCATTTATGTATTCTAATTCTGATTCTGATGCAGAAGAAGACATGTCTTATGCTGAATTGATTGAGTTCTGTGAGAAAATACAAAATCTTAATGCAAAGTTAAGCACTAAGAATAAAGATTTGAAAAAGACTTTAAAACATTGCCATAAAGAAATTGAAAATTTGAAAAATACATTTGAATTGCTCCAAAACAATGATAAAGATCTTTCACAAGAAAATGAGAATTTGAAAGATGAAGTTCAGAAACTGAATTCTGAAAAAGAAAGTCTGAAAGATAAAATCAAAATTTGTGAAAACAAGTTGTCCAAGTTAAAAGAAGATCATGATCAGTTGGAATTTGAAAATCTTGATTTGAAATATGAAAAATGAGAAATTGATTGATCTCAATGAAAACTTCAAATTTGATAATGATCAATTAAACAAATAGATTTCTAACATGGCTCATGATCATCAAATAAATGAAAGATGCAAACAACTTGTTGAAGAAAATTGTCATCTAAAAAGGAAGATTGAATGCTTGTTGCATGACAAACCATTGGACAATGAATGTAGCAATTTAAGTAATAAAATTTCTGATTTGGAAAAACAAATTGCTCAATTTGAAAACGAAAAGAACATGATGAAAAATAGTTTAGATGTCATGCTAAATAAACTTCAAATTTTAGAAAAAGAAGTTGTTGCATTAAAAGCTGAAAAACAGAAGCTTCAACATGAATTGAAAAATACTAAATACACAAGTCTTGCTTCTGTAAGAGACAAGAAAAATGAAAATAAAACAAAATTAAAATTTGTTAAAGCTGCTGTGAACAAGAACTCTGCTAATTCTAATAAAAAACTAGTGAAAGTTCTTGTTCAGAAACAGACAGAGGAAAAGAAGAATGCTACTGTCAAGAAGATTCATCTACTCCCTCCATCAGTCCAAAAAGCTCCAAGGCAAGTTCCAAATTTACATCATGCCAAGAGCCACCAAAAAGCACCTCCTTCTCCTCATGGTAAGTCTCCTCATATGAAAAGGAGATTCCATCAAATGCATACATGCCAAGGTGAGTACCAGGTAAGAAATGCTCTCATTTGCTTTAACTGCAATAAACCTGGTCATCTTGCCAAACATTGCTGGAGTAGAAATCAACATTTCAATAAACATGCCAAATCAGTCCAATGCTTTCATTGTTATAAAATTGGTCATATTTCTAGGGACTGTTGGTACAGAAATGATTTTGTTGTGTATTCTCAGAAATTCCAGTCAAATGCATATGCTCATACACATAGGAATAAATATCATGTTCATACTGAAAATGTTCAGAAATTCCATGTGTATAGGCATAGAAATGTTGCACAAAATCATTCTGTTTTGCTTATATTAAAAATCTAAAAATTAGAAAACTTCATGAAAACATAGATGCATTGAGCAAGGCAAAAAGAAAAATTGGAACTAATTCTGCTCATAGTTCTGTCAATGAAAGAAATGCATCTATATCAAAAATAAAATCATTTTGGATTAAAAAATTTTTATTGCACACTAACATTGATTTCATTGCAGGACCCAAGCAAGTGTGGGTCCCAAAACCAGCTTGATCAGCAAGCTGAGGAGTCTTGCATCCATACATTGTAAATGGATTCAAGATATTGGCTGTGCAAGGCAAGAAATGATTGGAGAACACAGGTAAAATCTTTGAAAAGCAATTGAAGTCCATTCAGGTAAAACTTCCTTATAATTTCAAATTTGAATTGCCTGAATTGAAATGATGTTTGATTTTTTATCTGAACAATGAAAAATGTGTTCTGATGCTACTCCCAACGATAACTTTGTGTTTTAACTTTTAGAATCATGTTTGTGTTATCATGCTTGCTTAATTGTGCCCATGATTCTGTGTGCATATCAACTGCTTTGACTTTTTGGTATATCAAATGATGACATGTGGAAAAATAAGTTATGCTTGTTTGGAAGCTATCATTATGCGTGAGTAAAATACTCCGCCAAGTACCAGAAGTCATGTTATGCTTAAAGCCAATTGTGTGCATAATCATGTGTGAATTGCTTGCTAGCTTTTTCATTCCATGCACATATTAAGGGGGAGTAAATTTGAAAAAGTGCAAAATGTTCATATTCTTTATGTGTAAACTGTTTGGAATGATCATATCTGAACTGCTTAAATGATCATTTCATATCATGCATATCTTATGGACAAAAGAATCTTTGAGTGAAATGCTAGAGAAATATTCTTTCATATCTGATTTATCATTTCTTGAGAGATGAGGTAGCAAAGAAATCCTTTGAACTCCACTTTATTGAAACTGAAAATCAAATTTCTGATATCTTCACTAAACCTCTTCCTAAAGGTAGATTTTCATCCTTGAGGAGAGAGCTTGGTCTTTGCAAATATCCATCTTCTTGATCTCTCTCATTGGGTTGAGTGTTTAGGCATATTCTGAGGGGGAGTCATTGTTTCATCATTCTTCTTTGCTTCCTTGATTCATATTGTTCACATCTCGCACAATTCAACTTCTATTTCTTTTTGACAATAAATTCTTCAACTCACATTGTGTTGAACTTCTTGGTATATCAAATGGTGACTTGAAGAAGGACAAGTTATGCTTGTCTGGACACTTTCACTATGCGAGAGTATATGTCTCCGCCAAGTACCAGGAAATGAATATGCAATTGTTGAGGGGGAGTTTTGTTGTTCAAAGAGAATCATTTCTGGTTTCAAAATACTTGCATATCTTTATTTTGATGAAAAGTGGTTGGAATCATCATCTCAGGGGGAGCTAGAGAATTCATAACTCATTTCTTTTGCAAAATTCAAAACTCTTCTTGAATTACATCAACTTCCTTGCATGATGTCCTCATTGAGTTGTCTAGAACCTCAAAATGATCTTTTGAGTGATCTACTACATGTTTTCACAATCAACTCTCAACTATACTCTTCAAGACTACAAAAATTCAAATCTCTTTCACAGACTGAAGGATAAATGTGTGCATTGAAGTTAAACATTTTTTTTTGCAACTGATGTGAGATAAATGGTTTCAAGTTTATAAAATTCTCCTTACACTTGATATTCAACAGAGCAATGTCACAAATACTGAGAAACTACAAACCTTCACAATGAATGAAGTGCCATGTATGTCATGAGGTATTTTTGCTATCTCTGTTCAAAGGGGTTCAAAATCAAGAATAATAAAAAAATGCTCTATATTTTTTTATGGTGACTGAGTAACTGGAAATATTGGCGTCTGATAAACATATATTTCTATGTAAAAGGTTGTCATTTCCCCCTTTGAAACTAGATAATGAGTAAATCCCTAGTATCCAGGAACTATGGTGTGTAAAAAACATTAGTTCTTGAGTGAACAAGATTTACTACATTTGATAGTTTGATTAAAAACACAAAACTATCCAAGGAGAATTGCCTAAAATGACCATCTCTGTCTATCATCAATTTATTTTAAAGGTATTTATCTTCATCACACTTGATCTCAATCTAAAAAGATATTTTCATTTCTTTGGATTTGGAGATTATGGTAGTCTGTATTGATTGTTGGATGTCATATATCCCTCAAACTATCATTTTACTGGTTCAAGTCATTTAATGAATATGTCCTACTAGTTGTTGAGTAAATCTTGAAGTTTGTTACATTTTTGCAAGAATTATGACAACTGAATTCTTTGGACTTTTAAAGTTCCTTGAAAAGCTAATTCCATCCATCTTTAATCATATTAAAGATATCCCAAATCTCACAAATTTTTCCCATGCTCAAATACTCAAAGTTTCTTCAGGCCAGGTCGACACTACCTCTATCTAGTGTCGACACAGTCCAGCCCAGGTCGACATTAACCTATTCTAGTGTCGACACATACCCTGTCTGGGCGATTCAGGTCTTGGGCGCCGGTTAGGGTCTTCTTGTTCCTGCGGGGCATTGCACCTCCAAAACCCCTTTTATATGCAAGGTCGACCCCATGGCCGCCTTCCACCTTTGAAAACGGTAGCCACTCCACCTTCTTCCCTCCTCCAACCCATCTTTGTCCTTCTTCCCTTCATTCCTTCTTCTCCATCCTCTGTTCTTCCACTCCATCTTGCTTCCATGGCCCCCAAGCAAGTTCCTCGCCGTGGAGCAAGGTCCAGGGCAACCGCCAGGCCCATCTCTGTGGAAGCACAACCGCCAATCGAGAGGAGAAGCAAACGTCGGTTTGACCCTGCTGAGCAGCCAGGGCCTTCATCTGCATCTCCCACTCCATCCAAAAGAGGTAGGGCACCCTCTTCCGTTAGAGGCAGGGGGTCTACAAACCCTAGATAGAGAATTTTGGTTTCTTCTCCTGAAGCTTCTGAGGAATCGTCCTCTTCATCTTCTGGGTCTTCCCAGTCTTCTGAGGCTACCTCTTCCAAGTCAGTAAGTGAAGGGAAAACTATCCTGAAACCTAGGGCTGTAGACTTGGCAGATAATGGGTTGGTTGCTGCTTTTCCAGAAATTCTAGAATTCTTCAATTTTCAGTCTTGGCTGCCTTTCATATCACAGTTTAGAACAATTTACCCCAGACTTGTCAAAGAGTTCTATTTGAATTTGGAATGCACTGATGAGGGGTACAAGTCTGAGGTTAAAGGTGTTGAGATAGACATGCCCATTGCATTGGCTGCAACTCTATTCAAAGCTCCTGCTGAAGGCACATATTATCATAATTTCGAATTTGATCTCCATGAAGCCTACTCTATTTTGACTGGTCTTCCATCTGATGAGTATGACCCAAGACAAACCCATGTCACAAAGTTCAACACAAACACATTTCCACCAGTGTTGAGAATTATTCACCACATCCTCACCATCATCATCACACCCCAGGGTGGTGGCAGGAATCGACTCACGGACATTCAGAGATTTGTGATTTATTGCATGAAGAAGAACCTTAAGATAAACATCCATGTGATTATGTACCAGATAATCTTTGAGACCACTAGGAAAGATCTCCATAGATCTCTTCCATATGCAGCTCATCTCACACCCATTTTTGAGCACTTTGGTGTGTCTCTTGAAAATGAGAAGTCTCCGTCAATCCCCAAGTCTAACATATATTGCTTCAAGCATTTACAAAAATTCATGGGATTTAGGCTTGAGGGTGACCAAGTAAGAAGAGGGCCAGTTGTTGAGGCACCAGTCGCACCTTAGGACCAGCCTCCAGTTCATAAGGACCAGCCTCAAATTCGTGAGGACCAGCCTCTTGCTCCTGAGGATCAGCCTCCAGTTGGAAATGACAGCCAATTACCTCAGGATGCACCTCTCACTCCTCCATTTCAAACCTCTTCACCTATTCATCATTCAATGGACTTTTCACAAGCTCAAGCTCCAGCTCAAACCTCTTCTGCCTTTGGTGGACCTTCTGTTCCACCAGAGCTTTATTCATTTCTGAATGACAAGTTTAATGCCTTCACTACTTCCATCCAGAAAATGTCAGAGAGTTTTGACTTGAAGGTACAAAGGTTAGAGAATACCATGAATGCTCAGTTCATAAAGCAGAAAGAAGCATCAGACCATGCCACTCAAAGGTTCAATAGACTGATTGGAACCTTGGCTGATGCATCCATTGAGCTGAAGGAGCATCAAGCGACTTTGGAAAAAGTTCTTGAGGGAATTTTGGCAAATTCCCAGACATCCTTGTTCAACAGCCAAGAAGCAGTTAATCAGATTTCCAAGACAAGGTTGTCTTTTGCTCATCTAGTAGATGATTTAGAAAGCATGAAAAATCTATCTGCTCACATTGATAGTGAGATGTCTGCCCTCAAGAAGGAGTTAAAGAACATCAACAAGCATGGACCTGGTAGTTCCTCTTCTAGTGTTCAGCCATCTTCAGTTGACTTGTCTGCCATTGAGTACACTATGTCTGACAATAGTCAAAGGCTAGAAGAGATTATTCATACACGGCTTTCAACCGTGCAGAAGCAGCTCAACTCCAACCTTCATGCCATGGAGTCAAGACTTAAGTCAATAGAATCCATTCTCCTTCCCATTCCTCCTCCTCCTCTTGCTTAATGTACTTTCTTTTGATGATGTTAAAGGGGGAGAAGATATCAAGCAAGAAAGAAAGTCTGTTGGAATGTTTCTTGTTTTGAAAGATTGTAATGAACACATCTTTGTAAATGAAAAGTGACACTTGTTTGGCTGAAATGAAAAGAAACACTTTTGTCTTGAATGTGATTGAAATTTTTGAATGAATGTCAATGAATGGGAATGAATGGATGATTGTCAAGCTGCTTGGCCATTTGTGACAAGAGTACATTATTGGTAACATTGTGCTTCTTGTGTGTGCAAAATTTCAAATGTTACTAAAATATGTTCAATGGTTTTTGACAATTGTGAATAAAATGAATTGAAACATAGCTCATTGTCAATCAGTGTTTTTCAAATTGAGTGTTGAATAAACAAAAAGCTTAAAATCACATTTCATCGAAACTTCAAGTTTTCATATGAATTTAATGTTGCCATCATCAAAAAGGGGGAGATTGTTGGGTTGAGTGTGAATATAATTCATTTCCCCTCATATTTTGATGATGACAAGTTGTGATTTTGATGCACAATAATTGGAACATGTGAAATACATCACACATGAAATAACAATATTCAAAAAGTATGTTTCCAAACACATTTATCATTTATATTCATGGTAATACATTGGACTAATGATTTAGGTGTTTATTTCTCAGGGACAAACATTTCTTGCAAAGGTAGTGTCGACACACCTCCTACTAGTGTCAACACAATGCTTCAAAGTAAAGGCAGAATGTTGTAGAAATGGTGAAGTAGTGTCGACACTAGACCAAGTCAGGTCGACACTAGAGGCTTTCCCAGAAGGCCTGTTTTGAGGATTGTCTATAGTGTGTCGACACTAGATGATGTAGTGTCGACACTAGAGACCCTTCCCAGAGAAGCTGTTTTGCCAGTCTATGACAGTGTGTCGACACACCCCATGGGCAGGTCGACACACTCTGGAAACTTTGTGACTTAAAGTCTCTTCTGGACACGTGGCACTCTAGGGATTTGGTGGATCGACCTTGGATCATGTGCCCACGACCCCTAAGGGTACTTATGGACACTTTGGACTATAAATACTCTCCTAATTGGCCATCCAACCACGAGAGAGCCTCCAAGAGCCTTCCAGAAATCTTTTGGCGGCAGAGAGAGCTCTCCTCCCTGTTCTTGCTCCCCTTGTGCTTCTTCAACCCAATTTCCACATCTCCAAGCACAAGAAGTGAAGATTGATCCAAGATGAAGCAGTATGATCAACTTCCAAGGGTGCAGATCAAGTAGAAGCAGACGTTTGTGAAGATTTCGAGGAAGATCCCAAAGCACAAAGCGCAGAGCATCGGCCAGGGACTTCAGGGAATCAAGCCTCTTCACAATTCAGCATCTACAAGGGAGTATACTTGAAGAACAAGGATCTTACACTCAATTCCTCAATTCCCCTTGTTTCTTCTAGGTCATTCTTGAGATTGTGCATGAACTGTTGCATCAATCTTCTTGAATGAACTTTTATAGATCAGATCATTGCTAGAGGATCTGGATCTTTGTGTTTTTGTTCTAGCTTTTGTATTGTGGGCCTTCGAGCTCTGGTTTGTGAGTCGTTGCACTCACTGTGTGGTTTGAGCCGTCGTGCTCAGTTTGGAGTCGTCGTGCTCCAGGTGTTTCTTGAGTCGTCATGCTCAAGGGTGTTTGGAGTCGTCGTGCTCCTGTGTGAGTTGTACTCAAGGTTTTGAGTAGTGTGGCCTCACTGTGTGAGGGGTGGATGTAGGAGTCACTGGAGGTGATTTCCAAACCACCTAAAAATCCTCTGTGCAGTGGTTTGAATTGTGGTTTGCCTTTGTATCTCGCTAGATGCATGCATAGGGATTTCGCTCACACTACTAATTGATTTGCTCACACACTCTAATCACACTTCATATCAGTAAATTGTTTGGGTGAATTGATCTCTGATTCGAAGTAATTTTGAATTGCTTAAGCTTCCGCATTAATTGGTGTTAGATCTATTCAACCCCCCTTCCAGATCTGATCCATCCACCCATCCGATCCTAACAGCCCATGCACCCCAAGACACCTTATGGACATATGAGGCTATAAATACCCATGTTCCTTGTACCCCAAAGGGAAGAGAGCCCATACACTTCCAGAAGAAGCTTTTTGGCGGTAAAAAGGGGCTTTCCAGATCTTGCTCCATCTCCAGAAGTTGCAGGCCATCCTTTCAAGAGGAAGGACATGGGAATCAAGGGGAATCTCTGGAGAGAAGCTTGCTGTGCTAGGAAAGGAGCAGATCCAACTCAAGAGGAGCAGTAGAAGAAGAATTTTTGGCATTTCAGATGCCATCAAAGCAGAGCATCGCCAATTGAGGAGAATCTCCATCGATTTCCATCAAGGCTCCTCCATTCAAGTGTCTGCAAGGCCTCTTCATCGAAGAACACTCATTCTACATCCATTTCTCTCACTTCTGAGTTTGTTCTTCCTTATTTCGTCTATGAGATTTGTGCATGAAGTTCTGCACAAAATTTTGTGTATGAATCTGTCTTGAATCAAATCATTGCTAGAGGATCTGATTTCTGTTGTCTTTGATCTAGCTTTTGTATTGTGAGCCATCAGCTCTAATTTGTGAGTCGTCGTACTCACTGTGTGGTTTGAGCCGTCATGCTCCGGTTGTTGTTTGAGATGTCGTGCTCAGTTTGTGAGTCGTTGAACTCAAGGTTGTGTGTTAAGCCGTCGTGCTCAAGGGTGTTTGGAGTCGTCGTGCTCCGATATGAGTTGTACTCTTTTGAGTAGTGGAGCCTCACTGTGTGAGGGGTGGATGTAGGAATCACTGGTGTGATTTCTGAACCACCTAAAAAATCCTTTGTGCAATGGTTTGATCTGCTTATTTGCGCTAGATGCTTGCATAGGATTTTGCTTTCACACTAAATGTTTAATTGCTTCACACATCATCTACACACACCCACACTTCAGATCAGTAAATTGTTTGTTTGAATTGATCTATGATTCAAAGTAATTTAGAATTGCTTAAGCTTCTGCATTAATTAGTGTTAGATCTATTCAACCCCCCCTTCTAGATCTGATCCATCCACCTATTCGATCCTACATGCTTCCCCTAAGTCCTTAATGGAGAAGTTTATTGATATCCAAGTCTTGACTGTGGATAGCATTCCAACATCATTCCCAATGATGAGGATGTCACGCCCCGATGCGGAATATCGGAGCGCGAGGCAGTTGCAAATAAACGGGTACAGAGCGAGTACTAGACATCATACCATTGAACAAGAAATAAACACTAAAGCATATTCTTCTCATTATTAATTTCCAATGTCTAGTTACAACCACTGATATCAGAGCCATTCTATAGGGCCCAATTACATTGAATAAATGCAAAAGACTAAACTAAGACTCTATCATAATACTAAGACGATATGGTACTCTTGACTTCACTCTTGGTCATTCCCATCCTCTTGAGTGTCAGGTTCATCCTCGGTCTTACCTGAGAACACAACGACAAATAACGCATGGTGAGCGATAACACCCAGTAGGGCTTAAATCGCAGGATCAAGCAGGCTTTAAATGATTAATATATTAAATGGCAGAGTAACTAAAGATAGAGAGCGAGAGAGTCAAGTAACGTATGAGATAGCATAATAGCATGTAATTGAAATAGCACAAGTTTCCAAATATAGCACAAGCGTCGAGTATAGCACAAATAGCAGGATGGCCATAGCACAAATAGCACAAGACATAGCAATAGCACAACGTATATGGTATAGCACTTTGTTGTCAATAGACAATGAGAGAACATAACACTTTTGATTGTCATTTAGATAGTCGAGATAGATAGCACTTGAGTGTAATGCCAAACACTCTAGTCATTTAACTCCTATGGGCAAATAGCACTTTCGGGCGCACATCCCAGAACCAGACCAGGCCCTATATATATTGCCAGGCATTGGTTATATTGTTTATCTTTAGACAATCAGTCAATGGCCAATATAGAGTACTAAGAAATAGACGAGAGCACTAAATGAATAGGTGAGATAGTAGAGTGAATGTGGATAGACGAGAGAGTAAAGTATAGATGAGAACTAAGGGACATTGCACGTAACACGTCGAGTAAACAAGCGATAGTAACAGTTGCACAACATGCACACTTGGTGTTGGCAGTCAGGTGGAATTCACTACCCTTCCGCTGGCCATGTTATGCACATTTCCAGAGGTCTGACATGATTTAAGATAAGAGCGAATTTCTAATAGCCGTTTGGATCTTACTGATCCCTAAAGGGTATCATAGGTGTTAGGGTACAACCAGCTCGTCAGCCATGTGGGAACCCATGGACAGAGGAGACTTACGAAGGCCTTGAATAAGGATTCACTAGTTGACAGAAGGCGTATCCGACGTAGAGTTCATCTAAGTCAAGAGAAAATGTGTACATAGAAACAAGTGCCCGACGTTCTAGAGGAATTATAGAACAGTGGAGCGTCGGTAATGGTATTCTAAACATCACATGAAACGAAGACAAGTTCATTTTAAAAATATGGAAATTTAAATATATTATTGATGTAAATTTCTAGATTTATTATGAGATATTTTCATGCCAAGTTAAGCCATATCAGATGGTTCAAAATGTGTGCACATGTGACAAGAGAATCATGGAGATGTAATTATTACGTGGATGACTTTTAATTAACTTAATAATTTATTCAAATTTAACCACTTCGTTTACTAGTCTTTAAGACAATTAACAAGGGTAAGAGATTACTGTAGAAGGTCAAGACTTGCAAAATTTTAGGATTTTGATGCAAAAATCCAGAACGCGACGTACTCTTGTAAGGGTCACGACAGGTCAAGTACAGAACGCGACATGGCCGTTCATGGGTCGCGACAGGGCTGTCAGGTCAGGAATCCAGATCGCGACAGTACTGCCTGTCGTGTTCAGAATGCGACAGAGACTGTGTCGCGGCGGGCCCTGAGAACGCGACCCATCAGGCTGCCATGTTCTCAGGTCCTGTGCCTGAGACTGAGCGGGAAAAGGACAGGTCTTGGATTGCGGTCCAAACCTTCCTTGTTTTGACATAGGGTGCTTCAAAAATTCATAACTAATTGCACAAGTGATGAAAATTCTTGAAACCAATTCTAAACGAATCTAGACATGCAAGAGTACTTCCAGTAAATAGGAATTTGAAAACTATAATGTTCTCGACATGGTTCTAACAAGTTAAACATGAAGTAACATGAATCTATGTACAATAGAGATGAACGATTTAATTCACAAAGTAGGGTGGATGAAAATTAGGGCTTTCAGACGTAAAAGACTCCTAACAATCATCAGTATCCCCAATAAAAAATTTGTGGCATGGGGATGAGTATGCATGAAGATCTAGAATTAATAAGAAGGGTCAGGTTCATGAAAGTTACAGAACTTCAAAATTTAAGAACAAAAGATTGGCTCGATGGAAAATTATGAAACGAGAGGGGTTTTGTTCCTGATGGTTGGAACAATCTACAGACGAGTTTAATTGGATTTTGCTTGTGAGAACACCTACCTTTGATTCGTTTTCCTCTTCTAGGGCTAGAACTTGAACACAGGTTGAGAGCTTGAGCAGCCTTCTCCCCACGAGTTCTCTTCCTCCTTGGCTTCCTCTCCACGTCCAACAACCCTTGGCAACGAGCTAGGGCCGGCCATGGGGGATTTAGGAGAGTATTTAAGCTTCCTCCATTTCTATTTCCTTATAGGACTCTAACTCCTATTAATTCCGGGATTTCCTATTTTCTCTCCTCTTTCTAAGCTTTCCACTTCCTATTTGGGTTAGGATGGGAGCTAAATTCGTGGCCAAGCTATTAGGGGAGGGTTAGGAACCTAAATCCAACCCAAATCACTTATTTTAATGATTTATTACCCCGAGCTAGGGCCGGCCTGAGTTGCTGCACCTTCTGTTCTAGTATCTTGACTGGCTTCACTTCGTATGTCATGTCCCTATTTAATACCAACTTCTCATGGTGAATGATGTGTGTAGGATCGTACACATATTTCCTGAGCATGGATACATTGTGTACACATGCCAAATCCGGTGGCAACGCCAGTCGATATGCAACCTCACCAACCCTTTCGAGCACTTCAAAAGGACCGATGAATCAAGACTCAGCTTTCCTTTGACACCAAATCTTTGGATACCACGGGTAGGTGATACCTTTAGGAGTACATGATCACCAACTTGAAATTGTAAATCTCTCCTTCTCCTATCAGCATAGCTCTTTTGTCTAGACTGAGCAATCTTGAGCCAGTCTCTAATCACCTGTATGTCCCTTGTTGTACATTGTACCATGTCCGGGCCTAACCATTGCTGTTCTCCAACCTCATTCCAGCATGCAGGAGATCTACAGTTTCTGCCATATAGTGCTTCAAACGGTGCCATCATGATACTCTCCTGGTAACTGTTGTTATAGGCAAACTCAATTAGAGATAGGTGCTCGTTCCAATAACCCTGGAAATCTATGGTATAGGATCTCAACATGTCTTCAACAATTTGGTTGGTTCTTTCAGTTTGCCCGTCGGTTTGTGGGTGAAAGGCAGTACTAAAGTTGAACTTAGTGCCAAGTGCACTTTGCAGTCCCTTCCAGAAGTGAGATGTGAACCTCAGATCTCGATCTGAGACAATGGATGATGGAACTCCATGCAGTCTCACTATTTCCTTGACATATAAAGCAGCTAGTACCTCTACCGACCACTTACTCTTTATAGCGAGAAAGTTAGCGGATTTGGTTAATCGGTCGACAATGACCCATATGGCGTCGAGTCTACCACGAGTCTTGGGTATGCTTTCCCATTTCCACTCCGGGATATCTAGTGGTCTAAGCACGCCAGTAGGGCGCATGTGTTCCACCTTTACCTGTTGACAAGTAAGGCAATGAGCGGCATGTTCAGCTACCTCTCTCTTCATGTTCAGCCACCAAAACGTTCTTTTCACATCTTGATACATTTTGGTACCTCCAGGATGAACAGTATACTTCATCTTCTGAGCTTCATCCATTAGCTTTCTCTTCAATTCTTCATTGTCGGGGACGCATGTCCTCCCTTGAAATACAAGCTTCCATCTTCGGTCATAGAAAAGTTTGGTCTTTCGGCTAAGGTTTCCTTGATGCGAACCAAGAATGGATCGCTATCTTGTTGGGCTTTAATTTCTTCTAGCATGTCAGATTGAATCTTGATGTTGGCAACCAAGACTCGATCATCCCTATGTTCAATACTCAAGTCTAGCCTTGCGAATTGTTCCAGTAGTTGCATCTCACCAAGAACTAGACTAGATATAGATGCCATTGGCTTTCTACTAAGAGCATCAGCCACAACGTTTCCTTTCCCTGGATGGTATTGGATGTTGAAGTCAAAATCTTTTAGGTATTCTAGCCATCTTCTCTGTTTCATGTTGAGTTCCTTCTGGGAGAATAAATACTTCAAGCTCTTATGGTTTGAGTAGACAGTGAATTGCTTGCCATATAAATAGTGTCTCCAGATCTTCAAGGCGAAGACCACGGCAGTCAACTCAAGATCATGCACAGGGTAGTTGACTTCATGCATCTTCAGTTGTCTTGAAAAATAGGCAATGGCCTTCACCTTTTGCATCAATACACACCCTAGCCCAATTCCTGAGGCATCGATGTAGACAGAGAAACCTTCTCCCTCTATTGGAAGAGCGAGAATAGGTGCAGAGGTCAAACATTCTTTGAGAGTTTGAAAACTCTTCTCACATTCTTTACTCCAGGAGTAGGGATTCTCCTTTCATGTTAGACGCGTGAGAGGAACGATGATCTTGGAGAAGTCCTTGATGAACCGCCTGTAGTAGCCAGCTAGTCCTAAGAAGCTTCTGATTTCTGTGACATTGGTTGGTCTTTCCCAATTGAGTACAACTTCGACTTTGGAGGGATCAACGGAGATGCCGTCCTTCGAGATGACATGGCCCAAGAAGGACACTTCTTCGAGCCAGAATTCGCACTTGCTCAGCTTTGCATACAGTTTGTTGTCTCACAAGACTTGTAGTGCTATCTTCAGATGTTCTTCATGTTCTTCTTTGGTCATTGAATATATAAAGATATCGTCGATGAAGACGATCATGAACTTGTCAAGGTATGACCGATATATGCTGTTCATGAGTTGCATAAAGGCTGCAGGAGCATTGGTTAGACCAAAAGGCATAACGACAAATTCATAGTGTCCATACCTGCTCCTGAAAGCTGTTTTGAAGATATCGTCATCCTTGATCCTCATTTGGTGATAAACAGATCGAAGATCGATCTTGGAGAAATATTGAGCTCCGGATATCTAGTCGAAAAGTTCATCGATCCTGGGTAATGGGTACTTATTCTTGATGGTGAGCTGATTGAGTTGACGATAGTCGATGCATAGCCTCATCGATCCATCTTTCTTCTTAACAAATACACAGGTGCTCCCCATGGGGAAGTACTTGGTCTGATGAACCCCTTCTCCAATAGTTCCATTAGTTGCACCTTCAATTACTTTAGCTCGGCAGGTGACATCCGGTACGATTGTCGTGATACCGGGGCAGCTCCAGGGATCAACTCTATGGCGAAGTTGACATCTCGTTCCCGGAGAATCCCTGGTAGATCTTCGGGAAACACATCTGGGAAATCCTGGACTATATGGATGTCTTCTATCTTAGAACCCTTCTTTTCAACTATTACGGCCGCAAGGAAAGTAATACATCCTTTCCTTATCATGTTGTGGGCCTTTATGGCAGAGACTAGAGACATATGTCTCTTATGTCTAATCCCATAGAATGACAACTTAGGGAAATCACTAAAAGTAACTTTCCCTTTCTTACAGTCGACACTTGCCCCATAAGTGGACAACCAGTCGGCTCCCAAAATGACATCATAGCCTTCCATGGGCATACACACTAGGTCAGCTTTTAGGTTATGGTCTCCGATCATTACATCGGCAGATGGAAAGTATTTGTTCAATTTCTCCTTTTCTCCTAGTGGTGTTGTGATAGAGAACTCACATCCCATAGACATAGGTTTAGCATTCAAGGTATCAGCAAAGTTTTGAGATATGAATGAATGAGTTGCTCCAGTATCAAATAAAAGAAATGCTGATAAGGAGAAGACTTGTAGGGTACCTTCCACCACGCCACCTTCCTCAGTGGGCTCTTCATCATGCAGGGCTTGCAGTCTGCCCTGTTTCTTAGGCATATTGGTGCGCCTCTCATTCTCCTTCAGTAGCGGGCACTCGGGGATGCGATGCTCGCGGCTTCCATAGCGCAGACATGCGCCGACTTTCCTCCAGCATTCATCAGCCGTGTGACCCGGCTTGTCATAGTGTTTACAGTTGCTTTTAGCTGGAGTGTAGGGGACAATAGCTTTGGGTTTTCTTTCTTGGCTGGGTCCCTCCGTGATGTTGAAGGGATGCTTTTTGCCATTGTTTGGCTTAGTAGATGATTGACCAGATGTCATTTCCTTCTTTACAAACTTCCCTTTAATATGGTCAGTGAAGTTCGTAGCATCTTCTAGTAGTTAAGCTTTCTTTACCATCTCGGCATAGGTTTGTATGTCGAGAGGGGCCAGTTGAGTGATGTATTGTGGCTTAAGGCCGTTGAGAAAGCGCTTAGCTTTCATCTTTTCAGTATTTACTAGATGTGCGGCATAATGTGCCAGTCTTGAAAACTGGGCTTCATACTCGGCCACAGTCAAACTCCTCTGTTTAAGAGCAGCAAATTCCGCGGCCTTCTTCTCTTGGACACGCTCTGAGAAATACTTGGAATTGAATGCTTCTTTTAACTCGGCCCAAGTAAATTGACCATTAGCTCTAGTCACTTCTACCGATTCCCACCACACGTGGGCTTCCTTCTCCAGTTGGAATGTAGCTAGTAGAAGCTTATCCCCTGCTGCGGATTGCATAACACGGAAAATTCTTTCCGTCTCCTTTAGCCAGTGTTCGGCCTCATCTGGATCCACTAAACCTAGGTGGGTTTAGGCTCCTAAAGTTACGATGCAGCTCGCCTGCACCGCCGCGGTTTCCACCTCCTTGGGTAGCTTGCACAATGGCACGGGTGAGCTCTTGGATGGTTGTTGCATGCCCCTCATTTGAGCACGTTCGGCAGTCATCTTGGTTACTTAGGTTCCTACAAAATAACTTGTTGTTAGGATACTGATGTGGAGTTTAATTCATGCGTGTATTAATTCATTTTATCTACATACCCATGGTTCTAACCACATCTCACATAGGTAGGATAATTAACTCTAGTCGAGGCTGGTCAACCTAGATCATCCTATACTTAAGAACAACCTAGGCTCTGATACCACAAAACTGTCATGCTCCGACACGGAATATCAGAATGCGAGGTAGTTGCAAATAAACAGATACAGAGCGAGTACTATACATCATACCATTGAACAAGAAATAAACACTAAAGCATATTCTTCTTATTATTAATTTCCAATGTCTAGTTACAACCACTGATATCAGAGCCATTCTATAGGGCCCAATTACATTGAATAAATGTAAAAGACTAAACTAAGACTCTATCATAATACTAAGATGCTAGGGTACTCTTGACTTCACTCTTGGTCATTCCCGTCCTCTTGAGTGTCAGGTTCATCCTCGGTCTCACCTGAGAACACAACGACAAATAACGTAGGGTGAGCAATAATGCCCAGTAGGACTTAAATCTCAAGATCAAGTAGGCTTTAAATGATTAATGTATTAAATGGCAGAGTAACTAAAGATAGAGAGAGAGAGAGTCAAGTAACGTAAGAGATAGCATAATAGCATGTGATTGAAATAGCACAAGTTTCCAAATATAGCACAAGCGTCGAGTATAGCACAAATAGCAGTATGGCCATAATAGAAATAGCACAAGGCATAGAAATAGCACAATGTATATGGTATAGCACTTTGTTGTCAATAGACAACGAGAGAACATAACACTTTTGATTGTCATTTAGATAGTCGAGATAGATAGCACTCAAGTGTAATGCCAAACACTCTAGTCATTTAACTCCCATGGGCAAATAGCACTTTCAAGCGCACATCCCAGGACCAGACCGGGCCCTTTATATATTATAGGCATTGGTTATATTGTTTATCTTTAGACAATCAGTCAATGGCCAATATAGAGTACCAATAAATAGACGAGAGCACTATATGAATAGACAAGATAGTAGAGTGAACGTGGATAGATGATCAAGTAAAGTATAGATGAGAACTAAGGGACATTGCACATAACACATCGAGTAAACAAGCGATAGTAACAGTTGCACAACACGCGCACTTGGTGTTGGCAGTCAGGTGGAATTCACTACCCTTCCACTGGCCATGTTATGCACATGTCCAGAGGTCTGACGTGATTTAAGATAAGAGCGAATTTCTAATAGCTGTTTGGATCTTACTGATCCCTAAAGGGTATCATAGGTGTTAGGGTATAACCAGCTCGTCGACCATGTGGGAACTCATGGACAGAGGAACATACGGAGGCCTTGAATAAGGATTCACTGGTTCGACAGAAGGAGTATCCGACGAAGAGTTCGTCCAAGTCAAGAGAAAGTGTGTATATAGAAACAAGTGCCCGACGTTCTAGAGGAATTCTAGAATAGTGGAGCGTCGGTAACGGTATTCCAAACATCGCATGAAACGAAGACAAGTTCATTTTAAAAATATGGCAATTTAAGTATATTATTGAAGTAAATTACCAGATTTATTATGAGATATTTTTATGCCAAGTTAAGCCATATCGGATGGTTCAAAATGTGTGCACATGTGACAAGAGAATCATGGAGATGTAATTATCATGTGGATGACTTTTAATTAACTTAATAATATATTCAAATTTAACCACTTCATTTACTGGTCTTTAAGACAATTAACAAGGGTAAGAGATTACTGTAGAAGGTCAAGACTTGCAAAATTTCAGGATTTTGATGCAAAAAGCCAGAACGCGGCGTACTCTTGTAAGGGTCATGACAGGTCAAGTACATAATGCAACATGGCCGTTCATGGGTCGCGACAGGGCTGTCAGGTCAGGAATCCAAATCGCGACAGTACTACCTGTCGTGTTCAGAACGCGAAAGAGACTGCGTCGCGACTGGCCCTGAGAACACGACCCATCGTGCCGTTGCTGTAGACGCGAGATTTGGCCCATCTCCGCATGGTTCTTAGCCCAATAATGCCCGTTTGACCACTTGTTGACCTGCCTCGAATTCCATGTAGACGGCAACATCGATGGCCGCTGACTACAAGTTGGCGGCACACGTCCTGGACGTTGATTCCAGTTGGCGTCCATTTCGGTAGATGTCTGCATAGGGTTGGCGGCAGCATCGTTTGACGTCAACCTGGTTTACTTGGTCTGCGCAACTGCCCGAGATTCCAGCCCACTAAGCGCCCTCTCTTCGCCCATGCAACGCATGGGGCCGTTCCCAACGGGCAAATGGGCCACCTTGGCACCCTCTTGACCCAGTAAAAGTCCTACATGGCCCCCTCTCATTGGTTCAAGCCTTAACACATGGATTGCCACATGTTTAAGTGTGTTTTCTCACACTTGAGCATCCCAGGCTTCCTAGCTTCGACCCCACTGCTTATATAGGTCACTCCTTGGCCTTCTAAGTGAGGGGGGGGGAGAGGTTGGACGCCCAAGCTTTGTTTCTTTGAGAGAAGAGAGAGAAAGTGCACATTAGCTTCCACTCTTGTTCTCCCTCTTTCTTTCAACATATGGAGCATACAGGAGGCTTCACCACGTGCTGGAGGAGTCCACAAAGCTGCCATCAATGACTACAAATGAGGATCATCTCCCTCCTCTCTTTCTCTTTCCCTTCCTCTCCCTTTAGCTTTGCATGCAACTCACTACACACACACACCCTAGGCACGTAGGGTACTTCCCTACACACCCAAAAGGGGTTTTCCAACCAAAAAAATGGAGGGAAGAAGGGTGGTCATAGCACTTGGCCACCCCTCTTCTCAAGTCTGCAACCGGTACGGGGCTCTCCTTTTGGGTTCCTTCTTTTCATTTTGGATGTTTACTACACTGCCTTAAGGTCTAATAAAGCTTTTTTCTTGTGGCAAGAACACTTCAAGCTAGACCGTGGAGCTTATTCTCTTTGGCCGGCCGAAGAGGAGAAAGTTGGAGTCCCGCCATCATCCACTACGCGAGGCTGTGTCACCAGCGCGATCAAGACACCTCCTTGGGCACAGGTAAGGCCCTGGCAATCACCTCCCTTCATTTTCTTTGTTGGTTTTCTTCTTCCTCTCTTTAGTCAACTTGGTCAAACTGAGGTCAAAGAAGTCAACCAACATCCATCCACGCCAACGCCAACGTTCGGGAGCCTCTGGAGCAACCATTGCTGATCACCCGCGGGGGCACGGAACGGAGCGTCCACAGCTCCTCTTTGGCAATCATGGTGGGACAATTGTTGCTGCCACGGTTTCAGCTTGCATCTAGGTTAATGGCAAACGATCTTGCCACCTGTCTAGGTAAACGTCCACTCTTCCTGTCGCCTAGTTACACTTAACGTCTATATCCTCTGTTGTTTACTCTATGTTAGCGTCCATCGATGATGCCGTTTACTTTCTTCTGATGAACTGAACGTCCATGTTTTTGCCGTTTATTTCCCAGAAGCCTATTTTCGGACTGTTTTGATTGATTTTCTTTCCTGTTTGCTTCCTGTTTGATTTCTAACGGTCCTCAGTCACGGGGGGTTCTTTATTCTCTTATGTTCTAGCCTCCCCACACGTTCTAGGATAGCCCCTCCTTGATTCACAGCCTTTTATCCGAGGATTCCCTCTTGGGTAAATCGGGTTGGCTTCAAGAAGAACTCCGTAAGTCCCTAAATTCTGTGGATTCCCTCACGGTACGGGGCAAGAGGACCTTTACCCTCCTAGCTAGTCTGCCTATTCACCCAGGTTTGAGTGAGGAGTGAGAGAACCGGCCTTTATAAGTCTAATTAAACACACCGTCAACATTTCAAAATTTTGGGGACATTGTTTGATAACATTGTTTGGTAGAAATCCAGATTTCTCCTAATAATAGTGTAATTAATCAACTTAACCATCTTAAAATCAGTAGGTTGTGTTGCTAATGGACTCTTGGTTGAACTCCATTAACATGTCTAATAATCCGGCATTTGAATATGATGATAACATCCATGATAAATTTGTCGGAATGATGAATTCTAATGTTCAGCCCGAAGAGTCGGTTCAATCCTCCTCTCAAGCTGATAATGAGGAGCTAAGTTTGAGGGTCAATCCGACATATGCCCAGGAAGTTCAAGAAGACCCCGAAATTTCCAAACTCCTCTCCCGCTATTCGTCCGAGGACATTATTTCCATGCTTTCCAAGCATACCGTCCGGTCGATGGCCTCTCCTTCCTCTCCATCTCCTGTCCATGCTTCTTCATCTAGGCCCATTCCTTGGCCGGTCACCCCATCCCGGGTCCCCATCTCCACTTCTATTCCTCCTCCCACTCCTTTACCTACTTCCATTCCAACTCCTCCCTCTGTCTATCCACCCTATGTCCAACCTACACCCCCGCTCAATCCGAATCCATCTCCCGATCGGAGATGGAGGGTCTTGTTAGGAAGCTCTTAGCTGAGTCCTTGTCCCTCTCCAAGCCTCACTCTCTCCAAAACTACTGCAAGCTCCCCAATGTCTATTTTCCTCTGGGTTTCAAGGCCCCGAAATACCGCAACTATGACGGGACCTCCGACCCCCAATTCCATCTTGCCGGCTTCACTATGGATTCCCATCGGTGGCTATACGATCGGGTCCTCTTAGTCCACCTCTTCCAACAATCGTTAGAAGGGGAGGCTTTGAGGTGGTTTACCTCTTTACCCGCATCGGATCTTGTTAATTTTGACATTGTTTCCGAACGCTTCATCTCCCACTTTTCTTACATGGCCACCCAAGTCCCTACACTTCCCGACTTGGTGGCCGAAAAGATGAGGCCGGACGAAGACTTCGTCACATTCACCAACCGATGGAGATCCATGGCTTCAAGGGTCGACCTCCCCATCCCGGAGTCCCAAGCCATAACCATGATAGTCACCAATACCACCCCGTTGCTCCGATCTATATTGGTGCTAAGTGAGTTTCCCTCCTTCGCACATCTTTACAATCGAGCTAGGGTAGTCCAAAATCAAATCAAGGACTCCTCTCTTCTGCCTTTTTTTGAAGGGAAGCCCAGGGGACGTAGGGCTCCCGCGGCACCTACCATCGAGGGGGTGACCGTCAATGAGTCCGTCAGCACTTGCAGTCAGCCATTGAGGCCTCCTAACAAGCCTTCCAATCCTCCTTCCAATCCTCATCAGTTCCCATCACACCCTTCTAGGCCTTACTCTGCTGTTCCTCCTCCTTCGGGCTATACCCATCCCGGTCCCAGGAGGTCTTATTATCCTGCCCTCCCCGAATCCCTCGAGGACATATTCTTTGTCCTCATGTCCTGCGATGCTATACGACTCCCCCCACAAAGGAGAGTGTGAGGGCCGATACTCCAAACACTGTCCCTACCATAGGTCTCTCGGTCATGAACTCCATAATTGCTTCACCTTCCGAGACTGGGTGTATGACATGAACGACCCAGGTAGGATTAATTGGGAGGACGTCAAGGTTGCCATAGCCAAGTTTAGGTATACTAAAAGGGACCTTGGTATTGTGCAAAACCCTCTCCCCAACCACCAAAACAACAACAATCCCTCCTCCTCTAGGTCCCAGGAAAAGGTGAATACCATGACGCATTCGGAACCCCGGGTCGTGAGGAGAGAACAACAATGGGGGGTGGAAGGTTTTGAGAAGTGGTACCCATGTCCCTCTGTAGAGTCTCAGAGCCCTCCACCATCGTAGATGCCATTCTAGAGGAGCGACCTTTAGTGCTTATCCGACTTGCTCCTCAGGGTGCGTATCCTTCCATTCCCATTCCTCCCTCCTATGAGTCATCCATCCATAGCACCAAACCCCTCCAACTCATTCTCCCTAGGTCCCAGGAGGATGTTCATGTCACACTCAGGAATCGGATCATTCCTCCTCCCCCACGGCCATCTCAAGATGAGGAGGATAATGGACCCCCACCACCTGCCGGCACTGAATATGATATTCTGCAACACTTAGATAAGACTCCTGCGAGGGTGTCTATCTTAGAATTGATTCAGAGATCGGCGTCCCATCAGTCCACCCTCCTCCAATTCCTTCAAAAAACCATGGTCAATGACAACCTTCCTCCTAGTGGAGTAACCAATGCCATCCTCTCCCTCACCCAAGGACCCTCCATCTCCTTCTCGGACAAAGACCTTGCTGCCCCCGAGTGTTGCTCCCTTCCTCTCTGCCTCACTGTCACCCTCAATGGGGTTTCGGTAGATTCCACTCTCATCGACACCGGGGCATCCATTAATGTTTGTCTGATGAAGACCCTTAAGCAATTGGGTTTGGGGGAGGACAATCTGGAAAAAATTTTCTCCACTATCGCTGCCTATGACAACTCCAAGAGGGTTGCCAAAGGTAAAATCTCTCTTCAATTGGAAATTGGACCCGTCACCATGTCATCTGAGTTTCTAGTTTTGGACGTCGATCCGGCCTATAAGGCCATTCTTGGTCATCATTGGTTGGAACAAACTCTAGGGGTCTCTTCCACTGCCCATCAATGTTTCAAATTTCCATTCAATGGGCGCATCATCAAAATCAAGAGCATTCCTACCTTGGAGACCCTTAATTCTGTCACTTCGGAGCAGATGCCACACCTGTTCATCCCGGACAAGGGGAAGAAACCTATCATGTCCATCTTTGATCTCCCCTCTCCCCTTGATTTGAACCAACCTCCCTTTTCGGACGAAGAGTTCGAGACCATCCCGTGTCCTCAAGGGAAGGGTTGGGGGGTGATGGCGAAGATCGGCTATATTTATGGCCGAGGGTTAGGTTGAAATAAGAAGGGACCTGTCCATGGCATTCAAGTCAAGAGGTTGTTGGCTAGGGCTGGTCTAGGTTTTCACCCGGACCCAATTCATCCGGATCCATTCATACCCTATGAACCTCTTACCTGGACCCTGAAGAAGCACTTCATTTAGGGGCCCATTCAACAGGGAACAAGGGAGCCCATTGTGGAAGAATTGCCCGAGTCTGAATCTGAGAAGACTTCGGCCTTCTCTCACTCTTTGGCTCCGATCTCCCCTCATCTCCATCTCCTTCATCTCCTCCATCTTCGCCCTCACCTAAAGTGTGCTCGCCACACGAATCCCTCTCTCCAACTACTTCTTTCTCCCTCCTTTCTCAATTTGTCATCCCTCCATTCCTCACCTGGCCAATCGGGGCAGCCTTGAGTCAACAACTCATGGTTCTGAGCCTTGACTCCCAAAAAAGAATGCCAATTTTAAAAGGTGGGAATGCGAGGTCTCCGTCGAACACCCTTCCTCTGTGGACTCTCTTCCGATCGGCCAAGGGCCGACGCTCTCTAGCTTAAATTCTCATTCCCGCCCCCCTAGGGGCACTTCCCCTGTACATAGTTTTGTACATAATCATGTGCATAGGGATTTAGATTCTAGTTTAGATTCAGGCTTAGGATCAGGTTTAGAGTCACGCTTAGAGTTAGGTCTAGGCTTAGAAGAGTCTGGTCCCTCTCAGCCACGCATTCGCAAGGAGAAGGGTAGGCAAGTTCCTGCCCGTTATGTTATGGCCTTGGCTGAGAGGTGTCTTTAGTTGAGTCAAGTCCCAGAATTTCTTGAGGAGCCTGCCCTTGTAGAGGCTGATTTTGAAGAAGGTGACTCTGTAGGCGACGGTTAAGGAGTCTATCTGCTAGATTTTGATGAGAAAGATGAGCCGTGAGATCTTGGGTCAGAAGAAGAGGACCCAGTGAGATCCTATGTGGATGGCACGAAGAGGTTCGACGAGCCAACCGTGGCTGCAGATGAGCCAACCAAAGAGGTCAACCTTGGCACTGAAGAATCTCCGAGAGTAGTTTTGATTAGTGCCAACTTGAGTGTAGAAGAAGAAGAATCTATTGTAGCTATCCTCAAAGAATTTTCCGATGGTTTTGCCTGGTCCTACGAGGACATGCCAGGGCTCGACACCTCTTTAGTCGAGCACCGGTTGGTCTTAAAAGTCAACGCAAAAGCCGGCAAACAAAAGCTGAGGAGGCTACACCCCAAGCTTGCACTCAAGATCAAAGAGGAGGTTGATAAGTTGCACAGAGCCAAGTTCATTAGGGTTGTGTTTTATCCACAATGGGTAGCTAATATCATCCCTATGATGAAGAAGGATGGTAAGGTTAGGATCTACATAGATTTCTATGACCATAATCATGCTTGCCCAAAGGATGATTTTCCTCTTCCCCACATAGATGTCATAGTGGACAATACTGCCAGTTTTGAGATGTTTTCATTCATGGATGGTTTCTCTGGGTATAACCAGATTCGTCTGGCGGGGGAAGATCAGGATAAAACTTCTTTCACAACTCCTTGGGGGACTTATTGTTATGTCGTGATGCCTTTCGGATTGAAGAATGCGAGAGTGACCTGTCAAAGTGCAATGATGGCAATTTTTCACGACATGATGCATGTGCACATGGAAGTCTATGTGGATGATGTCTTGGTTAAGTCTAGGACTCGACATGGCCATGCTGAGGTCCTCTGGGTAGTTCTCCAATGGTCTAGAGAGCATAAGCTCAAAATGAACCCCAAAAAGTGTGTCTTCAGAGTTTCCTCGGGGAAGTTGCTTGGGTTCATAGTCAGCAAGCGGGGAATTAGGATTGACCCCAATAAGGCCAAAACAATAATCGACATGCCTCCTCCTAGGAACATTAAGGAAGTTGGAGGGCTAATTGGTAGACTTCAGTTCATTAAGAGATTTATTTCTCAGCATTCCATCTATTGCAAGCCCTTTTACGAGATGCTTAGAGGAGAGGCTAAGTTTGATTGGAACGATAAATGTCAAAAGGCCTTCAAAGAATCAAAGATATGTTCAATCTCCCTATTCTCGCTCCTTCGGTCCCGAGTCGGCCTTTATTGCCCTATGTGTCAACCACCGAAGATTCAACTGGAACAGTTCTGGCCCAATATGACGATGAGAAGAAGGAGAGAGTGGTGTACTATCTATCCAAATTGTTCAATGAAGCTGAGAAAAAGTACACTGCCATGGAAAGAACATGTGCGGCAGTCGTCTGGGTTGCCCAGAAGTTGAAGCATTATTTCCTACCTCATGAGGTGAAACTTCTAGCGCGTATGAACCCAATTCGGTACTTGCTTGAGAAGCCCGTCCTGACAGAGCGGTTGATGAGGTGGCAAAGTTTTCTCAACCAATTTGATAACACCTATGTCACCCAAAAGTCAATCAAGGGGCATGCTATTGCCGAGCATTTGGCCCACCACCCCTTGCCTTCTTACTCTCCCGTCGATGAAAGCTTTCCGGATGAAGAGTTAGGAGCCATTGTTGATGGTGAACCTTCCTGGATACTTTACCTCGACGGAGCTCTTAATTCCAAAGGGTGTGGAATAGGAGAAGTCCTCCTCTCACCAGAAGGGGTAGTCATTCCGCACGCCTACCAACTAACCTTCCCTGCCACGAACAATGTGGCCGAGTATGAGGCACTCCTAGTTGGGCTGAAAATAGAATTATTGCTCGGAGTCAAGGAGTTAAGGATTATTGGAGATTCGCAATCGATACTCCGACAATCCCTTAGCAAGTACCAGACTCGGGATCCCAAGTTGAAACCATACCAGGACTTGGTTTGTAAGGTAATTCGGTAGTTTAGGAAGCTCACTCTTGTCCACACTCCTAGGGCTCAGAACATTCTAGCGGATTCACTCGCCTCCTTGGCTTCTTCCATCCCTATGCCGTTAGGAAGGTCTTCTGAAACCGTCTCCGTCCAAAGGTTGAAAGTCACTTCTCATGCTGATCCTTAGTTCTCTCAACTCAAGTCTCCTTCCCTTCGAGTTCATGCACTCTCAAAAGAGCCAGCAATGGATCTCGATGATGGCCATCCTTGGTACTTTGACATCGAAAATTATCTCAAAGATGGATCCTTCCCGGATTATGCCACTTCTTCTGATAGACGGGCCATTAGGTGGCATTCTCTATAAGAAATCCCTCAATGGGGTTTATCTCGTTTGCCTTGATGAAATCGAATCTCAAAGCATTGTTGGAAGCCGCTCACTCCAGTGAAGTGTGGCCATGTTATTGCGTGAAGAGTTATGCGGAAGTACACAATACGGTAATCTAGAAGGGGGGGTTGAATAGATTACGGCAATTTTAAACTATTGATGGCTTCTTTTCGATGCTACAGCGATCTTAATGAAATTTGATTCAAATTCAATTAAGTGTGAGACCGCTTGAGTTGATTTAAGAGAAAACAGGGAATCAAACGTGCGTATGAACACCGTGCCTACCAATCATCTATCGCAAAACGCGAACAAACCACAGAACACGATGATTTAAGGTGGTTCGGAGTACACAACTCGTGTATCCTACATCCACCGTCCACACACACACGCAGAAACGACTGCTTATGAGCGAGTTCAACACTACAACTCAAACACACACACGTTGTCTGATGAACACGATCAGAACAACCACAAATACGTGAATCAAGCACAAGGGATGCTCGAAACACAACCACACACACACACGATGGATGGAAATTATGAAATGGAGAAGAATTGGGAATTAGGGAACAAATCCGTTGGAATTCTTCTCGTGGATCGTCCAAACGCTCTTCAAACTTCGATTGGATGTAGATTGATCGATGTAGAAGGTTGAATTGATGACGATCCGGCTTCAGCTCCGCATAGATGGTGATTCCACGTCGATCTGGGCGGAAAGTTGAAGCAGAGCAGCAATTTGGGGCTTTTCCTCTTGGTCCCTTGGAGGCTCTTGGATGGGAGGCTGCTCTCTGCGAAATTGGCTCCAAAAGGATGCTTATATAGTGTTAGGTAAAGGTGGGGGTCGTGGAGGAAGGAAACACCCAAGTGGGGCCGGATTTGGAAACCCAAAATCTGAAGTTTCCGTCGGCTGTCGACAGGTGCACTTGCATCTGTCGACAGGCAGACTCAGGCTGAGAACTGGGTTTCAGGAAAATGAGTTTCTGAGTGTATCTGTCGACAGGCAGTTTGCATCTGTCGACAGATGCACTCAGGAATAGAAAACCTGAGCTCTGTCCTGGGTTGTCTGTGTGTATCTGTCGACAGGTACATTGCATCTGTCGACAGATACACTCAGAGATGCAAACCTGAGTTCTGTCTGGAATGACTGTGTGAATCTGTCGACAGGCAGTTTGCATCTGTCGACAGATACACCTCTTTGACAGATTTTTGTGCCTTTTGCTCATCTTTTCAATGCCTCTTCAAAGTTCCATCTTTCATGCTTGTGCACCTACATGCAAATACATTGTTAGTGATGTACATTGTATGATTTAGCAATGTTTAACTCAATCACTTTCATGGTGTTTTTCATGTTAGTTAGCACATCAATTTTGCATTAAATCAATGTTCAAGGATGTTAATGTGATCATCAAAAACATGATATATGGAAAACCCAACAATCTCCCCCTTTTTGATGATGACAAAAACATTCAATTGATGCATATATTGATGTTCTCCCCCTTTTTGACAACATGCAAAAGTCAAGTCATGCACATTAGAGACAAAAAACATGAACTGAGTTTTCATTGATTGATCATTGAAATTTCACAGTACATTTGATAATCATTACATGACTCTCAAGAAAGGGAAATAACATGAACAAGCAAAAGATGACAAGACAAGTGAGACTAATTCCCATCTAAGACTCTTAGTGACCTCTAATGACCCTGAGACCCTCTATTCATCGTCATGTCCAGCAGGAGGAGGGTGACGGGATCCATCTCTCTCGGAGTAGAGGTGGTCAAGACGGTCATCTAAAGTGTTGAGGCGAGCGTCCACTTGATCAAATCTTGACGTCATCCGAGCAAATCCTGAAATCATTTCTTGATGGATTTGTGCCAAGTAATCATGAACGGATTGTTGTGGAGGCACAGGTACATCATCAAACTCTTGAGCTTGGTCAGGCATTTGCTCATCTTGAGGGTCTTCATCACTGCCCTCATTTGCTTCATCATCTTCATTGTCTTCTTCACCGTTGACACTTCAGCTCCTTGTGGTTCCTTTCCCTTGAGAGTCCTTGTGACGACGCCGTCTACAATTTTGTAGCCCATGCGGTTGGCGGCGGTGAGGTCAAAGGCACTTCGGGATTTTAGTGAGATGAGCTCACTTGGAGGGATAGGAATGCCAAGGAAAATAAGAAGAGAAGTGATGGGGCAAGCATATGGCATTGATCTTTTGGTGTTAGAGAAACACCGACGGATGAGGCTTATCATGAGTTCAGGAGATTGATTTCTTGACACTTGAGGAAAAAGATGAAGGGATTTATGGACCTCGGTGACTAACTCTCGACTTCCATCCTTCGGGACGATCAAGGTAGTGAAGATGTGATGGATCATCCGGATCAAAGGAGGAAAGAGTTGGCGTTGAGACGAGCAATCTCCTTGGTAGTGTCATAAGGTTCCAACGTGAGAAGCTCATAGTACTCAGAAGCAGAGGGATTGTAGTTGAAGATTTCAACTCCTGAGTTTGGAATTTCAAGGGCTGTGGAGAGAAGATTTGCGGTGAGGCGAAAACGAGTGCCTTTCACCGAAGAGTAGATATCTCCCTGATCGGAAAGCCCTAAGTTATTGTAGAACTCGGATACGGCAGTTGGAGAGTATTGCAAGTGGGAGTATAAGAAGGATGTCCACCCTTGAGTGTCAAAATAAGGTAGGAGTGAGGGGAACATCGGTGCTAAGGACTCGAAGTCCACATACCGGGATTGGACAATCTTCTTGAAGGTGCCGTTGGGTCGGATAAGACGGAGACCTTGAGGAACGATGAGTTCCGGCAACCGATCCTCACGATGCTTGCTGCGGCGTTCAGAAGGAGCCCTGGAGCTTTCTCCGGCGTCCGTCGGAGCGCGACGACGGCGAGCGAGAAGCTTCGATTTGGGTGCCATCGCAGGAGGAAGGATGAGAATGGTGTGAAGGGAGAGTGGAGGGATCCCAGACGAGGAGCAGGATCGTCGGAGACGGAGCCCTGAAGGGGGAAAGAGAGGGGGTTTGGAGAGGAGGAGGAGGGAACAAGAGAGGAGGGGTGAAAAAGGGTCGTGGGTGGCCTTAGAATGGACTTGGAGGGTTTTAAAAGGAAGGCCCCACAAAAAGGAGGTGAACCGGCGCGAGGGTTTTCTGAAAAAACGGATCTGGGCCGTCGTCTGTCGACAGATGCAAGTCTATCTGTCGACAGATAACTCCTTTTTGGTGAAAACTTGATTTTTGTCAAAATTTTCAAAGGGACAAGTGTTCATTTGTTGTTTTAAGGCAAAATGGGTGTATGTGCAAGACAAAAATTCATATCCATTAAGATGAAGACATGACACAAATCTAAAATGATTTTGAATTAAAATGATAAGTTCTTTAATTAGATCATGAGGAACACATTTCACAAAAGCCAGTGAAAATTAAATAACTCTTTTGATTAAGGCCGTTGAAGAGAAACATGCATTTAAATAGAGATGATAGTCAGATGACAATTGAATTAAATGGCCACAAGAACGTCTTACCGAAGAAACACATTGGACTTGACACAAAAATTTTCGGAGGCTTCACTCTATTTCTGGTATGATTTTAGAATCTTTAAACAACGAAGATGGAAAAGAGTGGCAATGAGGAGCACTTTCACTTTTTCATGTGAAGGTAGACATTTGTGATGCCAATACCCCCAGTTACTCAATGTGAGTGTCCATCAAGCCATTGTATAGAGATAATGAAACAACCTTTTGACGCGAAGACCGACATTTGTGATGCCCATGTCCCCGGTTACTTAGTGATTTTCATCATTGCTCTACCTCCATCCCACAAAGAAATATAACTTTTGATTGAACCGAAGAAATAGGTAGCTTTTCTCCTTTTTTTTTATTATTTTTGCTTTTTGTCAAGTACATGAGATTTCTTTAGGCAAGTTGTAATGTAGAACATTAAATTCAAGAGCTTTCTGATTTTTCAAATCATTTTAGATTCATGTTTAACGACAAGGGAGTTATTCAAAAGAGATGTTTAAAAATCATTTGGTTTGCTCATTGTGTTCAAAATGATCTAAAAAGACCTTAATCAGGTCATGCATCAAACAACATTTAGACTTGGTTCATGACTTTGACATGAAGTGGATATGAAGGTTATATTGCACACAAACAAACCAAGGTTTACCTTTAAATCAAGTAAGGAACACTTTTCTTGAAAAGTATGAAGAAGGATTTGAAAATAAGGAAGAATGTGTGTATCTGTCGACAGAAGAAGTCTGTCTGTCGACAGATGCACACAGACTGAGGAGTTGAGGTTTCTGTCAGAACAAGACTGATTGTATCTGTCGACAGATGGAATGTGTCTGTCGACAGATATGAACAGAGTGGATTTTTCTGGTTTCAGATTGATTGCACATTGAGTTCAAGGAAGTGAGAATTCAACAAGTAGATGTATGAAGAGTTTCCTCAATAAAATACTCATCTATCCTTAACTCACTCCCCCATAGTGTGTGCACGTGTTGACACAACATCTAAGCAAGGATTCACACAAGCATTTGATACAAGACAAACATGTTCATTTAAGAAGTCATACACAAGCACATGGTCACAGAAAAAACATTGTTTCATGGAGTTAACATGATAAAATGTAAGGAAACTAAAAATCCTATGTGAAGTACAGGACCTTTATATGTAATGGGACTATGGATACTTGGCGGAGAATATTTCCTCACGCATGATGATAGTTTCCAAACAAGCCGAACTTGTTCTTCCACAGTTCACCATTTGATATACCACATAGTCATTCACACATAAAGAGCATGTACTCCAATATGGAGAGTTAGTTTCATTGCATTTTACACAAACCCAATTCTCTTCTTAAGGATGTGAATCTATCTTCAGACAAGGGTTTGGTGAAAATATCAGCCAATTGTTTTTCTGTGGGAATGAAAATAAGTTCCAAGGTTTTATTGGCAACTTCATCTCTCAAGAAATGATGACGGATTTCTATGTGTTTAGTCCGTGAGTGTTGGACAGGGTTTTTTGAAAGGTTGATAGCACTTGTGTTGTCACATAGGATAGGTGTGCATCCAATTTGAACATTATAGTCAGCTAACTGACTTTTGATCCACAACACTTGAGCTGCACAACTTCCTGCAGCGACATATTCTGCCTCTGCAGTGGAGAGTGCAACCGAGTGTTGTTTCTTGGATGCCCACGAAACCATGCAACCGCCAAGGAATTGGCAATATCCACTAGTGCTTTTTCTATCAATTTTACATCCAGCATAGTCAGCATCAGAATATGAAATCAAATCAAAGCTACTGCCTGCTGGGTACCAAAAACCCAAATTGCATGTGCCTGAGAGATATCGGAAATTCTCTTGACTGCAATTAAATGGCTTTCCTTTGGACTAGATTGATATCTAGCACAAAGGCAAACACTAAATTGAATATCCGGTCTACTTGCAGTAAGATAAAGGAGTGAGCCAATCATACCTCGGAAGTGCTTTGCATCTACCGGTTTACCTTTCTCATCATTTTCCAATTTGATGCTTGTGCTCATTGGGGTGGAGGCCGGTTTAGCTTGCTCAAATTGAAATCGTTTGAGAAGCTCTTTGACATACTTTTCTTGATTTATGAAGAATCCGTCTTTATGTTGTTTCACCTGCAAACCAAGAAAGAATTGAAGCTCCCCCATTAGACTCATCTCAAATTCACTGTGCATGTGTTTAGAAAATTCTTCACACAGTGAAGGGTTAGTAGAACCAAATATGATATCGTCCACATAAACTTGAACAACAATTATGTGATTGCGAACTTTCTTAGTGAAGAGTGTTTGGTCTACTTTACCTCTTGAGTAGTTCTTGCTTACCAGAAAATTGCTTAGTCTATCATACCAAGCTCGAGGTGCCTGTTTCAAACCATAAAGAGCTTTGTGCAATTTATACACATGGTTAGGCATTTCAGAATTTTCAAAACCTGGTGGTTGAGAGACATAGACTTCTTCTTTGATATAGCCATTTAAGAAAGCAGTTTTAACATCCATTTGATAGAGTTTAAACTTATGGGAGCATGCATATGCCAATAAAATTCTGACTGCTTCTAACCTGGCTACAGGAGCAAAGGACTCTTCAAAGTCTACACCAAATTCTTGACTATATCCTTTTGCTACGAGTCTTGCTTTATTTCTTATCACTTTTCCTTCTTCATTAAGTTTATTCCTAAACACCCATCTAGTTCCTATGATAGAGATTTCAGGGGTTTTAGGAACTAAACTCCATACATTATTTCTTTGAAATTGACCAAGTTCCTCATGCATAGCATCAATCCATGAGTTGTCTTTTAAGGCTTCTTCAACATTTTTTCCACTTGAGAAACAAAAGCAAAAAGATCATGTTCAATTATTTTTCTTACTTGAGACCTCGTTTGAACAGAATCATTTAAACTACCTATCACATCATCAAGTGGGTGATCTTTGGAATACCTCACATTTGTGATTGTTGAAGGGCCGGGAGTATCTTGTCCTTGAGGAATTTGATCTTGTGAATGTTGTTCTTCAGGAGGTTCACTTTCTGGTGGATTCTCTTCAAGTGTTTCATCTTGTTTTCTGAATGCTATTTCATCATCTTCATCGTAGTCCCTGTGAAGATATCCACCTTTGGTCTTGGAATCTTCTTCAGATTTGTCTTTTGCTTTGACTTGAAGATCCTTAAGCGATGTTCCTTCATCCTCTTTTTCAGTCCTGTTAACATTCAAACTGTTAGATTGGCATAAGTCTCATCAAAATGACATGTGGAGTTTCTTCCACAGTGCGTGTTTTATTGTTAAACACCCTATATGCCCTAGAGTGTTCTGAGTAGCCTAGAAAAACACCTTGATCACTTTTGGCTTCAAATTTATCTAAATCAGATTTATCATTGTTGTGAATAAATACCTTTGAGCCAAAAACTCGGAAGTACCCAAGGTTGGGTTTCTTACCTTTCAATAACTGGTAGGGGTTTTCTTTATCACAGGTCTTACCATGGCTCTGTTTAGAATGTAGCACGAAGTGTTCACTGCTTCTGCCCAAAACCTTTTGGAGAGTTGGCCTTCAACCAGAAGAGTGCGAGCCATTTCCACCAATGTTCTGTTTTTCCTCTCCACTACTCCATTTTGTTCTGGAGTCCTTGGGGAAGAGAACAGATGTTCAATTCCTTGGTGCCTGCAAAAATCAGAAAATGCATTGTTATCAAATTCTCCCCCGTGATCGGTGCGTATTGAGCATATTTTATTCACATTGCCATGCTCAATCTTGTTAAAGAATTCTTGGAAGATTGTGAGTGTTTCACTTTTGTGTGCCAAGAATTTGACCCATGTGAACCTAGAGAAATCATCTACAATGACAAAACCAAAACGTTTGCCATTGAGACTTAAGTTCTAGTTGGTCCAAACAGGTCCATGTGCAACAGTTCAAATGGTTTAGATGTGCTTACCGGTGCTTTAGATTTGAAAGACTTCCGGGTTTGTTTTCCCTGTGCACATGCATCACAAAAACTTTCGTTGTTGCTAAAAGAGATGTCAGGAAGTCCACTTACCAATTTGAGCTTCATGATCTTGTGCAACACGTTGTAGCTCGCATGGCCAAGCCTACGATGCCACAAGGTCAATTCATCCTGTCTATTTGCAACAAGACACAAGTTGTCATTTTCTGGATCATCTAAATCAACTAAGTAAATGTTATTCACTCTTTTTCCAGAAAATTTTACACTTCCTGTTTCTTTATCAACAATTTGACATGAATTTGATTCAAAAATGACGTTGTGACCTCTATCACATAATTGACTTATGCTAAGCAAATTGTGATTAAGGCCATCAACCAACAGTACATTTTCAATTGAATTGGAGGAACACTTACCAACATTACCTGTGCCAATGATTTGGCCTTTGTTGTTACCTCCAAAAATGACTTGTCCTCCGTCTTTCTCCACTAGGAAACAGAATTTACCTTTGTCGCCCGTCATGTGCCTCGAACAGCCGCTATCCAAGTACCATTTGTTTTGATGTTGGGCTGCTAGGCATTCCTGCAATGTGGATCAGACAAGAGGTTTTGGTACCCAAATTACTTTGGGTCCCAAAATTTCATTCATGCAACAAAGTAGATGTTTAGGAATCCAAACTTGTTTGACTTTTTGTTTCTTTGGATTATTCCAACATTGTTTTTCATCATGACCAATCTTTTTACACACATTGCATGAAGGAATTTTCTTTTCAATTTTCTGTTGCTTGATAGACTGTTTATTCATTGAAACTGTTCTTGTCTGTCGACAGGCACCATTGTATCTGTCGACAGGTGGCTTTTTCTTTTGTTTGTTGGGAACATTTTGTTTGTGTAATATTGGCTTGGTCTGAGACTTTCTTGAATTATGCTTTGTGGGAGCATGCTTGCTTGTGCTTGGGCTAGAATCAATAAAGGAGGTGATCAATGATTCTCCTATTTTCTTTTGTTTGACTGGTTGATATCCTAACCCATGCTTGGTTACATGTATTTTGGTGCCCAAAACTGCATCTAGATTTTGCTTCCCTTTTACAAATTTCATTAGGTCCTCAGATTTTTCTTTCAATTCCTTTTCAGTTTGTTCCAACTTTTTCTTTGTTTCCAATTGTTCTTCTTGAAGGAATTCAATAGAATGGCTTAAACAGTCTTTTTCTTTTTGTGTTTCTTGCAATTTTATTTTCAAGCAATCCATTTCTTCATTATGAGTTTTTTCATCAATTTTCATCATTTCTAATTCTTTTGTTAAGAATGCAATTCGTTCATCATTGTTCTTATCATGCACAAGGGAGTTGCATTTCTTTTTAATGCTCTATTCTCAGATCTATATTCACGAAATTTTCAAATAAAGTAGTGTATGCTTCCTCCCATTCACTTGCAGTGAAATCATCAAATGAGAAATTTACCTCGCTGGAGTCATCACTCCTGGCCATCAAGCATTTCACTTCTTCATCATCGGATGTTTCTTGTGCATCTTCATCTTCATCTTCATCACTCCAGGTGGCCAACATTGCTTTGGCCTTTTTGAGGTGAATTTGTCTTTCTTCAGCTTCTTCTTGAGTTCCGGGCATTCTCCTCTCATATGCCCCTGTTTCTTGCATTCATAACAAACAATGTCAGATTTTTTTTGACTCATATTTCTGTGAAAAATTTTTCTTAGGAAAGGGTTTGGAATTACCTGTGTCTCTCCTCTTGAACTTCAAAATTTCTTGAATTGTCTAGTGAGCATTGCCATTTCACCATCATCACTCTCACTAGATGTTTCTTGCTCATCACTATCTTGTTGAATAGATTTCTTGGAGCTTGTTGATGTTTTATTGGATGCTTTTAGAGCAATTGACTTCCTAGGATTTTCTTCTAATTCTTTTCTTTGATGTTGATTTCATATGTCATTAGAGAGCCAATTAGTTCATCCAATTTCATTTTGGAAAGGTCTTTGGAATCCTCAATGACAGTGGCCTTAGTATTCCAAGATGAAGTAAGAGATCGAAGGATCTTTCTTACTAAGTCACTTTCAGAGTATTCCTTCTTAAGACCTTTTAGCCCGTTAACTATTAGCATGAATCTTGCAAACATGTCTGATACGGTTTCATCAGTTTTCATCTTGAACATTTCATATTCAGACACTAACATGCTAACTTTAGTTTCCCTTACCTCGGACGTACCTTCGTAAATGAGTTCAAGCTTGTCCCACATCTCTTTTGCTGTTGAGCATGTGGAGACTCTTGAGAACTCCTTTGGATGCACCGCACATTGCATCATGTTTAGTGCGCTCCAGTTGAGAGTTCCTTTAGCTATTTGGTCTTTCGTCCAGGTGTCTTCATCCTCGGGCAACACGTATGGTCCCTTGCTGACTATCTTCCACAGCTCGTAATTTTGAGCTCTCAAAAATACCTGCATACGGTTTTTCCAATAAGGATAGTCAGTGCCATCAAAATAGGGTGGCCTGGTTACTGAATGTCCCTCGGCCATATACCCTTTGCTAGAATCCATAAGATCGAAAATCTCCTGATCGCTAGATCAAATGACGAACAACAGTAAATCGGAGAAACCCGCTCTGATACCAATTGAAGAGTTATGCGGAAGTACACAATACGGTAATCTAGAAGGGGGGGTTGAATAGATTACGGCAATTTTAAACTATTGATGGCTTCTTTTCGATGCTACAGCGATCTTAATGAAATTTGATTCAAATTCAATTAAGTGTGAGACCGCTTGAGTTGATTTAAGAGAAAACAGGGAATCAAACGTGCGTATGAACACCGTGCCTACCAATCATCTATCGCAAAACGCGAACAAACCACAGAACACGATGATTTAAGGTGGTTCGGAGTACACAACTCGTGTATCCTACATCCACCGTCCACACACACACGCAGAAACGACTGCTTATGAGCGAGTTCAACACTACAACTCAACACACACACACGTTGTCTGATGAAACACGATCAGAACAACCACAAATACGTGAATCAAGCACAAGGGATGCTCGAAACACAACCACACACACACACGATGGATGGAAATTATGAAATGGAGAAGAATTGGGAATTAGGGAACAAATCCAGTTGGAATTCTTCTCGTGGATCGTCCAAACGCTCTTCAAACTTCGATTGGATGTAGATTGATCGATGTAGAAGGTTGAATTGATGACGATCCGGCTTCAGCTCCGCATAGATGGTGATTCCACGTCGATCTGGGCGGAAAGTTGAAGCAGAGCAGCAATTTGGGGCTTTTCCTCTTGGTCCCTTGGAGGCTCTTGGATGGGAGGCTGCTCTCTGCGAAATTGGCTCCAAAAGGATGCTTATATAGTGTTAGGTAAAGGTGGGGGTCGTGGAGGAAGGAAACACCCAAGTGGGGCCGGATTTGGAAACCCAAAATCTGAAGTTTCCGTCGGCTGTCGACAGGTGCACTTGCATCTGTCGACAGGCAGACTCAGGCTGAGAACTGGGTTTCAGGAAAATGAGTTTCTGAGTGTATCTGTCGACAGGCAGTTTGCATCTGTCGACAGATGCACTCAGGAATAGAAAACCTGAGCTCTGTCCTGGGTTGTCTGTGTGTATCTGTCGACAGGTACATTGCATCTGTCGACAGATGCACTCAGAGATGCAAACCTGAGTTCTGTCTGGAATGACTGTGTGAATCTGTCGACAGGCAGTTTGCATCTGTCGACAGATGCACCTCTTTGACAGATTTTTGTGCCTTTTGCTCATCTTTTCAATGCCTCTTCAAAGTTCCATCTTTCATGCTTGTACACCTACATGCAAATACATTGTTAGTGATGTACATTGTATGATTTAGCAATGTTTAACTCAATCACTTTCATGGTGTTTTTCATGTTAGTTAACACATCAATTTTGCATTAAATCAATGTTCAAGAATGTTAATGTGATCATCAAAAACATGATATATGGAAACCCAACAAAAAGTTGCTAAGACACTATTACGGCCTACCATGAAGAGAGATGCACTCACTGTTCGTCACTGTGCTAAATGCTAATTACATGGTGACAAAATCCATGCTCCTTCCTCTTCTCTTCACCCTCTCATTGCTCCATGGCCTTTCGCCATGTGGGCGTTCGATGTGGTGGTCCACTCGAGGATGGAACCAGAGAAATCCGTATGGAAATCCTTCATTCTGACCGCCACCGAATACTTCATGAAGTGGGCTGAAGCAGAAGCATTCATAGAGGTTAAAGCTTCAACGGTGGTCAAGTTCATCAAGCGCAACATTCTTGCAAGATTCGGTGTGCCTCGGAACATCATCACCAACAATGGACCGCAATTCACTTCACAGGAGCATCGCGACATGTGTGGTAAATATGGTGTTAACTTGCATCATTCATCCCCATATTATCCACAAGGTAATGGACAAGTGGAAGCTACTAATAAAACTCTCATTAAAATCATAAAAAAGACTTGTAAATCTCATAACAATGCTGACTGGCCAGACCGCTTAGTCGAGGCTCTTTGGGCTTACCGCACCTCAGTCCGAACTCCTACGGGGCAAACCCCCTATGCTTTGACATGCGGATCTTATGCGATACTCCTATATGAGATCTTCATCCCTTCACTTCGAGTTCAAGTGGATTCCGAACTTGACTTCGGTCAATGTCGGGAAGCTTTATTAGCACAACTTGAACTCTTAGACGAAAGGCAAATGATAGCGGCCGACCATAGACAAGTTTATCGTCAAAGAATTGCACATTTTTACGCCAAAAGAGTGCTTGAGAGAAATTTTGAAGTGGGTGAAATGGTCCTAAAGCATAAAATCATCAAGGCACCAAGTCACAGGAGTAAATTGCAAGAAAATTGGGAAGGTCCATTCGTTGTCAAAGAATCATACTCAGGAAACGCTTATAGGTTAGTGGACGTCAAGGGAGTTGAGTTGTCGCATCCTTGGAATGTAGTCTATCTCAAGAAATTCTACCCTTAGTCAGTCGGTCAAGTCTGTCATTCATCACTTGTCAATGTCATGGGTTTGAGACTTTGCTTATTCGCTTGGACATTAGTAAGGTAGGGTCTCTTCACACACCAAACGATGTTGGAGTACTGTCCTTTAGCTGGAAATCGTAAGTACACTCGGACGGTCTAATTTGGTCAATGGATCCCCTCTTCTCTTCCCACTCGGTCAAGTTTGGAAAAAGGGCAAACTACAAGTAGGGGACCATCCACTCTCACCTAAAAGACAAGTTCACCATAAACAGGGGCAATCAAGAAAATACAAGGGCAAAATGCAAAATTAAGCCTAAAAGGGCAAAAAAAAGCCAAAAAGGTCAAAAAAGGGTAGCAAAAAGTACGTACCCAGAAAAAGGCTGACCAAATCGAGGTAACAAATAGTACGTATCTCCACCAAAGAATCAAAAATCAAAAGTACCCCTGAAAATAATTGTTGACCAAGTCTTTTAGTGTGAGACGTTTGTTTGGAAACAAAAGTGATTTGAACCAAGTCCTCACATGACTTCCTATGTATTTCTTCCAATTCCTCCCCCTAGGGGCAATTTGACCTTTCAAGACCTTCCATTGTGGAAAACATCAAGAAGGCTAGGGACAATATCTAACGTTAAGGATATCATGCACGATCCTCCTTGCTCATGGCCTCTGTGGCTAAGTAGATTACGAGGACCCTATACCTTGACTTGTGATGAATATGTGTCTTATAGTCCAAAAATCCAAAAAGAATGGAAAATGAAAAGACAAAAAGAGTCTCTCTTTGTAAATAGTTTTACTATGTATATGTCTATTCTCTTATTTTGATAAAAAAAATCAGAAAATCAAAATCCAAAAAAAATTAGTGGTACCATGTACATATACTAACATGTTCCTTATTTTCTTATATAAAAAAAATGCATGTACATATTTCCCTTCACTATTTTATTTCTGTTCCTATCTTTAATTAGAAATTAGCCCCTTGATCAGATTGTAAGGAAGGTACATCACTTAGGCAAGGGGCTAAAGACAGATCTACACTAACTTTTTCCTTTAAGTGTTGTGGATGCAAAAACCAAAGCAACATTGGCGATCTTTTCAAACCATTCAAGCACAAAGTCTACAAAAAGTTCACTAAAAGATAAAAGTTTTGTACATATCATGAAAAGGGGCATACCCTGGTGGTACATCTGGAGCCTCGCTCCTCACTCCTCTCTCCCTCACTAGGCCTCGGCCTACGAGAGCTACTCACCTCCTCCTCCTCCCTCTCCCGACACCAGTCTGGGAGAGGAGGTCTCAACGCCGTAGATACCTTTGGCCGTGGTCCTCCTCGTCCTGCGGACGGGTCTCCCAATGACACGATGTCATCAAGAGATCCGAACACCGACCCGGTCTTCCCTGGCGCCTCTTGCTGGGCCTGTCACTGCTGCTCCCGGTGCTTCTTCAGCACCCGATTCTTCAAAAACTCCAAATCCACAATGGCCTGTGCTCGATCCACGATGGCCTATACCCGGTCCACCTCCGCCTGGCTCTGTCTCTCCCTCACCTCGAGTAGGCGACCCTCCACCTTTGACATCTCCAACCGCAGCCTCTCCATCTGCGCCTGGAAGGTCGCCCCTGCTCCCTGCCGCTGCACATAAAATAAAGAAATATGTCAATCATATGCATATGCAGAAAGGTAGTGATTCAACATCTTACCTCCATCTCCAACTCCCGTGTCCTTGCCTCTACCTCCTGGACCCTCGCCTCCGCCCGGTCTAGGGCCTCCTGCAATCGGACCGCCAGGTCCCCGCTAGCTAGCTGCGCGGACGAGCTCGCCCCTACATCCCGACTCGCCCGTACCCTCGCTAGCTCACCCCTCTGCATTCACATACCTTGGTCAGTCCTCAAATCAAATCAAATCAACTCAAATTAAATCAAATCAAGGGTGAGTTGTGACTTACCAGTGCCCGCGTCTCAGCGCAGAGTCTCTCTGTCTCCACGACCTGTTCCGCTAATCTCCCCTCCAGGAGCCGCACCGCCTCCGAATCCAGCATATGTCATCCACACTTCAAGGTTAAAATCAGTCAATTAAATGACAAGGTTTAGAGTTAAGAGTTCTCACCACTTACCGGTCTAGCCGGAGTTGCCTGGCGTAGCATGCCAAGTAGTCCTCTAGGTATGCCGAACTGTCCTGGAGGCCCGTCTGCCAGAGGACCTACTCCCCTCCACCTCGCCAGTACTCAACCGTACTCCCGTGCTCCTCCCCCCAGTTCCGGTCCTCGGCGAAGAACCATCGGCGGGAGTGCCCCTCTCTCCCTAGAGAGGGTATCTCTAAGGCAGGTTGGTGCCAGCCCAGAGTTCGCACTACCAACTCCAGATAGAGGGGCTTGCATGTCCCCAAGTAGAGTAGGAGGAGGTGGCGGTCGAAGAGCAGGCGACCCGCCGCCACTGTCAGGTGGGACGTGTCTGGCTCCCCCAGGTAGGGAGTCTAGACCACCTGCAAGAAAAGAGAGAATTGGTCAGTCACATCAAATGGAAATTGAAAGCAATAAGGAGTGCTAGTTGAGATTTATACCTGGTCGTGGGGGTAGAGGTCAAGTCCCGCCCGTACATCCTCGACGCGCCGATCCATCACCCTTGGATCCGGCACCACCTCCCACCTGGCCATCAGGGGCACTATGGCATGGCTCCCCTCTCTCTGCACCCTGCGTCCCATGGGGAAACGGGTATACCCCCAGATCTGCAAAAGCAAGAAGAAGAAGTGTCAGTCAGGCAATTGAACAAATTAATTCAATGAAGAGCAAGAAAGAAAGTTGCATACCTGTAGAAAAGGGGTGAAGCCCCTGGTGCTCTGAGAACGCCGTGGAGCTGCTAGGGAGAAGTGAGAAGAGGTGTCCTAGCATCGCGGCGCCCCACGCGTATCGTCCCGTCTGCCCTAGGTGCCACAACAACAGCACGAACTTGCAGTTCATCTGGGATGACTGCGTCGAGAAGAGGAGGCGTCCGAACAAGTACGCCGCGAAGATCCGCACCGACAGCTCCTCGCTCCGGTCTCCCATCTGGATCGACCTCCAGACTCCATCGCTGAACTCCTCGAGGGTCTCCAAAGCTCCCCTCCTCCCTCCTCTCAGCCCGATGGCCTCCGACAGAGCTCCAAGTGGGATGCTCCGGATCGGCCTCCTCCGTCCAGCCACAAACTCTGGCCCCAGCAACTCCACTACATCATCATAATAATCTCTCCTCTCCTATCCTACCACAGGTTCTTCCTGAACCGGTAGTCCTGTCAGATACGCCACATCCTCTAATGTGGGTATCATATGTCCCCAAGGCATGATGAATGCCTTGCAATCCTCATCCCACCTCTCCCTTAGAGCCTCGAGGTACGGGACATCTACATGGAACGGGCGTACCGCCAGGAGATGCCTGAACCTCATCCGTGCAATCCTAGTCTACTGGGCCTCTGGCAGCGCCCAGTACCAAGCCCAACACAAATCCCATGTCACTCGACTCCTCATTCTGCCTTTTCTCTGCATAAAACACAAAAAAGTAAACGTCAATATCGACTGCCGTTAAGAAACAATTGGCGGCAAGGGGCCTGCCATTTATAGAAAGTAGGCGTCAAGGGTTGTGTCGTCTAACTAGAGTAGACGGCAGGGGGCTTGTCGTCGAGTTCAACAGTTAACGTGTTGCCCTTGCCGTCAAGTTCTTATTGACAATAAATGGTGCGGGCGTAAATAGGAACCGATGTCAACCGATGTTGACGTCATGTTCTTGTTGCACCCGCCGGCGCCTCGCCTGTTTCCCCCGCCTTTTCACTTCTACAACAACGCATCCACACAGGGTTTAGGGGTATTTGGCCTACCTTGGGTCGTTGTGGTCCCCTCTGGGATGTCTCCACCTCTGTCTCTTCTCCCTCCTCTCCACCGCCACCGGCCAATTCCTCCCCCTCCGGCGCGCTTGCTTCGGCCTCTGTGGCCATCTCCTCCTCTTCTGCCGCCGAACCCGCCGTCGTCTCCTCCTCCTCTTCCTCCATCCGGCGAGGTTGGTCCTAGAGAGCTGTCCTCTTCCCCCTCGTCATCATCTGATCGGTTCCAGGGCAGTCCAGTGCAAAGATGAAGAAGAGAGAAGAAATTGAGAAGGATTGAGAGAGTGAGAGCAACTGAGAGGGTGTGGGAAGAGACTGTGAAGAAAAATAGAAAGAGCTCGGATGTTTGAAAGGTGAAGAGGCGCCGAAATGGGTCTCGAGAAAGAAAATCTAGTTTTTAAAATTGACGTCCACTATCTGGCCATTGGTCTTTATTTGACGTCAACCTGTTGGCCGTTCATTTCATGTTGACGGCACATAGCAGGCTGTCTATCTCTCGCCTCGAGGCACCCTGTCAGACCCCGTACCTAATCGACGACGGTTAAGTGGACGTCTACTGTCTGTAGACGGCCATCTCTCTAGCCATTTATTCTCTTTCTGGCAGTTAGCGGCCATAGGGTGGCCGTCTGCTCGTCCTCGGCGGCCATCGTTGTGGACGCCAACCCCTACGTAGTCAGTCTTCACAGAGCACTCATTTGAAGGCAATTCAAGGCAATTTCACACCCCATTGAGTCCATTCCACACAATTCAAGCCATTGAACACAAACCTACTCATTGTTTATTCATTCACACTTGTGTTACACTTATTGGAACTGACAAAGTACATCATTTTGCTCTACGAGCCATAAAGAAATCACAAGAAATTGGGCGAATTGTGTCAATAAATTCTTCATACTTCCAAATGTCTTCCCAATTCTCCTACAATGCCTGCCCCACCTTCTTACTTACTATGTACTTCTTCCAAGTCTTCCTTGCTTTCATCATCAACTTCTCGTTCCTTCCTGAAATGATCATGTTTGTGCAGTGGGATGAAGCTGGAATTCCCCATGGTATTCTGAGCTGACACTGACACCAGTGTGGCTGGTACACCACCATCTGATCAGCCCCAACCAGCCACAAATCTCTGTCTTCCCTGGTGCGCACTCTGAATTCAATTGTCCTCGTGAACAGTGGCTTCACTATGAAATCCTCCACTGGGAAGTAGCCTAGGTAATCTCGCCAGGCATCTCTTCTCTTCAGGTGTGCTGTCACACACTTGATTTCATCCTCTGGCTCATACCATGCCCTGCTGCAATAAACTGAACTCCGAAGGGAAATTCTAGAGGGGTAGGTTGCTTCTCAGAAAAATCAAACTTTAAATGAGCTTCCATCCATACCTGAAGCAGGAACAAGCTCCCGCATGTGCATCCACCTAAGCTCATCGTGGTCAGAGAGCTGTAAAGGTGCACTAGCACTGCAGGGGCAAGTGACTGCCCATGCCATAGCAGAGACAGGATCCCCACATGCTCGTACAGGAGGAAGTCGCCGCTAGTGGGGAACAAAAACACACCCGCCAGATAGAGCGTCAGTCCCCGAGTCGCCCTCTCACCTTCAATCTCCTTCGCATGATGGATCAACCACCAGGCCAGTCGGTCTAGGAAGATCCCGTGCTTGTTCGTCATTCTTAACGCCTCCTTCTTGTCCCGTATGACATACGCGAGGATCTCTTTCCACGAGAGAAGAGGAGTCGTCACGTCGTACTCCAGGCACTGTCTCCACCCCAAGAACAACTCCACCTCTTCGAGCAACACACTCGCCTCGAATCCCTGGAACACAAACGTGAGTGTGTGGATGCCACTGCTCCACGAGCGCCCCCAGGGCATCAAAACCCCACCACATCTCCTTCATGTTCTTCACCAGCATCACTATGAAGCTCAGATTCCACGTTCCAATGAAGCTCCTCATGTTTAGGGTGATTGCGTTCATCAGATTGACCAACCAGGAGAAGGCCTGCACCTGGCCTTGGCTTGGGAAGGCAGGTACCTTCTGCACATCCAGGGAGTGCTGTGAGAGAGAGTTTGGGGCGTTTTTAGAAAAGCAAAGAGCAGGTGTTACTTACCTCCCCGTTGGCCAGTCAGGTGCTCAAATGCCCCGGAACCTCACTTAAAATCTCTGGGTTCACGCTCGTGGACATTCCGGTCGATGAGGAGGCCATTTTCGCTGCTTCAATTCGTCCCAAAGTCCTCTGGTTCGGAGTTGAGGAAGGAGAGGATGGAGGAAGAAGATAGGAGAGTCCTTGTGGACTTCCAAGAGCTATTTTTCGATCTGATCTGCTAGCATATTAATGTCTACATCTTTTGACGTCTGTGTACTATTAACGGCAGCATGGGTGGACGCTAATACTTGTAGACGGCCTACGCTGTTGATGTCAACTGCAGTTGGTGGCAATCGATATGGACGTTAACCTCCCAGAATTTTCAAAAGCTTTATTTATCAATATGGCCATTATCTCTCATCTTGTGCTTCAAGTTGTTTTACAGATTTTTAAGCACAAGCAGCGCTTCAAATCCAAGAACACTCATGCAATCTTGAGTGTTACACAGGTATGTCTAACATAGGATTAGTCAACAGAGGCGAATAGCTTGGTGACCGTGAACCCAGAGTTCCCCTTTACCAAAAACTATGATGGGTTTGCGATCTCTCAGTTATTCGTATGGCCTTAGAATTTTCCTTTGGTTCTAACTTGCATTTTAGATAGGGAACCCACACCGACATGCATTTAGGATTTCACTGCTAACGTTCTCTTACTAACTCAAAAAAAAATGGAGATTTTCCTCAATCTCTCTGTGGCTCCCCAGCTCAAGTGGCCTACCGAGTTAGCACCACCTTCTCGAATATCCAAGCTGAATATCGGGTCTTTGTTGCCCCCCCTTCTCCTCGTCCCACCGTGCATATAACAAGTAATCATTCCAGTCTTCTTGAGTTCATGTGAACCTTTCGCCAGTCATGAGCTTAATTCTGGACATCCGGCTTTCCAAACATTGATTCCAGTTAGAATCTTTTGATAATCCTTTGAGAGATCAATCAAATCCTTGTTTTTACAACCCCCTATATCTGGACAAATGTCTTAATTAGGTCAGCGGGACCAAAACAGACTCCAGTTGTGAGATTCCCTCAATTCAACCGTCATATTACAACTCCTTTGACTCAGACAACACCAGAAACTAGTCAAAGTCCTACACGGCAATGCCAGGGACCCTACCGTTGGGTTGCAGTTGTAGTTACACGAGTAGATCACCCTTCCTCTTATCCACATTTGTCTCTCAGACGATTCGTCACTTGTTTCTAGCCTAACTCATTCATGTGGCTTGCTAGATTTCCTATCCTCGGAGATGGCCCTTCCATTAAATCTCCGCGTCCTTTATTTACCGAGACACCAACCTTTCAGTCCGCTCTGCTCCCTTGCAAGATTGAATGTCTTGGAGGGGCATTTGTAGACGTGAGATTTGTCCATCTCCGTGTGGTTCTTAGCCCAATAAGGCCCGTTTGACCACTTGTTGACTTGCCTCAGATTCCATGAAGATGGCAACATCGATGGCTGTCGACTACAGGTTGACGGCACACCCCCTAGACGTCGATTCCGGTTGGCATCCATTTCGGTGGACGTCTGCATGGGATTGGCGGCAGCATCGTTTGACGTCAACCTGGTTTACTTGGTCTGTGCAACTGCCCGAGATTCCAGCCCACTAAGCGCCCTCTCTTCGCCATGCAACGCATGGGCCGTTCCCAACGGGCAAATGGGCCACCTTGGCACCCCCTTGACCCAGTAAAAGTCCTACATGGCCTCCTCTCATTGGTTCAAGCCTTAACACATGGATTGCCATATGTTTAAGGGTGTTTTCTCACACTTGAGCATCCTAGGCTTCCTAGCTCCGACCCCACTGCCTATATAGGTCACTCCTTGGCCTTCTAAGTGAGGGGGGGGGGGGGGAGAGGCTGGACGCCCAAGCTTTGTTTCTTTGAGAGAAGAGAGAGAAAGTGCACCCTAGCTTCCACTCTTGTTCTCCCTCTTTCTCTCAACATCTGGAGCATCCAGGAGGCTTCACCACGTGCTGGAGGAGTCCACAAAGCCGCCATCAATGACTACAAATGAGGATCATCTCTCTCCTCTCTTTCTCTTTCCCTTTCTCTCTCTTTAGCTTTGCATGCAACTCACTACACACACACACACCCTAGGCACGTAGGGTATTCCCTACACACCTAAAAGGGGTTTTCCAACCAAAAAAACAGAGGGAAGAAGGGTGGTCATAGCACTTGGCCACCCCTCTTCTCAAGTCCACAACCGGTACGGGGCTCTCCTTTTGGGTTCCTTCTTTTCGTTTTGGACGTTTACTACACTGCCTTAAGGTCTAATAAAACTTTTTTCTTGTGGCAAGAACACTTCAAGCTAGACCGTGGAGCTTCTTCTCTTTGGCCTGCCGAAGAGGAGAAAGTTGGAGTCCCGCCATCATCCGCTACGCGAGGCAGCGTCACCGGTGCGATCTGATGCTCAGTCTGTCCCCATGTAATTTTAATTAATTATATATTTATTTTGGTGATTAACAAAATCAAACAAAACCTTATCAAAGTTCTCTAAGTCTTAAGTACAGGAAATACTCCAAGGCCAAGATCAATCAAGCCAATATTGGTAAGCATTACCTCACTGAAGCATTTATCTTGTCAAGATCATATTTCTCTAAGTCCACATTGACTTCTGTTGAAAGTCACAATGACTTCTTTACTGTGACATTGTTTGAATTCAAACAAATCATTCTCTTAACGATTCTATAAGTCATCGTAACGATTTCTTTAGAATTCGCAACGACTTGCTCGCCGTAACGATTTCGTAAGTTATCATAATGATTTCTTTAGAATTCGCAATGACTTGCTCGCCGTAACAATTTCGTAAGTTATCATAACAATTTCTTTAGAATTCGCAATGACTTGCTCACCGTAACGATTTCTTAATTCATCATAACGATTTCTTTAGAATTCGCAACGACTTGCTCGCCGTAACGATTTCTTAAGTTATCATAACAATTTCTTTAGAATTCACAACGACTTGCTCGCCGTAACGATTTCGTAAGTTATCATAACGATTTCTTTAGAATTCGCAACGACTTGCTCACCATAACGATTTCTTTAGTATTCTTAACGACTTTCTTTGAGCAACGATGTCCTTAGAACTCATAACGATTTGCTTTGCGCAACGATGTCTTTAGAACTCATAATGATTTGCTTTGCGCAACGATTTCTTTAGAACTCATAACGATTTGCTTTGCGCAACGATTTCTTTAGAACTCATAACGACTTGCTTTGCGCAACGATTTCTTTAGAACTCATAACGATTTGCTTTGCGCAACGATTTCTTTAGAACTCATAACGATTTGCTTTGCGCAATGATTTTTTTAGAGCTCATAACGATTTGCTTCTTGCAAAGATTTCTTTAAGTGTTCATAACGATTTCTTTGTTGAACACATAAACTTGCTTTCTATAACGATTTGCTCTCTATAATGACTTGTTAGAATTCATAACGATTTCATAAGTCATATAGACAACGACTTTATGGTTTATATCGACTTGACATTTATCTTATCTCTTAAAGCTTGAATAGTCAAAGTCTTCCCTTATCTATCTAACTGCTGTGCATTTAATAAAGACAGAACGTATCTCTGCATGCATGCAGATGATATCCTTTACTATTGTGCATATTCTGTCAACATCTTTTAGAACAAGCTATTTGGCATTGCTATTTTGGTGAATACTCACGTCAACATTTACTGACAACAAGAGACATCCTAGTTGTCTACTGTTCTAGCATTTAATGTGTGCAGGGTCTTAAAGACATTCTGTCATACAACGTTGGACCATATAGACACCAGAAGACCCTATCTCTTTGCATGCTCAAATGGATAAAAGAGTGTTGAAGCTTCCAAATGTCAAGCAGTCTAACGTCTATCAATTTAAGAGACAACGGTTACTTCAACGACCATATTTAAAAGAGATATAAATGCAAGACAGAAGAGAAGAATGAAAAAAAACCGGAGTGGAGAACAAGCATCTCGCATTCAAGCATTCAAATTCTTCTGCAAGAAGTCTAGAGCCAAAAATCTCATTCCTCATCATCCTTAGCTCTTCACTCTCTGTGCTGTAACAGAATTTCTAAGAGAGCTCGTGTAGTTCTGAGAGTGTGCCTTGTTTAGATCTTTTGCTCTCAGTACTTGTTGCTTCAGATCTTGGCTTGTCAAAGCTTGATCTAGGGGCTTGAATTCATTCTATTCTCTTTGTGGTGTTTCCCTTCGTGTGTGAAGGAAGACCTGGTGGGATCCAGGGTGCTGTTTCCCTTTGGTTGTGAAGGAAGACCTGGTGGGGTATCCAAGGTGCTGTTGTTCCCTTTTGGTGTGAAGGAAGACCAGCGGAGCAGAGTGTTGTAGTGTCCATAGGGGGACTGTACCCTAGTTAGTGAAATCCTGAGTTGTTGCTCAGGGACTGGACGTAGGACTCCTAAGGAAAGGAGGTCCGAACCAGGATAATTCCTTGTGTTGTGTGATTGATTCTTTGTGGCTTTGTTATTCACACTAACCATTGCTAACCAACATCGAAGATTGTTTTGTGTATATTTTTTTGTACAAGTGTCACCTAGATAGAATTTTAAAGACCCATTCACCCTCCCTCTGGGCTTGTCAACTGGGCAACAAGTGGTATCAGAGCTGGTCTCTTCGACAAAGAAGAAGATCTAACGATCTGAAGAGTAAAGATCCATGGCAGCCCAAGGTAACATTGAAGGTCAGTCTGTCAACCAACCTCTTCTCTTCGATGGTGAAGATTATGCTTACTCGAAGACCAGAATGGAGTACTTTCTCCAAGGTCACGACTATCAGATATGTTCAATAGTAGAAGAAGGCGATCTCCTGGTCACAAATGAGAAAGTTCAATGGACAGATGATGACAGGAAAAAGATCTCCTTGAACTGTAAGGCTAAGAGTATTCTATGCTGTGCACTAAGCAAAAAGGAATTCAACAGAGTTTCAGCCTGCAAATCCGCAATGGAGATGTGGGAAAAGCTTAGAATTACCTATGAAGGCACAGACAAGGTGAAGGAGACAAGAATTGATATTCTTGTTACACAATATGAAAGATTTCAGATGCAATCAGGTGAATCCATAACCCACATGTTCAGTAGATTTACAGATATCACAAATGGGTTAGCCGGACTAGGAAAAACCTATGAGATTGGAGACATGGTGAGGAAATTCTTAGATCCTTACCATCCTCATGGACCCCAAAGGTCACAGCTATTGAAGAAGCTAATGATCTGAAAAGGATGTCTTTGGAAAAACTCATTGGGTCCCTCATGGCCCATGAGATCAATATGGAAAGGCTAGGAGAGTCATCTAGCAGAAAGAAGCATTCAAATGCTCTTAAAGCAGAAGAAGACAAGTCAGATGAGTCATCAGCTGAAGATGAGAACTCAAGTGGCTGTGAAGATGAAGAAGCCATGCTGTCAAAAAGATTGCAATGCATTCTAGCAAAGAAGAAGAAGTTCCAATCTGGTAGAAGACACTTCAAGAGAAATAAAGACTTCAAGAAACCAGATGGAAAGGATCAAAAGAAGAGTGAGCCCATATACTACGAGTGCAAAAAGCCAGGACATATCAAAGCTGAATGTCCAAAGCTCAAGAAGCCTGAATTCAGGAAGAGAGAGAGCTCCAAGAAGTTCAGGAAATATAAGAAGAAAGCTATGGCAGCTGCATGGAGCAACAGCAGCGACTCAGACAGTGAGTCAAGCTCAACCAGTGATGAGGAAGAAGCCAACCTGGCTTTCATGGCAAATACCGAAGAAAAGGTAACCTCTACTCATCCTTTGATTTTTGTAATGGTTCAGATTTCGATAGTTTAGAAGAAGCTTTCAACAAACTATACAATAAATATAGAGAAGTAACCAAACTATTAAAAGTAAGCAAGAAAAACATAGTTTGTCTAGAAAATACAAACTCATATCTAAAATCAGAAAATGAACAATTAGAAAGTCAAATAACTGAACTTAAAAGAAGAAATGAACTGTTATGTGAAGATCTAAATGCTAAGAATGAACAAATAACTAAATTAGAAAAACAAGTAAGTTCAGATGAACTGAAAACTGAAATCAAGACACTAACAGAAGAAAATATACAGTTATCTAGCACATTAGAAAAATTCACAAATGGTAAAAACTCCCTCATATTAAAAGGTGCCAGAAGATCAGGTAAGAAGAAAAATGGATTAGGATATACACCCCCAGATAATGAAGAAACCATAGTTTATCTTAAAACATATTCAACACCAAAATTTGTACCCGAACAAGATATAGCATACAAAGCTAACTTCAAATATAAGGAAAAAATAACCAAATTATCCTGTTGTAGTCACTGCAACAAGTTAGGACATATCATAACAACATGCCCAACAAAACATAAGAAATGGATAATCAAAGGTAAAATCAATGATACTAACCAATCAGGACCCAAAAGAATTTGGGTACCTAAAACTTGATGATTTTATTTCAGGGTAACACTCGAGCATCCAAAAGGTATTTGGACAGTGGGTGCTCAAGGCACATGTTAGGAAATCAGAAGCTATTCACACATCTCCAAGCTGAAGAAGGAACAGTTACCTATGGAGACAATGGGAAAGGCACAGTAATTGGCAGTGGCTCTGTGAGCAACAAAGGAAAAATAGTCATTGAAGATGTATTGCTTGTCAAAGGGCTGAAGCACAACCTCATCAGCATCAGCCAGCTTTGTGACAGAGGTCATTAGATTCAGTTTCAAGAGTCAAAGTGCAACATACTAAAGGATGGAGCAGTAATCTTGAAGAACTCAAGGATCAGGATGTTTGCCTGGCAGCAAATAAAAGCCAGTCAACTAAACTGTGGCACAAAAGACTGGGTCATTGCAGCATAGATGGGATGAGAAAATTGCTAAAGAAAAATCTTGTGGAAGGCCTGCCAAAGGTCAGTGCAAAAATGGAAGGCGTCTGTAGATCTTGTGCTAAGGGAAAGCACACCAAGAGCTCCTTCAATTCAAAAACGGTGGTAACCACCTCAAAACCCTTAGAGCTCCTTCATATGGATCTATTTGGGCCAATGAGAACTACCAGTCTTGGAGGAAAGAACTTTGGATTTGTCATAGTCGATGATTACTCAAGATTCACATGGGTATCATTCATAGAGCATAAAGATGACACATTTGAAAACTTTGTTAGTTTCAGCAAGAAAGTTCAGAAGTTCAGCATGTTTCTATCCGATCAGATCATGGTGGTGAGTTTCAGAATGAAAAATTTGCTAAATTCTGTGATGATCAGGGGATTGAGCATAATTTCTCAGCACCAAGGACACCACAGCAAAATGGAATTGCTGAGAGAAAGAATAGAACTCTATTGGATATGGCAAGAATAATGCTATCAAAATTGATCTGCCAAGGTATTTTGGGCTGAAGCAGTCAACACAGCAAGCTACATTATCAACAGAGTAATGATCAGGCCAATCCTAAAGAAGACTACATATGAACTGTTCAAAGGAAAGAAATCAAAGATCAGCCACTTCAGGACATTTGGATGTCCTTGCTTCATCCACAACAATGGAAAAAGGGACATTGGTAAGTTGGATGCCAAATCAGATGAAGGCATCTTCATGGGGTACACCTCTAAACCCAAAGGCTATAGAGTATTTAATAAACACACTTTATTAATTGAACAGTCTGTACATATTATTTTGATGAAACTAACCCTTCCCTGAGAAAGGAAGAAGATAGTGATAATGATGATGCAGATGAACTGTCCAAGAAACTAAAGAATACATCAATTGAGGACAAGAATGATCCACCTCTGGAAGACATGCAACAAAAGGAAATTACACAAGAAAATCTTCCAAAGGAGTGGAGATACAAGAAAGAAACCCACCTAGAATATTATCGGTGATCCATCTATTGGGGTAAGAACAAGAGGTAACATGATACCCTGTGATTATTTAGCATTTGTTTCTCAAATAGAGCCGAGGACAGTCAATGAAGCTCTTGGTGATGAATCTTGGATCTTGGCCATGCAAGATGAACTAAATCAGTTCAAAAGAAACCAAGTATGGTCACTTGTTCCTAGACCATCAGACCATCCAGTTATTGGCACCAAATGGGTGTTCAGAAACAAATGATGAGGTGGTGTGATCTTAAGAAACAAGGCCAGACTGGTAGCTCAAGGCTATTCCCAAGAGGAAGGCATATATTTCGATGAAACCTATGCACCTGTAGCTAGACTTGAGGCTATTAGAATATTACTAGCATATGCATCAACATTAGACTTAAAACTATTTCAAATGGATGTCAAATCTGCATTCTTAAATGGTTTTATAAAAGAGGAAGTTTATGTAGAAAAACCCCCGATTTTGATGACACAGAATTTCTAATCATGTTTTTAAACTTCATAAGGCATTATATGATTTAAAGCAAGCACCTAGGGCCTGGTATGAAAGGCTTAGTTCTTTTATTCTAAACCATGGTTTCAGTAGAGGTCAAGTAGATAGCACTCTATTTGTAAAATCAAAAGTTAAAAGCATACTACTTGTACAGATTTATGTAGATGATATTATATTTGGATCTACTGATGAATCCCTTTGCAAGTACTTTGAAAAATTGATGTAGGGAGAATTTGAGATGAGCATGATGGGAGAGCTCAATTATTTCCTTGGACTACAAATCAAGCAAGGAAAAGATGGCACTCACATTTGTCAAGCAAAATACATCAAGGAGCTGTTAAAGAAATTTGGTTTTGAAAAACAAAGCCACTCTCAACTCCCATGAGTACATCTACCAGGATGGACGGTGACAAGATGGTAAGAAAGTAGATCAAAAGATCTACAGAGGTATGATTGGCTCATTACTTTACTTAACAGCAAGTAGACCTGATATTTTATTTAGTGTATGCATGTGTGCTAGGTATCAAGCAGATCCTAGAGAATCTCATTTAATCTCTGTAAAAAGAATATTTAGGTACTTAGCTAGAACTCATGATTTAGGTCTGTGGTATCCAAAATCCTGTGAAATTAGTTTAGTAGGATACTCTGATGCTGACTATGCTGGATGCAATGTAGATAGAAAAAGTACCAGTGGTTGTTGTCAATTTCTTGCAGGGTGTTTGATATCCTGGTCATCAAAGAAACAAAATTCAATGGCACTGTCTACAGCTGAAGCTGAGTACATGGCTGCTGGAAGTTGCTGTACACAACTCCTATGGATAAAGCAACAACTTGAAGATTTTGGATTAAATATCAAATCGATTCCACTATTGTGTGACAACACCAGTGCTATCAATCTCACCAAAAATCCAGTCCAACATTCAAGGACCAAGCATATTGAGGTTAGATATCATTTCATTCGTGATCATGTTGCAAATGGTAATATTGAAATATCCTTTATTGATACAAACGGTCAGTTAGCAGATATTTTCACAAAAGCCTTACCTGAAGAGAGATTTACATATCTTAGAAGGGAATTGGGCATGTGTAATTTGTGAAAAATTTCTGTTTAAAACTGGCATATAAATTTTTAGAATTAAGTAAAATTTTCCCTCCATGGCTTTAAGCAAAAGAAATTCAAATTATCTTTCCTGGCCGCTTTTTATTAGAGTCCGTTTGAATAGTCAAACTCTTTTGTCATTTTCTGTCGCCTTTTGGCGCCTCACTTTCCAAAGCATTTATTTAATTACAAAAATCGATGTGGGAACGATTCATCTCCCATCTTCTACCCTTTTTTTCCCTTTTTTGTCTGGTTGCCTGAGCCGATGCCCTAACAACTTTGACATCGACTCTCTGCAAGTTTGAAGCTTCTCACTCCTTCCCGCAAAATTTCTTGAGGGCTTTCACTCCTTCTTCCTTCTCAACCCTCCAGAAACCCTGTTCACCTGATCCCATGGCCGCATCTGTCATCTTCGGAAGTCTTGGGGGCTACAGCGCTGAGTTCCTTACTCCTGAACAGCAGGAGAGGTTCACGTTTGTGAAGACGAAGGTTTGTGGGAACAAGGCAGTGGATGTAGCTGATCTCGAAAAGAATGGCATGCACAGTGTAGTGGCAACAATGAGCAGGATGCAGTTGATGGGAATCACCACCTTCTCCGAGGCAAGCTATCCAGACCTCGTGAAGGCCTTTTATGTTTGCTTAAGATTAGAGGCAGACGGGTCCCTGGTTTCATCTGTCAAGGGAACCCAAATTAAAATAGATCATGAGTTATTGCATTTGTTGTTTGAAGTGAAGACATCCGGGCACAGTGGGGTTCACACCGTGGACGCCCAAGCCAAAGGTCTTGGCATTGTAGGACCAGGGTTTAGACTGAGGGATGGTAAACTAGATATTAATCAGTTGAATGCTTACAACCGCCTCCTTCATTTCTTAGTTTGTCAGATTTTGTTTCCCAGAAGTGCAACTTTCTCCTCCTGTACCAGGGCAGATTCGGATATGATGTTCTGGGCCATACAGAACAAGAAAATTAACATGGCCGAGGTAATACTAGAAAGGATGAAGTTTGCTCGTGATCAGATTTGGGACACCAAGAGTAAGCTCAACGTACCTCTGCCTTATGCTCACTTGCTTACCAAGGTTTTCAAACACTTTGGTGTTGACCTGTCTGGGGCAGTAGTCGAGAAGATGGGCCAGAGCATTAGGTCCAGAAATCTTAGAAAAAGTGGTTCCTCAATCTCAAATGGGGTATGGACCAAGACCTCAGTGGCTGAGGGTGAGGCTATAATTAGCGAAGCCCTGAAGTCCAGCCAGAGGAAGTGGTAGCACCAGCAGCAGTGGCAGTAGGAGCACAGTGACTGCATCAGAAGCAGTAGTGGGATCAGCAGCAGCAGTGACACCAGATGCACCTGAATCAACTTCAACTCAAGCAGTAGTTTTGAGACTGAACTTCAGCAGAACCTGAAGCAGGAGTACCAGCTGAAGTTGCATCCGCAGTAGAAGAGGCTCCACAATCATCAGTTGCAGTAGAATTGGAAAGAGAAAGTGCAGAGGAAGTCTCAGTGGCACTAGCAGGAGCTATAGTGGAAGAAGCTGTGGCATCTGGCCACTTTGAAGAAGCAGCTGTAGAAGATGCTTCCAGCCATGAGGAGCAAAATGTTAGTGAGCCTCAAGTATCAGAATCTATGGCAGTGGGCCACAATGTTGAAGTACCTGTGATGGAAGAAGCTCCCATTCAGGGGGAGCAAGGAAGTATTACAGAAGATGCTCCTATTGAGGGGGAGCAGTCTATCATCCCAAATATCCCAGAAGAAACCTCTGTACCAATGGCAGATACCTCTGGTCTAGGCACTTCATTGGAAGGAAATGAAGGCATACCTCAGGGGGAGAGCACTAAAAACCCCCCAGAAGAACATTTTCGAGATGGGGAAACAGCTAGCTCCTCAGAATCTGATGAGGATGCCAACTATGATAAAGTTCAAGCTCTTGTGAACCAAGCCAAGGAGAAAGGGAAGGAAGTTACTCCAGAACTTCCTCTTCTGGCAGATACTCCATTTCAAAGGACTCAGAGGCAGAAGATTGTGATACAACTAAAGCCTGTCATAGAAAGACTAGATGTTCAAGGAGAAATCCTGTGCTCTTTGCAGTCCGATGGTAATTCAATTTTCATGAGCCAGGCCTCCACCTCAAAAGAGTTGTTTTCAGTAAGGAATGCAATGAAATGGTTCAATAAGGAAATGGGATCCATGAAGGCCTTACTTTTAGAAGTTCTGCAAGTTATAAAAGCTCAAGCTCCTCCATCCTCTGAGCCTCCTACATCAGCTGCAGAAATGGAAGGGCCATATGTGGTTTCAGAAGAAGTACCTTTGGAGTCAGGGCTATCCGGGCCATCTGTTCAGGAGCAAGGGCCATCAGGGCCTCCAGCTGAAGGGTCAGAACCATCCGAGCAGACAGGGAGCAAGCAGAATCCAGAAGAAGAACCTGTTGTAGATCCAGTGCCCCCAACTTCTTCTCCCTCTCAAACCCCTGCTCCTCCATCTCCTCCTTCAGCCTCCACTGCTCCACTTGCACCTCCAACCTTTAAGCAACCACACCCTAGAATCATCTCCTCACCAGCACCTTTTTCCTCTCAATCCACCTCACCTCCTGCACCTTCAACTCCCTTTCCTCCACCTCCTTCTATCTTTGAGGTTCCTCCAGCCTCATCATCAGCCGGAGCCTCCTCCTCTAGTCCCTCATCATCAACTGGACCATCTCCTCACACCTCTTCTCCTCCACCATCCCTTCTTCATCCTCATCTTCCTCCCTCCTTCATCACTATCATTCCAGAAGGAGCTCAAATTGATGGTCCCTATATGAGCCCCATCAAAGACGAATTTGAGGACACTATTCTTGGCTCTGTTCTCAAAGTTGGCCAGCATATTCATGTCTCTGATCCCTCTTGTCCTCCCTCTAAGAAAAGAAAAACCTCTTCATCCTTTAATCCGTTGTATCCTCCCTTGTGGTTTTCTCTCAAAGAGGTCACTAAAAACAGGCCTCTCTACAGGGAATACCTCACAAAGGTTGCCTTTGCCACCCTCTTCAATCTACCTTTCCTAAACCTTTCTGACCATCTTCAAACCATCCTACCTTACACCTCTCTTACCAAGGTTGTCAAGGCCAAGATCTTCTCTTCTGCTCAATCCCTATCTGAAGAAGAATGGGCTCGCTCAAATAAGGTCCTCTACAACAAGTTTCTCTCTGCTAGATCTGAAGTGTTTCCTCCTAGGGATCACTCTCTCACCTTGTCAGAATGGTTTCTACTCCACCATAACAACTCCTGGGCTCCCTTCATCTAGAAAGAGATGAAGATGATCAGGCAATTCAACATGTTTAATGATTATAGGTATCTTCATCGCTTACCTGAAGTCCAACTCAGTCAGTTCAGGCAAGCCATCCGAAATCTTGGACCTGAGCTTGGCACTGCAGCAATTCAAGTAGACTTCACTACTCTTCAGCTGCTAGAGGCTACATATCTTCCTCCTCTTCACTCTTTGCTCATGGATACACCAGTGGGCTCATTTATTTTTGATCGTTTTGCGAGAGTGATGGGTAGAATCAAAGATCAGAAAGGCAGTGTGGTAGCTTTCCCCAGATTTATCTTTAGGGAGTACCACCTAGGCCACATCCGTGTTGAGATTCTAGCCCCTGCCTTGTCAGAATGTGAAAGACTGACACCTGCAGGTTGGGCCAAGTTCTATCCCTTATCAGCTCAGCAATTGTCTGATACAAATGCAACCTTAGCCAGGGAAGGCCGCCCTCCAATCTCAGCTGCAACCTTTCTGGACATGAATTCCCTCCACCTTGTTAATGATCCTCTTCAAACTTGGGTGGAAAGGTACAAAGTCTATGTCGCCATGCGCCAGGAATTGAAGCATAGGCAGATCTTCTATCTTGTTTCCCTTAATCAGTTTCTTGCTTGTGCTAGCTTTGGAAAAGTCACCCTCTACAAGATCTCCTTGGACAGAGATCCGTACCATGATTTCCTTGAAGCTCAGTTGGTCCTTCACTTGAAAAGAATGGCTCCCTCTATGGGACCAAATTATTCTGTTGGCCCTGGACCCTTCAAGATGTTCTTTGAGAAGCAGGAAGAGCAGGCCTGGGAGATTATTTCTCACTTTTCCTCTCTTTTATCCCCTGCTTATTACTTACCTGTACCTCCTCAGAATGAATGAAATACATTTGCTTGTCTCTGCTTATCTTTTCTCTTCATTCTTTGTCGAAGATTATCTTTTTGCTTAATGACAAAAAGGGGGAGAAAAATACTTAGCATATCTGAAATACATTCTGTAAATATTAATTTTTTTTACTATTCATGCTTATTGTTAAGGGGAGAAAAATACTTAGCATGTCTGAAATACATTCTGCAAATATTCAAATTCTTTATTCATGCTTATTGTTAAGTTTTGTCATCACCAAAAAGGTGGAGATTGATGCTCAGTCTGTCCCCATGTAATTTTAATTAATTACATATTTATTTTGGTGATTAACAAAATAAAAAAAAACCTTATCAAAGTTCTCTAAGTCTTAAGTACAGGAATACTCCAAGGCCAAGATCAATCAAGCCAATATTGGTAAGCATTACCTCACTGAAGCATTTATCCTGTCAAGATCATATTTCTCTAAGTCCACATCGACTTCTGTTGAAAGTCACAACGACTTCTTTACTGTGACATCGTTTGATTTCAAACAAATCGTTCTCTCAACGATTCTATAAGTCATCGTAACGATTTCTTTAGAATTCGCAAGGACTTGCTCGTCGTAATGATTTTGTAAGTTATCATAACGATTTCTTTAGAATTCACAACGACTTGCTCGCCGTAACGATTTTGTAAGTTATCATAACGATTTCTTTAGAATTCGCAACGACTTGCTCACTGTAATGATTTCTTAAGTCATCATAATGATTTCTGTAGAATTCGTAACGACTTGCTCGCCGTAACGATTTCGTAGGTTATCATAATGATTTCTTTAGAATTCGCAACGACTTGCTCACCATAACGATTTCTTTAGTATTCGTAACGACTTGCTTTGAGCAACGATGTGTTTAGAACTCATAACTATTTGCTTTACGCAATGATGTCTTTAGAACTCATAACGATTTGCTTTGCGCAACGATTTCTTTAGAACTCATAACGATTTGCTTTGCGCAACGATTTCTTTAGAACTCATAAGGACTTGCTTTGCGCAACGATTTCTTTAGAACTCATAACGATTTGCTTTGCGCAACGATTTTTTAGAGCTCATAACGATTTGCTTTGCGCAATGATTTCTTTAGAGCTCATAACAATTTGTTAAGTGTTGATAACGATTTCTTTGTTGAACACATAAACTTGCTTTCTATAACGATTTGCTCTCTATAATGACTTGTTAGTATTCATAACGATTTCATAAGTCATATAGACAACGACTTTATGGTTTATATCGACTTGACATTTATCTTATCTCTTAAAGCGTTGAATAGTCAAAGTCTTTTCTTATCTATCTGACTACTGTGCATTTAATAAAGATAGAACGTATCTCTGCATGCATGCAGATGATATCCTTTTACTATTGTGCATATTCTGTCAACATCATTTAGAACAAGCTATTTGGCATTGCTATTTTGGTGAATACTCACGTCAACGTTTACTGACAACAAGAGATAGCCTAGCTGTCTACTGTTCTAGCATTTAATGTGTGCAGGGTCCTAAAGACATTCTGTCATACAACGTTGGACCATATAGACACCAGAAGACCCTATCTCTTTGCGTGCTCAAATGGATAAAATAGTTGTTGGGTTCACATTCTAAATAATAAATACAACATGTTTTTTGATGATGAACAATGATGAACAATGTAAACAAATGTGAACAATGTGAATTGAGTTTAATGCATGAGATCTTCATACAAATGACTTGTCACAATAACTTGGTACAATGCTTGATTATATATGTTCATAATATCTCACTAACTATGTTTACTAATGTAGGAGATATACTATGCAAGACATGTGCCAACAACAAGTATGAAAGATCAAGAAAAGTCAAAAGACAGTGTACCTGTCGACAGCCATCAAGACCCTGTCGACAGATACCAACAGTCAGCAACATACATGTTCTGGAAAACAAGCCTTGTCGACAGAAGCATACAGTCAGAAAATCACAGTTCTGGAAAACATGTGCCTGTCGACAGCACCAAGGCACCTGTCGACAGATGCACACAGTGAGAGCTTCAACAGAACTTCCAGACTTCTGGAACTTGGCACACTGTTGATCCCTGTCGACAGCAGGTGTATGACCTGTCGACAGACGTAAGAAGCTTCATATACGGGAAGTTTGAAAGTTACCAAACTTGGTGTTCCCTTCTACCACGTCTCTCCATATGTAAACACCAATATATAAACATCCTTTTGAAGCAAATCTCGTACACAAGCAGCCTCCAAGCAAGAACCCTAAAGAGTTCTCAAGAGAAGTCTTGTTCTGCTGCTCTGCTTCAACCTACCGCCCAGAACCAAGAAGAGAAGTCTCTCCAGCGGAAGGTGAAGCCTGAACGTCGTGGATTCAAGTGTCTCCATCAACTTGTGATCATCAAGACGAAGCTTGAAGTCCAGCCAGACGTTTACCAGAAGAGTTTACAAATTTGGATTTGTTCTTCAACTCTCAAACTCTTCTCTGTTTCTACTTTTTCATATCTGTGTGTGTGTGTTGTGTTTCAAGCAGTCCTTGTGCTTGATACACGTGTGTGGGTGTTGATCTGATCGTGGTTGCACATCAGATAACACGTGTGTGTGAGTTGTAGTTTGTGAACTAGCTCATAAGCAGATTGTTCTGCGTGTGTGTGTGGCCCGTGGATGTAGGATACACGAGTTGTGTACTCCGAACCACGTAAATCTGCGTGTCTCGTGGTTTGAACGCTTTTACGCTAGATGTTTGGTAGGCACGGCGTCTATACACACGTATTGTAGTTTGCTATCTATCTGTCATCAAGTCACACACATCCACACATAGCTTAGAGTTTAATATTGTTTTGATAATCTGTGTTTTAAAGAAAAGAAGGTGATAAACTTTTTTAATCGACAGTAATCTATTCAACCCCCCTTCTAGATTACCATATAGGGAATTCCGCAACCCTTCAATTGGTATCAGAGCCGAGTTTCTCCGATTTACTGCTTTACTTATTTGATCTTACGATCAGGAGATTCACGGTCTAATGGAGTCTAACAAGGGGTATATGGCCGAGGGACACTCAGTGACCAGGCCACCCTTCTTTGATGGCACTGACTATCCGTATTGGAAAAATCGATGCAGGTGTTTCTACGAGCACAAAATTTCGAACTATGGAAAATAGTCAGAAAAGGAGCATACGAATTGCCTCAGGACGAGGATACCTGGACTAAGGACCAGATCGCCAAGGGGACACTCAACTGGAGCGCCCTCAACATGATGCAGTGCGCAGTCCACCCAAAGGAGTACTCAAGAGTCTCCACATGCACCTCAGCAAAGGAGATGTGGGACAAGCTTGAGCTGATCTATGAAGGTACGTCTGAGGTAAGAGAATCAAAGGTAAGCATGTTGGTTTCAGAATATGAAATGTTCAAAATGAATAATGATGAAACCATCTCTGACATGTTTGCTAGATTCATGATAATTATAAATGGATTGAAAGGTCTTAAAAAGGAATACTCAGAGAGTGACTTGGTGAGGAAGATACTTCGGTCTCTTCCATCCTCATGGAACACCAAAGCCACTGTCATTGAGGATTCCAAAGACCTCTCAAAAATGAAAGTAGATGAATTGATTGGTTCTCTGATGACTTATGAACTGAATGTCAAAAGAAAGGAAACTGAAGAAAATCCTAGGAAGTCACTTGCTTTGAAGGCTTCCAGGAAGAGTTCTTCAGCTTCCAAAAAGGAGATAATTCAGGAAAGTGATGTGACTGAATCGTCTAGTGAGAGTGAAAATGACGAAATGGCTATGCTCACTAGACAATTCAAAAAATTCCTGAAATACAAGAGGAGAGGTACAGGTAACTCTAAACCTTTCCAAAAGAAAGACTTTGCTAATAAATTTGATACTAACAAAAAGTCTGAGATTGTCTGTTATGAGTGCAAGAAGCAAGGGCACATGAGAGGAGAGTGCCCCGAGCTCAAAAAGAAGCTGAAGAAGGAAAATTCACTTTCAAGAAGGCCAAGGCAATGGTGGCCACTTGGAGTGATGAAGATGAAGACGAGAACGGTCAAGCTACCTCCGGAGATGACGAAGTCCACTGTCTCATGGCAAGAAGTGATGACTCAAATGAGGTAAATTCTTCCTTTGAAAGCTATTCAGTTGATGAATGGGAAGAAGCTTATACTGTCTTATTTGAAAAGTTCTGTGAATTTAAGTCTGAAAACAAAGCACTCAAGAAAAAATCACTTCCCTTGTTCATGAAACTAGCAATAATGAAGAAATTGAATCCTTGAATAAGGTGATTGAAATGATGAAGCTTGATGAACAAACACACAGTGAAGAAATGGATAGCATGAAACTTAAACTTCAAGAAGTTCAAAAGGAAAGAGATGATCTAATGAACTCTCTTGAAAATCTTCAAAGTGAGCATGAAAAGCTAAAGGAGAAATTGGAAAAAGCTGAAAAAGACATAAAAGGTAAGTCTAAAGATTTATCTAGTTTTGTCAAAAGTAAACAGAATCTGGATGCAATTTTAGGTTCAAATGTTTTTGTTGCAAGACATGGGATTGGGTTTCAAAATGCAAGGCCAAAGGAAATTGGCAAAAATCTGTTAACAGATTTCATTGATTCCAGCCCAAGTTCAAGTAAACAAACCCCTTCAAAGAATAAGAAAAATCCTTCAAAGGGTAAGAAACAAGAACCTAAAATGATCAAGTTTGTTCCTAGTCAATCTAAGGAATTTGCAACAAGCCCAAGACAGGACAAACAACAACCTCCTAAAGCTAAACTAACAAGGCAACAAAAGGGTAAAATGCCTATGCATGCTCCTAAAAAGGTAAAGCCCACTGTTGTTCAAAAATCATCATCATGCAAAATATGTAAAAAGGTTGGGCACAATGAAAAACAATGCTGGAATAGCCCAAACCAAATGAAAATCAAACAAGTTTGGATTCCTAAGCACTTGTTATTTGGCATGAATGATACAACGGGACCCAAAGTAATTTGGGTACCAAAACCTCTTGTCTGATCCACATGTGCAGGAATGCCTAGCAGCCCACAATCAAAACAAATGGTACTTGGACAGTGGCTGCTCGAGGCATATGACGGGCGACAAAGGAAAATTCTGTTTGCTCGTGGAAAAAGACGGAGGTCAAGTGATTTTTGGAGGTAACAACAAAGGCCAGATCATCGGCTCAGGTAAGGTTGGTAAGTTTGCCTCTAACTCCATAGACAATGTTTTACTTGTTGATGGCCTTCATCACAACTTGCTTAGCATAAGTCAATTGTGTGATAAGGGTCATAAAATTGTCTTTGAATCCAATTCATGTCAAATTCTTGATAAGGAAACAGGAAGTCTGAAATTTTCTGGAAAAAGAATAAACAACATCTACATGGTTGACTTAGATGATCCAGAAAATGATAATTTGTGTCTTGTAGCAAACAAACAGGACGAGCTTACATTGTGGCATCGTAGGCTTGGTCATGCTAGCTATAATGTGTTGCACAAGATCATGAGGCTCAAACTGGTAAGTGGACTTCCTGAAATTCCATTCAATAAAAATGAAAATTTTTGTGATGCATGTGCACAGGGAAAACAAACCCGGAAATCCTTCAAATCAAAAGCACCGGTGAGTACTTCTAAAGCTTATGAACTGTTGCACATGGACCTATTTGGACCTACAAGAACACTAAGTCTCAATGGCAAGCGTTATGGTTTTGTCATTGTAGATGATTTCTCTAGGTTCACTTGGGTGAAATTTCTGGCTCACAAGAACGAAGCACTGAATGTTTTTGAAGAATTTTTCAATAAAATTGAGCATGGAAATGTCAACAAAATATGCTCCATCCGCACTGATCACGGGGGAGAATTTGACAATAACTCCTTCTCTGATTTTTGCAGGAACCAAGGTATAGAACACTTGTTTTCCTCCCCAAGAACTCCAGAGCAAAATGGGGTTGTGGAGAGGAAGAATAGAACCTTGGTGGAGATGGCTCGCACGCTTCTGGTCGAAAATCAACTTGCAAGAACCTTTTGGGCAGAAGCGGTAAACACGTCATGCTACATTCTTAACAGAGCCATGGTAAGACCGGTATTCAAGAAAACTCCCTACGAACTTCTGAAAGGTAAAAACCCACCATTGGGTACTTTAGAGTTTTTGGTTCAAAAGTGTTCATACATAACAATGATAAAAATGATTTGGACAAGTTTGAAGCCAAGAGCGATCAAGGTATTTTTCTTGGATACTCAGAACACTCTAGAGCCTATAGGGTGTTTAATCTGAAAACTAGAACAGTGGAAGAAACTCCACATGTTGTATTTGATGAATCTCAAACCAAGCCTAACAGTTCTAATCTTTACAGGTTTGCAGATGAAACTGAAGATACAACACTTGGAGAACTACAAAGAAAACCAAATGCAATCTCTAAAACAAGTCTCAAAACTAAAAGTGGATATCTTCGCAGGTACGATGATGAAGATGACGGACATCTGTTCAGAAATGAAGAAGAAGTACCTGCACAAGATCCACAACAACAAGATCAACCTCAAGCTGAAAGTCCTCCAGCCACCCCTCCTCCAGAACAACCTCCTCAAATGCAAGATCAACCCGGACCTTCAACAGTCACTAATGTGAGGTATTCTAAAGCTCATCCACTTGAGAATGTCATAGGTGACATAAATGACTCAGTTCAAACTAGGTCTCAGGTTAATCAAATAGTTGAACAGGATCATTTAGCTTTTGTATCTCAAGTGGAACCTAAAAATGTTGAAGAAGCATTAAAAGAAAACTCATGGATTGATGCTATGCATGAGGAGCTTGGGCAATTTCAACGAAATAATGTCTGGAGTTTAGTTCCTAGAACCCCTGAAATTTCTGTAATTGGGACAAGATGGGTTTTTAGGAACAAACTCAATGAAGAGGGTAAAGTGGTGAGAAACAAGGCTAGATTGGTTGCAAAGGGATATAATCAGGAGTTTGGTGTGGACTTTGAAGAATCCTTTGCACCTGTAGCTAGGCTAGAAGCAGTTAGAATCTTGTTAGCATATGCATGCTCAAACAAGTTTAAATTGTTTCAAATGGATGTCAAAACTGCCTTCTTGAATGGCTACATAAAAGAGGAAGTCTATGTCTCTCAACCACCTGGCTTTGAGGATCATCATAAACCAAACCATGTATTTAAATTGCACAAAGCTCTTTATGGTTTGAAACAGGCACCCCGAGCTTGGTACGACAGGCTAAGCACATTTCTGGTAAGCAAAAACTACTCAAGAGGTAAGGTGGACCAAACACTCTTTACAAAGAAAGTCCGCAATCATATCATAGTTGTTCAAGTTTATGTGGATGACATTATATTTGGTTCCACTAACCCTTCACTGTGTGAAGAATTCTCACAACACATGCACAGTGAATTTGAGATGAGCTTAATGGGGGAGCTTCAATTTTTTCTTGGTTTGCAGGTTAAGCAGTTAGAAGACGGATTCTTCATCAACCAAGAGAAATATGTAAAAGAACTGCTCAAAAGATTTCAGTTCGAACAAGCCAAGCCTGCCTCAACACCAATGAGCACAAGCATTAAGCTAGAAAGTGATGAGAAAGGTAAATCGGTAGATGCCAAACAATTCCGAGGTATGATTGGCTCACTCCTTTATCTTACTGCAAGTAGACCGGACATACAATTCAGTGTTTGTCTTTGTGCTAGATACCAATCTAGTCCAAAGGAAAGCCATTTAATTGCAGTCAAGAGAATTTTCAGATATCTCTCAGGTACGTATGAATTGGGCCTTTGGTATCCAGCAGGTAGTAGTTTTGAGTTGATTTCTTATTCTGATGCAGACTACGCTGGATGTAAAATTGACAGGAAAAGCACTAGTGGCTATTGCCAAATGCTTGGTGGTTGCATGGTTTCGTGGGCATCCAAGAAGCAACACTCAGTTGCACTCTCCACTGCAGAGGCAGAATATGTTGCTGCAGGGAGTTGTGCGACACAAGTGTTGTGGATAAAGAGTCAACTGTGTGACTATAACATCGATATTGGATGCACACCTATCCTATGTGACAACACTAGTGCAATCAATCTATCAAAGAATCCCATTCAACACTCTAGGACAAAACACATAGAGATTCGTCATCATTTCTTGAGAGATGAGGTAGCCAATAAAACCTTGGAAATTAGCTTCATACCCACTGAAAAACAATTGGCTGACATCTTTACCAAACCTCTGGCAGAAGATAGATTCACCACATTGAGAAGAGAATTGGGTTTGTGCAAATTGCAATGAAACTTAACACAAATGTTAAGCATATGTCCCTTGTGTGTCCTAACTATGAGGTATCAAATGGTGATGTGTGGAAGAACAAGTTATGCTTGTTTGGAAACTCTCATTATGCGTGAGAAAATATTCTCCGCCAAGTATCCATAGTCATGTGGCATGAAAGGGGCATGTACTCTACATATGGAATTAGTTTCTTTACAATTATGCCCATTCAAAATTCTCTTTGAAAATCTGAAAACACTTGATGGTCTGCTTACTACATGCTTGGTGTGCTTATTTGATTGGTCTATATGTGCAAATTTGTCTTCATGAACTTGAGTATCTTTGTACAAAATAGCACACATTATGGGGGAGCAAGTTAAGGTTAGATGAATGCTAATGTGAAGGAAATCACTCAAAATTTGTCTATCTCAATTCCCTCACAACCTTTGATCAATTCTGTCTTTCATTCTATTCTTAAACTACCTCTGCACAGGCATCTGTCGACAGCCTACAAGCACCCTGTCGACAGATCAGGCCAGACAGAACACTCTTTCTGTACACTGTCTACATTTGTCGACATGTCCACTTTCCTCTGTCGACAGATATGTACAGTCTCTGTCTTCTAGAACCCTTAATCTTCTGTCTGTGTGATCCTGTCGACAGGCCATTTCTCTCTGTCGACAGACACACTGAAAGTTGGAACTTCAAGCCCATTTCTTCACACATTCAGTGAGCAGCTTCATGTTTAACAAATAAGGTGTCTATAAGGTGTTAATGCATGTTTGACCACACCATGTACAAATGATATTTAAGCTATTCTTTATACCACTATGATTTTCACATACTACTCATGTTTGGGTTTAGGTTCTATCATTTTGGAAACATTTCACAACTCTAAAGGCTATACACCTCACTCCTCTAAATAATTTCTTTGTAGGCAAACATAGTTCTCAATTTACTTGATCAGTCTTTTGGTCATGGAACTGTATGTCTAATATTGATAGCTAATCATATAAACTACTTGATCTTGAGCTTTTAAAGCAATACTTGGAGAATAACTACCTATTTCTGAAAAAATAGTTCACATAAGAAAAAAAAAATCAACTTCAAATTGGGATAAATATAGAGCAATGCTGTATTTTGCTGAGTAACCGGGGTGATGGGCATCACAAATGTCTGCCCTCGCGTCAAAAGGCTCACTCATCAACTCTGTACAACAGTATGCTAGACACTTCCACTGAGTAACTGGGGGTATGGGCACTTGTAATGTCTATCCTCACGTCAAAAGGTGTGAAGTCCTCTTAAGTACCACTTTTTCCCATTGCCTTTCTGAATTGCAAATAAAGAAAAATGAAATAGTGTGAAGCCTCCACTGAGTCATAAATCTCAGGGTCATTGGTTTTATGATTGTCTTGACATATAGATATTCATTTCATGCATCATTTGCCTATCAACAAAATGGGGATTGTGTTGTCTTACACTGCATTTATACAACGAAGGGTGAGAGTGCATTGTTCTTCATTTTAGGAGGTGTTTTCTTAATGCTCTAACTTAAAATTCCTTGGGTATTATGTTAAAACCATTAAGGAAAATGAATTGGCTTTTTATATCTTTGTATATGGTTGGTTAAAATATGTGTTCACCTCTTATACACCTTAAATAAACAATTAGAAACCACTGCTCCAAAGTTCCAATTCACAAAACCCACCAAAACAGCAAACTGGCCATTTACTGTATGTCCCTGTCGACAGGCATCAGGGGCCCTATCGACAGCCGGCGGCCAGACTTCGTCTGGAAGCCCAACAGGCAAGGGTTTAAGGCCGGATTTTGTGGGACCCAACCTTTCAAATTCTCAACACCTTCTTTAAAAGGTTCCCACAACCCCTTCCACCCTCTACTACTTCCCAAAACCCTTCCCTTTCCTCCTTTCTCTATCTCCTTCCTCTCTCCAGTCTCCATCTACATCGAGATTCTAGGTCTGATGGCTCCACCAGCCAAGAAGATGGCATCCCGTCGTCGTCCTCGGTCTCCCGAAGCCGGCCAGGGCTCCAGGGCACCCGCCGAGCATCGGACGAAGCACCGAGAAGATCGTTTGCCGGAGCTCATCATCCCGCCTACTCTTCGTCTTCTCGATGCCCATGGTACCTTCACGAAGCTCGTGCAGCCCCGCTACATCGACTTCGTCTCGTTGGAGGATATGTTTCCCGAACTCCAGCCTCTCTTTGATGTCCAGGGTTGGGCTCTCTTTTGCTCCGATCACAAGCTGTACTCCCCAATCGCTGTGACCGAATTCTACAACAACCTCCGCTTGTCCAGCAGCGGTGTGTTATACTCAAAGGTGAAACAGACTCCCTTCTTGATAACTCCAAACCTCTTCTCCACCGCCTTGCAAATCCCCAACACCGGGATAGACATCAAGTCCCATCATCCAACCCCCAAAGAGTACCACACTCTCATTACTCTGCAGCCTTACGATCCTACTGATCGTAAGCAACTAAATGCCAACTCATTCCCTCCACTTTATCGTCTCATCCATCACATCTTCACCACTCTCATAGTTCCCAAGGATGGTAGCCGAGAACTTGTGACCTCCCTTCACAAGTCTCTGCTTCATCAATTCCTACTAGCTGAACCCATCAACCTCCCTCTCCTCATGGTCTCTATTCTTCACCTATGCGTTAGCAGTGCAAAGAGATCTATGCCCTATGCATGCCAACTCACTTCTCTCTTCCTATTCATTGGCATTCAAATCCCAAAGGAGGAGATGACGGATCTCAAATCCCGTAGCTCCTATGACCTCACGGCTGCTCAGAGGATGGGCTACAAGTTGGTAGATGGCCTTGTCACACGAGACCTCAAGGGCAAAGGAGCAGCTGCTGCTGAGGATGATGGTGCTGACGAGGAAGATGAAGATGAAGAAGATGCTGAAAATGAAGAAGACTCCCAGTCTGAGCCACTAGATGCTCCAGAAGATGCTACTGCTGATGTTGCTGAGCCTTCCATCCGTCAACTACTTGCTCAGTTACAACTTCAGATGACAACAGGGTTTGATAGGCTCAATGGAAGAATGGACATAATGGACTCTAGCATTGCAGCACTGGATTCGCGTCTGGACACCATTATTACTAAGCGTCCTCCACCGCCAGCTGATGAAGATGCTTAGCTAGTTTATGTGTCTAGGATTGACTCCAGTCCTGTTATCTTAGTTTCAATTGAATCCTATTCTGTTTTATGTAATGTTGCTTTCAAATGGTCATCATGCCATGTCTTTCCCTTTACATGTAATTTCTCCTATTAGCACCTCATGTACTGTGTATGCCTTATGGAAAATCAATGCAAATCCTTGTTCTGTGCATAATACATGTGTCTCTGGTGTGTGCTTTTGGATGTTGTCAAAAGGGGGAGAAAACTCAATTGTGCACTTACTTAATTGATTAATTTTGTCATCATCAAAAAGGGGGAGAATGTTGGGTTCACATTCTAAATAATAAATACAACATGTTTTTTGATGATGAACAATGTAAACAAATGTGAACAATGTGAATTGAGTTTAATGCATGAGATCTTCATACAAATGACTTGTCACAATAACTTGGTACAATGCTTGATTATATATGTTCATAATATCTCACTAACTATGTTTACTAATGTAGGAGATATACTATGTAAGGCATGTGCCAACAACAAGTATGAAAGATCAAGAAAAGTCAAAAGACAGTAAGACAGTGTACCTGTCGACAGCCATCAAGACCCTGTCGACAGATACCAACAGTCAGCAACATACATGTTCTGGAAAACAAGCCCTGTCGACAGCAACAAAGCCTCCTGTCGACAGAAGCATACAGTCAGAAAATCACAGTTCTGGAAAACATGTGCCTCTCGACAGCACCAAGGCACCTGTCGACAGATGCACACAGTGAGAGCTTCAACAGAACTTCCAGACTTCTGGAACTTGGCACACTGTTGATCCCTGTCGACAGCAGGTGTATGACCTGTCGACAGACGTAAAGAAGCTTCATATACGGGAAGTTTGAAAGTTACCAAACTTGGTGTTTCCTTCTACCACGTCTCTCCATATGTAAACACCAATATATAAACATCCTTTTGAAGCAAATCTCATACACAAGCAGCCTCCAAGCAAGAACCCTAAAGAGTTCTCAAGAGAAGTCTTGTTCTGCTGCTCTGCTTCAACCTACCGCCCAGAACCAAGAAGAGAAGTCTCTCCAGCGGAAGGTGAAGCCTGAACGTCGTGGATTCAAGTGTCTCCATCAACTTGTGATCATCAAGACGAAGCTTGAAGTCCAGCCAGACGTTTACCATAAGAGTTTACAAATTTGGATTTGTTCTTCAACTCTCAAACTCTTCTCTGTTTCTACTTTTTCATATCTATGTGTGTGTGTTGTGTTTCAAGCAGTCCTTGTGCTTGATACACATGTGTGGGTGTTGATTTGATCGTGGTTGCACATCAGATAACACGTGTGTGTGAGTTGTAGTTTGTGAACTAGCTCATAAGCAAATTGTTCTGCATGTGTGTGTGGCCCGTGGATATAGGATACACGAGTTGTGTACTCCGAACCACGTAAATCTGCGTGTCTCGTGGTTTGAACGCTTTTACGCTAGATGTTTGGTAGGCACGACGTCTATACACACGTATTGTAGTTTGCTATCTATCTGTCATCAAGTCACACACATCCACACATAGCTTAGAGTTTAATATTGTTTTGATAATCTGTGTTTTTAAAGAAAAGAAGGTGATAAACTTTTTTAATCGACAATAATCTATTCAACCCCCCTTCTAGATTACCATATAGGGAATTCCGCAACCCTTCAAGAGTGTTGAAGCTTCCAAATGTCAAGCAGTCTAACGTCTATCAATTTAAGAGACAACGGTTACTTCAACAGCCGTATTTCAAAAGGAGATATAAATACAAGACAGAAGAGAAGAATGAAAAAAAATCGAAGTGGAGAACAAGCATCTCGCATTCAAGCACTCAAATTCATCTACAAGAAGTCTAGAGCCAAAAATCTCATTCCTCATCATCCTTAGCTCTTCGCTCTCTGTGCTGTAACAGAATTTCTAAGAGAGCCTGTGTAGTTCTGAGAGTGTGCCTTGTTTAGATCTTTTGCTCTCAGTACTTGTTGCTTCAGATCTTGGCTTGTAAAAGCTTGATCTAGGGGCTTGAATTCATTCTATTCTCTTTATGGTGTTTCCCTTCGTGTGTGAAGCAAGACCTGGTGGGATCCAGGGTGTTGTTTCCCTTCGATTGTGAAGGAAGACCTGGTGGGGTATCCAGGGTGCTGTTGTTCCCTTCTGGTGTGAAGGAAGACCAGCGGAGCTGGGTGTTGTAGTGTCCATAGGGGGACTGTACCCTAGTTAGTGAAATCCTAAGTTGTTGCTCAGGGACTGGACGTAGGACTCCTAAGGAAAGGAGGTCCGAACCAGGATAATTCCTTGTGTTGTGTGATTGATTCTTTGTGGCTTTGTTAATCACACTAACCATTGCTAACCAACATTGAAGATTGTTTTTGTGTATATTTTTTTGTACAGGTGTCACCTAGATAGATTTTTAAAGACCCATTCACCCCCCCTCTGGGCTTGTCAACTGGGCAACACGATCAAGACACCTCCTTGGGCATAGGTAAGGCCCTGGCGATCACCTCCCTTCATTTGCTTTGTTGGTTTTCTTCTTCCTCTCTTCAGTGGTCAAACTAGGGTCAAAGAAGTCAACCAACATCCATCCAATGCCAACGAGGGAGCGGCAACGTTCGGGAGCCTCCGGAGCAACCACTGCTGATCACCCGTGGGGGTGCAGAATGGAGTGTCCATAGTCGCGTTCTCAGGTCCTGCGCCTGAGACCGAGCGGGAAAAGGATAGGTCTTGGATTGCGGTCCAAACCTTCCTTGTTTTGGCATAGGGTGCTTCAAAAATTCATAACTAATTGCACAAGTGATGAAAATTCTTGAAAATAGTTCTAAACGAATCTAGACATGCAAGAGTACTTCCAGTAAATAGGAATTTGAAAACTGTCATGGTCTCGACATGGTTCTAATAAGTTAAACATGAAGTAACATGAATCTATGTATAGTAGTGATGAACGATTTAATTCATGAAGTAGGGTGGATGAAAATTAGGGCTTTCAGAGGCAAAAGACTCCTAATAATCATCAGTATCCCCAGTAAAAATTTTGTGGCATGGGGATGAGTATGCATGAAGATCTAGAATTAATAAGAAGGGTCGGGTTCATGAAAGTTACAGAACATCAAAATTTAAGAACAAAAGATTGGTTCGATGGAAAATTATGAAACGAGAGGGGTTTTGTTTTTGATGGTTGGAACAATCTACAGACGAGTTTAATTGGATTTTGCTTGTGAGAACGCCTACCTTTGATTCGATTTCCGCTTTTAGGGCTAGAACTTGAAGAACACGGGTTGAGAGCTTGAGCAGCCTTCTCCCCATGAGTTCTCTTCCTCCTTGGCTTCCTCTCCACGTCTAGCAACCCTTGGCAACGAGCTAGGGCCGGCCATGGGGGATTTAAGAGAGTATTTAAGCTTCCTCCCTTTCTATTTCCTTATAGGACTCTAACTCCTATTAATTCCGGGATTTCCTATTTTCTCTCCTCTTTCTAAGCTTTCCACTTTCTATTTGGGTTAGGATGGGAGCTAAATTCGTGGCCAAGCTATTAGGGGAGGGTTAGGAATCTAAATCCAACCCAAATCACTTATTTTAATGATTTATTACCCCTTTCTTATTTATGTAATATTTAAGTTACGAATTTAGGGTATTTCCTTATTATTCCCTTTTAAAAATCCATATTTTGGCCCAATAAATTTTTGTGGGTCTATTTAACAAAGCCCATTACTCCTTTTCATTTAATGGGTCTTATTTAATTCTCGTTTCTTTGATTTTCTAATTAATTTAATTAATTTTATTTTTATATTGTTGTATTTTTATTTTTCGAAAAAATTCAGGTTTCTACAGAGGATGTCATCCACATACAACACCAAGAAAATGATAACACTCCCACTTACCTTCCTGTATACACAAGGCTCATCTTCATTCTTAACGAAGTCATAAGATCTGATTACACCATCAAACCTTATGTTCCAACTTCGGGAAGCTTGCTTTAGTCCATAAATGGACTTAAGCAACCTGCACACCTTATCTAGACTTTTCTCAGAAATGAATCCCTCAGGCTGTATCATATACACCTCTTCCTCGAGGTTGCCATTGAGGAATGCAATTTTTACATCCATCTGCTAGATCTCATAGTCATGGTATGCTGCAGTGGCCAATAAAATTCTAATAGATTTTAGCATGGCGACGGGCGAGAAGGTTTCGTCATAGTCAATACCTTGCCTTTGATGATATCTTTTTGCCACAAGCCTTACCTTAAAGGTCTCTACCTTTCCATCTACTCCAATCTTCTTCTTGAAGATCCATTTGCACCCAATAGGTACAATACCCTCAAGTGCATCAACTAGGTTCCAAACCTGGTTGGAGTACATGGAATCCATCTCAGAATTCATGGTCTCTTGCCATTTCCTAGAGTCTATGATCGTAATAGCCTCCTCGTAGGTTTGAGGATCAATATCCTCAGAGTCCTGTCCCTTGATATGTCCCACATATTTTTCAGGAGGGATAGGAACTCTAATTGACCTACGCAAAATTGGATTTTGTGTGATAGGTACCGGAACAGACTCTTCTTGCAGAATGGTGCTTGAGCTAGGTTCTCCAACCTTGCTCAATTCTATCACGCTCCCACTGGTTCCACCAAGAATGTGTTCCTTCTCAAGAAACACTACTCTCTTGGCAACAAAGACCTTTTGGTCCTCGGGATGATAGAAGTAATACCCATAAGTTTCCTTAGAGTATCCCATGAATATGCACCGTTCTGACCTTGATTTCGATTTATCAGGATTGTGTCTCTTAACGTGGGTAGGGCAGCCCCAAATCTTAATAACTTTAAGATCGGGCTTCTTCCCTTTCCATATCTCATATGGAGTAGACACTACCGTCTTTGTTGGAACTCTATTAAGAAGGTAAGCTGCGGTCTGTAGGGCATATCCCCATAATGACATGGGTAGGTTGGCAAAACTCATCATGGATTGCACTATATCCAATAGTGTGCGATTCCTCCTTTTCGATACACCATTGAGGTGAGGTGTATGAGGAGGAGTCTATTGGGATAGAATCCCATGGTCCTTTAGAAATTGGGTGAACTCTGTACTCAAGTACTCTCCTCCTCGATCTGAACAAAGAATCTTGATACTCTTTCCAATCTAATTTTCTACTTCATTCTTATATTCTTTGAAATTTTCAAAGGCCTCAAACTTGTACTTCATTAAGTACACATGTCCATACCTTGAGAAGTCATTAGTGAATGTAATGAAGTAAGAATATCCACCTCTAGTTTGTATGGACATAGGTTCACATACATCAATATATATGAGTTCTAGTAACTCAGAAGCTTTCTCTCCAATTCCACTAAATGAAGAGTTGGTCAATTTTCCTTGAAGGCAAGATTCACAGGTTGCATATGATTCATAATCAAATGGATCTAAATATCCATCCTTTAACAAACTTTGAATTCTACCTTCATGGATATGACCTAGCCTACAATGCCATAAGTAAGCATCATTTACCTCATTTCTCTTTCTTTTAGACATACCAACGTTCATGACATGCGAAGCAACATCTAATGTGAACAAACCATTGGTCAATGTTCCTTTACTAATGATCGCATCATCCAAAATCAGTGAACAACCTTTGTTCTAAAAAATAAACTTATATCCATTTTTAGTCAAACATGAAATGGGAATGATGTTTTTGATGATAGTAGGAACAAAGTAACATGTATCCAATACAAGTGTCGGTCCACGAGGTAGTAGCAGGTTCACTTCTCTAACAACAACAACAACAACTTTTGTGTCGTTCCACATTCTTAAGTCAACCTCGCCCTTTGCCAGTCTCCTACACTTTGTCAGAACCTGCAACGAATTGCAAATATGAGATGCACATGCGGTATCTAATACCCATGCATTATCATAATTTTCTGACAAATGGAGATCAATCATGAATATACCTGAAGCTTCTCCAAGCTTCTACTTTGCCTTTTCTGCAAGGTATTCCTTGAAGTTCCACTTCCAATGCCCATCCTTGCCGCAGTGGAAGCACTTTCCTTGGTCCTTGATCAGGTCTTTCTTGGCAACCTTTGCCTTGCCCACTTTGTTGCCTTTGCTTTTGCCCTTCCTAAGGGTTTTCCTTGCCTTCCTTTTCTTATTGATCTCATCAACGTGGAGAACTGGCTTCTCCTTCCTAATGGAACCCTCAGCTTCCCTTAACATATTAAGGAGCTCAAGCAGGGTTGCCATTATCTTGTTCATATTGAAATTCATAATGAACTGTGAAAAGGAATCTGGAAGGGATTGATGTATTAGATCTATGCATAGGTCATCCTCTAGGACATGTCCTAGACCTGTGAGTTTCTCGATCCACTCAATCATCTTCAGGACATGGTTTTTAACTGATACCCTTTCTGCCATCCTCATCTTGAACAAACTCTTTCATATCTTGTATCTTTGAGTCCATCCTTACTCTTCAAACAAGGTGCAGAGATGTAGCATGATGGATTGAGCATCCATATTCTTTTCATGCTGTCTTTGCTGCTTGGGAGACATGGAGGCTAACATATAATATTGAGCAAGAACCGAGTCCTCCTTATACTTCTTGTAGTGAGAAACATCTTCCTCACTAGCCCCTTCCACTAGCTCAGACATGATCTCATCGAGAACATACGTAATTTTCTCCGCCGTAAGAACAATTCTCAAGTTCCGAAGCCAATCAACATAGTTAGGACCAGTGATACGATGGGCATCTAATATGCTACGGAGTGGGTTTGCAAGCGTCATTTTTCTGAAAATAAAGATGTAGCAATAATAAAAAACATGCAGACTTTTGGATTCGTAGAAAACTAAGACATGGACTTTTATCTCAATTTCATCCCACTATTTTCTCGCAAGACACATGACACCCTCTAGCTTGTGAATTGGAAGTTTTTGGTAAACTCCTAGTGGGGATCGAGATCCAATTGGCATCTTGGCATGACCTCGAGTGACTCGACGAATCATACCAAGCCCAAATGGTAGGCAACTCTTGTCAATCACAACTCTTGTGATTCCCGTCATAATTTGGCATCCAAATCACCATGGCCCAGAGGGACTCTGCCAACCATGATGTTTGGTTAAGTTAACACCATCATTATTAGATGAGTTTGATTTGGTGATATGCTCCCGAGGGACTCGGCCAAGCATACCATGTCCTCAAGTCACCGGTGACATCTCCATGTCGTAAGCCAAATATCAAATCTCAATATCGGTGAGCCCGAAGTGACTCCACCAACCCATTCTATATCAAGAAAAGATGTCTGCCCTATAATGATGAAAGGTCACAGGAGTAAATCTTATTGCCTCATGCTTACCAACTTAATATATTAAAAGTAGAGGGGTTTTTATTTTTATTTGAGTGGTCTCATAGCTAAATAATACACGTCCCACACATATATTTAGCATATACTTACATAGCATGCAAATATGTACCTAGTAGGTGCGAAAATGAATATAAATCATATACATAAATAGCCACACCAGATGATCATGTACCAAATTCTAACATGATCAAGCCTGAGCCAAAAGACTTGATCACTAAACCCTATGTGTGTTCCCAATGCATCCCATGCACGGTGTTCATCCTCCACTTCATTATTAGCTCTTTTGGTAATTCCACGCATCCGCTGTGCCTCCGAGAGTGATTTCAAATAATTACAATAATTACAAATGACTATAGGCACGCATACTCAAAAATGTACATTTAATCAATTAAGAAACCTTGATCATATCAAGGGGAATTACACCATTGGGAGAGGTAGAAATACACAACGAATTTAATGAGAAAGAGAAGGGGGCTCGCAGACCCCAATGAATCACCATCCACACACATAAGCATCACACCTAGGTCCATGATCATCCGCCCACGACATATACATCACATGCATATATATAAGCTACTAGAAATTAATTAAACACTTTAACTAATTAAACTATTAGATTAGCTTTTAATCGATCTGAATTGATCAAAATATAAAAAACCCAGACATCATAGCCTAACCATGGCTCTGATACCATTGTTGGAAATCGATTTGGAGCATCACATGTGCAGCGGAAGTAAAGCAAAACAAAAATCGATTTCCATCCATGTACTTGATCGGGCTATGATGTATGGTGCATGTAAACATACATACAAATAAGGCGTGAGACCATCTCACCTAGGGGAGATCATATATCCCCTAAAACGTAGAACTAGTCCTTAGTTTGAAGGAGCTCTCGTAAGACTCCTTTTAGCGGTATCCTCACAGTGGATGATCGGCGATGACGATGACTCCTCCTTCGCCAGTGGTGCCATTCCTCCACGTCGTGCGACGCCACACAACGGCCAATAGCAGCAAGTAGTAGCAACAACAAGAGGGGGCAGCCCTCCTAGTTCTCCTCTTGCCTAGGGAGAGCACTTGGAGGGAGAGATGGGAAGGAGGATGAAGAAGGTGGCTTCTCCTCTCAAGATCTAACCTATGAACTTTAAGGAGAACCCCTTCTATTTATAGAGAGCTTAAAGGACACCTCATCAGGGACACCTCGTCATGTCATGATTACCAGGACACCTCATCAGGGACACCTCGTCCTATCATGATGACAAGAGGGACACCTTGTAGAGACACCTCGTAATGTAATCATGACAAGGGACATCTCTCAAGGACACCTCATCCTATCATGATGAGAAGAGGGACACCTCATCAGGTGATCATGACAAGAGACACCTCATAGGGACACCTCGTGATGCCATCATGACTAAGGACACCTCGCAGGGACACCTCGCAATGTCATCATGGCTAATGATGATGAGGTGTCCTCCTTCTAGAAGGGGTGACACTTGTCATCATACAAGATGATGAGGTGTCCATCTTCTCGAAGGGGCTAGGTGGCATGATCCTGATATGCTCCCGAAATGGATCCTTGTCAAGGCTTATTGGGTCTTACCCAATAGATCCATAATGGGTTAAATAAGGCTTACTGGATAACTTTTATCCAATCCTCTATTCATCGCGTTATCCACCTTATGTGTGTGACCCTCTAGGCCTAATATCGAGCTGGCCATGAGTTGCACCCATCAGAACTCCTTCTGACTTAGTGAATTATTAACTCCATAATAATTCACTCAACTCATCGATTATGAACATACTAGGCGCTATGCCATAATCCCCAGACGATACGAGTGATCAAATCCATTGGACCTGTCTATCTACAGTTACTGTGTACCTGTAGTCTCTCATCCATCTATTATCCTAGAGACCGTATATTACGCATGGTGTTGTCGGGCCTATACGAAATCTGTTAAAGTCAAACTCTTATCGGATTCTCCCGGAAAACTCTTTCTCTCTAAATCTGATTGACTCTGGCTAGGGATTTGCCTGAGTAAGATAATATGGAATATTCCTCTCACGATACTGAGAGTGGATGATCCTCTATTGACACACAATTGCCATCGTAAGGTTGACTACCATTCCCAATGACTGACTATACTAGACCTGGAACATCCAGACCTATAAATCCAGCATCAAAGAATGGAGTACTCAAACAAGACACCTTTGGTGTCTCAAGTCTAACGACCAGTTACATAACTGAGACTAAGAAATTGCTATCTGACAATCAGGTATCATTAACTACAACATTCTGAGAGCGGATCATTTAGTGAACTCATTCTCCAATGAGCACCAGCACCATATCCCTAGTGTCTCCACACAAGCAGCTATGAGACCAGCTGCTTCCATCACATGGATGGATATATGGCACACCGGTCTTTTCGGACATCTCAATATCCTTCATGAGTTACCTATGACTAGGAATATTTAAGATTTATGTTTAAAGAGGATTGGCCTCATTATCATGATCTCATCATGATCCAATTCCCATTGCACAGACCCATGGACATCATAGTATACATACGCATGGAATATACAGTGAGAAAATACCATTATAATATTATCAAAATAGATTGTACATAATTACAAGTGCCATCACTCATGTGAATTGGCTTACAGGGCACCTATAACCAGTAGTCTCGTCTCCTGGGTATGGCCTTTGTAGTGGCACCGTAAGTTAGGGGTAGCCATTCATAAGGCACCACTTCTCAGTGCACATTTGACCTTACTATGGTCTGTATTGAAAAGAGAATGAATGAGGACCCCTGGCCAGTAATTTGAACTTGCTTTAGTGTTGCAGTAGAAAATGAGTATTAAAAAATTAAAATTCCTAAAAAGTCAAAAAAATCAAATATTCTTAAAGAAAAAGTTCAAAAAATTAGATATTCAAAAATAAAAAAATATATATTCAAAACTCCAAAAAAATCAAATATTCCCAAAAACTAAAAAAAGAAGATATTTTCAAAACTTCAAAAAAATGTAAATCATGAAAAATAAAGAGCAAATCTAATCAACTTTGCTAAGTGTGCAAGTATATTGGTTCTCGAGCATTGCTTACCACATCTTTGCATTTCTTCAATGCTTTTGTTGAGTCTTCCTCACACCATCTTCCTAATCTGTCTCTCCTCTTCAGTCCCACTCATGATCTGATTTAAAGCTCATTATTCCACCAAGTCCTTCTTAAGTCCCATTCTTATCCTCCCTCGTCACATGACTCTATGAGAGGACTCTCTATGTTTGTGACCCTAGCAGTTTGTCTATGCTTGATTGTGACTGAGTTGTATGATTGTTCTTATTTTAGGTTTTAAATTTGTTTTGCTTAGTTATCTCTATTTATTTTATCAAAAATCCAAAAATAGAAAATAAGAAAATCCAAAAAAATGGCAAGATCTGCGCGTCACTGGTAAGTTCAGGTAAGTTCTCTTCTTTCTCTTGCCTAAAAGTCGCATTTGAAGTGACATCGCAAAGGCCAAGGTTTAGACAGAACAAAAGTAGAAGTCTGGATGTAAAAACTACAAAACTAATAATCGGTCGACCAATTTTGATTTTTGGTCAACCTATTTTTCTAGTAACTTGGGTTTGAGACAGTGCAAAATCAATCAAACGATTTTTCAAAATCATTTGACCTAAATGTACCTTTGTGCCCTAGAGTTCAGAGAGGAGTTTTTTTTCTCCAGAGGATATATGTAGAACATGTGAAAATGTAGAAGCTAGGAGAAGGTGATGTGTGAATCCAAAAGGATTATGGATGTTCAAAAGTGTTGATCTTCATCAGAAAAGCACTGATTTGGTGTTCCATACACAAGATCTTCACCTGAAGATTTTGACATCGACATGTACAACAAGTTGATGTAGTCGGGCAAAGACAATCAGATCAGCCAATCTTTGTGACAGGGAGAATCTATTCTTAATTGTTTATTTTCTTGTTTCCCCTGTTAGTGTCATCATTGTTCGTATTTGAACTTGAGATCATTGTGTGTGTGCTCGATTTGTATGCACGAGGTTGGGTTTGGATTCTTGTACCCATCAAACAAGGGTCGTGGTAGGGTTTGTGTTGTCTCTGGGAAAACAACAGTGTGGTGAGGGGTTTGTAACTTGTACCCTACTAAACAAGTTAGTGGAGGTGTGAGTTAGTGGACGTAGGCACGCATGCGTGTGTCGGTCGAACCACTCTAAATCCTGTGTGCATGTGTGGTTTGTTTCCAACTTTTCTATCTCCATTCTACACACGTTAGGATAGTTGGTTTCGTGTTAAATAAAATTTTAAATGAGCGATAACCAATTCAACCCTCCCCTCTTGGTTAAGTTGAACATTGCACATACATTTTTCTTTCATAAACAATGGGTAGTAGGAAACTACCAACCCTTCTCTACTGTATACATTTGCATGGGACTTAGTCATGCATAGAATGGGCAATTTCAAGTTTGCTATTTCTAACACCCTGCACCTACTCCTTGACACCCTCTGTTGGGCACTTCATGAGCGAGTTGAGCAAAATGAGCCCCACCACCACCAACACACATAACCAAAAGGCAGTGTCTGCTATGGCCATGGTGGTGGACAAGGGGCACCTCTAGCACTTCATTTGGGAGAGAGAGAGGGGGAGAGAGAGAGAGAGAGAGAGAGAGAGAGAGAGAGAGAGTGTGTCACGCCCCGACACGGAAATATCAGAACGTGAGGCAGTTGCAAGTAAACGGGTATAGAGCGTATATAGACATCAATCCACTGGTCAAAGAATAAATACTAAAGCAAATGTATTTCATTAATAATTCCTCCAATGTCTATTACAATCACTAATATCAGAGTCATTCTATAAGGCCCAATTACATTGAATAAAAGTAAAGACTAAACTAAGACTCTAACATAACACTAAGACGCCAGGGTACTCTTGACTTCACTCTTGGTCATTCCCATCCTCATGAGTGTAAGTATCATTCTCGGTCTCACCTGAGAACACATAATATACTAAGACGCCAGGGTACTCTTGACTTCACTCTTGGTCATTCCCATCCTCATGAGTGTAGTATCATTCTCGGTCTCACCTGAGAACACATAATAATAACTAAGGGTGAGCGATAACGCAGTAGGACTTAAATCTCATGATCAGGCATGCTTTAAATGATTAATGTATTAAAAGTCAGAGTAACAAATAAGAGAGGGCAAGAGTTAAGTATTGTCAAGCAAGTGATACCACGATATAGAGCACAAGCATCAAGCATAACACAAAGAGCAGGATGGCCATAGCACAATATAGTTCATGATAGCACAATGGGTCAAGTATAGCATAGCACTTTGATTGTCATATAGATAGTCGAGATAGATAGCACTTGAGTGTAATTTCAAACACTCTGGTCAATTAACTCCTGCGGGCAAATAGCACTTTTGGGCACACCTCCCAGGACCAGACCGGGCCCTTTATATTGCCAAGCATTAGTCATAATGTGTATCTTTAGTCAATCATTCAAATGGCCATATAGAGTACCAAGAATAGAGGAGAGTACTTGATGAATAGACGAGTGTAGAGAGAATGTGAATAGATGAGCGAGTAGAGTATAGATGAGAGCTAGTGGTCATTACACATGAAACAACGTTAAACAGATGATAGTAATGGTTGCACAACACGAATAATGGTGTAGGCAGTTAGATAGAACTCACTAACCAACCACTGGCCAAGCTACAAGCATAGTCCAGAGGTCCGACAAGATCTCATGATAAGAGAGAGAACATTCTAAGGTCGTTTTGGATCTTACTGATCCCTAAAGGGTATCATAGGAATTAGGGTACAACCAACTCATCGACCATGTGGGAATCCATAGACAGAGGAGACTTATGGAGGCCTTGAACAAGGATTCACTAGTCCGATAGAAGGAATATCCGACAGAGAGTTTATCCACGTCAAGAGAAAGTGTATAAGGAAACAAGTGCTCGACGTTCCAGAGGAATTCTAGAACAGTGGAGCATCGGTAACGGTATCCCCAAAACATTGCGAGAAACGAAGACAAGTCCATTAAAAATATGGTAATTTAAATACATTATTGAAGTAAATTACCAAATATATTATGAGATAATTTCATGCCAAGTCAAGTCATATTGGATGGTTACAAGTATGTGCATGTGATGAAGAGAATCTTGGATATGAAAAGATCATGTGTATGTCTTTTAAATTAATTAATATATGTTCATATTATAACATCTTTATTCACTACGTTTAAGACTGTTAACAGGAGACATAACCACTATATAAAGACAAGAGCACCAAAATTCAAGGGTTTATGTGCAAAAGTCCAGAAGGCGACGTACCCCAATAAGGAATGAGACAGGGTACATCTAGAACGCGACAGAGTCTTTCAAAGGTCGCGATGGGTCAGTTAGAACAGACAGCCAGAACGTGATGCCAGACCCTGTCGCATTCAGAATGCGACAGGTTTCTCATCGTGATCAGCCCCTGAGAACATGGCCTATCGAGCCATCGTGTTCTCAGGTTCTATGCCTGAGCCCGAAAAAGAAATAGCTTGCCTTGGATTGCGGTCCAAGTTTCTCAAGCTTTGATATAGGGTAGTTTAAAATTTTAGATCTTGGTGTATAGATGATTAAAAATCGTGAATCCAATTTTAAACAGATCTAGACATGTAAGGAGACAAACAGTAAATAGGAACTAGGAAATAATCATGGTTCTAACATGTTTTGAACAAGATCTTTCACGAAGAATACAGAACAAGATACAGTGATAGAGAAAGAATTAATTCGAGTGGTATACTGAATGGAATTTGGGGAAAATGGTGGCAAATGATTCCTGACAACGAGCAGTATGTCCAGTAAAACTTTCGTGGCATGAGATCAAGTGTACTTAGAGATCTAAAATAAATATGAGGGTTCGGGGACATGATGATAACAGAACTTCAAAAATGAAGATCTCAAGATAGGGTTGATGAAAATTAGAGCAACTAGAGGGCTTTTGTTCCTGATGTTAGGAACATCCTACAGACGAGATTAATTAGGTTTAGCTTGTGAGAATACCTACCTTTGGGTCGATTTGTCTCCTAGGGCTTAGAACTTGAAGAACAGGTGGTAGATCTTGAGCAAGCCTTCTCCCCACGATTTCTCCCTACCTTTGGCCTCTGCTCCACGTCCAGCAAGCCTCAGCAACGCATTAGGGTCAACCATGAAGAGGTTGGGGTGTATTTAAGTCTTTAGTGTTTCCAATTCCTACTACAACTCTAATTCCTATTAAATTTCGAGTTTCCCTATTTCTTCCAACCTTCCAAGCTTGCCACCTCCTAATTGGGTTAGGTTGGGTTACAAATTCGTACCTAGCCACTTAGGGTAAGATTAGGAGTCCAATTCCTACCCATATTAACTATTTTAATGATTTAATAGCTCTTTCCATTTTAGGAAATATTAAAGATACGAATTTAGGATATTTTCTTTTATTCAACCTTTAAAAATCCCTATTTTGGCCCAATAACTTTTATAAGATCCATTTAGAAAAGCCCATTACTTCTTTTTGTTTAATGGGTTTTAATTAATTCCGTTTTCTTTATTTTTTTCAATTTATTTATTTATTAAAATACCGGGTTGCTACAGAGAGAGAGAGAGAGAGAGAGAGAGAGAGAGAGAGAGAGAGAGAGAGAGAGAGAGAGAGAGAGAGAGAGAGAGAGAGAGAGAGAGAGAGATGTAAGGGAGCAAGGAATGGGGTACTGTGGGGATGCAGGGGCATTGGGAGTGAGGTTGCGCCCCCTCCCAACCCATCATAGGACCATCTATGGCACACCTTTGTTTGATCAACATGTTTCTAAAACTATGATCCTTGCTTGCTGTTCGTCGCGAAGGTGTGGAGAGATGGAGGGTTCAAGAAGGTGAGGGGAGTGCCCACACCGGCCGGTGAGGAATGCAACTGCACTGCCATCTTGATGTTGATCATCCTCTCGACAGACACTGAAAGAAAATGTGCTAATAGAGAGTCACAATTCGGTCACTGTAGGCAGCAGTGACCAAATTGCGACCGAATAGGGATTGAAGCTGTCATTCAAGATAGATTGGTCACAATATTGAGACCAAAAAATTTTGGTCGCAATTTGATCTCAAAATTTTGGTCGCAATTTGGTCTCTATTTGAGACCGAATATGCTTAGTCTCTATTCATTCTGAAAACCAAGGACCAAATAAGATAGCGACCGAAATTATTTGGTCGCAAATATGGTCACAAAATTGAGACTAAATTTGTGACCAAAAAAGTTCAGTCTCAAAATGCAGAAGTCTATACATTCAACGACCGAAAAATTCGGTCACAAATTTGGTTTCAATTTTGTAACCAAATTTGTGATAGAAGATTTTTGGTAGTTGAATGTTATACTTTGAGATCAAGTATTCAGCCACAAATTCGATCATAAATATGAGATCGAGTACTCAGTCATAAATTTGGTCACAAGTCCCGTTCTGGTTCCCAAAGTTATTTTCGTTGGGCTTGTCAGTGTGGGTCTTGTAGAGGCCCAGTTTCGGTGTTCTTTTACTGGTTTAGTGTGTTTAAGCATGATGAAAGTTAACAACATGTGGATTTCATGGAATTACATAGATGACTGTTAATATGAGGTTAGTATGTGTTATATAAGTATGTTTTAATAAGTAATGTAAGTTGTTGAATAACATGTAAGGCATGTTCATGTAAGTAAGATGTAGATGGTTTATGACTGTAGCATTAATGGTTGTGGCGATGAGACTTGAAGGTTTGATTAATGACTAATCATGGATAGTGTGGTCTGTATAGAATGACGACAGTAGGGCAGTGACTTGTGGCATGTTATTTGTTCTATTCGGTCGTTTGTAGCATGCTCGTGGTTTGGGGATGGGCACCAGTAGATATACTGGCCCCCAGTTAGTCCTGCATTTTCAGTGCATCACTTTAGGGAGCTTTGACCAGAGTCCCTAGAGGTTCCAAGCATGGGTCTGTTGTAAGGCCCTCTAATTTTCCGTCGTATTATTTGTATCTATGTGTGAATATTTGTGCTTGTGTGTGTATGTACATATTTACGTACGTATTAATTAGTATAATTACGTATGCATGTGTTATATTAAATATAAATAATGTATGTATTGCATGATGATAGTGTGGATATAATACCATATACATATTGCATGTATATATGCTTGGTATGCATGGTTTTCTGCATAATTAGGGTTCTGGCCGAAGGCCACCTTGGCGTCAACCCTAGGCCGTTTAGGTGGTGTAAGCGTCCAGACCTGGACGCCAACACTAACTCCGGCGTCCAGCGATATGGATGCCAACTTCTCTGGCCTGCATGCGCAGCAGAGCTGCAAGCTTCTGAAACAAGGCATGGCCACCATTGGGGGGATGTCCCCCAACGGCTCTCAGGTTGTCAAATCGGTATGGTGAGTGGGTGAGGGGCTCTCCTTAACCCTGAACCCGAATTGGACTCTCCCACTCTTTCCTTCACCCTTGCAAGAGGAGAGAAGTGAGAAAGAAAAACCCTAGAGAAGCCTGTGAGAAAAACCCATTTTAGCACCCTCAAATCCGACCCCTTGGACCTTGATCTGGCGTCCCCCTGCTGCAAGGAGGTTGCTGGACCAACGAGGAAGGCTTCCCCGACATCCCCTCGGCGTGGAGATCATCCAGGAGCCCGAAGGAGAGATCGTTTGGAGGCACTTCTGCAACTTCTTGGGACTGCCCAAGGAGGTCTTAACCAAGCCATAAATCCCTTGCAGGAATTTTAGAAAGGCAAGTGACCTATCCTTGATGTCCCCTTATGAGTCTAGGATGGTTTTGTGATTTTTATGGATTTTTCCTTGAGTCCTAGACCCTCCAATTCACCCAAGATTCAGAGCTCGGGTCTGTGTTTCTGCACATACCTGGTTAGACAGCAAGGTCCTTGGACGTCTAGATCATCCTTGGCGTCCATCGACCATGCCGCTGACCCTGAGTCAGCGGCCAGAGACCACCGTCGAGTTCTTCTGGACAGAACAGTGAGCTGTTCTGTCCTTCTTATGCATTAATTTCGGTATGTTTTACGTGATGAGGATATATGGTAAACCTTATACTCTATGTATATTGTGCATTGTGGTGTGTGGATGAATGTGGTGTGTGTTGGTGGATGTGGGAAATGGTGTTCCTTAAACTTGTGAGCATGAAGTGTTGATTTTACAAATAGTTTTCCTGATTAGAATGTGTATGAATGCCATGGTTTTAGTCTAATCATGAAGATCAGTGGGTTAACATATGTGTTTAAAATTTTTGGTAATTTATCCATGCTTGTGTAATTTGTAAATAAATTTGGTTCGGTAAAATAAAAGCATGCAAGAATGATTTGTAGTGTTCAATCCATATATGTATGAATTAGGGAAATTTTGTGTTCTCAGTTCATGCATATGTGAATAGCTTATGTTTAAACAGCAAGTGGCTAATTTGCAAAATGTGTGAGACCCATGTTAACTTAAGTTGTTAATAGCATGCTAATTAGGCGTTTTATTTTCTGTAAATCCTATTTAGCTTAGAAAAATCTGAAAAATTGAGGGTATGACCTTGAACACGAAAACAGCATGTGGTTAAAATTTCAGGTCTTTTGGATCAACAAATAAAAAGTTATGTGTTTTCATGTGAAATGTGATAATTCGTGCATATGATCTTAATGTGATTAGATTTGTTTAAACCCAACATGATTAGTGTGTTTACTGTATGTTAAACCTTGAAATTCTGTAGTACCATGTTAGGAAAAAAAAACAGAGGTATTCATGTGAATGAGATGAAGTGTTATGTGTAAAACCAAGTGTAAAACGGTAAATATGTAAATGTGTAACTGTGCCAATGTGACACTGCTTCCGTAGAGGGCAGTGGAGCTGTATCAGGGAAAAGTCCCCTGAGAAAGTTCATTGTGTTAAGTGACCCTAAGGGCATTATGGGGAAATCCTGGAGGTGGACAAGTACCACTGGTTAGGGTGGAGACTTGTTCTCCCGGTCTGCGCAGTCCAAGAGTCGCCATTGGAATGCCTAGATGGCGTCTATGTGTAATGTGATGTGTATATGTCCTTCTTTGGTGGTTTGGACTATGTGTCACGGCACCTAAAAATGTGTAATGTGAAATGTGTAAGTGTATGTGTACATGTGTAAATGTGTAAGTGACAATGTGAATGTGTATGTGTAAAGTGTAACCATGTGAAAAGAGGAAACTAGTGTAAAGAAAAGTGTGAAATTCTAGATGTGTAAATGTGTTATTGAAACCCATGTGAGACTAAATCTGAAACCATGTGAATTCAGAAAACGCATGTTATTATTCTTATGTTTATGTGTGCAAAAATGTTTAGAGTTCATGTTAGGGACAACTAATGAATATGTGTGCAAATAGCATGATAGATTGTTCATATGATATGTTTTAAGCAATATTGTAATGTTTCATAGTCATGCCAGCCAAATCATGTGAAATCAGCAACCTCAAGCATGTGAAAAGGTTATGTATGTACTTAAGAACATGTGGAATCCATGCTATTTGTGTTTTCCGTCCATGTATGTAAAAGTTCATGTTGATAGCTCTCATGTTTGATTCTTTAATGATTAAAGTTCATGAGTAAATTGAATAGAGACCATGTGATAGGTGAAGTTTATTTTAGAAATCTGAAAGCATGAGTTATGTATAAAATTGTAGAATGTTCATGATAGGTTGAAAACTTGAAATGACTAGCATGCTATGTGTTGCTAATTGTAATGTGCATGTAGAAACCACTAGGACTTATAAGTGTATATCATGAGTAGTGTTGCTTGCTGAGTCCTTGGACTCACTCCTTGCTTCGGCGTACAGGTATAATTGGTGACACGGCCCATTGGAGGAGACGGTAGAGACGGATTTAGCTTCTTGGAACTTCTTATTTGTGTACATAGTATGTATTTGGAACATTGTATTAGAATATCATGATTATTATGTGGAGCTCTTAGTTCCTCATTGTTAATTGTGAAAATTCATGTATGGTTAATGTGGATGATGAATGAATGGAGATAGTTCTCTTTTACTTCCGCTACTCTGTTGTATATTCGCGTGTATCTCAGCTGTATATATCGTTTGGGTAAATGTCCCACTGTGGCAGCACTTGTTATACCGACGTGGGTTGGTATAACTGTACCGGTATAATGAGGGCCGTCACATCTGTAGCCTGTGTGGTCTGCAGTGTGGTGTTGATTGGTCTCCATAGTTCTTTGACTTACGTGGTGTTGTTATGGAGCTACATTGGACTGTTTGTCCGTGGCTGCAAGACTGGGAGAGATTTCTTGTGGTTTCTTGTCTAGAGTAGGTCCTAGACTAGCTACTCAGGTAACACAGTTTGAGTGGTGGCGTCGTACTTTCTGACTCAGGCTTTTCATAGTAGTAGTGATTACTTCGGTACATCTTACTAGTTGGTTGTTGAGCTATAATGAATTATGTTTATATTTATGTGATATATGTTGTAGGCCAATGAGCTTATGGTGAGGGCTTCGTGGTGTCTTAAGAAGGTGGTTTAGTGTTGACCTTCTTCCGATTAGTTGCGTAGTTTCTTTGATAATTGTGGTTCATGGTACTCTAGTAGTTAAGGTTATTGTTTAGCCATTTAGCTATCTTTAATTATGTACCTCTTGTGTTAACTGAGTTCATAAGGTAGTCCCTGTTATTTATGTTAATCTCTTGTTATTTCTTTAAATTGTTATAGTTGAGCTGACTAGTGTGGTTATGAGTTGTATCTACTTCTTGTTGTTACTCGTGGGTTTTGTGCATTGTTTTGGGGGTTTCCCTGCTAAGTCGATGACTTGTGAGGCTCATACCCCTACATGCTCTTTTTAGGTGTTTAGCAGTGAGTGTGGTTCTTGAGGGCGGACTTCTACTACCAGCAGTTGAGTGAGCTATTGCTCTTGTTGTACACCTTGAGGTATGCCCCAGATAGTGTACTTTTCTTTTAGACATGTAATAATATATTGAGACAATGTAATTTTATTAATATGTATGAGATAAGGTACTTTATCATGTATCTTTATATAGTGTGGTTGTCTTTTATATTCTTACTACACATGTGTGTGTGATATCCCTTGCAAGACTTCGGTCTATTCGCGAGATGCTAGTCTGGAGATGTAGTCTTTTTGAGTATAAATATCCAGGGTCGTTACAGTTGGTATCAGAGCAGAGTCCAGTTAGAATATGAAGAGACATTAAGATTACAATGTTCCAAAATATGATTTAATGTCCACTACTGGTAGTAAGTCCATAGGTTTTCGTGTGAGCTTTTGTGTATATGTGTTATGTTGTAATGTGTATTTGTGTTGATATGTTATGGAACTAGAATGAGGAACAATGGAAGTGAGAAATTATTGGGTTTATTATGATAATTAGATGAAATGGAAATGCTTTCTAAGGAAAGTGTGATGAAAAGTGATAATGTTTCCGAATAGTTAGCAGAGTCGGTGGGAATTGTGGTGTAGTGGTGCAATATTAATTGTTTAGGTATATACAGAGGTATTTGATATGGATTTAGCTGTGTACTGATGTTGTTGTAAAAGTGTGTTGTTGGTCATGAGTAATTGATTATAGAGGAGTGATAAGGGTGAAGCAGAGATGTGTGATGTGTTATAAGCAGTGTTGGCAGATACCGGCAAGGGTTTCGTTGATGAAATAATGTAGAGTTAAATTCAGATGATGTGTCACTAAATAAGGAAACAGTGATAGTAGATTTGATAAAGGTATTGTTTCTAGAAAGATGTGTCAGCATTAGAAAGATTTGTATATGGTTGATAAGAGTGCAGATTTGAGAATGATGTTAGTGTCAAAGTAATGTATAAGTGTTAGAAAGCTTTGCACAAGGTTGATAAAGAAATATGCAGATGTACGTAGCACAGTGAGAGAGGAACCCAATGATGCAGATTATTATTATTATTATTATTTTGGCAAAAGCGGTCCTCAGGGTCATGGTCTGGGAGAGTGCACCCTCCCCCAGGGGGGAGAATGGACCCACTCCACCAAAAAAGAGCCTGAGCCGAAATTATATTATAAAATGAAGAAGAAAAGTACATGGAAAATAAGTAGTCATATGGACCGAACATGGAAGAGACTTGTTCTGTCGAAGACAATTGGACCTTTACACAGATGAGGGATGCCACCATGGCCCCAAAAAACCTGGTTTTCCTTTGTCAAAATTCCATGGTTGGCTAAGGAATCCGCCACTTGGTTACATTCACGGAACACATGGTTTAACATGAAAGATTCCCTCTGAACCAATGCATCAGCAACCCGCCACCAACGATAGGCATACCACGAAGGACATCTTCTAGACTTGAAGGAATTAGCTAATGTTAAGGAGTCAGAGTTAACCATTGAAAGCCGAATCCCAATGTTATCTGCCAGACGGAGACCATCGCAGAGGGCTCTAAGTTCAGCAGTCATGCTATTGCCAGGGCCATAGAAATGTGCAAAAGCTACTAAAACTGAACCTTTGCTATCCCGGATGCATCCACCTTCTCCACAATCACCAGGGTTACCCTTACTAGTGCCATCCACGTTCAAACAATAATCTACTATAGGAGGAATCCAACGGATGAGCTTCAGTTGCTTAAGAGAGTGCTTAGGAGAAAAAGCATACCACTGCAGAACCTTCAATTCATCCGAGGAGGGCGCTTCCTTGAACTGAACATTGACAAGTGAATGGGCACCATAGCTTGATATTATTTATTGTTGTCCCAGTAGAAATATTTTTAGAATCAAATCTTGCACCACATCTCCCCTTCCAGATTTCCCAAAGCATGAGGAGAAAGCAGTGAATGGAAATGAAACCAAAAGGAGCAGAACTATTCGTTGCAGTTAATAGACTCCATATCCTAACCATAATATGACTATGGAGGTTAACCTTAGAGTTGCAAAGAGGGAGAAACTAGTTCCAGAGGGAGGAGGCCAACGCGCCATTGATGAATAGATGGTTGTAATCCTCAATACTTGGAGATGAGCAACAAGAACAACATGAAGGCATTGAATTCCACATTCAGCAATCCTTTGATCGACCGGGACAGCTCTATTAATAAGCTTCGAACAAAACACCGAAGCTCTTCTATTAAAGCAACTATGCCAGATTTTTTTCAGAACTGTTCTCTTAACACCCACTGAGCGAACCAGATTATAAGCAGATTTTACAGAAAAGGAACCATCTTGAGCAGGGCCCCAGATATATTTATCACTATCCTCACTTAGAACAACCCCTGGAAAATGTTACTGGGGAGAAGGCTTCTGATTGGGTGATTAGCTTTAGTGATGACCTCTCGAAGAGTGATTTTATTCCCCTCATAAGGAGAGGTAAGCTGATCAGCAAGAGGCCCAGCCCCAAGCCAGACATCCAATAATACATCAATATTATAACCATTTCCATGCACCCACCTAGTGTGGTCTTGGACAAGCTGGTCAGCCACAGACCAAACCTTGGATGAGATGCCCAGGATGCCCATGATCCTTGAATTCCCAGCCAAGAGAAAGCGACTTCTAGCGTACTGAGGCCATAGAGAGGAGCCATGGTAAACATTCCAAATATATTTCACCGCCAAAGCCATTTAAACCTATTTAATGTTATGAACGCCCATACCACCTTCATCTATAGGGCGCTGAATGTTAGGCCAAGCAACCCAATGGCACCTTCTCATACGATCAGTACCATCCAAAAAAAAATTAGCACAAGTTCTATCAATGTAATTTAGGATACTAATTGGAATAGAGGAAGAAGCAGCCAAGTAAACCGGAATGGAAGCCAGAACCGAGTTGATCAAAGTTGCTCTCCCAGCTTGCGATATAAATCTGGGCTTCTAAGAGGCCATTTTGCCATTAATTTTCTGAATGAGGAGGTGAAAATCAGAAGCAAGGACTCTTCCTGGATGCAACGGAACTCCAAGGTAGATAAGCGACCCTCTTTGCCTACTGAAACCAGTCACCTCTTTAATCCTATTAACCGCCTGAGTAGAAGCCTTTCCTGAGATCATGAAACTGCTCTTTACTGCTTTTATTTCCTGACCTGAGGAAGAAGAGTATCTATTGAGGAACTCTATCAATCTATTCACATTACAAATCCCTCCATTAAGAAAGATTAGAGTATCATCTGCATATAGGAGATGGGAGATCAACGAAAAAACTCTCGGGCCCGCATAAGGGTGAAGATAACCCACTTGGACCAGATGTTTGATGCCTTTGCTGAGAGCTTCTTCCATGATGATGAAAAGAGCTGGGGCAAGAGGATCCCCTTGTCTGAGACCCCGGGTAGAATGGAAATATCCAGTAGGCGAGCCATTGAAGAGAATAGAAAACCAACAGTTACTGATCAACATACCAATATGAGATATAAATCTGTTAGAAAAAACAAATTTACCCAGCACCGCAAAGAGGAAGTTCCACTTCACGCTGTCATAAGCTTTCTTAACATCAAGTTTGAACAGCACATTGTGACCTCTGACCCTTGTTGGGATGAGATCTTTGAGGGTTTTAGAGGATATGTATTAAGTAAGCACATAAGGATTTATTGTAAGGAATCGATCAGAGCGCAGTGGAAACACGATTCCCTCCATTTGATATCGTTGCCGGCGGTCGGAATCGGTCGAAAAATGGAAAACCCGCGTGGGAAGATCCGATCCTTACCTTTGCGGAGTTGCGAAACTCCATAATCTAGGGAGAAGGTAACACTGGAGGCACTGGTGCTTCAAGCCGTTCAAGTCTCCGGCCTCTAGATGTATCTACGCAAGCTCCAGACGTAGACGGGATCTCCTCGGTCTCCATGCGTCTCCCAGATCTCAGCTCCACTATGTGCCAGAGAGAGAGGTGGGGCACCCTAGGAGAGAGAGAGGAGGAGGCGGCCAGAGAGGACCCTGGAGCTTGGCCCAGGGTTTGACTCTCCACGTGCATATATAGACTCTGCGATTTTTCACAAAAACCCAGTTAATGTCTATAATGGTCATCCTGCCCAGTCTGCTCAGAACTCTATTGCATGTGACCCTCTAGGCCCAAGTGCTAGTCCAGTTTTCAGCCCATTAAGTCCAATAACTCTTTATTGACTTACTGTAATTAATTAATATCTCATATTAATTAATTACACAATCAATTATCATCTCACGATAATTGACCGGCTTCCAATCAAGTTGGGTGCCAAGTAACACCACTTGATCCTAGAAAGAATTTGGGTTCAGCAACCCAATCAAGGAACCCTTTCTGTCAACAGTTACCATGTGACTATAGTTCTTTGCTCGTACAATGCTCCCAAGAGCACTCAGGCATCTTTCCCTAGAGCATTCACTCTCTTATTACTGAGAGCGAGTGATCCCATATTGACCACACAATCACCTTCGAAGGTATTCCGCCAGATCTGAACACTTAACTGATTAAGACCTTATGGCTAGAGATCTATGAGTTAAGGTCAAAACCCAGAAGTCCACCAACAAGGTGTCCTTGGTGTCTCAGGTCTAAGGACCAATCACGCCACTGTGACAATGAATCTAGCTGGTTGACAGTTAGGTAATATTACCATCCAGCGATTCATAACGGATCAGTTCAGTGAACTCATTCTCCAATGAGCACCTACAAATTCACCTTAGTGTCTCCACACAAGTGACTATGAGTTCAGTCTCCCTTATCATATGAGCAGGTGCAACCTGTACTAGCCTAACTGGATATCCGATGTCCTTCTCGAATATCCTCCGACTAGGAACAATTAAGAATATGCGTTTAAAGGGCATTAATCCCATTATTATGATCTCAGCATAATTAATATCCATTGCGCATATTCATGGACTTCATAATGAAACGATAAATGAATTACACATAATGAATATAAAAGCCTTATTATTATTATTAAAGAACAAGATTATACAAGTTATGATTGGCTTGGGGACAACTATAACTAACAATCTCCCACTTGGACTAAAGCCAATCACCTTTATGTCTTAAACCCATAGACTCTAGGTGGCGCTCAAACACAATTTGAGTCAAAGGCTTCGTCAGTGGATCTGCAATGTTGTCGACTGAAGGAACTCTTTCCACCAGTACATCTCTTCTAGTGATAATCTCCCTGATCAGGTGAAATCGCCTCAGAATGTGCTTTGACTTCTGATGAGACCGCGACTCTTTCGCTTGCACAATAGCCCTAGTGTTGTCACACAGCAATGGGATCAGATCAGAGTCACCCGGCACCACACCAAGGTCGGTGATGAACTTCTTCATCCATACTGCCTCCTTGGCGGCTTCAGCTGTAGCAGTGTACTCAGCTTCTATCGTCGAGTCTGCAGTGGTTTCTTGCTTGGAACTCTTCCAGCTCACTGCACCTTCGTTTAAGGTGAACACAAATTCAGATGTAGACTTGATATCATCTGGATCTGACTGGAAACTCGAGTCAATATATGCCTGAAGATTCAAGTCCCCTCCTCCATGAACCATAAATATATCTTTAGTCCTTCTCAAGTACTTAAGGATACATTTCACTGCCATCCAGTGTGTTTCACCTAGATTTGCCTAATATCTGCTCGTAACACTTAGAGCAAATACCACATCAGACCTTGTACATAGCATAGCATACATGATAGACCCTATAGCCGAGGCATAGGGGACTCTATCCATGACTGCCCTCTCTTCAGGAGTCTTAGGAGACTACTCCTTAGAGAGATTAATTCCATGTCTCATTGGTATGAGACCTCTCTTGGAATTTTCCATGCCAAACCTTTTGACAATGGTATCTATGTACATGGATTGGGTCAAGCCAAGCATCCTCTTGGATTATCTCTATAGATACGTACTCCCAATACGTAGGATGCTTCCCCCAAATCCTTCATGGAGAAGTTCTTTGACAACCATATCTTTACTGATGATAACATCTCTACATCATTCCCAATGAGCAAGATGTCATCAACATAAAGTATGAGAAAAGTGATAGCACTCCCACTGATTTTCTTATACACACATGGTTCATCTTCATTCTTAATGAAGTCATAAGATTTGATAGCCTCATCAAACCTTATGTTCCAATTTCGGGAAGCTTGTTTCAATCCATATATGGACCTTTGAAGCTTGCATACTTTATCTGGACATTCTTTGGATGTAAAACCCTCAGGCTGTATCATATACACTTCTTCCTCAATGTTTTCATTGAGTAAAGCAGTTTTTACATCCATCTGCCAGATCTCGTAATCAAAGTATGCAGCAAGGGCGAGAAGAATTCTGATCGACTTTATCATAGCAATTGGTGAGAAAGTTTCATCATAGTCAATTCCTTGCTTTTGACGATACCCCTTTGCTACCAATCTTGCCTTATAGGTGTCGATCTGTCCATCTGCACCGATCTTTCTCTTAAAGATCCACTTGCACCCAATAGGTACAATACCTTCAGGCAAGTCTACCAAGTTCCAAACTTGGTTGGTGTACATGGACTGCATCTCAGAATTCATAGCATCTCGCCATTTCCCTGACTGAGGACTATCAATAGCCTCTTGGTAGGTCTTTGGATCATCATCCTCATTATAAGACATGCCTTCACTGATATGTCCAACATATCTTTCAGGCTGTCTAGGTACTCTACCAGACCTACGCTGAACGTGTGTATATTCCTGATCAGGTTCCAGAACCGATGTTTCATCTGGTGGACTTTGCACAGCTTGTGGATCTAGAACCTCTTCTAGATCTACCTTACTCCCACTGTCCTCCTGGGTAAGGTACTCCTCTTCCAAGAAGACAGCTCTCCTGGCGACAAACACTCTTTGTTCACCAGGATGGTAAAAGTAGTACCCAAACGTTTCTTTTGGGCATCCAACAAACCTGCACTTATCGGTTCTGGATTCCAGTTTATCTGGGTCGTGTCTCTTCACATGGGCAGGACAGCCCCAGACTTTAACATGTTTAAAATTAGGCTTTCTACCCTTCCATATCTCATATGGAGTAGAAGACATAGATTTACTGGAAACCCTGTTCAGAAGATATGTTGCTGACTCTAGCGCATATCCCCATAGGGAAACTAGTAACTGTGAACGGCTCATCATAGATCGTACCATCTCTAACAAGGTGTGATTCCTCCTTTTCGATACACCATTCATCTGCGGTGTATAGGGAGGAGTCCATTGAGAAAGGATACCATTGTCCTTTAAGAATTGTGTGAACTCTGTACTCAAGTATTCACCTCCTCGGTCTAACCGTAGGGTTTTAATGCACTTTCCAGTTTGCTTCTCAACTTCATTTTTAAATTCCTAAAACTTCTCAAAAGCTTCAGACTTGTACTTCATTGAGTAAACAAATCCGAACCTTGAGCAGTCATCTGTGAATGTAATGAAGTATGAGTAGCCACCCTTGGCTCGGGTAGACATTGGACCACATACACTCGAGTGTATTAGTTCCAATATGTCCTTGGCCCTATCTCCATGTCCACTAAATGGAGATTTGGTCAACTTACCCATTAAACAGGATTCATAAGTTGCATATGATTCATAATCAAATTGATCAAAGTATCCATTCTTATGCAACTTTTGAAGCCTATTCTCGCCAATGTGACCAAGCCTACAATGCCATAAGTAGGCAGTGTTCACACTATTCTTACTTCTCTTAGGAGAAACATCAACATGGAGATTTGCATAAGAAACATCAAGTAGATACAAACCATTCACCAAATTTGCTAAAGCAACTAGTTTATTTCTCAAATAAACTGAACAACTATTGTTCTCAATGGTAAACTTGTATCCAATTCTGTCTAAATAAGAAACAGAAACAATGTTCTTAATAATGCTAGGCACAAAGTAGCAGTCATCTAATAAAAGTAAATCTCCTGAGGGTAACTTGAGCTTCACTGTCCCCACAGTATGTGCAGCAACACTTGCACCGTTTCCAAGCCTCAAGTTCACCTCGCCCTTGCTCAGCTTCCTTCTACTTGTCAACACCTGCACATCATTGCAGACATGAGAGGCACATCCAGTGTCTAAAACCCAAGATGTAGAATCTTTAACAGACAAGTGAAGATCTATCATATAGATACCTGAAGCTTCGCCAAGCTTCTGCTTCTCCTGAGCCTTCATTACAAGGTAGTCCTAGCAATTTCTTTTCCAGTGTCCCTTTTTCTTGCAGTGGAAGAACTCACCCTTTTCTTCTCCTTTGCTTATGTCCTTCTTTCGTTTTTGCTTGGACTGCTTCTTTGCATTGCCTTTCTTAAAGGCTTGCACTACTCTCCTCTTCTTGTTGGACTTTCCAACCATGAGAACAGTGGGCTTTTCCTTCTTAAGGTTGCCCTCAGCAGTCTTTATCATGTTGAGCATCTCAGCTAAACTCACCTAAATCTTGTTCATTGTAAAGTTCACAATGAACTGGGAATATGAATCTGGAAGTGACTGGAGAATGTGGTCCGTGCTTAGTTCCTTGTCAAGAGGAAAACCAAGCCCCTCGAGCCTCTCAATCCACTCTATCATCTTCAGCACATGAGTCTATACTGAAGACCCCTCTGCCATGCGAGCTCTGAGCAGGGCTTTGGATATCTCATATCTCTCTACCCTGCTCTGCTCTTCAAAGAGCTCCTGCAAGTGCTACATGATGGATCTAGCATCCATATTCTCATGCTGCCCTTGCAACTCATTGCTCATTGAGGCAAGCATGTAGCATTGGGCCAGAGTGGAATCCTCCTTCCACTTCGCAAATTCAAGCGTTTCCTCTTCAGGTGCATCTAGGGGTGGTTCAGCAGGGATCTCACCCTCTAGGACATAGGCAATGCGCTCAGACCTGAGGGCAATCTTCATGTTCCTGAGCCAATCTGAGTAGTTCGGGCCTGTCAATTTATTGGCATCCAGTATGCCTCGGAGTGGGTTACTTGACGACATTTTTGCCTATAAAGAAAATGTAAACACAATTAGCAGATGTTCATAATAATAATTAAATCTAGATTAGGACTTTAATGAAGATTAACTCCCACTATTTTTCGACAGACTGTATAACCCTCATATATACATAATGGGAGATGTCGACGGTCTCCTAATCGGGATCGAAATCTTACAGGCTCATAGCATGATCTAGTGGATAGCACAACAAACCATACTATGATCTGAAAGCGGTCAACTCTTGACACTTGCAACTCTTGCAATATCTGATCTTATTTCGGCCCCTAAACTTTAATGATCTTGTGGATAGCACAACAAGCCATTAAATCCAGTCTAAGCAATACCATCATTACGTAACGAGCATAGATTCGGATGTGGCCCTTGTGGATAGCACAACAAAGCTACATCGTTCCTCTACCCCATTTAAGGCATCACCATGCCATAGTTTTAGTCTGTCATCAGATTTGGCAAGCCTTGTGGATAGCACAACAAACTTTCCCACTCTAATGGCAATCCTAAAACTATAATGATGGAGGGCCACGTAATTCATTCTAAATGATTACGTTACGGCTTAAAGTTTGAACGAGGAGGGATTTTATCATATTTTATCTTGGTCTCAATATCTGCGTGCTATTGATATATAGAATTTGGAATATCATATATATTTAATTATATATATCATAGCACATTCCACACATATCACATATATGAAGAAAAATGATGGATGATCATGGACTTTAACCTAGAGTGGCATTACCAGAGCCAGTTGGTAATCCACATTTATGGCAAACATATGGCAGCCCCGCATCATATGCACTTGCTTGATGTGACTCTCTCTCCAGGAAGGCCGTGCATGGTACCCTCCTCCATCTCTGCCAATCCGCTTCTTAATATTACAAGTATCATTTAAATTAGACTCGCAGGCCCATAAATATACATCAGATAATAATAAGAAACCTTGAACAAGTCAAGGGGAGTACATGACACGAGGGAGATAGAATGTACAACCCGGATTTAATAAAGGGAGAGAGGGAGGATCATAGTCCTCATAAATTACATCACATGCCATAAACCATAACAATCATCACATGAAATCTAGGTCCATGATTATCCATCCACACATCAACACATCACATGCATTAACAAGCAATTATCACATAATTACTCCTGAAATAATTTTATTTCAAAAATATACTAATTATATTTTGAAAACCATTTAACTAAATAATTTAGCTAATATAGAAAAACATCTAATCAACATTAGATGAATGCCATTCACCGTTACTGCATGAATCCACCAAAATTTACTGTTAATTAATTTAATGAGAATCACATTCTCAAACTAATTAATATGCATTAATTAGATAAGAGGAAATAACTAAAACAATTTTAGAATTCCCCTTAAACTAATTGAACATTGGGTCAAACATCTGAAAATTAATTTGCAGAGAGCTAAAACAATTTTAAAACTCCTAAAAATAATTTTCATAATTTTCTGGAATTTTTAAGAATTTTTTTTCTGGCTTTTAAACACTTAAAATAAATGTTTTTGGCCCGATCGGATCCGGCGCGGGCCGGATCTGCCCGCGGGCAGACCCGCGGGGGTCCCGCGCGGGGTCACCCCTCCGCCCGAGCCGCCGCCGCCCCTGGCGCAGGGCTAGAGAGGGGCGACCCGCTGGCCCCGCGCCGCCTCCGGCGGCCGCGCTCAGTGCCAGAGACGCCGGCGGTCGCTTGCCAAGGCCCCAAAAGCCCAGAAAAAACCCGAAAAACCCCAAAATCTGCAGAAATCGCCCCCCATCTTGGACTGTCCAAGAAGATGAAAACAGCATGGCGGCGGCATCTTGCAGAGGGCAGTGTAACCTTTACAGAGGGTCAAACGACATCACAAAGGGTTCTTCGCGATGCCCTTGGTACCAGAAACAACTTCCATGTACCAAACAGGAAGTGCACATCCCATGTGCGACCCAAGAACGTAGCAAATATGGGGATTCATGCAGGACACGAATCGACAAAAACACACGAAATAACGTTCATATGGCACCGATTCCGACCGAGCTAGCAGCCTGGCTCTAATACCACTGTAAGGAATCGATCAGAGCGCAGCGGAAACATGATTCCCTCCATTTGATATCGTTTCCGGTGGTCGGAATCGATCGAAAAATGGAAAACCCGCACGGGAAGATCCGATCTTTACCTTTGCGGAGTTGCAAAACTCCCTAATCTGGGGAGAAGGTAACACTGGAGGCACTGGTGCTTCAAGCCATTCAAGTGTCCGGCCTCTAGACGTATCCACGCGAGCTCTAGACGCAGAAGGGATCTCCTCGGTCTCCACACGTCTCTCGGATCTCAACTCCACCATGTGCCAGAGAGAGAGGTGGGGTGCCCTAGGAGAGAGAGAGGAGGAGGCGGCCAGAGAGGACCCTGGAGCTTGGCCCAGGGTTTGACTCTCCACGTGCATATATAGACTCTGCATTTTTTCACAAAAACCCAGTTAATGTCTATAATGGTCATGTTGCCCAGTCTGCTCAGAACTCTATTGCGTGTGACCCTCTAGGCCCAAGTGCTAGTCCAGTTTTCAGCCCATTAAGTCCAATAACTCTTTATTGACTTACTGCAATTAATTAATATCTCATATTAATTAATTACACAATCAATTATCGTCTCACGATAATTGACCGGGCTTCTAATCAAGTTGGGTGCCAAGCAACACCACTTGATCCCGGAAAGCATTGGGGTTCAGCAACCCAATCAAGGAACCCTTTCTATCAATAGTTACCACGTGACTATAGTTCTTCGCTCGTACAATGCTCCCGAGCGCACTTAGGGTATGGTCAACTGTCAAACCCTAATATGTGCACTCACTTGGTTTAGATTCCGCATAGCAATATCAGAAAACTCATTTTCTGATAAGTAGTCTTGCCCTGGCTAGGGACTATCAGGCATCTTTCCTTAGAGCATTCACTCTCTTATTACCGAGAGCGAGTGATCCCATATTGACCACACAATCACCATCGAAGGTATTCCACCAGATCTGAACCCTTAACTGATTAAGACTACATGGCTAGAGATCTATGAGTTAAGGTCAAAACCCAGAAGTCCACCAACAAGGTGTCCTTGGTGTCTAAAGTCTAAGGACCAATCACGCCACTGTGACAATGAATCTAGCAGGTTGACAGTTAGGTAATATTACCATCAAGCGATTCATAACGGATCAGTTCAGTGAACTCATTCTCCAATGAGCACCTACAGATTCACCTTAGTGTCTCCACACAAGTGACTATGAGATCAGTCACCCTTATCATATGAGCAGGTGCAACCTGTACTAGTCTAACCGGATATCCGATGTCATTCTCGAATATCCTCCGACTAGGAACAATTAAGAATATGCGTTTAAAGGATATTAATCTCATTGTTATGATCTCATCATAATTAATATCCATTGCGCATATTCATGGACTTCATAATGAAACGATAAACGAATTACACATAATGAATATAAAAACCTTATTATTATTATTAAAGAACATGATTGTACAAGTTATGATTGGCTTGAGGACACTTATAACTAACATTTATAGGTAATTAGTGGAAAGGTTGGTTGTAAAGATTGTAGTGTCAAAATATGGTTAATGATAATTAACAGTGTTGTGCAGCGTGTAATAATGGTTGAGGTATGACAACAAATTATGTTTTAGAGGAAAATGTTATGTTAGATAAAGCAGGCTGAAGTATTATGAAGAACAATATGATTTCAGAAATGTAAGATTTAAGATTTGTTGGTAAAGAAGATGAAGCAGAAAGAGGTAAGTTAGTTCAGAAATCGATAATGGATGTCAGTTTTAGCAAAATGAGGAAAGATGTGTTAGAAAAATAAGAGTTACAATTAAGGTTAGTGGAGTTTGTGTCTGCCTAAAGGAATATTACTGTTAGTGATCATTTTGCAATGGCAGTGTTATCAGTGGTTCAGAATAAAGCAAATATAGTAGAATAATTGAAAGATAGACATAGATTAAATTGTTGGATCGAGATGGCACTAAAGTTGTCCTAGAGGGGGGTGAATAGGATTTCTTGCGTTTTAAAAATTTATCTGAAAGATAGATAACACTAAATGGAGTTGTTAGTACTTAGTGGTGTGTGTGTGAAACAAGTGAAAACTTGGTGGAAATAATCACACAAAAGCACAAGAGAATTTATCCTAGTTCGACCCTTCCCACATGGAAGTCCTATGTCCAGTCCCTAAGCAACCACTTGGGATTTCACTAACTGTCAAGCGCACTTGGCCTTCTCTCAACTGAGAGGTAATGCAACTACTTGCAGACCAGCAAGTCTTCCCTTTACCAAGGGGTACAAGACCACCTACACCTGTACGTCTTCCCTTCACAAGAGGGGCACTGTAGGGTACAAACCCCTTGGGTTATCTTACACAGAAGTGAGAATACTTGTGTGTCTGCTCAACAACAATGAGCAAACACAAAGAATCAGAAAGAGAAACAAATGAAAATAGATCTCAAACTCTTTCTGAAACAAAGAGGTGGAATGAGAAGATCTAAAATGTAGTAAGCCACCAAGGAAGAAGACTTCTAAACGCCAATGGAGAGCATGCAAGTCGAAGACTGAAGAGTGGCTCTCTTTCCCTTTTCAGTGGCTCTTCTAGCTTTCTAATTTGAATGGAATGTAAGCTTCTATCTCTATGTCTTCTATCTTCTTCTATGCATCCATCTGTGTATCTCTGTTTTGTAATTCAAGCTTCAGCTTCTATATATGGGCTTCAAAAAAGCTTCATCTTCCTGTTTGAATATGTCCGTTGGAGACTAGCCATTTGAAGGAGATAGCCATTTGAGCTTTTGACATCTGGAGATTGCTTGAGATGACCATCAGTCTTTTAGTTCAAAGAGTCTCAAAATCTTCAAGATAGATAGCTTCATTAATGTTCTACAAGCTCCATCCCCATGACTGAAAGCTTGAGCAAGCACTTCAGTGGGTAGCTGCGCATCTGAAAACATTATAAAAAGGCATAGATACCTCCATACCTTGGAGGTTGGTGAGATAGAAATATAAAGTACAAATTAGTTCAGTCAGACATGTTCAGGGCATTTAAGGTTTGGACAGATAGTTGTATGAGGAATACATAATCTCTTCCTGAAAGTCATGGTGTTTCTGACAGTGGTAGGTGAGCTTCTGACAGATAGCCCATGCTGCTTATACCTACCATCGCATTAAAACCTTAGATCTTATGTCAAACAAGAATGGATTTTAAAGATATTTTGAATGAGAGGATAATTATTTTTCCCACCAAAAGGATATTTGAATATTTTATGATGTCAAAAAAATACTTATTAGACTCATCAAAGACATTCATGTATAAACGACATTTCATTATGAATAATGAAAACTTATAAGGAAATCAAGATAATGAAATATTAAGTTCTGTGATGAAAGACAAGAACAAAAAGATTATCTAAGTACAAGTATACATAAGTTGATATGAGATACTTCGACTTTAAAGAAGTCGGAGTCAAAAACATACATATAGTCCAACTATATAGAAGTCGTAGTGAGACATTAGATTGATACAAGACTTCGACTTTTATGGAGTCGGAGTGCTAGCAAAAGAATAACATACTTCGACTTATCTGAAGTTGGAGTGAGTCCGACTTCGACTTTCAAGGAGTCGGAGTAAGGCTCAAGACAACAAAGACTTCGACTTATCTGAAGTCGGAGTGAGTCCGACTTCGACTTTCAAGGAGTCGGAGTAAGGCTTAGATAACCAATCGGAACAGACTTCGACTTTTGGGATGTCGGAGTCAAGCCATACTTCGACTTCTCTAGAGTCGGAGTACTACCAATTTGTTCAACAATCGAAGCAGTACTTCGACTCTTCTGGAGTCAGAGTCAGGAGTTGGAGTCAGTGGTATATATAGTATACGCTGTGGACTTAGAGATTTTATGTTCCAGTGTTGATACTTAGATTCTGTGTAAGCATAAATTTTGGCTAAGATATATTACAGTAATATATTTGAAAGCCTTTGTATTTGCATATTAATTTTCATAAATGGTAATAGAAAATATAAAAGGTTTTGTCATAGCAAAAAATATTATGATAAATGTTTAGCAATATTTTTAGGGATAGTTGCTCAACATAAATGTGTATTAATGAAAATTTCAGATTTTGTGAAGCTTATGTAGTTTTAATGGAAATAAATATTTTAAATTTTTATAAAAAATAGTTCAATTTCAATAAAGGTAAAGTATCAGTTGGTATTAATCAGCTAGCGCAAATTGTGAAGTAGTAGTAAGTAGCGGAGGAAAAGAAAGAGCAGATTATTTTGTGTCGTGAATTAAGCTATTGATTTTTGAGATTGGCAGTAGTTCAGTGAAAGACATCTGTGTGATAAAGGAGGATTATAGTTATGAATTAAAAGATTTGACACGTACAATGGAATCTAGTAGAAAAAGAGATAATCAGGGGAATTGTTTTGCAGAGGAAAGATACTATGTAGCCTAGTTATTTGTCATTTGAAGTCTGAGCAGTATGGGTTAGAAAGAGGAAATGGTAGGAGATATAAGGATTATAGCTGGATAGTTAAGGCAATGCTCAGGAAGAATATTTAGAGTTCAGAGTAGATAAGGGGTTTGAATGAAAGTGTTCTCCAGTAAGCACATACTTAGTGTTTGGTTTAAGAGCAGAAATGGATCAATTAGAAATCAGTAAACAAATAAAGGTAGTTCTAGACTCAGTAGATAGAGTATTATTGGTCTTCTCAATTCAACTCAGTTTTGGCATTATATAGTGGCAAGGAAGGGAATAGGTTTATTAGAATGTGGAAGTAACAGAACTAGAAGAAAAAAGTAAGTAGCATGTAAGATTTGGGATTTTGAAGTCAGTGGAATGTACATATAAGGAAGGTATGGGCAATCGAGTAGTGAATGACTTTGAGTAATCAATAGGTAGTTGAAGCAGTTTGGCTAGATGGGTAAAAGAGTACTTATACTGTGGTTCGGTTAGTTGGTTAAATGAGAAGAAAGTATAATGTTTTAGCAAGGGCAGTAAATGATAGAATACAATCGTTTTGCATATAACATTGAGAAGGTAATATGTTAAACGAATTGAAGCAGTATAGATGAAAGAAATATTTCGGAAGATTATGGATTTAGTTTGATTTATCAGTTAAAGAGCAGAGGGTACATTATGATATATTTGGTAGAAAGAGGAAGCTTGTATAAGATTTGAGTGTGATGATCAAAAAGTAAGGAAGAGCAGAGTGTGGCAATCATGATACAATAAGATGCAAAATTCGAACATGTAATGCAAATGAAATTGAGATAGAGCAGAGAAGTTAAAAAAAAAGTCTAACAAGTAAGATGTTTTCTTTTAGTAATTGTTGACTGAGCACCAAGATTTTGGTAATTGAGTAGAAAGGTAACTCAGATTCAGCCAGAGTAAAAGTAGTACTAAAATGGAAATAATTGAAGGCAATAGTGGATGTTAATTAAAGAATTTTTCAAGGTCAGCAGAGTATTGTAGGAAGAATTAGTTTTGATCAGAGTGGCACAGAGGAAGCTTGGTAGCTCTATAACCCCTAGGTCGCAGAATGGCAGTAGCAGTAGTAGCATGATTACGTGAAAGAAGTTAAAGTTTTTGGTAGAAATTAGTTAAAGAAGCAGTATTTTCCCAATAGAATTTGAGTTAAGTCAACATAAATAGATAGAAGAATATGATTTCAGAATTTATATGTCAATCATTGTTGATGTATAGAACAAAACAACAGTTTTAAGTTAGATGGTAATTCCAGAATGAAAGTTATATAGAAAAGTGGCAGGCAGCTCTAGTAGCCAAAAGAAAATGTGTTTAGTTGATCTAATTGATAGTAGAGTAGAATATCAGAAAGAAATAAGTAGATATGAAGTATTAACAAGAGGGAGATGTTATAAGTTGGCAGTGGAAGAGCGCACACAGTTGTTAATATGAAGAACAAATTAGTATGTAGATGTAGAGAAAAATTCAGATATGATATTTGGTTTTCTTTAAAGGAATTGTTAGCTTAGGTTATGTATGGAAATCAACTTTAATTCAAGATAGCAGTGTTGCACGGATAATTTAATGGTGGAAACAATCAAGCAAAATGTGATGTGTAGGGATGCAATGGACAACTAAGAGGGAATGGGTGAATTGTTAATAGCACAATAAAAATTCTTATACACAGAATAGATTAGACGAAATTAATCAAACCTATTATGTGATATGCACAGCGGAATAAAATAAGTATATAGATGAAACCAACTATCTTAACGTGCGAAGAACGGAGGTAGAAGATATAGATGAAACCACATATGCACGCAAGATTTATAGTGGTTCAGCAAACACACCCAAGTGTGTGCCTATGTCCACTACCCGACACCCCTGTGAGGATTTCCACTAGCTTGTTTCCCAGGTACAAGCGAAAATCCACACACACGGTTGTTTACGGGGACAACATAAGCCCAACCTCATTTCTCGGGGCGAGACAACCTAGCGTGTATGCCCGCACGCACTACACACCAACAAACAACGTGCTAACATCTGAGCACACACACATAGAGATATGTTTAGGGTTCAATAAAGAACAAATGAAAATGTGGACAAGAGGACAATAATCTAAACAGTAAGGTGTAGAGTTCTCCTGTCAAAAAGAGTTGGGACTTTGTGTTCGTCTTTGCCCGACGATGTACAGAGTAAAACTGGCCAATGTAGAAAGCTTCAGAATAGATCCTTGCAAGAAACAACATGTAGTCGACACCTTTTTTATGAAGAACACCTTTTAGGTGCGTCTAAAAGGCTTCTGAATGTTGAAGACTCGTTCTTCTGGCTTCTACACTTTTTGAGCATTTGTTGGCTCTTCCTAGGGCTTCACAATCCTCCTTTGAACTCTAAGGTACGAAGCAACCTTCTTGGAGGCATGTTCTCTTCTTTCAAAACACGAGAACATGTTGTATTTATAATCCCAAAGTGTCTTTGTATGTTCGGAAAGAGTTGGATCTTCATAGGACTCTATTTAAGAAAGTTCGTATATATAAACATTAGAATTAGTCGACCAAATTCTTTGGATCAGTCGTTTGATTTCTACCTTTGTTTCGACTAGCAAATTGACTGACAAATCGACTGGACAATTGGTTGGACAATCAATCGACTGATTTCTTCAAGTTGGTCATCCTACTTTCTGACTATCCTAGTGCCAACTAGTACTGGCTAGGTCAGTCGTCCGATTTTCCCAAATTGGTCATCCTACTTTCTGCTTGGTCATCAATCGATTGGGTTCTTCAATTGATTTCCCTTGATCTGCAAATGATTGGCCTCTCAATATCGGTCAACCGATTCCTTCATGTCAATCGTCTGAATCACAGTTCTGTAGACTTCTTTCCTATCTTGTCTTTATGTTTTGCCCAAGTCTTGGGCTTTGTGTTGTCCACTTCAAGTGTGACTTTTGAACAAATTACTGCACACTTAACACACAAATTAGACCTACAAATTAAATAAACATAAATCAAATGCTTGGGTTGTAGTGTCCTAGATATTTTTTTTGCTGAATTGGATTATGCAATTGTGTGTGTGTTTCTGCATTAACAGTGAATTGTGAATTTGATGAACTTGACGTGAAGCTTTACTGACGTTGACTACAGTCGATGGCATGATCGATTACCGTCTACTACTGTTAACGTTAAGGGATTGTGCCGTTTATATTATTCTAGAATATTTGTTTTTTCGGGCAAATCTTTTGACAGCATGATCGATTGCCGTCTACTTCATAGTCGACGACAACATAGGTTGACGTTAACCTGGCTTGCCAGTTTTGGTTGTTACCATTCCGGAGAGAAAAGATCAGTCATTTCCAAGGCATTTAATGGAAGGATCAGGGCATTTTTGGTTCAAGGGCTAGGATTGAAGCTTAGATAATCCGTAGAAGTCCTTATAAGACCTCGATTTAGCCTTTAGGAAAGAGTTTTTCCACTATTTCGGAGATGAGAAAAGAGGGCCGAAGGAAGAGTTGTTGTGCAGTGATTTGAGTAAACCGAACCAAGCTGGACTGTGGGGGAACTTCAAGGATAGTGAGCAGAGGGTTCTCCAAGCGTGGTTGTTGTTCTGGAGGACGGATCGAGCGTTTGAAGACGGTGGAAGGGATTGCCTTGTGACCAAGGATGGCATCTTCAACTATTTTCTCATGACTCCAGAAGGAGGGTTAGAGGCAAGTAACACGGGGGAATGGTTTAGGATAGTATGTTCTTTAGATTTATCATTTTTACGAATTTTTAAACCATGAATAAAAGAGTAGGAAAGGGGTTGAAGTTTCGTTATTTCATTTGCGGTTTTTGGGTTTTTTGACTGGATGAACTAAATGTCAACATCGACCGCTATTCATTTCATGTAAACGTCAAGCTTTTGGACGTCTATATATATATATATATATATATATATATATATATATATATATATATATATATATATTAACGGCTCTATGTGCCACCGTCAATTGATATTAACGACATGGTATGTTGTCGTTAACTTGTGTAAAAGACAACATGCTTTGCCGTTAAGTTCATCAATGCTATTTTATGCATTTTTGATTTGTGTATAATCTGTGAACTATGCATGTGTAGGGTTTTTCGGTTAGGCTCTATTATGTGTAATTCATTACTATGATGCAGTAGGAATGTCATGGCAATACTGTATGAGCTTACATAGTTATTTAAAAAAAAGGTTTTCTTTAGTTAATTAAGGAGATGGTGAAATGATTTCAAGTTTATGATATTATAATCAAAAGTTGTACTACTATTAGATGGAATCATAGACCCATTATGCTCAGTTTTTACATAGTAATCATATGATTCTTTTACTTTTGTAACATGTTAATTAGTCCAAGTTTATGAGAATTAATCCTAAAAAATGATACAGAACTCAAAAAATTGTGAAACTTTATATGTGTGATGCATGATTAGGAATAGAATTTTTGTCAAAATTTCAGAATTTTTGAAACATTGTACTTACTGTTATAATTTTATGAATGATACAAGTGCATGGAAATAAGTAGATGGAGAAAAAGGGACATGAATGTTGAATTTTGATGAAATTAGTAAAAGTAGTATCATGATAGGTTGCTGTTGTACAGTAAAATTATGATTTTAGAAATGAGAAAATGTGTTGTGTAATCTTACATTGTAGTCTTGCTAATTATGCATGATTTATGAAAAAGTTATAATAGAATTTCATGTAGATATTAATTGCATGAAACATGTTTTTGGATTTCTGAAATGATATGGCCAATAAGACATTGCTATTATAGAGATGCCTACATGGAACGACACCATAGAATGCCCCTATGGTAATGGTTCACCTACATGAAATTGACTACATGAATCCATGGGCAACGGATTAAAATCCTGGAGGTAGACATGTTCTACTGGTTAAAGTGGGAAAGACTTTCCTCGGTATTGCGCAATAACCAAGACTTCATCACTGTTTTGCTTAGGTGATAAGTGAATGTTACACTCTACATGATCTCTATTAATAGTGGGGCTATGTCTTGGCAACTATAATTATATGCTACATGATATGAACTACATGCTACATGATATGAACTACATGCTACATGAGATTGACTACATGCTACATGATATTGACTATATGCTACATGACATTAACTGTTAGGATCAGATTTTTGGTAATGGCAAATCTAGAAGGGGGGTTGAATAGATTTGCAGCAGAAACTTAAGCAATTTAAAAATTACTTCGAAATAAAGAATCTACTCAATTAAAACCCCTCTGATCTGATGCAATGTGTGTTATCAAGATGTGAGAAACACTTTATCAAACAGTGTAAGTGTCAAATATGTGATTAACGTGTGTGAACAAATTAATTAGTGTGTAAGCAAAATCCTATGCATGCATCTAGCGCAATACAATGCAAACCACAAATCAAACCACACTGCACAAGAGATTTTTAGGTGGTTCAGAGATCACATCCAATGACTCCTACATCCACCCCTCACACAGTGAGGCACACACTACTCAAAGAACTGAGTACAACACGCACACGAGCACTCAGGCTCAAACACTGCGATGACCTCCTTATACCGGTACGATTATACCAATCCACGTCGGTATAGTGAGTCCCGTCACAGTGGGACATTTACCCAACACTAGTACACATGGCTGAGATGCTCATAAATATAGATACAGAGTAGCGGAAGTAAAAGAACTACTTGTCATTTCATTTCATCATCCACATTTAACATACATGGTTCAAATAACAATTTTTAAGAGAACTAAAGTCCACATAAATAAAATACTAAAATCAGATTACATAGCTTGTCCACAATTTCATAATGTTTCAATTACAATGCCTCAACTACATACTATGAAAGCAAAAGTCACAACGTCGACTCCACCAAGCTACTCGCCAAACTCGGAGTCACTCTCCACTGTCTCCTCCAAAGGTGTCGGGTCACCAACTAAACCTATACGTCGAAGCAAGGAGTGAGTCTAAAAGAGTTAGCAAATAACTCCATACACATCATTCATGCATACATCACAGTAGGTTCTACATTCCAATTCACGAAGCAAAACATATAGCATGCTTGAACATTGATAAGAGACAACCTATCATGGTATTTCTACAAAATTTAAAACATATGGTACATGACTTAAGACATTCCAAAATAAATATCCTATCACATGCTTACTACTCATTCAATCACATTAAGCTACAACATGATAGCAACTAACATGGGATTCTCACATGCATAAAAGGAAACATTCCTATCATGGTTTCTACACATTCTTGCACATGCACACTATCATTTCACACACTTGAAGGTTTCTGTTTTGATATGGATTTAGCAATTCACATCCCTTCGCATGAGAGCTACATTCCTGATTATACTACAACATGGTAACAATTTAACATGGATTTGTTCACACATAATTGAGACCTACTCCTATCATGGATTCTACACATTTTTACACCTATAAAACATCATCATAAACACATTAGGTTGCTGTTATAACATTATTTCACATTAACATATCATGGATCACAATTTCACAATCTAACGCATTGGTTTCACATGTTTGCACAATTACTCATTCACATAGTTCTCTTTTTACACATTGCACGTTTACACATATTCACACTACACAATTTACACATATTCACATTCACATTTCACAATTTAGTGCCGTGACACATAGTCCAAACCATCATTAGAAGGACACATCACATAACACATACACATAGACGCCACCTAGGCAACACATTGACGACTCTTGGACTGCGCAGACCGGGAGAACAAGTCTCCACCCTAACCAGTGGTACTTGTTCACCTCTAGGATTTCATCCTAATGCATTTAGGATCTTAACACATTGAACCTTCCCATGGGGACTTTTCCATGGTACGGTTCCACGGCCCTCTATGGAAGCAGTGTCACACATGGCACATTCTTACACATTACACATTCCGATTTTAACACACATATTACACATGATATACACATGTCTTTACATTTTCTCACTTATACACATGGCTCTGTTTTCCTGTTCATGATACTACCGCTGACAGAAATCAAACATTCAGTAACTTACACTAATCAGGTTGAAACATACATAATCAATCATGTTCATATTAGCATGCGTTGAACACTCATTTTCGCATAGAAATTTCATAGAGCACTCTACAGTTATCCAAATAACATGAGAATTTAACCATAGACTAATTTCAAGTTATGATCACACATGCAAATTTTCATATTTTTCTGAGTCATATTACATTTACAGAAATTAAAACATTCAATCTCATGCCATTTATAATTCAATTTATCATGGAACCTAACATGAATGTTCGATTTGACCATTCACAGATCTGTACCTATCATTCATAATGTCACAGAAATTTTCCCCGAAAATTTTGCACAACATGCAATTTTTTGAAGTTTTAAAACAATTTAGGCATGCTCTCTATTTTATAATACAGAAATTATAACAAGTTTCATAATCATGGGAAAATTCCCAAATTTTCGAGACATGGACTGTCATGCATTTACATCATCTAAAAATTTTATGGAAGTCAAATTACACATGGATCATGCAAACATTAAGCTACCATACCCATGATCTTCATTTCACATACATTTCACATAATTCTAACAACTTAGATAAATCACAGAAAAGTATAAAAGTCTCACAAACACATTCCATTAACCATATTACATAACATATAGTGTTTACAATATATCCTCATGCGAAAACACATCGGAAATTTATCATATAGGAGGAGAGAATAGCTCACTGTTCTGTCCTGAAGAACTTAACGGCACAGTCTGGCCGTTAAAGGGGATTGACGGCAATATCGTTGGCCGCTAATCGAAGAGATTGATGGCAAGGTATCTTGCCGTCAAGTTCCGGTCTGCACAAAAAGACAGACCAAGCTCCAAATACAAGAAGAATGGGGGAATCCAGGACACGATAAAATCTCATAAAAATGATAGAAACCTCCTAGACACATACATGGACGAAGTGGGTGGGTTACTTGCCTCTTGTAAAATCTCCAAAGGGATCAAAGTTGCTGTTGAAGCTCTCCTTGGGCAGTCCCAAGAAGCCTCCAAAACACCTTCTCTCCGTCTTCTGTGGTGTTGTAGCTTCCAGTCCGAGGTCGGGGAAGCCTCCTCCTATGTCCAAGCTAGCTTCTAGTCGCTGTAGATCTCCGGATGAAGCTCCAAACCGTTGGATCTGAGCTCTCAAAGCTCAGGTTTTCTCACAGGGCTTAGGGTTTCTCTCCTTCTCCTTGCAAAGAGCCAAGAGAAGGTCTTTGGGTTGCAAAGAGTGGTTTGTTTATAGGAGAGAGACCTCTCAACTCACACAGGGGTTGATGTGAAGGTTTGAGAGCCGTTGGGGTCGTCTCCCCAATGGTTGAGGTAGCTTGCCCCCGGAATTTCAGGGTCTGCAACGCATGCATGTCAGTGATATTAACGTCCACATCGACGGCTGTTTATTTAAGTATTAACGTCCAACGATATGGACGTTGACTATCATGGGCGTCCACCATGTTGACGCCAATTGGCCCTTCGACCAGAACTTAAAAACATGCAGAAACCATGCGTACGATGTATATATATATATGGTATAGTATACACACCATCACACATGCAACCATACAATATTTATAACCTATTTACACACATGCACACATAAGTATCACTAGCTAATATTGTACATAGATATCTACATATGCATATACAAGTTACACACAAACATGAATTCACATAAAATAGAATAAAACGACAAACAAATTCGAGGGCCTTACAAACACACACACTCTAGATCAAGTTCACAGAAGATCAGATCCTCTAGCCTCGATCTGATCTATACACCACACACATGGATTTTATCTATACACAAGCTAGCATAGATCACAAAGCACACACGATCACAAACTCCACGTACTGATCCCCAATCAGTACACACACACACAAAGACATGAATTGAGTTGAGAAAAGGTGTGAGTGAGGAAAGACATATCCCTTCAAATATTGATCTGATCACCATGATCACAGACCCACAATGTTTCTTCCTCAATTCTGTTGCTGCATCTCTTCTTCTTCTTCTTGATCAGCAATGCTCTACTTCAGTAGCTTTTGGATTGTGATTTCTTCTTCTTCTGCTGCTGCACTTCTTCCAGATCTACTCCTTCTTGAGCACACCACTTCTTTCTCTAGAGCTTGACCTTGATTCCCACATCCTCTATGTTGAAAGGCTGGTCTGCAACTTCTGGAAATTGAGCAAGGCACTGGAGAGACCCTTTTTCCGCCAAAAAACCTTTTCTTAGAATTGTATGGGTTGGCTTGCCTTTGGAGTATGAGGATCATGGGTATTTATAGTCCCATGTGTCCATGAGGTGTCTTGGGGTGCGTGGGCACAAAAATCTAGGTCAAATACCTTGATTCCCAAGCTGTCACGTGTTCAGAAAATTCCCATTTTTGAGATTCAGTCGAAGTGTGTTGACACAAGTCAATTGTGTGTCCACACAACTGGCTAATTTCTGTGACAGTTTCTCTGGAAGTTAACATGTGTGTCAACACAAGTCAATTGTGTGTCGACACAACTGGCTTCTTCTCTTCTGACTGTTTTCTGGAGAGCAAGGTATGTGTCGACAGACAATGGACCTGTGTCGACACAACTGGCTTCTTCTCTCTTTACTGCTTTCTAGATGTAGAGGGTGTGTCGACACACAATGTGTAACATCGCGTGTTTTTCAGATTCTCATGGATCCTTTGTTCAGTGGATGTGGTGGCCTGTTTGTGGCCAATGTGGTGTGTTATAGGTGTGTTCAGGTCTTCGGGTGTTGTGGGCCGGCAGGCTGGGCCCAAAACACCTACTCGTTCGCTATTTGTGAACGCACCAGTGAGGGGCATCGCATTCTGAAAGTGACGGTCCTGCAAGTTACGTTCATGTTGCAGCCGTTGAGCGGTCATCGTCTGCATTCGCGCCATGTGTTGCACTCTGGGCGGCATGCAGACGTCAGCTTTGGGAAGGCGACGCCTTACCCCGTCACTTTCAGGTCGCGACGGAGAGGTACGTTGCGTTTCCAACCGCTGGGCATTTTAAGTAACTTTGGCCAAGCAGAGCTGCAGTGCGCTCTGCTCGGCCAGGGGAAGGTGCTGTGGTGATTTTTGGGGCGATTCGTCGGTTTGGTGGCGTTTTTGACATGTTCTCGCCGCGAGGATCTTGCGTGGAGCAGAGGAACTATCGAAGAAAGTGTTGTTTCTCATGTTCTTCATCGAGGTAGGGTGATTCCTCCCGTGTTTGGGGCTGTGGATCTCATGTGAAGATGTTAGAAGGTGTTATTTACTTTAAGAACAGTAGATAACATGATAGGACACACATTAAAGCATGAAAAATGAGAATTAAACGTGGTTTGTGTGGTATGGGGTGGTGATCCGGAGTGGGCAACCTGGATTAGGGTTCCTCCCTGTGAAGGCGACAAAGCCCCCTATCACGGTTAGAACACGACAGGCCGACCCGTCGCGTTCAGGTTATGAACGCGACATATCGGTGTGTCGCTTTCTGAAGGCGACACTACCCTACATCGTGACCACAGCTGAGAGGTCCTATTGTGCAAGGTTTAAATGGTAAAATTATCTGATTATCTTTGTTTCTTGTGAATGGCAAGTTTAAGCGGTGCATTGGCAACTGTTGTGCTTTACGAGCATGTCGTTTACGAAGCTAGAAAGTGAATTACGTGGTTGACGTGTTGTACACGCGGCTAGTGTGTTGTGCTCACATAGTTGACGTAAGGTTTCACGTGGTTTGTGTGTGCATGGAGAGTAGCACGACACCTACCGTTGTTACCTCTTCAGTTGGGTGCCCCAGGTTCTGTGTGAGCCAGGCTTTGTACTCGAGGCTTGTCCCCGTACTTGTGTTGTGCCATCGAGGTCTGCGTCATCTATCCTGGACACCCTCACTCCTGTGTTTAAGTTGTACATCCGGCTGAGGGAAAGACGATAGTGGGATAGCGACTTGTGAGAGTTTGTTGTTTGTTGCTTGTAGCGCACTCGTAGTTGGGGGTACGGGACACCAGTAGACGTCACTGGTCCCCAACTAGTCCTACTTCTAGTGTCTCACTTTAGGGAATTCAGGCTAGAGTCCCTAAAGGTGCCAGGCATGGGTCCGTGGCAGTGTGGTCCGCAGGTGTGGTGTTGGTTGGTATCCACAGTTGTTTGGCTTGTTCTCATGGAGCAGCAACTGGACCTTTCGTCCGTGGCTGTGAGGCTAAGAGGTAGACCTGTGTGGTTTGTCCGAGTCAGTTGCTAGTGTCGCGAACCAGTCTACGTCGCTCGAGTGTGGCGTTCTCTACTTTAGCACGTGCATTGAGTTGTGGTTTTACCGTTTATTTATTAAGTCAGTTTATGTTGACGGTAAGTGATAAGTGGAATTTACAGCTTTAATATCCTGCTTGGTTGTGCTATAAATTGCTAGCGTAGCTTCCTGCTTTCGTACTTGAGTTTGGTTTGCTCGGTTTTTGGGGGAGTTTCCCTACTGAGCCAGTGACTTGCGAGGCTCACCCCTACTCCCTACAAGTGAAGGAGAGCAGGAGGTTTCTCTACCGTCTTCCATTTCAGAGCCGCATCACAGCGGAATTGGGCTGACACCTCCAGCAGTGTAGTTCTTTTTCTAGTTGTACCTCGGGGTATGCCCCAGGCTCTTGTACCTTACTTGACTTTTGTTGAAATTTGGCTATGTAAATCCGATGTAAGTATGTGTGAATCTGTGAATCATATATATATATATATATATATCAGTGTGTTCCTTTGTGTTTTCACGGACATGTGTGTGATATCCCTTGCAAGGCTATGGCTCGTTCGCGGGAGACGGAGTCGGGTCAAGCTTGTTACTAGGTTAACGGGTTTGAGCAACATGGTCCATCACAGTTGGTATCAAAGCAAGGTCCGTGTAACTATAAAGGAACTGGGAAATTACATAGCCTTATTTGTACATTTGTCTACTACTGGTAGCTGACCCTGGTTTTGTAATGATTTGTTGGTATGTATGTGGTTGGAATGTTGTTTGTGCCGGAATTTGAGATGGCCGATAGAAGGGATTGGGGTGGTGGAGAAGATGAGCCAGAAGAGTCTACCCAGGGAATGATAGAAAGGATATGGGAGAGTCTTACGGATATTTGGATGAGGATGGACCAACAGGCACCGGTACTACCGGCAGTAGCAGTACCACCAGATGTAGGAGGGGCTGTGCCAGTAGCACTAGTTCCAACACCACTAGGAGTGGAGGTACCTCTTGTGGTACCCGTACCACCACCACCACCAGTGAGGGCAATGGAAGAGCCGATGTTGCAGGTTGAAAGATTTTTGAGATTGCAGCCGCCTACCTACACAGGGGGACGAAATCCGGACACAGCTGAACATTGGATAAATGAAATTGAGAGGGTTTTTGTGACTATGAGGTGTCCTCCAGCGGACAGAGTAGTTTTGGCTACCTATCAGTTGCGAGGTTTTGCGCAAGAATGGTGGAGGTTAAAGATGCAGACCACTTTTCCAGGCAGGACAGAGGAGACTATGTCATGGACAGAATTTTTAGAAGCATTTAATGAAACATTCTTCCCAATACAAGTGCATCAAGCAAAAAGGGAGCAATTCCGGACTCTTCAGTAAGGGACTTCTTCTGTTTTAGAGTACCAATGAGGCTTATGGCACTCAGCAGATATGCGCCATATGTTGTATCAGATAATGCTATGATGGTCGAGTATTTCATCCGAGGTTTGAGGACTAAGTTACAGAATGTGGTGATACCGCTTATGTGCAGAACTATAGAAGAGGTAGCTCAGAGAGCAGCCACACTGGAGAGGTCTATTCGAGCTTGTCAATCGGGAGAAACAGGTTCGGGTAGTTTCTGACTACCCCAGCAGTCTTCGGGGATTAGTAAAGGAAAGGCGTCAGCGGGACCATCTTCCTCAGGTTTCAGCTAGTGGGGTTCAAATTTGAAAAAAATATTCAGAGGTCGAGGAGGAGGTCACCAGCAAATGTTTCAGCAGGGGTGTGGCTATAGGCCAGAGGTGGAGGAGTCTCAGCAGAGTACAGCCAGGCAGCCTACACTTCCACCAGGTTATAGATGTTATAATTGTGATCAGTCAGGGCATTTGATCCGCAATTGCCCCTATCCCAAAGAATATGGTTATGGAAGAGGAGTTTGGCAACAGCAGCAACAGCAACAACAGCAACCCCAGCAACTAGCAGGAAGAGGTAGAGGAGTACCGCACCAGCGAGGTAGGGGTCGGGTTATGGCTATCACCCGAGCCTAGGTAGAGGCATCAAATTTGATAGAAGGTATACTACCTATCTATGACTTTTCAGCAAGAGTTTTATTTGATCCGGGTGCTTCACATTCTTTTGGCTATGTATGCCTTTCTATGCCTCTAAGTTGATAATTTCAGCAATTAGAGCTAGAAAATTGTTAAATGCGGGGTGTGTAGCTTATTTAGCTTCAGTGAGTTTGGCAGAAACTGGTAAGTCGGTAGAAGCAGTTCCAGTGGTTAGGGAATTTGCAGATGTATTTCCAGATGATTTGCCAGGTTTGGCTCCACACAGAGAAGTGGACTTCACTATAGAATTGCAGCCAGGAATAATGCCAATTTCTAAGGCACCATGTAGGATTGCCCCAGCAGAGTTGAAAGAGCTAAAGAAGCAGTTGCAAGAATTTTTAGAAAAAGGTTTTATCAGGCCAAGCCATTCACCATGGGGAGCCCCTGTATTGCTTGTAAGGAAGAAGGATGGAAGCTTCAGAATGTGTATTGATTATAGAAAGTTGAATGATGTGACCATAAAGAATAAATATCCATTGCCAAGGATTGATGATCTATTCGACCAGCTTCAGTCAGCTAAGGTGTTTTCTAAAATTGACTTGAGATTATGATACCATCAGTTAAGGATCAGAGAAGAAGATATTGACAAGACAACATTCAGAACCAGGTATGGGCATTATGAGTTTGTGGTTATGCCATTTGGGCTAACCAATGCACCCGCAACGTTTATGAATTTGATGAACAGAATTTTCCAATCATATCTGGACTAGTTTATAGTGGTTTTCATAGATGACATACTGGTTTATTCAGCATCTGAAGAGGAGCATGCAGCTCATTTGAGGTTTACATTGCAGCTTTTGCGGGACAATCAGTTGTATGCCAAGTTCAGTAAGTGTGAATTTTGTTGAGTGTAGAAAGATTATCTAGAGGGGGCGTGAATAGAGAATCTTCAAATTTTAAGACAATTTAAACTAATCGAAATCAGTGAAGTGAGGGCACTAATTAGATAGCTGTAAATTCGATGCAAAGACGGATAAACCACACATAAGAGAGAAAGGAATTTTTAAGGTGGTTCAGCTCCAATGAGGAGACCTATGTCCACCCTTCACTAAACCAGTGAGGTACCACTACGAGAACAAACGTGAGAAGTTCTCGTACACCTGTTGATTCACAGCTTCATCACATCTGCTGCCTCACAGCTTGAACAATCCGCTAACACACAGCTTCAATCCAAATGATCCAATCACAGCTCGTGAAGGATCAACACAATGTACTTCACAAAGAAGTAGACAACACACAACTTCGATGTTCAGAAGAAATTGAGAAGAAGAACAAAGTAAAAGGATGCCAGAAGGTGTTATGAGATCCTCGAACTTCCTGCTCATAATCTATATTCGAACTGCAAATACTTGTTGGCTCCAATTTCAATCTCTCCTTAAGTGAAATCCACTGGCAATTTCTGCATCTGGATCACAAACATCAATATCAAAGAAGCATTCCGATCCTCTGTTCTAGAAGCTCCGCAGCAACACATTGAATCATCGAGTTGACTCGATTCAGCAGCGCATCCTCGAAATCCTTGCTCCAAGCTAAAATCACCTTTTCGTGCTGAACTCAGAACACTCCTCTTCTCGCTTTTTGCGCTCTTCACTTCTTCTCGCTGAGGTACGCAACACCCTTTTCCGAACCGGAGCACTTTTTCCTCTTTATCTGATTACGTGGGATTCTTCTGCAGTGGGCCCCTTAACAGATTCCCATTACTTTTTGGGAGATACCCTTTTTGCTGCCAAGAGTATGGTATCTTCTAAAAAGAGAGTGACGTGTACCAGAAAAGTCCCATACATTATATCTGGGATCACGTGCCAAGCACTCATATGCTGATGACTGCTTTGATGAAAAAAACATCTTAAGTATAATAGTGTTGACACTTCAAAGATGTAGTGTCGATGCTAGAACGCTTGAAATATTGCAAGTAACATCAAAACCATTACCATAGTGTTAACCTCATGTAGAGTGAGTGTCGACCTTATATCCACTTCTCTTCACAGAACTCTTAAATTTCTGAATAGTGTTGACCTCATTTGCAAGCTTCTTTTTAATCCAGCATAGAGAAGTCCAGAAGTGTTGATCTGCTCTCAAGGTAGTGTTGACCTTATCCTCAGTTGGTGTTAACCTTAGCAACTTGATTCTCCTCAGTAAAACTTGTAGAATACTCGAGTGTCGACACACTCCCTGAATAGAGTTGATCTGTCTTAGCCACATCTTCTTAGCACAACATTGAGAGGTCACTAGTGTCAACCTATGTCCCAAGTAGTGTCGACCTTATCTAACTGTATCAGAGATTTCTTGAAGCAAGTGAGTTCTATATGTAAAAACAAATATTATTGGTCAAATGTTCTTACCTTTTTCCTTTAAATATGACATCATCAAAACCAGGGACACAACAATCTCCCCCTTTTTGATGATGGCAACAATTGGTCATAGATGTTTGAGCTTAAGGAGTTGAAAAAACAAATGATTCATCCAAACCATTCACATAAGTACCCAAGCCATTTATGGAAATGAGACAACATAAGTACAACTTCATTTGCAAGAGTCACTGATGTTTTCATTTCAAAAGATGAGATTCTTACAAGTGAAACATCAAAAATACCGCCCATACAGTCACAACAGTCACAACATCGATTAACCATCAAACCCAAAAATATTCATCCACATTCAAAAACATTCATAAAAAAAAAAAACATCCATTAGCCAAAGGCCAATCAAAAACAACAAACATCAATGTATCTTCTCCCCCTTTGACATAATCAAAAATAGGATATCACTGTGGAGGAGGAGTTGGCTGCTTTGGAAAAAGCTTGTTCTCAATCCTTGCCAAACAGAAGTGCAAATCCTCATAATTGTCGTTGAGATAAATCTGAACAACATTAAATCTGGTGTTCAGAAAATCTTGCAACTGTGAAAACTGATGTGCAACAACAACTGGAACATTAAGCGTCGACCTGTCCTGGGAGTACAAAGAACCTGAGGAACAGTGAAAGCATAACATGAACCAACTCCACAAGTTAGAGTAGTGTCGACTCTAAGATTGAGAGTGTCGACACTATGAGATTAAGAATGAAGCCAGATTTCAACACATTTGAGGAAATGATATTTCACTATGATCCACTGTATTTCTAGTAGATTCTGGAAGAGTTAACAACATTTAAGCACTTTTTACACCTTCTCTCATTATTATTAAGATTAATGGTTTGAAAATTATAAATTTTTAGATTAACCATTAAAAACCTTGAAGAATTCATGTGAGTAAATAACAGAGAAAAGAATAATTCTTCAGATTGAGAAATTGCATCATTATAAACCCACTTACACATTACATGTAACAAGGTGTCGTTGGAAGAATGGTAAAGCATGCTAAAATATTTTGAATTAATCAAATCTTCTTTTTTTTAAAAAAAAAATTGACACAATTGAACAGTCTGATCTCCCTCACGTTTTAATGCAAGAGCCCATGTTTTTTACACACTAGAGCTCTTGATTACTTGTGTAGGGAATCATTTTGTCTTAGGGAAGGTTTGCATCTTTTCATGTGAGGATACATGTCTATCAAACACCAGAATCCCCAATTACTCAGTATGCACCAAAAAAAAATTTAATAGCCCTGAACAGAATTAACTAGCTCTTCATGACATACAAGACTTCTTCTAATTTTATCAGAGATTTGTAGTTTCTCAGAGCATAGTCAGTGTTCTGCCAATTACAAGACTTTTCATAACACCAAAGAGATGAGATATTTTCTGGATCAAGAAGACTTTTCATAGATAAAACATTTCAGATGCTTCAGAACTCTGACCAATGAGACCTAAAATTACATGAAAAATTTTAGGGATTTATAGTAATGTGATTCTCACATGATGAGTTACCTTCTGCACTGCTTTTTAATCGACTTGAATCTTTCAAACAGTTTTTAAAAGTTAATCCAAAAGTTAATAACTTTTAAACCACAATCTTGTAACTTATGAGATAGAGGAGTTAGAAAGTGTGTAAATGAACTTAACTCCCCCTGAGAAAATGCCTAGAAATTTAGCTTTTCACAATGAAATTACTTCCCCTCAAGAATTAGGCTTGTGAAACAAGGAGGGCAGAGAAAAAAAAAACTCCCCCTCAACAATTGCATATCGACCTTTTGGTACTTGGCGGAGACATATACTCACGCATAGTGAAAGATTCCAGACAAGCTTAACTTGTCCTTTTTCAAGTCACCATTTTATATACCAAATAAGTCAATGTAGTATCAGAAGCAAAGTTTTATTTGCTGAAGGAAGATGAGATTTATGTACAGAAAGAAATCACAGATGTAGAGGTTGAAGGAAAGCCAAGGATTTTCTGGTGAGGTGAGAGCAGTGTCGACCCTCATGTCGATAGAGTCGACCTTGGATCTAAAGCACACCTTTGAAACACTGAGAACTTTTCACTCCACATACTGCACAAGAACTGATTGCTTTTGAACCAACCTGTTGGATAAACTGATCCACCAAGCATAGACTTTCAACCACTTTTTTTTTATTACACAAGCTTAATAGAAATTACACAGGAAATTTGCCAACAGATTGCAAGAATTTTATTCCAATACAGACAATTATTCAAACACACTTTCACAGCAACTTCAACATAAACAATCATTGATCAAGTAAACAAAGACCCAGTTCTCTTCTTAAGCAAGAATATCTTTCATTGCACAAGGGTTTTGTAAAGATATCAGCAATTTGTTTTGAGGTTTCAACAAAGTGCAATTCAAAAGAATTTTTGCCTACTTCATCTCTCAAGAAATGATGTTTGATTTCTATATGCTTTGTCCTAGAATGCTGGATTGGATTTTTTGCCAAGCAAATTGCACTAGTGTTATCACACAAGATTGGGACTTATCCAAGATCTACTTGGTAGCCTTGGAGTTGATGTTTAATCCACAACACTTGAGTGCCACAACTCCCTGCAGCAACATACTCAGCTTCTGCAGTAGAGAGAGCAACCGAGTGTTGTTTCTTGGAGGCCCAAGAAACTAAACATCCACCCAAAAACTGACAATAACCACTAGTGCTCTTTCTATCTAGTTTACAACCAGCAAAATCTGCATCAGAATAGGATATCAAGTTAAATTCACTAAATGCAGGATACCACAGTCCCAACTCATGAGTTCCTGCAAGATATCTGAAAATTCTTTTAGCAGCACTCATGTGGGACTCCTTAGGACAAGCCTGAAATCTAGCACACATGCACACTGAAAATTGAATGTCCGGTCTAGATGCTGTTAGATATAGTAAGGAGTCAATCATACCTCTGTAAATTTTTGGATCTACAGGGTTACCTCTCAAATCAGCATCTAAACTCACAGTGGTGCTCATTGGAGTTCCCATTGCTTTGGTATTTTCCATCTTGTACTTTTCAGGAAATCTTGAATGTATTTTGACTGGTTTATGAAGATCCCTTCCTTTGATTGAACAACCTGCAGTCCAAGAAAGAATTTGAGTTCTCCCATTAGACTCATTTCAAATTCATTGGTCATTAATTCTGAAAATTCCTTACATAAGGAGGACTTTGTCGATCCAAAAATAATGTCATCGACATATATTTGGACCACCAAGATATCCTTATCTTGAATTTTTGTAAAGAGTGTTTGATCAACTTTACCTCTTGAATACTCTTTACTTGTAAGGAATGAGCTCAACCGATCATACCATGCTCGGGGAGCTTGTTTCAGACCATATAAGGCCTTGTCCAATTTAAACACATGGTCAGGAAGGTTAGTGCATTCAAAACCAGGAGGTTGTTCAACATAAACTTCCTACTTAATCAACCCATTCAGAAAAGTACTCTTCACATCCATTTACTGTAATTTAAAACCATGAGCACAAGCAAAAGCAAGCAAAATTTGGATAGCTTCAAGCCTAGCTACTGGAGCAAAAGACTCTTCAAAATCTATTCCCAATTCTTGATTATAGCCTTTTCCTACAAGCCTAGCCTTATTCCTAATCACTTTCCCATCCTCACTGATTTTGTTCCTAAAAACCCACTTGGTTCCAATGACTCCTTAAGAGGAAGGTCTTCTAACTAAGTGCCACACATTATTTCGCTCAAATTGATTTAATTCTTCATGCATTGCATTTATCCAGAACGAATCTTTTAGAGCATCTTCCATGTTCTTAGGTTCAATTTAAGACACTAGAGCCATTTGATCAAGTTCAAAAATTGCTCTAAAATGAGATCTTGTCCTAGGAGGGTCAAGTATGTTACCAATGATACTATCCTGAGGATGATCTCTTAGCATTCTTATGTTCATTTGATCTCTTTCCGTGACTTCATTGACTGAATCCTGTGCTTCACTTCAGTCTAAAATTTCTTGGTTGTTTCTTCCTTTTCTTCTTGTTCCTTAGAGCTTTCTCCTTCTAGAAACTCCTCATCTTGCTTTTCTCTACAAAGATCAACATTAAATTCATCAAATGTGATATGAGGAGATTCTTCAACAATTTGAACTTTTAGTTTGAAAACCCTATAGGCTCTTGAATGATCAGAATAGCCAAGGAATATTCCTAAGCACTTTTGGGCTCAAATTTATCCAAGTCATGTTTGTTGTTAACCAGAATAAAGCACTTGGTTCCAAAAACTTTAAAATGTGCAATAGATGGTTTCTTACCTTTCAACAATTCATAAGGAGTCTTTTTACAAAAAGTCCTTACCATTGCACGGTTTATGATATAGCAAGAGGTATTTACTGCTTCAGCCCAGAACTTCCTTGGAAAATCACTCTCAATCAACATAGTTCTTACCATTTCCACAAGTGTTCTGTTTCTACTTTCAACAACCTCATTTTGTTCAGGTGTTCTTGGTGATGAGAACTTACGGAAAACTCCTTCATTCCTGCATAAGGTTTCAAAGACAGTGTTATCAAATTCACCACCATGATCTGACATGATTGTTACAATTTTAAACTTTCCTTCTTGTGAAATTTTCTTGTAAAACTCATGAAATTATGTGAATGCATCATTTTTGTGAGCAAGAAAAAAACCCAATTAAATCTAGAAAAGCCATCAACAACAACATATCCAAACCTTTTTTCCATTTAGATTGTTTGTCAGTGTGGGTCCAAATATATCTATGTGAATAAGTTCAAAAGGTTTAGTGGACTGACTTTCTGATCTACTTTTGAAAGATTTCTTGTTTGCTTACCTTGAGAACATGCTTCGCACAGTTTCAAATTGTTTTCGAAGGGGATTTCAGGCAGACCTTTAACCATGTTGAACTTTGCCAATTTATGAAGCATATTGTAGCTAGCATGTCCTAGTCTACGATGCCACAAACAAGCTAAGTCATTTTTATTTGCTGTTAACACAGGTTGGTGTTTTCCGATTCATCAAGATCAACCATGTACACATTGTTTATTCTTTTTCCAGTGAATTTTACAAGATCTAAATTGGGCTCAAAAATAGTACAACCAAGAGAATCGAAAATTACCTTGTGACCCTTGTCACACAATTGACTTATGCTTAGAAGGTTGTACTCCAAACCTTCCACCAGAAGAACACCATCAATTGAATTTGAAAGATTTTTACCTACCTTTCCTGAGCCAACAATCTTACCTTTATTGCTTCCTCCAAATGTAACATACCCGGACTTCTTCTCAGATAAGAGACATAACTTTTCTTTCTCCCGTCATGTGTCTTGAACAACCACTGTCAAGATACCACATATTGTTCTTGGCTGTAAGACACACCCGCACACGTACAATCAAAGACAATTCTTTGGAACCCAAGTACATTTGGGTCCTTTCAAAGCTTCCAGATCAAAAATACAAGATAGTAAACTCTTTAGAATCCAAACTTGTTTCTTTATTGTGGAAATATTTCCGTTCCTTAGAGTTTGTTGATTTTTGTTCTTCCTTTGTTTTCATGTCGTTTTGGAACATTATCATTCATGAATTTTCCACCAGAATTTTTATAAGCATTTGAGTGAGGCCAGAAACTGGTTTGATTCCTGAAAACTCTAGAATATCTTGTTCTGTATGAATTACTAAAATCATTGACATGTGCTGATGCTATGTGAGGATAGTGTTGGCCTACACTGTTCCATTTTGTTTTGTTTGGGGTATTCACACAGTTAGGTCTTGACCTACTATGTGCCCACTTGATGTTTGTCCAACCTTGTGATGACATTGGCCTGTCATAGGTCAATTTTCTCAATTCATGTGATTTAATGTAAGATGGTGTCGACCTATCATTGACATAGTGTCGACCTTCCTAGACTGAGGACCTCAAGTTATTGTTCCTTTGAGACATTTGTTTACATTCAGCTTTAGTTTTCCTTTTTTCATTTGATTTTTTATTGAAAACAGTTTTTGTTGTCTGATCTTTTCTTGTTTCTTTGTCACTTTTCTTGTTTCTTTTCCCTGTTGAGGTAGAAGCTTTGAGGTTTTTGAGGAAATGAATGTTATGGTTTTCAGTCCTACCTCTTTCTTCTTTGTGGGAATAAATCCTAACCTCTCTTTATTTTTATTTTTTTCAATTGATACGGCAAAGGAGTGATCCTCCTATGTCGTGATCAGGTGGATAGTTTTTATATATTTGAAAAGCATAAAGGAAAGGAGTACATAAACCACGGGGGCATCAGCTAGAGACTCCCTACACAGAGGGATCAAGAGTATAAGGCATAACAACCCCAAGGAAACAAAAGATCAGCCTGACGGTACAATGTAAGGACTCCCTACGCAGAGGGGTCAAGAGTACATAGCATAGAAGTCCCAAAGAAACAGAGGATCAGTCCTCAAAGTATTCAAATTCCTCATTAGATTCTGCACTTTGAACCGAGGTGCTTCTAGTACGGCCAACCCAATTTCTGAGTAATGTTAGCAGATCCACTTCCTTCCCCTCTATGCCTGGGGCACTTCTGATATTATATTGCACGGGGAGGCAGATCACATGGCCACCGGCTGGCCCTTTCATGCTCGCTTGGGGTGCTGCAAGTGGGAAACACGGGGGCGGAGGTTTGGTTGTGTCCATGCGGATCTCAGCTTTTTTAGTTTTTTTGCGCAGGGCCTCAGCAAAAGACATTCGGGGAGCTAAAGGAGACGGCGAGGCTTCCACCCCAGATGGGGTGCTCACTGGTGTTTCTCCCTTGGGGGTGGCTGGTGTATCTTCAGTTGAAAGTGCTTGCAGAACAGGGACTTCAGGAGTAGAAATAGGAGACCATGGCGGGGCGGCTGCATTCAGATCTGATTGGGCATTTCTGACAGAAATAGATGGGGTGGTGTTTGCTTGTTCAGCTAGAGTAGTAGCAGTAACAATAGGTGCATCAACCACCAGTTCTGCATTAGCTTGTTGGGTAGGCATATCGTCGAACACTTGCACTGCACCAATATCGTCGAACCTCTCTTTATTGAAATTTACTCTTGTGCCTAGAAGGGCCTCAAGATTATTCTTGCCACTGATAAAATTTTCAAGAACTTCTTGCCTTTTGTTTATTTCTTTTTGCAAGACTTCAATTTCCTTTTTCAGTTCATTGTTGACACTGTTTAAGGCAGCATATTTTTCAGAGACAAGAGATATTTCATCAAGACTTTCAATGTTTTGATTTTTCAGTTCATTTATGACTTCTTTTAATGCATTTATCTCTTGTGAGAATTCTTTCTCCTTTTCTTTTTTTAGAGTGTTCTGAGAAGACTGCTTCAATTTCTTTTGAGCATTTTATTTTCCTTTTTAAGTTCATCATACTGATCCATTAATTCAAAATAAACATGCTCCCAATCATCTAAAGTGAAATCTTTAAAAAGAGAGCTTACCTCTTCTTCTTCCTCCTCTTTTTCTCTAGCCATCAGACATAGCTTTGAATGAGTGTCCTCAGCATTGAGCTTTCTTCTTCATCATCTTCTTCTTCCTCGCTCCAGTTACCAACCATAGCTTTTTGTTTATTTCTATTCCACTTGGGCTGAATTTTCTTCTGAACTTCAGGACATTCAGACTTGACATGCCCTGGTTTCCTATAGTTATAACAAACAATTCTATCAACAGCCTTTTTATTTGTATTCACTTTGGGTTTTGATAGATTATTTGTATATGGTTTCTTTTTCGAAAACCCTTACCTTCCTTTCTCAAGATTTCCTGAATTTTCTAGTAATCAATGCAAACTCACCTGAATCATCTTCCGAGCTAGAAGATTCACATTCTTCAGTAGCCTCTTTTGTGCTGGGACTTGCCTTAAGAGAAAGATGCTTCTTCTTCTTCATATCATCTTCAGTTCTTTTCAACCCCAACTCATATGTCATTAAAGAACCTATTAATTCATCTACAATTGTTGTGGATAAATTCCTAGATTCTTCAATAACAATAGCTTTAGTATGCCATATAGGTGTCAAGGATCTAAGGATTTTTCTAACCAATTCTTTATCAGTGTAGACTTTGCCTAAATTTTTTAGCCCATTTGTCAACAATGTTAGTCTACCACTCAAAAATTATTTCATCATGCTTCATTCGAAATGCCTTATATTCCGAAACTAACATGTTAGATTTAGTTTCTTTTACCTCAGATGTGCCTTCATAGATTACCATGAGGCGATCCCAGATCTCTTTTGCACTTGAGCATGATGATACTCTCGAGAATTCAGTTGGATGCAGAGAGCATTGCATTATATTCATTGCACTCCAGTTTGCGTTAGATTTCTTGATCTCATCAGGAGTCCACTTCTCCTCATCCTCGGACAGCTCATAAGGTCCATTGTTCACAACTCTCCAAATTTGATAGTCTTGAGCTCGCAAGAAAACTTGCATACGAGTTTTCCAATATGCATAATTAGTACCATCAAAGTAAGGTAGTCTGTTCACATAATGACCCTCAACAATGTATGTCATGCCCCAACGCGGAATATCGGAGCGCGAAGGCAGTTGCAAGAAAAGGTATAGAGCGTATACTAGACATCACACCATTGCACACTGAATAATACTAAAGCAAATCTTTCTCATTAATAATTTTCCAAATGTCTAGTTACAACCACTAATATCAGAGCCATTCTAAAGGGCCCAATTACATTGCAACAGAAGGAAATAACTAACTACAACTCTAAGATAACATAATGACTCAAGGGTACTCCTGGCTTCACTCTTGGTCATTCCCTTCCTCGTGAGTGTACGTGTCATCCTCGGTCTCACCTGAGAACACAACATCAAATAACGTAGGGTGAGCGATAATGCCCAGTAGGACTTAAATCTCAGGCTCAAGCAGGCTTTAAATAATTAACGCATTTAATGGCAGAGTGTCTAGAGATAGCAGGTACAAGAGAGTCAAAATATAGTAAGAGATAGCACAACAGGTAACAATAGCACGAGATCGAGTATAGTTTCCAAAAATAACACAAGTATCGAATATAGCACGAATAGCAGGATGGCCATAGCACAACTAGCACAAGTATAGTAATAGCACGACGAGTATAGCACTTGTTTGTCATTCTAGACATCGAGAGAGTATAGCACGTTTGTGTTTTGATTGTCATATAGATAGTCGAGATAGATAGCACTTGAGTGTAATGCCAAACACTCTGATCATTTAACTCCCATGGGCACTAGCACTTTCGGGCGCACCTCCCAGGACCAGATCGGGCCCTTTATATATTGCCAAGCATTGGTTATATTGTTTATCTTTAGACAATCAGTCAATGGCCAATATAGAGTACCAAGAAATAGATAAGAGCACTAGATGAATAGATGAGATAGTGGAGTGAACGTGAGTAGGTGAGCGAGTAGAGTATAGATGAGAGCTAGTGGACATTGCACGTAATACGTCGAGTAATCAGGCGATAGTAACAGTTGCACAACACGCGCACTTGGTGTTGGCAGTCAGGTGGAACTCACGACCCTACCACTGGCCTTGTTATGCACAGGTTCAGAGGTCCGGCGTGATTTAAGACGAGAGTGAATCTCTAATAGCCGTTTGGATCATATAGATCCCTAAAGGGTATCATAGGTATTAGGGTACAACCGGCTCGTCGACCATGTGGGAATCCATGATCAGAGGAGACTTACGGAGGCCTTGTGCAAGAGTTCACTAGTCCGGCGAAAGGAAAATCCGACGGAGAGTTCACCACAAGCCAAGTAGAGTGTGTATATAAAACATGTGCTCGACGTTCTAGAGGAATTCTAGAACAGTGGAGCGTCGATATCGGTATATAAACAACGCAAGAAACGAATACAAGTCCTTTAAAATAGGGCAATTAATGTACTTTACTTCAATAAATTACCAGGCACATTATGAGATATTTTCTGCAATATTTCAGCCATAAATGGATGGTTCAAGTGTGTGCAAGTGCAAGAGAAATCATAGATAGAAATAAGTCGTGAACATGTATTTTAAATCATTCAATATAGCACCATTTTTAAGTAGGGTTTTTACTGGGGGTATAACGGTAAGAAGGCGGATAAGAAAGCGACGGGTTTTTATAAAAAAACTGAGAAGGCGACATAGGTCAATGAGCATTGCGACAGGGGCCAGGCAGAACGCGACAGGGTCCTGTACGGGTTGCGACATGGCTGTCTGTTCAGGTGGCCAGAACGCGACGTAGGTACTGTCGCATTCAGAAAGCGACAAGGAAGGCGTCGCGATGGCTTGAGAAAGCGACAAGTGGATGGTCGCAATAAGACCCAGAAGGTGACATATCGGCCTGTCGCAATCTGGTTGTCTGCACCTGGCCCTGACAGGATTCAGACCAGGCTTTGGATTGCGGGCCAACTTGAAATCGAATGATACAGGGTGCTTTGAAAAATCATAACTAATTGTATAGTGAACGAAAAATCATGAAACCAGTTGCAAATTAAACTAGACATGTAAGGGTACATCCAATAAATCCGAATTAGAGAGAGAGCATGGTTTGAACATGGTTTGAGAACGAACAAGGATGAGTAACATAGAACATGACATAGAGAGCAAGACTGATTTAATTCGAGCAACATGCTCAATGAAATTTAGGCTTTTTAGGGGCAAATGATCCCTAACAACATGAAGTATCTACAGTAAAACTTTCGTAGCATGGGATCAAGTATACATAGAGATTTGAATTAAACATGACACCTCGGGGTTATCATGTTTGCAGTTCTTCAAAAATTAAGAACAAAAGATAGGATGAATGGAAAAATATGAAACTTGGGGTTTCGTTCAAGACAACCTACAGAAAAAGTTTCATGGTTTATGCTTGTGAGAATGCCTACCTTGACTTGATTTGTCTTCTAGGGCTAGAACTTGAAGAACAAGGGAAGAAGCTTCAATCTCTTCTTCTCTCCACGAAATCCTCTCCTCCTTAGCCTCCTCTCCACGTCCAGCAACTCTTGGAACGAGCTAGGGTTGCCCAAGGGAGTTTAGGAGGTGTATTTATGCAAGTATGTATTTCTATTCCTACTACTACTCTAATTCCTCTTAAATTACGAAATTTCCTTACTCTAACCTTCCTTCCTTGCTTTCCAATCTCTATTTAGACTTGGAAAAGATCCAAATTCGTGCTAACCCATATGGGTAGGTTTAGGAATCCAATTCCAACTCTAACTTCCTATTTAATGCATTAAATACCCCTTTTCTATTTAGGTAATAATTTAGTTACGAATTTAGGATATTTTCCTATTATTCTCACTTTGTAAATTCATATTTTTGACCCAATAAATTCTATAAGATCCAATAAGCAAAGCCCATTACTCTTTTCCATTTAATGGGTTTTATTTAATGCTCTATTCAGATATTCATTTAGCTAGGTTTTAAATTCTTTATTTAAATTTTTATTTTTCGCAAAAATTCAGGTTGCTACAATGTAACCTCTAGATTCCATCATACACTAGACTCTCCTGGTCGTGAAACCAAATAAATTGGAGAACCAGGCTCTGATACCACGTGTTGAGTGTAGAAAGATTATCTAGAGGGGGGTGAATAGAGAATCTTCAGAATTTTAAGACAATTTAAACTATCAAAATCAGTGAAATGAGGACACTAATTAGACAGCTATAAATTCGATGCAAAGAGGGACAAACCACACACAAAGAGAAAGGAATTTTTAAGGTGGTTCGGCTCCAATAAGGAGACCTACGTCCACCCCTCACTAAACCAGTGAGGTACCACTACGAGAACAAACGTGAGAAGTTCTTGTACACCTGCTGATTCACAGCTTCATCACATCTGCTGCCTCACAGCTTGAACAATCCACTGACACACAACTTCAATCCAAATGATCCAATAACAGCTCATGAAGGATCAACACAATCTACTTCACAAAGAAGTAGACAGCACACAACTTCGATGTTCAGAAGAAATTGAAAAGAAGAACAAAGTAAAAGGATTCCAGAATGTGTTAAGAGATCCTCGAACTTCCTGCTCAGAATCTAGATTCAAACTGCAAATGCTTGTTGTCTCCAATTTCGATATCTCCTTAAGTGAAATCCACTGGCAATTTCTGCATCTGGATCACAGACATCAATATCGAAGAAGCATTCTGATCCTCTATTCTAGAAGCTCAGCAGCAACACATTGAATCATCGAGTTGACTCGATTCAGCAGTGCATCCTCAAAATCCTTGCTCCAAGCTGAAATCGCGTTTTCGTGCTGAACTCAGAACACTGCTCTTCTCGCTTTTTGCGCTCTTCACTTCTTCTCGCTGAGGCACGCAACACCTTTTTTGAACCGGAGCACTTTTTCCTCTTTATCTGATTGCGCGGGATTCTTCTGTAGTGGGCCCCTCAACAGATTCCCATTACTTTTTGGGAGATACCCTTTTTGCCGTCAAGAGTATGGTATCTTCTAGAAAGAGAGTGACGTGTACTAGAAAAGTCCCAAACACTCATATGCTGATGACTGCTTTGATGAAAAAAACATCTTAAGTATAATAGTGTTGACACTTCAAAGATGTAGTGTCGACACTAGAACGCTTGAAATATTGCAAGTGACATCAAAACCATTACCATATTGTTAACCTCATGTAGAGTGAGTGTCGACCTTATATCCACTTCTCTTCACATAACTCTTAAATTTCTGAATAGTGCTGACCTCATCTGCAAGCTTCTTTTCAATCCAGCATAGAGAAGTCCAGAAGTGTTGATCTGCTCTCAGGGTAGTGTTGACCTTATCCTCCGTTGGTGTTAACCTTAGCAACTTGATTCTCCTCAGTAAAACTTGTAGAAGCCTCGAGTGTCGACACACTCCCTGAATAGAGTTGATCTTTCTTAGCCACATCTTCTTAGCACAACATTGAGAGGTCACTAGTCTCAACCTATGTCCCAAGTAGTGTCGACCTTATCTGACTGTATCGGATATTTCTTGAAGCAAGTGAGTTGTACCTATAAAAAAAAAATACTATTGGTCAAATGTTCTTACCTTTTTCCTTCAAATATGACATCATCAAGACCAGGGGCACAACAAATTCTGGTTGAAAGAAATTCAGTTTTTGGGTCATCTTATCTCAGTAGAGGGAGTTGCAGTTGATCCAGCTAAAGTGGAGGTAGTTATGAAGTGGGAAGCGCCAAAAACAATTACAAAGATTAGAAGTTTTCTAGGCCTAGCAGGTTACTACAGGCATTTTATACAGAATTTTTCCAGAATTGCAGCACCCATGACTAAGTTAACTAGAAAAGGTGTGCCATTTATGTGGTCAAGTGAATGCCAGAAAAGTTTTATGGAACTGAATAAAAGGCTTACAGCAGCACCAATATTGACATTAGTAGCAGGCAGCGGTGTTTTTGTAATTTACACAGATGCATCCAGAAGAGGGCTTGGAGCAGTACTAATGCAACATGGTAAAGTGATAGCATATGCATTCAGGCAATTGAAGCCAGCAGAGGAGAACTGCCCAACGTATGATTTGGAGTTAGCGGCAGTTTTTTTGCCCTGAAGATGTGGAGGCATTACCTTTTGTTGGGTTGAGTGTGGTTTTAATGTATTTCTCCTCATAGTTTTGATGATGACATTTTGTGATTTTAATGCTTAATTGGTGGAACATGTTACATACATCATTTATGTAATAACAATGCTCAAAAAGTATGTTTCAAATACTTTACTCCTCATACTTTCATGATAATACCTTGTACTATTGTTTTATGTGTTAAATTCTCAGGGATATACAGGTTTTATCATGGTAGTGTCGACACACCCATTGATGGTGTCGACACTGGGTCATAGTCCCTGAAGCATTTTCATGAAAACAGGGTCAAGTGTGTCGACACAGTCCATGGTCATGTCGACACTAGACCCAGCTTCCAGGAGATCCATTTGTCTAACTGGGACAGTGTGTCGACACACTCAGTGGTCATGTGGACACTAGACCCAGCATCCAGAAGACCCTTTTTGCACAATTGGGACAGTGTGTCGACACACTCAGTGGTAGTGTCGACACACTCCAGCTGAAATCTCAACTTATGTTTTACCTGGACACGTGGCTGCCTAGGGTTCAATGGAATCCATCTTGGATCATGTGCCCACACACTCCAAGGTACCATTGGACATGTAGGGCTATAAATACCCCACCGATCGGCCCCCAAGCAAAGAGAGACCTCCAGAATATTCCAGCAACAGCCTTTGGCAGCAAGAAGAGGAATCTCCCGCTCCTGCTCCTGTTGTTGCTGTGGTGATCTATCTACATCCCTTGATAGCACAAGAGATTGAAGGAGAGCTTCAGAGAAGGAGCTAAAGCACCTCTGAAAGGAGCAGATCCAGCAGAAGCCAGCACTTGAGGAGCATCTGAAGGCAACTCAGAAGCAATTGAAGCAGAGCATCGCCTAGTGACTCAAAGCATCAACAAATCTCCTCAATTCAACCTTCTGCAAGGGATCTCCATTGAAGAACATACTCTGTATCTAATTCTCTGATTAGAAGTAATTTTGAATTACTCAAGCTTCCGTATTAATTAGGTAGGATCTATTCAACCCCCCCTTCCAGATCTTATCCTTCCACATATTCGATCCTACAATTGGTATCAGAGCGGGTTCATATCTGTGTCTGATCTGATTTAGTGTTTTTGTCTGATTTTTGTGTCTCACTTGCTTGAATTGTTTGGGTGTTTCAATCACTGTATTTCATCTTGCTTAATGGATTCTCGAGGATTTCTTGCTGAAGGCCATTCCATTAATAGACCACCATTTTTCAATGGGTCTGATTACTCTTACTGGAAAAATCGTATGCAAGTTTTTCTTAGGGCTCAGAATTATGAAATCTGGAGGATAGTTGAAGTGGGCCCTTATGAAAATCAAGGAGATGAGGAAACTTGGACTAGAGAACAAATTAGGAGAGCCACTCTTAACTATAGTGCTATGAACATGCTTCAGTGTGCAGTCCATCCTAAAGAATATTCAAGAATATCCATGTGTAAATCTACTAAAGAGATGTGGGATAAACTTGAATTAATGTATGAGGGAACATCTCAAGTTAGGGAAACTAAAGCAAACATACTTGTTTCTGAATATGAATTGTTCATGATGAAATCTGATGAATCAATTTCTGAAATGTTTGCTAGGTTTATGACAATTGTCAATGGACTGAAGGCACTAGGTAAAGAATACACTGATGCTGATTTGGTAAGAAAGATTTTACACTCTCTCTCATCTATCTGGCATACTAAGGCCACTGTGATTGAAGATTCTAAGGATTTGTCCAAAATCTCTTTGGATGAACTCATAGGATCTTTAATGACATATGAAATAAATTTGAAAAGAAATGAAGAGCATATACTTAAGACCAAACCAGTAGCACTTAAAGCCTCATCAAGTAACAAAGAGAAAAGTCAAGAGAAATCAAGCTCTGAAGAGTCTGAGTCCAATGAGGATGAACTTGCCCTCATGACTAGGCAATTCATAAAATTTCTAAAATCAAGAAAAGGAAGATACACTGGAAAGAAGAAATTTTCTTCTGGCAAAAGGAACATTTCTTTTTCAAATTCTAATTCTAATAGAAATAAAAAAAAACTGATGAGATAATTATTTGCTACAGGTGCAACAAAGCAGGACATATGAAAGGAGAATGTCCTGAGAACAAGAAGGACAAGTACAAAAAGAGAAACAAAATGAAGAAGCCTAAAGCTATGGTAGCAACTTGGTCAGATGATGACCAAAGTGAAGATGAAGAAGAAAAGTCCTCAAGTTTAGGGAATGAGGAGCTATGCTTCATGGCTAACAGCGGTGATGGAAAGGTAAACACTTCCTTTGAACAATACTCTATTGAAGATTGGCAAGATGCATATGCCGAATTGGTTGAAAATTTTTCTGAAATAAGAAAGAAAACAAGTATTTGAAAAGGAAATTTGAAAATGCCATGCATGATACTTCACTGAGTAGAAGAATCACTGAACTTGAAAATGAGGTATATGAACTTAATGAAGAAAAGGAAGAACTTTTGAACCAAATTGATGAACTAAAAATTGCATCTCAAAAGGCCAATAATAACTTTGAAAAACTCTCTGAAAAAATAGAAGTGCATCAAAAGGAAAAGCAACAAGAAATTGATGAAATCCAAAACTTAAGAATTTGTTGGAAGAAAAGGAACAGGTAATTGAAAACTTCACAAAAGGAAAAGACAATCTTGATGCTTTGTTAGGAGCAAGAATGAGATTTGAGAAACATGGACTTGGTTTCACCATACAAAAATCCTTGAAAAATAAATCTGGTGAAAAGGAAGAAAAATCTTCAAAAACTCCCTTGATAAAATTTGTTAAAAGTGTCAGTCCAGAAAACAACAATGAACAAGTGTCAATTAATACTTTTAAAACTCTCAAAAAATAGAACAAAAAGAATGTTTATAACCAAAAGAAGCAAAACAGGTCGATACCAATCAACCACAAGATGAAAGCTATTGTTGAGTCGACACCAGTCCAAAAGGTCGACCAGTCCAACTCTGAAAATCAACAATCAGCTAAACAAAAAATCAAAAAAGCTTGAAAAATAATAAAAACACAAAAGGGAACTTTCATGATAATTCTTGGACATCCAAGACAACATATCAATCTGATTGGATCAACTCTTGGAATCATTGGTATCACAATCCTTATTGGTACCATTCACAATTCTTTTATCCAAAATTTCCAAGATACCAACAGAATCCTTGGTTTGAATTTCCATACATGAATGATCATGCCCAATTTCATAATCTCCATGCTCATGAAAGAAAGAACACTGGTGTTTTCATTCCAAAAAGAAATATTAGATTGACAAAAAGAAAATCACTTCTGAAACCAAGGAAATGTCAAAAACAACTCAAATATGGATTAGAAAAGATCTATTGCCTTTATTCAAACAAACTGATGGTCCCAACAATGTTTGGGTACCAAAATCTTTTCTTCTCTGATCTAATTTTTACAGGAAGGTCGTGCACCCAACTCCAACACTTGGTTTCTTGATAGTGGGTGTTCACGACACATGACTGGAGACAGAACAAAGTTCTCATTTCTGATTGAAAAAGAGGGAGGATCTGTCACATTTGGAAGTAAAAGTAAAGGGAAAATCCTTGGATCTGGAAAGGTTGGTAAATCCTCCTCAAACTCAATTGAAAATGTGATGTTAGTTGATGGCTTGAACTATAATCTGTTGAGTATTAGCCAACTGTGTGACAAAGGTCACAAGGTTGTGTTTGAATCAGATTTTTGCAAAATAATTGATTCCTCAACTGAAAAAATATTTTTTTTGGGGAAGAGAGAAAATAATGTCTGCATGATCAATCTTGATAAAAATTTTGCTGAAAACATTTGTTTAGTTGCAAATAAAGATGAAATTGCATGGACATGGCATAAAAGACTTGGTCATGCAAGTTTCAATACAATAAACAAACTTTTAAGGCTAAATCTGTTAAAGGACTTCCTGAATCTTTTCCAAACATTGAAAATCAACTTTGTGGGATATGTGCTCAAGGAAAACAAACCAGAAAATCTTTTAAAACCCTCAATGATGTACTCACATCTAAACCACTAGAATTACTTCATATGGACCTTTTTGGACCAACAAGGATTCTTAGTCTTAGTGGCAAAAGATATGGTTTTGTCATCATTGATGATTTTACTAGATACACATGGGTTATTTTCTTATCCCACAAGAGTGATGCTTGTCTAGAATTCAGGAACTTCTGCACCTCTGCCTTAACAGGTTTTTCACATAAAATAAAATCTATTTTGACTGATCATGGGGGAGAATTTGAAAACAAAACCTTTTCTGATTTGTGTGTTGAACTAAACACTTTCCACAGATTCTCTTCTCCAAGAACTCTAAAACAAAATGGAGTTGTGGAAAGGAAAAATAGAACACTTGTGGAAATGACTAGATCCATACTCTTGGAAAGTAAACTGCCCAAATCCTTCTGGGATGAAGTTGTAAACACAGTAAATCACATTCTAAATAGATCATTGGTCAGACCAAAAATCAGAAAAACCCACTATGAACTGTTGAAAAACAAAAAGCCAACTTTGTCTTACTTTAAAGTCTTTGGTTGCAAATGCTTTGTACATAACAACAATAAATAAAATCTTGATAAATTTGATGTCAAAAGTCATGAAGCCATCTTTCTTGGCTATTCAAAATTTCTAGAGCTTTTAGAGTGTACATTCTCAAAAATAAAATTGTAGAAGAATCTCCACATGTAGTTTTTAATGAAAACTCCTTCTCAACTGATGATTCTACATCTTGCAGGATTCCTCAAAACAAAGAAGAAGATGATTTTATTGTTAACTCTTCACCAACTGTTGAGGAAAACAAAGATTCTCTTGAAACTTTGGACAACCATTCACCTACCACAAGTGGATCAGGTAATATTGTTCCAGACTTGAATGCACCTCAAGAGGTAATTCCTGAAAATAGATTCTTGAGAGATCATCCAATTGAGAATGTAGTTGGTAATGTGCATGATAGAGTTAGAACTAGATCATCCTTTTTGAATGCAACTCATGAAGACCCACTAGCACTAATTTCCCAAATTGAACCCAAGTTAATTGATGAAGCTCTAATGAGTGAAAATTGGATCAATGCCATGCATGATGAACTTCATCAATTTGACAGAAATCAAGTGTGGAAATTAGTACCTAGACCTAGTGACCAATCTGTTATTGGCACTAGATGGGTATTTAGAAATAAACTGAATGAAAATGGTCAAGTTGTTAGGAATAAAGCTAGACTAGTTGCTAAGGGGTACAATCAAGAGTTTGGTATTGATTTTGAAGAGTCATATGCTCCTGTAGCTAGGCTAGAAGCTGTGAGGATATTCCTTACTTTGCATCATCTCTGAAATTTAAAGTTTACCAAATGGATGTCAAAAGTGCCTTTTTAAATGGATACATCAAAGAAAATATTTTTGTAGAACAACCTCCAGGCTTTGAAAATGAAAAATTTTCTGATCATGTTTTCAAACTTCATAAGGCTCTTTATGGTCTTAAGCAAGCTCCAAGAGCTTGGTATGACCGTTTGAGTTCATTCTTATTGGAAAAAGGATACACACGAGGTAATGTTGATCAAACTCTGTTCACAAAAATAATAAATAAACAAATAATTGCTGTCCAAATTTATGTTGATGACATAATTTTTGGATCCATAAATAAAGGTTTGTGCACTGAATTTGCTGACCAAATGCAAACTGAATTTGAAATGAGTTTAATGGGTGACTTACAATTCTTTTCGGGACTGCAGGTTAACCAAACCAGTGAAGGATCTTCATAAGTCAAACAAAGTATGTCAAAGAACTTCTGAAAAAAGTTTAACTTTCAGAACCTCAAGCACTCAAGCACACCAATTGCGGTAAATGTAAAATAAGAAGAAGATTCACTTGGTAAGTCAGTAGACACAAGACATACAGAGGTATGATTGGATCTCTACTTTATCTTACTACTTCTAGACCTGATATTCAATTCAGTGTATGCTTGTGTGCAAGGTTTCAAGCTAATCCTAAGGAAAGTCACATGTTAGCTATCAAAAGAATCTTTAAATATCTTGTTGGAACATGTGATCTTGGCATTTGGTATCCCGCTGGTTGTAAATTAGATTTAATTGCTTATTGTGATGCTGATTATGCGGGTTGTAAGCTTGATAGAAAAAGTACAAGTGGCTTGTGTTTATATCTAGGTGGATGCCTAATTTCTTGGGCTTCCAAAAAGCAACACTCAGTTGCTCTATCCACTGCAGAGGCTGAGTATGTTGCAACTGGTTGTTGTGGTACTCAAATCCTTTGGGTGAAACACCAGCTCCTAGACTATAATCATGAGTTAGGATGCATTCCCATCTTATGTGACAACACTAGTGCTATCAATTTGTCTAAAAACCCAATTCAGCATTCGCGCACAAAACACATTGAAATAAGACATCATTTCTTAAGGGATGAGGTGGCTAAGAAATCTTTTGAACTTTTTTTCATTGAAACTGAAAAACAAATTGCTGATATCTTCACTAAACCTCTTACAGAAAATAGATTTTCATCCTTAAGGAGAGAGCTTGGGTTATGCAAATGTCCTCATTCTCCCTGACCTCTCTATCATTGGGTTGAGTGTTATGTGTGTCCTTGTTCAGGCACAATCTGAGGGGGAGTCATTGTTTCATGATGTAAATATTTCCTTCTTTTTACATTCTTCTATCCATCTGCATTTCAAATAAAACACTTTAATTTCCTTTTGCAAATAAATTCTTCTGTCTCACATTGCATTTAAATTCTTGGTATATCAAATGGTGATTTGAAGAAGGACAAGTTAGGCTTGTCTGGACACTTTCACTATGCGTGAGTATATGTCTCCGCCAAGTATCAAGAGTCAAATATGCAATTGTTGAGGGGGAGTCTTCTTTCAAAACATTTGATTCTCCTTATCTTGATGAAGGATTTCTGGGATCAACAATTCAGGGGGAGTTAAAGAATTCATAACTCATTTTTTTTTCATAAATTCAAGATCAATTCCTGAGTTATCACAACTCCCATTCATGATATGCTCATTAATTTTGTCAAAGAAACTCCAGGATGAATTTTTAACTGATCTACTACATCTTTACAGTCAATTCTCAATTATATTCTACAATCCTACAGTAATTTGAATCTCTTTCAAGACTTGAAGTTCATATGTGCATTGAATTTGGACATCTCTTTTACAACTGTTGTGGGAAGAGGCTGCTCTCAGTTTTATAATATTCTCCTTAAATCCATCATTCAATAGAGCAATGGCACAAATACTGAGAAACTACAAACCTTCACATAGAATAAAGTGCCATGTGTAATCACAGGGATTGGCTTCCCCTCGACACGGACATGGATACCAAATATGATAGCGTAGGAAAAAGGATGTGATCGCCACCTAGATAAGTTGCCTAATGATGTGGAAAGACGATGGCTAACTTAAACTAGGAAAAAGGAAGAGAACAGAAAATTGACATGGTGTCGCGGTCGTCATGGCCGCCACGTCTCTAGTATCGCGTTAGTGGAAATCGACGCGTCACCCTAGGCCGTCGCGTTCTCTGAATGCGGGAGATTTGTTGTTGTGACCTTCTTCTAGTCCTCCAGCCGGCCAGAGCACCAGAGCTTCTCGTAGACTTTGTTTGCTTGCCTGCCAATCAAAGGAAAACACAAAGAAAGACCCTATTAGAATATGTAAAGTGTAAAATCTATTCTAAAAGATGAAATGAGATGGGAGATCATGGTGGGAACGCACCTGGGGTGGTTTTAAACCCCTGTGGTGGGGAAAAACGTGGGTGGATGGTGAATATGCTCTACTTAAAAAGGACATAAAAATGCATGTAGAAATAGAAAAGAGGAAGAGGAAAGGGAATGAGCCCCATTAGGGCGACTTCCTGGCGTGGATGCAGCTCCAATGATGTGCAAAGAGGTCCAGGAGATTGCTAGAGTCGCCCTCTTCACGTTCCTTGCTCCATTGATGGTGAAATAAGTGAGTTGTGAGGAGTGGAATGTGAAGGGAATGAAGGGAATGAGTGGCTGCGTGGCTAAGTCTAATTCAGAGGAAATTTTGGCAGCCCTTCGGGGTGATCATGAGGCTCTCTTCGTCCATGAGGAGGGGCCTTCCTTATATAGAGCTTGGAGTAAGAAAATTAGGTATTATCTCCTCAAAAAAGTGTGGAAATAAAAATGGGGGATAAAGCTCTATCAAAATAAGGTGTAGAGTCCTTAGGGGAGCATAGGAGAGTCCCTAGGGCCAAGGATCCGTCCAAGGGGTTGGGATAACCCTCTTAGACCAAGTCAAAGTGCATGGGAGGATAAATAGGGTGTGGTTACGGAGGCCAGAGATCTCGGACAATGTCGCGTCAGATCGTAGGGTCCCGACTAGAGACGCGACGGTGCGGGGGGACGCGACAGCATTGCCCACGTGCATGGATAATGCATGGGCTGTCGCGGCGGCCCAACCCGTCGCGACTATAGTCGCGGCGCCACGATGCGTCGCGACAAGGAACCCAAATTATCTTGGATTATTCTCTCTAACCACATGATTAAAATAGGAGTTATATTCCTCCAGAGACTCTCAAATGATTGATTTCGGGATTTCATGGTATTTTAATGGATTAATGGGCTCAAATCAAGGCAAATGATGGGCTCAAGGTGAGAGACCAATTAGGGGCCCACTAAGGTAGCAAGAAATGTGGTCCAACCCATTAGTCATAATCGGGGTCTACAGATTGCCCCTCCTTGGCTTCTACTTTGCAGGGGAGCGAAGCGGAAGTGGAGTGGAGATGTCATGAAGTGACGGTGGAACGGAGAAGACGCGGAGCGGACTGAAAAGCGGAAGCCAAGGTGAAGAGACACCCGATGGTAACTAACAGGCAATTGGAATCCTTGTGAAAGCCCCGAGTCGGTTGTTCGAGTAGAATGCAAAGAAGAGCACAAGTCTGGACGAGGGAGAGAAAAGAGGACTATCAACCCCTCGATTGAGAGGTACCCTAGCCGATTGGCCTGCGGGTTTCGTTTTGGAAGGACATGTGCGTGCCAGGCAGGTAACTCATGACTCTGTCCTGGGAGCGGTTCGCAACCAAAACGGATCAAAGGAAAAAAGGAAAGTTTGGATAAGGAATCCAAACAGGAAATCTTGTCAATCTGACGGGAACAACTTACTCGGAGGCAAACCTTCCGATTTGGAGTGGAATTAGATTTCTTGCTTGGAATTTGAAGGACGATTGGGCACTCAACAAGAGCTCATCAATGGTCTAGAATGAGTCAGGAAAGTTCAAAGTCCTACATGATGCATGCTGGGCTAAAGTAAAAGAAATCATCAAAACGAATGCAAAGAAAAAAAGAAAAAATAGAAAATATATCAAGGATATATTGCTAAGCCAAATAAGAACGGGTCAAGAGACTACCTACAACCGCGGTGCAGGCCTGAATCCATCATCCCTGTGCTTAACTAACTCAACGGCCTATCCAACGATTAACAATGTGCACCTAGATTATCATATTTTTGGTAAAGGGGAACTCAAATCCCAGAACACATTGAGAACCAGCCGGTCCTTGAAATGATATAATAGATAGGATATCATATAGTAATGCCGGAGTAGGGGTAGAGATACAATACCTGACTTACCTGTGATGACATTTCCTGACTTTTTTGAATCATCCATGAGAAAATAAGCATAATAATCACAAGATGATAGATGAGTTTAATGAACATGGTCAAAGAAACACATATACAAAGCACAAGCAGGAGAAATAAACATTTGGGTATAGACGCGACGCACCCATCGACCGCGACCTTGTCGCGTCGCAGCGCCCTGTCGCGACATAGTCGCGTCTGATCGCGGCGTCGCGACTCGGACAGAGTCCTAAAAATGCAGAAAAAACGGGACTTAGACTTATCCTAAGACATCTAGACTAACACTAGGACTCCTAAACCTTTCCTAGACTTATCCTAACTCCTAGTTGCGGAATTAGAGTGGGTTTCTAACTCCCTAAGGCTTATAAATAAAGGGTTTGGGCTGTTAATCCCGCAGCTAAACTCTTGTGCTACAAATTCTTCAAGCTCTTCATCTTTATTTATCTCTGCAGTCATGAAGAGGAAGCTTTCGGCGTTTGCAGAGGCCATCCCTCCTTACTCCGGCCCAAACGCTGCTAGGGAGTCTCACGCCGACCTCCAACACCTTTCAGACATCCCGAAGCACATCTACTCTCGCCCGGATCTTCAAGTAAGTGGCTCTATTTCTGCACTTTTGCTCTATTTAGGCTCTGCTTTTTTTCTCTTTTCTTCTCATCTTAGATCTCCTCCTTCTTCTTTCTTTCAGATCCTCCTGGCCATAGGCGGTTCTCTAGATTACCATGGCTGCTCCCAATGCTTGACATGCTGCCGCCTGCCTCAATCTCCTTCCTAAAAGAGTGGGGGCTGTCCACAGTGCTTGTACTTGCCAAGCAAGAAGCATGACAAGCGTCCATGTATGGGATAGCATCACCGCACTCACCGAGCTATGGCATACTCAGACACACTCCTTCGTCTTCCCTGGTTTCGAAGCCACCATGCTCTTGGAAGAGTTAGAAATCATGCTCGGTCTGCCACGTTACCATCGGGGTAAAGAGATGGCGATATCTTATACTGTGGAGCAGATCAGCTCCTGGAGTATTCTGGCCCAGCTTACCTCTATGAAGAACGACCTACGCTCCATGACCAGCAGCATGCACGTCCATCTACTTCCCATCGCACAGTGGGTCGTCTCACAATGTAAGCGGAAGACCGGGAGATATGGCGCCATTGCCAAGGCGGCTGCCATCTGCATCTGCGGGATCATACTTTTCCCAGCTGAAGACGGGACCATCTCCTTCGCCAATTTGAGCATCATTGACTCGATCTCAGAAGGTTTGACTATTGGCCAAGCAGTTTTGAGCTATCTATATGCCGGTCTGTCTTCTGCAGCACTTGGAGGACCCTTCTACGGATCGGTGATTGCCCTCGAGCTATGGATGGGGATGCACATCCAATTTCGGGCGGTGGAGGACTTGACCGTGGAGTGCAAGACGATGCGGAACCACCCACTGGCGCATGTGGGTGGGCCACTCCACATGAGCACCCGAGCTTGGTGCAAGACGGCCCAAGTGAAGGGCATTCAAGCATGGCGCGAGTATCTTCGAGGTATGACTGCAGCGGACTTCGACATGCGCCCCCGGTTCATGCATGGAAAGATAATCCATCTCCCTCAACGTACCGGTCTTGCCTTGAGGTTGTTGGGCAATGAGGCACTCGTTTCTTACAACCCGGGACCGTTGCTACCTCCAGTGCGGTGCGGCCCGGACAGTGGTTCCAATCCTCTCACACTTCCGCCTATCCAAGAGAGGAAGAGGGGCGACGCAGGACGAGCGTGACATGCGTAGAGCCATCGTCCACTGGGAGGGATGTGCTATGAGCGTAATCCTAGCAGAGGTGGAGGAAGATGATGAAACGGTTAAAGAGTACGTTGAAGCTTTGAAGACGCTCCAACCAGCGGGAAGAGATGCTTGATTTATTTGATTTGATTTGTAGGCCAGATGGTAGTTAGGAAAGCATTTAAAAGCATTGCTTCGTTGTTTAGGATGGATTAGGGAGTGTAAAGACTTTGAATATGAATGAATAAGAATGGATTTTCTGTGCGATGCAAGCGCTCTGTTGATGACGCGACGGTCAGGAGTGTCACCTTCATCTTGCGGCCGGGCGGTGCGTCGTGACTAGGTCGCGATGTCCCTCTTGACGTGACATGAACGCGACGGCGCGCTGCGTCGCGTCACGAACGATCAATTCAAAACCAACAGTCCTTCTTTTCCTCCCTCCTTTCCGGTTTTCAAAAGAACCAAACCTCCAAATCTTCGAATCCTTCCCCTAATTTCCCTACATTCAACCTCCTTGCTAGCCCGAAACACAACCCAAACAACCTACATGTATGGACGGCGGAAAAGAGACCGGCGAGGGCTCATCACGGGGGAAGCGCCACGCGGAGCATCGGTACTCACGACGACGGGTGGAAAGGCCCCCGGTCGAGGAGGAGCTGCCCGAGGTCGTCATGGGAGAGGAGGAGGAGGAAACGGCTCCGACCATGAGCGTGGAGGAGGAGGGAAGAAACAGGCCAAAGCGATGAAGTCGGTAAGTATCATCGACCCTAAACCTTGTATGAGGATGTGAACATGATAAACGGACCCCTAGAGGGCCGAATGTAGGGTGAAAAGCCGGAGAAAATGGGTCAAACAAAGAAGGCTCCGACCGGGTTTGATCCTGATAACGGTCAGGACGACCCGCCGCGACATGCTATCGCGGTGGGGGGAGCGGGGCGTCGCGACAGTGTCGCGGCGTCCAGGACTGATGCGACCTTATCGCGACCTAGAAAGGTGACGTGATAGGGTCGCGGGAGCCCCACTCTGTCGCGATACGGTCGCGGCGGCTAGCGCTGCTGCGACATGAACCGAAACACAGGAACTGAGAAACTTAAACTGACTTGACTGTGTCGTGCAGGGTGAGATGAGGGCTCGAGTGTCGTGGACACTGGTGCTGGCTGCCTTCCGGCCCTTCCCTCCCCCTTTCCAGAGAGATGGGTAGAGGAGATGGGATTCGGGGGGATTTTTAGGATAGAGAGGATGAGGGTGGATCCGGCCCTCACCAGGCTTTGCGGAGCAGATGGGATACAGAGGCGAATGCCTTCGTATTCCTTGGGGGCATATGATCCCAGCCTAGAGGATGTGAGCGGATCACAGGGCTCAGGGTGCATGGGAGAGAGGTGAGTGGGTATACCTACCCTTGCTACCATGACTTAGCCGAGCAACTCTTAGACCTCCCCGTGGAGCGTAGGTCTTCCCTAGTGCCCAGAGTAGCCTTGCAGGAGAGTCTAGGTCTATTTGAGGCGGGGAAGAACGGAGGGGAGAGTGAGGATGAGTACTTGGAGAGGCTGGCTAGAGTCAGTAGAGGAGGAGGGTTAGCGAGTGAGCCTGGGCCGCAGGCAGACTTGGACTTGCGCCGCTTCCTCATCCTCTTTCTTGGTAGACTTTTGTTTGCCACTAGGGGCGACGCAGTCCACTGCCGCTTCCTGCCCTTGCTGGCGGATTTAGGCGAAGTAGGGGGGTATGCTTGGGGGTCAGCCTTCTTAGCACACCAGTTCGATGGTTTGAGCGCCTCCGAGCGGCAGACGTCTACGAGCAGTTCTATCCTTTATTCAGGTACACCTTCTCTTCTGACTCTCTTAGATTTAAACTTCAATTTTGCTTAAACTGCCAACTAATTTGTCTTTTATCTTGCAGGTTTGGGCCTATCTACACCCCAGCCCTGAGGAGGGGGATCTCACACGGCCGGGCCTCGTGCCCATTGCACGCCGTGGGGACTCTCACTGAGACACTCGCCACTGGACCGACCAGTTGGAGCGCCTCCAGGAGGCAATTGACAGCTACCCTTATCTGGATGTAAGTACCCTTAATCCCCGCCTTTTGAAATTACTTGCTTGAAATGACTAATTACTTCTCTTTTGCAGGTGGTTTGGCAGCCATATCTGGGGGAGGGTGATGAGGGACAGCCTTGGTTGGTGCAGGCCCGCCCTACTTCGGTAGGTCGGTGTGGTTGCATGCACTAAACCTCGTGCACCTCTAACCTATTCCTGACCCAGCGCTCTTGGGCTCAGGCAGAGTGTCGTGGAGTCCCGTCTGGGACGGTTTCGCCCGGCCGGGTCGGAGCTTTCGGGGGCTCACGACACGACAGACTGGAGGGAGTGGCGCCGCGAGCAGATCGAAGACTGGGAGCGGAAAGGCAAGGGGTCAGATCGGACGCGACCACTGACGATGCCTACCTCCAGGCGTACGCCTTGACAGAGCTGGTAAGTACTGTGTTCACTTTCAGCCCCTTTGATTAAGCAAAATTTGAAAATTGACATGCCTTTTGCGTGCAGCGGCGGAGTGCTGGAGAGAGTGAGGGGTACCGGAGCAGGCGGTGCTTCCTCCTCTCGGAGTGCAGGGGGGTCTCCATGCTCATGGAGGCTCGACTGGCAAGGGCAGTGCTGAGAGCTGAGGAGGCTCAAAGGCACTTGGAGGAGCGGGAGTTCATTTAAACACTTGGGTCGTTTATTTCCAAATGACGCTGATTGATTACTTGTTGTGCAGGAGAGAGACTTGGAGTTGGCTCACGAGCAAGCCATGATGCTGCAGAGTGAGAGGGACCAGCTACGCGTCCAGGCGGAGGCGGCTGAGTCACAGGTGGCAGAGATGACCCGGGAGCTAGCGACGCTGCGAGTACAGAGGCCATCCGGAGATCAGGAGGGGTCATCGACTACGTGCAGAGTTGCTAGCACAGCAGACGCTGGGCGGAGCCTTCAGCAGATTGTGACGGGGATATCGGCGTTCACGTAGCCGGAGCCGGAGGTGGCGTGAGCGTGAGCAGGGCGACCGGCGCCTCCGTCGGATAGTATCTAGCGGGTCCTCCAGCAGGCGGAGGAACGAGGAGGAGGAGCGGCACTTCAGGGCGAGGGTAGCGCCCATGATGGCAGAGGGGGTGGCGAGATGTTGCCACCTCCAGATAGGAGAGAGGGATCCGGGGAGAGTGGTGGTGGTCAGTAAGGAGTCTTGTGAGCCACCTCCCCTTTATCTATGTACATTTTGTTACCTTAGTGCAGTTTTACTTTTATGTCAATATTTATGATGAATGAATGGTTTGTGATTGACACGAGTGAGAGGCGAGATTCAAACAAGCGAGAGAGAGAGTTCTGAGCGCGATGTCGTACTTGCTTTTAAAATCCTTGTTCCTGCACACACTTAGAAGAACAAATTAGATCTGTCTTAGGTTCGGCCCCTTGCACAGAACATGATAAAAGCTAACGCCGCAGTTTGTCAAGGGGCCGAGCCTTATTAAATAGGCGAAAAGACTATGAAAATAATGCATGCTAAAGGAAAGCAATAGTACACACTTTTATTTTTCTAAAAACTATATATTTTTTGTGATTTTGAGGATCTTTTGATTTTTTTTTTGGTTTGGGAATTTTTGTTTGTTTTGGGGATCTTTTGATTTTTTTGAATTTTTGAAATTTTTTGTGATTTGTTTTTATTTGGGGATCTTTTGATTTTTTTTTTGGAATTTTATGAAAATCCTTTTGATAACAACATTCTTAATGTTGAGCGATTAACCGTGAGCCACCTCTACCTCACTTTGCGAGTAAGATTTATGTGCAACGCATATCCTATTAGGTCTGCTAAAGCTTTTGCCCCTGAGACAACAATGTTCCAACATAGACCAAGCGCATGGATTCTCTGGTCATTTTAGGGAGGATAGGAAGAATATAAATGAGATAAGACTTAACCTGGAGTCGGGGTTGCCGACTTGTAAACGCATATTCCTATTAGGTCTGCTAAAGCTTCTTGCCCCTGAGACAACAATGTTCCAACATAGACCAAGCGCATGGATTCTCTGGTCATTTTAGGGAGGATAGGAAGAATATAAATGAGATAAGACTTAACCTTGGAGTCGGGGTTGCCGACTTGTAAGACTTGCAACAAATAAGCTACATGTGCTATTCATCTGTTGTCCAGGGACTTTAGGGTCACAGTATTTTTCTTTTGTCTGGGGCATGCGTGCGACCGGGCTCAAGGGCGTCCTGCGGGGAACTGTACTGCCACTCTTTAACATGCCCCTTCACTTTGTCATTTCGTCACTTTATATATATAGTTTTTGTGCTATATGCTTTTCTTAGAACTGCCCGTCCTCCTTGAGACTTCAAACACATGGTCTGTACTGTTGCAAGTTTATAGGTTAGCCTTCCCCTTGCCCCTAGACCTTGTCCGAGTAGGGAGAGAATTGACCTTTTGTCCCCCGAGCAAGGCTAAGCGAGAACACTGTATATGAAGGGACAATGACCTTAGGCTACCATGTTGAGTAGCGATTGCACATAACTATTATTTCGTCAATATGAGAAGGAGCGAGACACTTGGCAAATGGCTACTTATTAATGGTGTTGTTATCCAAAGACTTTCGATCAGGGGTAGAATCTTTTAAGATATAATCCATTCCATGGATGAGAGAGTTCATCACCATCGGCATTAACTAAAATATGCGTTTCCCGGGTACACTTCTTATGACGTACGGCCCTTCCCAGTTTGCAGACAATTTGACCTTGGACCTCCAGGTTTTATGAAAATTCGCTTCAAAACCATGTCTCCTTCTTGAAATTTACGCTCAATCACTTTCTTTTGAAAAGACCTTGAGAGTCTGTTTTGATATGAAAGCACGTGATCGGCTGCAGCTAGACGCCGTTCGTCTAAGAGTTCTAGTTGGTAAGTAACGCCTCCCGATGTTCATCGGGATTAAGTTCTTGTCCAACTGGATTCTTAGCGAAGGGATGAGAATCTTGTGCGGACATACCGCTCCATCCCATATGTATGTGAGAAAGGGGTTTGCCCCGGGTGTGCGGATGGAGGTGCGGTAGGCCCACAGAGCCTCAATTAGCTTTTCTGGCCAATCAACAAATTACTAGACTCACAAGTCTTCTTTAAGATTTTCAAAAGCGTTTTTGTTTGTGGCTTCGGCCTGGCCGTTGCCCTGCGGATAATAAGGAGACGGATGATGCAAAGAAATATTGAACTTCTTACAGAGATCTTGAAGGTCTTGTGATATGAACTGGGGCCATTGTCGGTGACGAGGCTGCCAGGTACTCCAAACCGTGCAATGATGTTCTTCATGATGAACCTGCACACAGTCGAACCTTTGATTTCTGCAAACGCTTCTGCTTCGGCCCATTTGGTGAATACTCAGTAGCAGTGAGGATGAAGGATTTTTGTTTTATCTGAGCATTAGGATCACCAAGAGGCCCAATGATATCAAAGGCCCACATGGAGAAAGGCCAAGGAGAAGATAGTGGATGCAAAGAGGAAGACGGAGCATGAATTTTATTGGCATGGATTTGGCATCTGACACACCTACGGACGTAGGCGGCACAGTCTTCTTCTAAGGTTGGCTAGTAGTAGCCTGCCTAAGGATCTTTTGGCTAACATCTGACCATTCACATGCCCTCCGCATTCACCGGAGTGAGATCCTTCCACTATCTTCCAAGCCTCTTCATCGGTCACGCATCTGAGGAGCATTCCATTTAGAGCGCGTCTGTAGAGAACCTCACCCACGAGGGTATACTTTAATGCCGCTCTACGGATAGCTCGCCTATCTCTGCTTCAGCTTCTTTGGGAAGGTACCGTCTCTGCAAAACTGCTCAATCTCATGGTACCACGGCCTCTCTCTTCCATCAATTCCCCTAATTCAACAAGCAACAACTCCTTCGCTTCTTTCTTTCTGTCTTCAACACTAGGGAGCTCCTAAGGTTGAGAACAAAGGATCCTGAGTTGAGGGAGCTTCTAATCTCTGAACGGTGATAGTCTCAGCGCTACGGCTGAGAGGGAAGGAGAGAGACGAAGCTAACGATGCCAGAGCATCGGCCAGAATGTTTTGGGAGCGAGGAGTATGAATGTAGATGAGTTGACGGAATTGCTTGGCGAGGAGCGTGACCAGATTTTGATATGGCTTGAGTTTGGGGTCACGAGTGCGATAGGTAGAGAGGACTTGCCGAAGAACGAGTTGAGAGTCTCCTATGATCTTAAGGTGACGGCGCCTAAGAGGTAGGCAAGCTTAAGACCGCCAGGAGAGCCTCATACTCGGAGATATTGTTGGTGGCGTAGAACTGGAGTTGATAAGCTAAAGGAATGGTGATCCCTTCTGGGGTGAGCAAGACTGCACCTATGCCCCGTCCCTAGAATTGAGAGCTCCATCGAAATGGAGTGACCAGAAGGGATCGTGAGAGACAAGTGATAGGTTTCATCAGGGAACTCCTCTTGAACCGTATCACTATGAGGAAGAGGGAGGTGAGCAAGGTGCTCAGCAATGGCATACCCTTTTATGGCTTTCTGGACAATAAAGGAGATATCGAACTGAGAGAGGAAACTTTGCCAGCGCGCCAATCTGTCGGCGAGGACTGGCTTCTCAAGGAGGTACCTAATAGGGTCCATTCTAGAGATCAAACTCACCTTATGAGCTAGGAAGTAGTGCTTCAATTTCTGCACTACCCAAACTAGCGCTGCACAAGTTTTCTCCATTGTGGTGAGTTTGAGCTCGGAAGGATTGAATAGCCTAGATAGGTAGTAGACTGCCCTTTCTTTGCCGGATTCATCATGCTGAGCAAGGACAGCTCCTAGGGAGTCCTCAACAGTCGATAGATATAGGATTAGGGGTTTCCTAGGGATAGGCGCCTGAAGCACGGGCGGATTCATAAGGTAGCTCTTGAGCTCATCGAAGGCCTCTTGGCATTTATCATTCCATTCAAAACTGACTCCTCCTCTCAATAGTTCGTAGAAAGGACGACATCTTTGAGAGTGCTGAGATATGAATCTCCTTATGAACTGCAGCCGACCAATCAAACCTCGAAGTTCAGATATGTTCTTAGGAGGAGGCATCTCATTGATTGCCTTGGCCTTGTGTGGATCTATTTGAATCCCCCGCTTACTAACTATGAAGCCTAATAATTTCCTGAGGAAACTCCAAATACGCACTTCTTTGGATTCATCTTCAATTGATACTCTTGTGCGCGACGGAAAACTTTGGCAAGCACGGAGGAATGCTCTTTCGGGTCCGTGACTTCACCACGATATCATCCACGTAAACCTCAACATCAATATGTATCTTGTCGTGGAAGATAGCTAACATTGCTCTTTGATAAGTGGCGCGGCATTCTTTAGTCCAAACGGCATGACCACATAGCAATATGTTCCCCATGGGGTGGTGAAGGAGGTCTTCTCTTGATCCTCTGGGGCTAGACGAATTTGATTATAGCCGGAGTACCCATCCATGAACGATAGAGTTTCGAACCCTGCTGTATTATTGATCAAAACATCCAAATGAGGTAGCGGTAAATCGTCCTTAGGACATGCCTTATTCAAATCCCGAAAATCTATGCAGATGCGCACTCTTCCGTCTTTTTTCATCACCGGGACGATGTTTGCCACCCACAAAGGATAGAGGACTACACGGATAAACATGGCTTTGTGTAGCTTATCAATCTCCTCTTTCATCTTCAAAGCGATGTGGGGGAGGAACCTCCTTAGCTTTTGTTTGACGGCAACTGCCCCTGGCTTCAAAATCAACCTATGCTCCACCAAATCGGGGTCAATGCCGGGCATGTCATCGTAGGACCAGGCGAATGAATCCTTGAACTCCCTAACATTTCTATGAGCTCTTCTTCTTCTTCAGCAGGAGACCAGAAGCTATGGTTAAGAGCCTGGGGTCCTCTTGCGTTCCCACATTCACCTCTTTAGTAGGTTCGTCAACTGCTGAGGTAGGTTCGTCGAATCTCCTCATACCACTAGCATACGCCTCAGCAGCATCCTCTATCTCAACACCATTCTCATCTAATGGGTCTTCTTCGGCTACAATTTCATATATCCCAAAGCCGTCGTCTAGCCCTTCCTCTATCGGCAACTCCTCTAAGTCCAGAACTACCGCTTCTTTGAAGAACTCTTTGACAGCTAGAAGAGCGCCACATCTATGGACTAAGTCTAAGAGGTATCTACGGGGTACGCCACTACCCTTCTTCTTCCTAGACGGGGACGGGGACTCACTAGAAACTACCCCTGATCTTGAGCTAGGTTTGATATTTACAGGCGGCTTTGGAGAAGCGCCCAGAGGTTTGATGGAAGGGAAAACAACGGGTGCGGCAGGGCCGCGAAGATCCTCCGATGGAGCTGGAGGAGGGAGCGGGCCACCTGAGCTCAGGGTGCCGACAGCAGCATCGGGGTGTAGGGGAGCAGAAGGCCCCTTACCCAAATCGCCTGGAATGGCCATGTCTGACCACCAGGTGAAGGCACGACTGGAGCGAAAGGATGATGATGATGGCCGCTGGGGAGCAGATGTGACGGGGATCACCGTCGAGAGAGGGAGCAGGAGAGGGATGACGGGGATCGCGTCGAGATTAGGAGCAGGAGGGGGTGACGGGGATCGCCGTCGGAAGCAGGAGCAGGAGGGGTGACGGGGATCGCCGTCGGAAGCAGGAGCATGAGGGAGTGACGGGGATCGCCGTCGGAAGCAGGAGCACGAGGAGTGACGGGGATCGCCGCCGGAAGCAGGAGCAGGAGGGGGTGACAGGGATCGCCGTCGGAAGCAGGAGCAGGAGGGGGTGACGGGGATCGCCGTCAAAAACAGGAGGGACACACACACACACACACACATTTTTTTGTTTTTTTTTTTTTTTTTTTTTGAAAAAGGAACTACATTAAATTAAATGGCTTCAAAAAAAGACAAGACCGAACCGTTGAAGGAAATGGTGAGGCGGGGTGAAGGACGAATGAATGCCTCAATGGCGGCGGGCGAGATTTGGACAATGAAGGGAGGAGGCAAAGGAATGAAACTAATATTAACATCGAGTAGGGATGAAACAAAGTGAGTGGGAGGCCGGGAGAACTCTGGCCAGAACTCCTGTACAGGTAGGGGTAAATGATTTGACTAGTTCTCCTCACCAATTCCAGGCAACTGTCGCCTGGCGGTGGTTGTTGATGCTGATAATGCTGCTACTTGTGACACATCTTCTTCACTAAACAGTTGGTTGACCGTAGAAATAAGATCATCTAGTTCTAGCTTTTCTTCCTCAGCTTCCGATCTTTCGAACAACAGACTAACTGATGAGACAATATCATCTTGATCCGGATCCTCAGTATTCCTCAGCTCTCTTCTTCTTGTTGGGTCGCTGCTCCTCTAAAGTTTGATAGGCTGATCTTGGCGTTTCTATGGTGGTGTTATATCCAGGCTGAATGGGCCCTCTGACAAATGCTCGTATAAGGACCAAGTGAGCGGTCCATGGTCTGATTGTGGAGGAGATGAGAAAGCGGCCCATTCTGAATACAAGGCCACGCTTTGTGAACTTCTTAGCGGTGGCGACAGTCTTGGTTTGCCCCTGAAGGTGAGCACCCAGGCCTTTTCCTGACTGATAACCCAGCCTGAACATGATGTCCCACCCCTTTGTATTCTTGCTCACATCCTTTCTGACTGCCATTACAGGAGGAGAGATTGGGCGGTTAGAAGAGAAAGTATAGGCCCAAGTGTAGTTAACATCAAGCACTGAGATTATTGGCTTATTGGACGGCCATACTGATGGCAGCACTCTCTCGCGGCTTCGACTGTATGCGTGTCGTCATACTCTTTACCTTGACTATCCGCCTTGAAAGGGAACTTCAGACACTGATGCACTGTAGAGGGTACTGCCCCTAATGATTCGATCCACGGGCGTCCTAGAATGGCTTTGTAGGTGTGATCAATGTTCAGCACATAGAACTCCACAGACATGACGAGAGGGCCTAATTCTGCTTGCAAAGTGATAACCCCGTGACAGGCACGTCGCGAATTGTCATATGCAGCAATAGTGGTAGGCGTGGGCTGCAATTGACGTTCCGATATGTTGCAAGCTCTGAGAGTGCTCAGTGGACATACATTAATGGAGGCTCCTGTGTCCACCAGAGCCGCATTGACCGCCACCTTATTTATGGTAAGTGTCACACACAGGGGCATTTTCCTGGCTTCGGGGGCAGCCAACTCGCCATCGGAAAAGGTAATGGTGGGTCCTCTGTTCACTATTGAGAGCACTGAGGGTAGGTTATCCGGATTCATGTCCTCGCTGACCATGACTTTTTGCAAAAAAGTTCTGAGAGCATCTTGGTGAGTCTGCGATCTCTTAATGAGCTCCAATATGGAGATCTTGGCGGGAGTCTGATCAAGATGTTTTAGGATGTCATATTGAGTTCCCTGTGCTGGATCAATTTCTTCTGTATCTTGTTGCTGCTGATTGTTGGTTTGCAGACCTGGCATAGGTATGGATGTGTTAGGATACATCCGATGAAACATTCGCCCGCTCTGGAGGGCAAGATTATGGTGGAGTGGAGGGGTAGGGGTGTAAGGATAGAAGGGTCGGCTAGTAGTGGTGTGGCGTAGGGGAGAGGGGGGTGTTGTTTGGTGGAGGGATGATGGGTGATATGACGGGAGAATAGGATGGTGAGGTGATGGTGGCATATGGGGTGTAAAGGGAGGGGGTATGGCGGATGCAGGTGCGGGAACAGTGGGCGTGACGTGAGAAATAGCCAGAAGTTGGCCCACCTCATGGTCGTCATCGAAGACCCACTGGGCTTCTGGTGGTGCATGGTGGATAACGGGGTTAACATGCGCGGGCGGAGGAGGTGGTGGAGCTGGTTGAGGGTTCGGAGTAGGTTGATGTTGTGGCATGGGGTTACGGACTATGCCTAGGTCGTTCACCGGCTGCTGCGGCTGCTTCTGTTGCTGCTGTTGCTGGTATTTCTGTTGGAAGGGCTCGTATTGCTGTTGCTGTTGTTGTTGCTGCGGCTGCTGTCGCCTCTGTTGTTGCTGTTGTTGCCTCTGGCCTTGCTGGTCTCTCAGAGTTTGGATCAACCTCTTCATTTCTGCCCAGTCAATCTGATTTTGCTCATGGAGATCGTATATCATGTCCCGGAATTGGAAGCAATCGGACACATTGTGGCCCGTATGACGATGATAGACGCAGTACTTTGTTTGATCGGCGCCATATTCCAATTCGCCTTCTCAGGAGGGAGTCTTAAGGCATTTAGAGACATGAGGGCTGCAAAGACATCAGCTAGAGATTCGGGTAATGGAGGATATTGGGCTCTCTTGGCCCATTGGGTTTCCTGGGGGCATAGCCATTTTGAGGCGAGGAACCTGGGAGTATTGGCGCTGATCTTGAGGGGGATTTTGTCCTTGGGGAGGTGGCTACCTATTGTTGTTGTTGTTCCAAGACTGTTGGGTTTGCTGGGTATAGGGGGACCTACCTACGGGGCCTTGGGGATTGCTAACGGCACCTACTTGTTCATTGGTCTAGATCCCCTCGGTGACTGGGCCTTGCGGCTTTTTAGCATAACGGGCCTTGGGGGTCTCGAACATGGAATGTATAGGCGAGTCCTTGAGTTGGGTTTGAATGAAACGGGCTCGACTATATAATTGGTGCATGGTAGAGATGTCGTTCATGGCCAAAATAGTTCGGTAGGTGGGCGTGGCATTGGAAATCAACAGCTTTACTTTCTCCTCCTCAGGCATTGGGCAACGGACTTTGGCGGCCAGAGAGCGCCACCGGTCAGCATAGGTGGAGAAATCTTCTTCTGGTTTCATCTTTTCAGCCACCAAATCCACAAAAGAGTATTCGAGTCCCACCCGATCTTGAAACTGCTGCAGAAACCTTTCTTGGACGATTTGGAAATCCTCGGCTTCCTCGGGAGGCAAAGAATAGAACCACTCTAAGGCTGGACCATCTAATGATTTTCTGAACAAATATGCCATGAGATGGCGGTCATACTTGTGCGGCGCCGATTCATAAACGAAGTCCTTCAGATGAACATAGGGGTCCCCTACCCCAGAGTATCGACGATATACAGGGAGCTCGGATTGGGGAGGAACCCGGAGGTATTGGAAGGATGGGAGGGCAATGTCAGCTACCTTCCGAGGATCAATTTGCCTCCAGAGGTCATGAAGCTCCTTCTTCATACTTGTCCATTCCGCCAAGAAATTGGAAGGAGATTGGATCTGATGCGTAGGGACAAGGGAGCGTGGCCGCTCGAAGGAGTGAGACCTCTCGCGAGGAAGCGGAGCTGGTTCGGCCGTATAATATGTAGTGGGAGGAGAGAGAGGCCGAACATCTCGTGGGGGAGGTAGCTTGGTTCTGAAAAATGAATGGCCCGAGGACGGAGAGGTGTGGGGTCTGCCCCAGACGAAGAAAGGCGAGGGGCTGAAGCGACGCGGACGGAGGACTCCGCCGGTGGGGCTGGATTTTGACCCCGGGGAGATAAAGGTTGTTTCCCCTTGGCAGCAGCTATGAACTCTCGGACCTGGTCTGGAGTGAGGTGAGGAAGGAGCTGGCTGAATTGAGAGTGAGGGTCATCATCCCCGGGAGGAGAAGGAGGACGGGATTGGATCCCAATAATGGAGGGAGGCTGGATATGCCCCGGGAGCGTGGCCATGGAAGGTTGGGCCACTTCCTTGAGCAACCCAAGGGGTAGGACATCATCGGCAAGGACTCAAAATTGGTCCATGTCGAAGAGGGGATTATGATAAAGCACGAGGATCGGAGGGGACTGACTCGATCTCCCTAAACAATGACGCATACACCCTCCAACCAATTTGGGGGGACACACCTAGACTCTAGCATGACAAGAAAGACAGAGAGGAGAAGGGGGATCAAAGCACTCAAGTTATCATGCTTACAATGCAAATTTCTTAAGATTCGAACTTGGCCTTTTAAGTGAATTGATTAAAGGGATGTCACTCGGTCAGGCGGTCCCTGATAGGAATGAACTCAAGTGCTCCGGTATGACTAAGGGTGGTACACACTCACTTACGAGGGTGGTTCGAACTAAGGGTACAACGGGTACAACCAGCCCGGCGAACCGCAACGTGCGTACGGCCACGGGGACTTACGGAGGTCCTCAGAAGGTGGGCCCGAGTCAGCCTACGAGTGCTCGTAGGTGAGAGGACTCACTCAACCAAGGGGGAACCTAATCAAATGGGATGAACAGCGTATGCAAGGGACTAAATGTATGCAAGAATGAAGATAAGGACCAAACAGGGTGACAAAAGGAGTCCTCGGGCAGAGTCGCGACGGCCAGATACGCCGCGACCCTATCGCGACAGAGCGGGCTGCAGCGATAAAGACAGAGGCCCGAAAACACACTGAGTCACCAACCCAATTCAAACAGACTATCCTACAAAACTAAGGAACACCGAGAGAAACTATAGTGATACAACATGAATCAGGGAGCATACAGAAGCCGATTCATGGCTGAAAGCAAGAACATACAAGGCAAACCTGCTAATGCGTCGCCTGTCCAAACCGCGACCAGGTCGCGTCCACTCGTCCGACCGCGATAGGAACTGGAATCTTACAGATGAAACTAAACGGGAAAATCCGAACCCTAACAGGATGTTATCAGACAGAAAAACGAGCAAACATCATCTAAGCCATGTAACAACGACGCATGTTCTCATGGGCATTGAACAAAGAAGGCAAATGGAATAGCAAGCACTAACCTGATGACGCGTCCCCCGTGTGCGACGCGAACTTGTCGCGACACCGCGATCGGTCGCGACAATGATAGAGTGAAAAGTGCAAGGAATAAAGAACAGAACTCTAACAAGACACTATGATGAAAAACAACAAGGAAACATGGCAAGCAGACAATCAAAAAATCTACGAGGGTGGCAGTGAAGGTCCCACCGTGATCGCCAAAAGGTGTAATCACAGGGATTGGCTTCCCCTCGACACGGACATGGATACCAAATATGATAGCGTAGGAAAAAGGATGTGATCGCCACCTAGATAAGTTGCCTAATGATGTGGAAAGAAGATGGCTAACTTAAACTAGGAAAAAGGAAGAGAACAGGAAATTGACCTGGTGTCACGGTCGTCATGGCCAGCGTCTCTAGTATCGCGTCAGTGGAAATCGACGCGTCTTTGTCGCGTCACCCTAGGCCGTCGCGTTCTCTGAATGCGGGAGATTTGTTGTTGTGACCTTCTTATAGTCCTCCAGCCAGCCAGAGCACCAGAGCTTCTCGTAGACTTTGTTTGCTTGCCTGCCAATCAAAGGAAAACACAAAGAAAAGACCCTATTAGAACATGTAAAGTGTAAAATCTATTCTAAAAGACGAAATGAGATGGGAGATCATGGTGGGAACGCACCTGGGGTGGTTTTAAACCCCTGTGGGTGTGGGAAAACGTGGGTGGATGGTGAATATGCTCTACTTAAAAAGGACATAAAAATGCATGTAGAAATAGAAAAGAGGAAGAGGAAAGGGAATGAGCCACATTAGGGCGACTTCCTGGCGTGGATGCAGCTCCAATGATGTGCAAAGAGGTCCAGGAGATTTCTAGAGTCGCCCTTTTCACGTTCCTTGCTCCATTGATGGTGAAATAAGTGAGTTGTGAGGAGTGGAATGTGAAGGGAATGAAGGGAATGAGTGGCTGCGTGGCTAAGTCTAATTCAGAGGAAATTTTGGCAGCCCTTCGGGGTGATCATGAGGCTCTCTTCGTCCATGAGGAGGGGCCTTCCTTATATAGAGCTTGGAGTAAGAAAATTAGGTATTATCTCCTCAAAAAAGTGTGGAAATAAAAATGGGGGATAAAGCTCTATCAAAATCGGGTGTAGAGTCCTTAGGGGAGCTTAGGATAGTCCCTAGGGCCAAGGATCCATCCAAGGGGTTGGGATAACCCTCTTAGACCATGTCAAAGTGCATGGGAGGATAAATAGGGTATGGTTACGGAGGCCAGAGATCTCGGACAGTGTCGCGTCAAATCGTAGGGTCGCGACTAGAGACGTGACGGTGCGGGGGGACGCGACAGCATTGCCCACGTGCATGGATAATGCATGGGCTGTCGCGGCGGCCCAACCCGTCGCGACTATAGTCGCGGCGCCACGATGCGTCGCGACAAGGAATCCGAATTATCTTGGATTATTCTCTCTAACCACATGATTAAAATAGGAGTTATATTCCTCCAGGGACTCTCAAATGATTGATTTCGAGATTTAAAGGTATTTTAATGGATTAATGGGCTCAAATCAAGGCAAATGATGGGCTCAAGGTGAGAGACCAATTAGGGGCCCACTAAGGTAGCAAGAAATGTGGTTCAACCCATTAGTCATAATCGGAACCCATCACATAATCGTCTATGCATTTGTTTTCGCTATCTCTATTCAAAGGGGTTAAACAGAATAAAAAATAATAATAATATAAAGAAATTTTCTGATAATATTGATGATAACCGAGTAACTGGAAATATTGGCGTCTGATAAACGTATATTTTCACGTCAAAAGGTTATCATTTGCCCCTTGAAACTGGATAATGAGCAAATCTCTAATAACCAGGGACTATGGTGTGTAAGAAGCATTAGTTCTTGTGTGAACACGATTTACTACATTTGATAGTTTGATTAAACAAAAAAACAAAAAAAAAAATGTTCAAGGAGAATTAATCAAAATAGTCAACCTTGCCCCACCTCAGTTTCCTTAAGTCTGTTTAATTTCATCACCACTGACTTCAATCTAAAAGAAATTTTCATTACTTTGGATTCGAAGAATATGAAAGTTTGTCATTGACTGTGTTGAATGTCCTATATCATTCAAATTGTCATTTCAGTGTTTCATCTCAATTAATGAACATATCCTGTCGGTTGTTGTTTATTACTTGGGTTAATTATGGACTTTTGTTGAAAAATGACAAATGATTTCTTTGGCATCTTAAAAATCCTTGACAAGTTGATTCTATATATCTTTCATCATTATAAAGTTTTTCACTCATGGTATCAGGTCGACACAGTTCTATTGTTAGTTTTTGCCTAATCAGGTCGACACAGTCCTATTCATGTGTCGACAAATCTCTGGTCAGGTTGACACAGTCACCTCCTGTGTTGACACTATTGCTTCTCCAGGTAGTTTTCTTCCTTACCCCCTATTTATCGTAAAATGTTCCGGCGGCACACCTCACCTCTTCATCTCTTTCGTAGGCCCTTTTTATATGCCCTTTTGCATAGGTCAACGCAGGCCCCATTTCATACCCCATAGCCAGGCGATTTCTCTTGTTCCCGCCATCTTCTTCCTCCTCTCCACCTTCTCTCATCTTCTTCCTCTCCTCTCTGCTTGCACGATGCCTCCCAAGCAGACTCCACGTCGAGGCGCCAGGTCTAGGGCTACTGCCTGTGGGGTTGTCATTGACGAACCACCCACGAAAAGAAGGAGTAAGCGCCGCCATGATCCGGCTCAGCAACAGGGTCTGTCTTCACCCTCTCCTACTCCCTCCATGTGAGGTAGGTTGTCTTCTTCTAGTCGCGGCAAGTCTGTTAGAGTGACTCGTCATCCTTGAAGGAAGATTCTAGTTGATACTTCAGAGGAATCCTCCTCCACTTCATCTGGGTCTTCCAATTCTTCTGAGGCTACACCCTCCAAGTTAGTCACTGGAGGGAAATCTATTCTCAATCCCAGGGCTGCTGATTTGGATGATGACAATATTGCCAGTGCATTCCCTGATGTCTTCAATTTCTTCAATTTTCAAGGCTGGCTACCTTTTATCTCTGAATTTCGCACCTTTTATCCTAGATTGGTGCAAAAGTTTTACATGAACTTGACTGTTCTGCCAGAGGGTTATCAGTCTGAAGTGAAAGGGGTCTCCTTTGTCTTATCCACTGAGCTAGCTTCTACATTGTTTAAAGTTCCTGATGAGGAAGAAGATTATCATGATTTTGAGTTTGATTTGCATGAAGCATATACTTTACTCACTGGTCTCCCTCATGATGCATCAGACTCCAGGCAAACCTATGTCACTTGATTCAACACAAACACCTTCCCACTTGTTCTTAGGTTGATTCATCACATCCTCACCACCATTATCACACCACAGGGTGGTGGAAGGGACAGACTTACAGATATTCAAAGATTTGTCATTTACTGCATGAAAAAGGATATCAAAGTTAATTTGCATGTGATCATGTACCAAATTCTGTCAGAAACAACTAGGAAGGATATTCATAGATCACTGCCCTATGCTACTCATCTGACTGCTGTATTTAAACACTTTGGTGTGTCTTTTGAAAATGAGCGAGTTCAGTCCATTCCAAAATCCAACATTTACTGTCTGCAACACTTGCAAAAATTCATGGGTTTTCGGATTGAGCGAGACAAGTTATTGAGGCACCTGCTGCACCTGAAGGAGAGGATCTTCCACCTGCTGCACCTAAAGGAGAGGATCCTCCACATGCTGCTCAGTCTCCACATCCTGATCAAGAGGTTCACCCTCCATCTGATGTTGAAGTCCCACTTACTCAGGATAGACCTCAATCACCCACACTGCATGGTTCTTCTCCACTACTTCCTGATGTGGATCCTCCATCATCCTTTCCTCCATTTACTGGTTCAGCCTCTACTTCAACTGGTGGACCTTTTGTTCCACCAGAGTTGTACACATTTCTTGAAGACAAGTTTGGCACTATCACTTCTTCTATACAACAAATGGCAGACAATTTTGAGCTTCGTATTCAAAGGTTGGAGAATTCAGTCAATGGTCAGTTCATCAAGTAGAAAGAGTTAGCAGAACATGCCACACATAGATTCAACAGGCTCATTGGCACCTTGGGAGATAGTTGTGGCCAACTGAAAGATCTACAAGACAAGCTTGAACTAGTTCTTCAAGGGATTTTAGCTAATACTCAGAAAGGTCTATTCAATAGTCAAGAAACTTTTTCTCAAGTTTCCAAGACTAGACTCTCATTTGCTCACTTAGTTGATGATATGGAAGGTATGAAGAACCTGTTAGCCCATGTTGATCAAGAAATCACAACTCTCAAAAGTGAGCTTCACAATTTTAATAGACATGACACTGTTGCAAGTTCTTTATCAGCCTCCCAACCTGTGTCAGCTGCTTTCAGTTCCTTTGAAGCCAACATGTATGACAACTCTCAACGAATGGAAGAACTACTACATACTCGTTTGGCAACAATGCAAAGTCAACTGAGATCAAACTTATCAGCTATGGAGACCAGGATGAAGTCTATAGAGTCTGTTTTGCTTCCTATCCCTCCTCCACCTCCATCTTCTTGATGGATGTCCTGTTTTGATGATGTCAAAGGGGGAGAAGGGTTTGTTTATATTGTGAAAGGAAGCTTGTCTGCAAATACTTTTTGGATGTAAATGTCATATCTTGTATGGTTCATTTTGGAAAGACATGGTTTTTAGTAACATTTTGTTCTAGTTGTGATATTTGTCATATGTTGTTAAATCTTTTTCAATGGCATTTGATGAAGTTAATGAAGTTGTTGAAATTCATTGTTCATTGTCATTCAGTGTATGTGCTTGGATTCTGTGAAAGAATGGCTTAAAATCACATCTTTAAGAAAATCAAATTTTCATGTTGACTTAATGTTGCCATCATCAAAAAGGGGAGAATGTTGGGTTGAGTGTGGTTTTAATGTATTTCTCCTCATAGTTTTGATGATGACATTTTGTGATTTTAATGCTTAATTGGTGGAACATGTCACATACATCATTAATGTAATAACAATGTTCAAAAAGCATGTTTCAAATACTTTACACCTCATACACTACTAAAAATTTACCTATAAAAGGAAGAAAATAAAAGGCAGAAATTAATTGTGCCTTTAATTTTAAACTTTAGAAGGCAAAATAAAATTTTGTCTTCTCTTCATATTAAAACTTCTCTATTAAAGGCACAATATAAATTAGGCCTTATAAAAGCCAATAAATAAAAGGCAGTAATAAAATGTGCCTTTTATTTACTAAATTAGAAATAACATTTAACCCTTCAAAAATTTAATATCAAACAAATAAAAAAAACTAAAACACACCTAATTTAGATTAACTTTATCCCCTTTTGTCACCCTAACAGCCGCAACCCCGCGCGCGCGACTTTGGTTTACCTTTTTTCCACGGACAGCGGCAACCGACGCAGGCTCCACAAGCACAGCGACGCCACCCTCCTGCACTGGCCCCTCCACCGAAGCAGCAATGCGCGTAGGTACATAGGTTTGGTTTTTTATTTTTCTTAAACTGTGCCTTCACACCTGTGGCGTCCCGGCCCCCTCCCCCTGTTCACATTTGTGGTCTCCCCCCTCCCGCGAAGCAACCTGCTGCAGGTTTTCATTTTTTTCCCTTTTCTTAAACTCCCCCGGGCCCATCCCACCGAAGCAGTAGGTGGCGCAAGTAGGTTTTTTTTTAATCTTAAACTCTCTCTCCCCCCCCCCCCCTATTCACATGAATCACATCCATACTCCCCCACCTACGTATATGAGTATAATTACTTTTTCTTTTTCTTTTTTTTCTCTTAAACTCCCCCCCCCCCCCCCCAATCAGTCCACCGAAGCAGTTCCTTTTTTCTTTTCTCTCTCGCTCTCTTAAACTCCTCTCCCCCACCCCCACCCCCCTTTCACATCCGATATATAAAAGTAATAAAATTGGTACAAGAAAATAGTTTTAATAAATTTGTGATATTTGACACCAACAAGTATAATATGATTTGTGGAAAGAACTTTTTTAATTAATGAGATCTATACATCCATCACTTGTATAAATGAAATTATTATGATAACATAATTTCACTATTTGAAAGAGACATTTAACATTACTTAGAAGTATTTGTAAATATTTTGAGAAAATAATATTATTAGGTTTATGAATTTCTCTTGTCTTGATATATGTTTGTTAGTTGTAGAATCTATCTTTAACTTATCATAAATGATTGTGAAATTTAGACTTGTCATCACAAACTTTTATTAATATCAATTAAAACTGTGATTCATTTTTTTCAGGTTATTGACAATATTGTAACATTGTGGTTATCTTCTAATTGAAAGTCAAAGTTGAGATTATTATAATCTTGCAAAGGTATGTGATCCAGCGAGCCTGGGTGGTGGCTCACTTTATAATTAAATTTGATATATGTAATCCAGCGAGCCTGGGTGGTGGCTCACTTTATAATTAAATTTGATATATGTGATCCAGCGAGCCTGGGTGGTGGCTCAATTTATAATTGAAATTGATATATGTGATCCAGCCGGCCTGGGTGGTGGCTCATTTCATAATTAAATTTGATATATTTGATCCAGCGGGTCTGGGTGGTGGCTCACTTTATAAATGAACAACAGATGATTTCTAGGACTGGACCAAAGAGCATTGCCATCCGACAACATGACTATGTAAATATGAACTTAGTCCTTATAATCATTTATATATTGTCTACTTTATGTTATAATATCTTTATATGGGTGTATACTTATACTAATTTGATATTTTTTATGACTGAAGGAGGAAAAAATGGGACAAAAAATGTCATTGATCCAGACATTTAAAATGATGTACACAAGGAAGACTGGAGAGCCATTCACTGATCTTGCAGCTGAAAAATTTGTATATATGTTCATATTCTTGCAAGTTGATTTCAAATTTTTAAACTTACATATTTGACTAATGTTTATGTATATTTTGTTGTTAGGTTGAGATAGACAAAATAGTAGCAAGTCATTCAACAAATGATTCTGATAATATTATCATTGCAAATGAGAATGAAATCATAAATCAAGTGTTAGGAAAAGAGCAACTTTACAGGAACAATTGCAAATTGTGATCAATGAAAGAAATGAACATGTATGTATTTTTGTATATATATTTTACAATTTTTCATAGATTTATTCTTCATGCATTTTGATGTTATAGTAAATTACAAAAAAATTGTATTTGGAGCTTTAGGTTGTTGCTGGAAACAATGGTGCCTTAAATGGAAGATGCAATAGAGAAATTTATGTCAATCATTCTGCAGCAACTGAGTCTTCAGCTGGCAGTTATGTGGTTCCTTTACCGGTAAGTATTTTTTAAAATTATGAAATATGACTTAAGTTGATATTATATATTGATCATCTAGAGTTGGTGTCAATTTGAGTAAATGATGATCTTCTTATATTTGCAGCCTAGTCAACCAAATGACATCAATAATGTTGCACAAGAAGAATCGGTGTGTTGTACATACTTTTTAGAATCTATGCTCAAATAAATGTGTGTTTGATTATTTAATTCTTTATATCTTTTAGGAAAAGAACACATGCTATCTACTTGGATTTAATTTTGATCGTGTGGCGGAAGGAAAACTAATTAGCAAGGATCCAAGAAAAGAAGTGGATGGATACCTTTGGGTGATGAATATTATGAAGTTTATGTGACTAAAGTCTTACATCCTAATATGAGATTGTCATCAAACTTGCGAAAAACATTGAGACAATGTGAAGGAATATCTATCCCATGGATAAAAAATCTTGTAAATTCTAAATTTCTTTGTTTAAAAACTTACCTCTAATTATATCTTCTATATTCTTTTCATCATTTTGTCATAATGAAATTTTATTTCAGCTGCTCGAAGGGAATGCTAAATAAAGATAAATATGTTGGTATAATTACATGATCTCTTATGCCATTGTAAGTATTTTATATTTTTATGAAATAATTATATTTCCTAGTAAGTTTGTAATTCTTTAATTTATTAACAAAATTTGGTTAATTTTTTTTAGGTACTTTCAAGAGAAGGTGATGATGAATGCTTACAAAGTTACGAAGATCGTGTGATTCTCACATTTGGATAGTTGTGGACAGTATTTTTCTTTTTACATTTTTAAATAGAGTTGTGTATCTCAAATGCACTTTGAGTGCATATTATCATAACAATATGGATGTTATACTTTCACTTATGACTTTGTATCTTTTTGTCATTTGATATCATATATTTGCAATCTTCTATTGTCAAAAAATGTTTTCATTGTATATTTAACATAAATTTATGTTTGTTATTAAAATTTATTTTTGAAAAAAGTCTTTAAGAGGATTTACCATTAAATTTTTAACAGGTTATATAGTGAACAAGAATCTTTTTAAAAGATAATAGTTTGTGTATGTTATTAGTAAAGAAGGCTAAAAAAGTTTCCTTCACGTAATATATTTTGATAGTTTAGAAAGTAAAATCTTCTACCATCTAAAAAGAATAGATGACAAAAATATTTACCTTTTACGTAGATCTTAAAAGGCAGAAATTATAGTCTTCTAAAAAAATAGACAACACAAACTTCCGTCATCTAATAGGTGCTATAACCGCCTTCTATCACGAGTTTCTAAGGCGCAAAAATTTGCCTTCTATAATTATCATTGCTGCCTTATAAAATTTTTGCCATCTAAAATATATTTTCCGCCTTCTATTTGAATAGAAGACGGTCCAAAAGAAGGCAGAACATAATCCGTCCTCTTTCCGCCTTCTAATAGAACATAAGGCAGATTTCTACACTTTAAAAGGCAGAAAAATACTGCCTTCTATCGTCGTTTTTCTACTAGTGATACTTTGATGATAATACCTTGTACTAATGTTTTATGTGTTAAATTCTCAGGGATATACAGGTTTTATCATGGTAGTGTCGACACACCCATTGATGGTGTCGACACTGGGTCATAGTCCCTGAAGCATTTTCATGAAAACAGGGTCAAGTGTGTCGACACAGTCCATGGTCGTGTCGACACTAGACGCAGCTTCCAGGAGATCCATTTGTCTAACTGGGACAGTGTGTCAACACAGTCAATGGTCGTGTGGACACTAGATCCAGCATCCAGAAGACACTTTTTGCCCACGCACTCCAAGGGTACCATTGGACATGTAGGGCTATAAATACCCCACCAATCGGCCCCCAAGCTAAGAGAGACCTCCAGAATATTCCAACAAGAGCCTTTGGCGGCAAGAAGAGGAATCTCCTGCTCTTGCTCCTGTTGTTGCTGTGGTGATCTATCTGCATCCCTTGACAGCACAAGAGATTGAAGGAGAGCTTCAGAGAAGGAGCTGAAGCACCTCTCAAAGGAGCAGATCCAGCAGAAGCCAACACTTAAGGAGCATTTGAAGGCGACTCAGAAGCAATTGAAGCAGAGCATCGCCCAGTGACTCAAAGCAGCAAAAAATCTCCTCAATTCAACCTTCTGTAAGAGATCTTCATTAAAGAACATACTCTGTATCTAATTCTCTAATTAGAAGTAATTTTGAATTACTCAAGCTTCTGCATTAATTGGGTAAGATCTATTCAACCCCCCCTTCTAGATCTTATCCTTCCACATATTCGATCCTACACCTTTATGGTGAGAGATTTGAAATTTTCACAGATCACAAAAGTTTGAAGTATATTTTCTCCCAGAAGGATTTGAATCTCCATCATCGTAGGTGGGTAGAATATTTGAAAGACTATGATTTCAGTTTGGCTTACCACCCGGGTAAGGTCAATGTTGTAGCTGATGCATTGAGCAGGAAAGCATATCTGAGCCATATGATGATAAGGGAATGGAAATTATATGAAGAGATAGCAAAGAATTCATTGTATATTCCAAACAGTCAGCGGCAAGCAGTACTAGCCAGTAGTGCTGTAGAGCCATCTTTGTATTGGCAAATTATTGAAGCCCAGAGAACCGATGGGAATTTAGCAGAAATTGTGAAAATGGAAGGTGTCACTATTGATGATAATTGTGTAGTTAGGCTCAGAGGCAGGTTATATGTACTCGCAGAGAGGAAAGTAAAGCAAATAGTTCTAGAAGAGGCACATAAATCTAGGTATACGATTCATCCACACAGCACTAAAATGTATCATGATTTGAAAAAGTATTTTTGGTGGCCGCACATGAAAAGAGAAATAGCAGAGTTCATTGCAAGATGTGTTGTTTGTCAGCAAATAAAGGCAGAGCATCAGAAGCCCGAAGGTCTACTACAGTCGTTACCCATTCCACAGTGGTAGTGGGACGACATTGCTATGGATTTTGTAGCAGGACTACCGAGGACACCTATAGGGCACAATGGAATATGGGTATTTGTTGACAGATTGACTAAAGTATGCAGACTAATAGCAGTGAGTATGTCCTAGACAGTGGACAGATTAGCAAGGATTTATGTTGACAGAATTATCCCGTTGCATGGTATCCTGAAGACAATTGTTTCTGATAGGGATCCCAGGTTTACTTCTGGTTTCTGGATAAGCCTACAAAGAGTCATTGGTACGGAATTGAGATATAGTTCTGCCTATCACCCACAAACTGATGGTCAGACAGAAAGGACAATTCAAACAATTGAAGACATGTTACGAGCTTGCTATTTAGTGTGGGGAGGCAGTTGGGAGCACCATCTGGGGATGGTGGAATTTGTGTATAATAATAGTTATCACACCAGCATCAGGATGGCACCGTACGAAGCATTATATGGCAGGCCATGCAAAACACCTTTAAACTGGCATGAAGTTGGAGAGAGGCAAGTAATGGGTCCTGAATTAATTCAACAGACTATAGAAATGGTTAGGTTCATTAAAGAAAAATTGCAAGCAACCCAAAGCCGACAGAAAAGCTATGCGGATAATCGTTGCAAACCACTTCAGTTTGAAGTTGGAGATTTTATTTTTCTGAGGGTTTCTCCTACTAAAGGTGTTTTGAGATTTAGTAAGAAAGGAAAGTTAAGCCCAAGGTATGTGGGACCCTTCCAAGTGTTGGAAAGAATCGGGAAGATCGCCTACAAAATTAATTTACTAGCTGATTTTACTGATGCTCATAATGTTTTCCATGTTTCCATGTTGAGGAAATGTATTGAAGATCCAACATAGATAGTCAGTTATCAGCGGGATGATTTGAAACTAGATATGTCTATGCCGGAATACCCAGTGTGGATCACAGGTCGCAGAACACAGAAGTTGAGAAACAAAGAAATTGACTTAGTAAAAGTTAGGTGGGAAAACAGGCAGGGAAGAGAAGATACCTGGGAATTAGCCGAGGAAATGGCTAAAGCATATCCCTATTTGTTTGAGTAAGTTTTTAAATCTTTTTAGATCATAGTATAAGTTGTGGTATTTAAAGCTTTAAATGCCTGAATTGTGATCTAAATTTCGAGGTCGAAATTTCTTTTTAGATGATAGTCATGTAACGTCGTGCATTTTTCGGATCCTTGTGGATCCTTTGTTCAGTGGATGTGGTGGCCAGTGTGTGGCCAATGTGGTGTGTTACAGGTGTGTTCAGGTTTTGGGGTGTTGTGGGCCGGCAGGCTGGGCCCAAAACACCTACTCGTTCACTGTTTGTGAACGCAACAGTAAGGGGCGTCGCGTTCTGAAAGTGACGGTCCTGCATGTCGTGTTCTTGTTGCAGCCGCTGAGCGGTCGTCATCTATATGCGCGCCACGTGTTGCGCACTGGGCGGCATGCAGACGTCATCTTTGGGAAGGCGACGCCTTACCCCGTCGCGTTCAAGTCGCGACAGAGAGGTACGTCGCGTTTCCAACTGTTGGGTGTTTTTAAGTAACTTTGGCCAAGCAGAGCTGCAGTGTGCTCTGCTCTGCCAAGGGAAGGTGCTGTGGTTATTTTCGGGGCAATTCGTCTGTTTGGTGGCATTTTTGGCATGTTCTCACCGCGAGGATCTTGCGTGGAGCGGGGGAAACGTCGAGAAAGTGTCGTTTCTCGTGTTCTTTGCCGAGGTAGGGTGATTCCTCCCGTGTTTGGGGATGTGGATCTCATGTGAAGATGATAGAAGGTGTTATTTGCTTTAAGAACAGTAGATAACATGATAGGACACACATTAAAGCATGAAAAATGAGAATTAAACGTGGTTTGTGTGGTATGGGGTGGTGATCCAGAGTGGGCAACCCGGATTAGGGTTCCTACCTATGAAGCCGACGAAGCCCCCTGTCACGTTTAGAATGCGACGGGCCGACCCGTTGCGTTCAGGTTATGAACGCGACATATCGGTGTGTCAATTTCTGAAGGCGACACTACCCTACATCGTGACCTTAGCCGAGAGGTCCTATTGTGCAAGGTTTAAATGATAAAATTATCTGATTATTGTTGTTTCTTGTGCATGGCAAGTTTAAGCGGTGCATTAGCAACTGCTGTGCTTTACGAGTGTGTCGTTTACAAAGCTAGCAAGCGGATTACGTGGTTGGCGTATTGTACACATGGCTAGTGTGTTGTGCTCACGTGGTTGACGTGAGGTTTCACGTGGTTTGTGTGTGCTTGGCGAGTAGCACGACGCCTACCGTGGTTACCTCTTCAATTGGGTGCCCAGGTTTTGTGTGATTCAGGCTTTGTGCTCGGGGCTTGTCCCAGTTGCCGTCGAGGTCTGTGTCGTCTATCCTGGACACCCTCACTCCTATGTTTGAGTTGTACGTCCAGCTGAGGGAAAGACGACAGTGGGACAGCGACTTGTGAGAGTTTGTTGTTTGTTGCTTGTAGCGCGCTCGTAGTTGGGGGTACGGACACCAGTAGACGTCACTGGTCCCCAACTAGTCCTGTTTCTAGTGCCTCACTTTAGGGAATTCAGGCCAGAGTCCCTAAAGGTGCTAGGCATGGGCTCGTGATAGTGTGGTCCGCGGGTGTGGTGTTGGTTGGTCTCCACAGTTGTTTGGCTTGTTCTCGTGGAGCGGCAGCTGGACCTTTTGTCCGTGGCTGCGAGGCTGAGAGGTAGACCTGTGTGGTTTGTCCAAGTCAGTTGCTGGTGTCGTAAACCAGTCTACATGGCTCGAGTGTGGCGTTCTCTACTTTAGCACGTACACCGAGTTGTGGTTTTACCGTTTATTTATTAAGTCAGTTTTTGTTGACGGTAAGTGATAAGTGGAATTTACAGCTTTAATATCCTGCTTAGTTGTGCTATAAATTGCTAGCGTAGCTTCCTACTTTCGTACTTGAGTTTGGTTTGTTCAGTTTTGGGGGGAGTTTTCATACTGAGCCAGTGATTTGCGAGGTTCACCCCTACTCCCTACAGGTGAAGGAGAGCATGAGGTTTCTCTACCGTCTTCCAGTTTAGAGCCGCATAGCAGCGGAATTGGGCCGATGCCTCCAGCAGTGTAGTTCTTTTTCCAGTTGTACCTCGAGGTATGCCCCAGGCTCTTGTACCTTACTTGACTTTTGTTGAAATTTGGCTATGTAAATCCGATGTAAATATGTGTGAATATGTGAATCATATATATATATATATATCAGTGTGTTCCTTTGTGTTTTCATGGACATGTGTGTGATATCCCTTGCGAGGCTATGGCTCATTCGTGGGAGACGGAGTCGGGTCAAGCTCATTACTAGGTTAACAGGTTTGAGCGACGTGGTCTGTCACACAATGGACCTGTGTCGACACAACTGGCTTCTTCTCTTCTGACTATTTTCTGGAGAGCAATGGATGTGTCGACACACAATGGACTTGTGTCGACACAACTTTGACAAAATTATGTGAACCTGTATATATGAAGTGTGAACCATCAAAACATGTTATTATCAGTAAAATATGAAATATCAAGCATCAAAAACATGTTGTTTAGTCATGATTGTAATATGTACAATATGTCATCATCAAAATCAAATCAAAGTCAAAGTATGAGTGTTAGGACATCATACACAACCAAATGTTGTAGTCATCATTAAATTCAAAGTATGAGTGTGTAGACATCATCAATATGAAGGTTTTGAATACACAACTAAACAATTTTCCACATATATACAATATGACATCAATTGTGTATAATATGTCATCATCAAAACACAAATATGTTTGAAGTTGTGTGCTTAACATGATTGACCAGAATTATGTCATCATCAAAAACAAATTAAAGCAATGATCAAGTCAGTGAGTATGGTTATTTAAATAACCATAACTCAACATTCTCCCCCTTTTTGATGATGACAAAATATACATTCATATTTCTCCCCCTTTTTGACAACATCAAAAAGATGAAGAGAAACGTATAAATGTCAAGAAAGCACAATGGTTATGTACAACATTTGTTGAGATGAATAATCATGAAGTTTGCAATCATGGAGAACAAGGATAGCATGGATTGTTTCCATTCAAAAAATTGCAATCATTACAGAAGCTTACCGTTGCAATCATATTGTTCCCCTCAAATTCTCCCCCCCCCCTTTTTTTGATAATAACAAAAAGACTCTCTCTCCCCCTTAATCAACAACAAGTATAGTCACCCCCTTTGGTATAACACTCTCCCCCTATGATGGTGTCAATGAAATAAGTAGGAAAAAGTGATACCAAAGAACATCAATGGATGGAGATCAAAGTATGACTGACATGTAAGCAAGGGGTGGAATTGAGAGATGAATGATCAGAAATGATCAAAATCAATAAGATCTTTGATATTAAAATATGAGAGAAAAAATATTGTGTCTTTGGATTGTGCAACAAAGTTTAATAACAAAGACACATTCAATCACAACATATGTCAAAGTTTTAATAACTTGAATGCATTTAAAAAGATGAAGCAAACGTGATGAAAGTGACCCATATGAGTTAACAAAAGTGTTTATCACATGAGTTTAGTAGCTAAACATTTAACATAATGTGGAAAAATAACTCTAAACCCAATTAACATGAACTTCATCTAGGTCAATGTGCATACTGTTCTTTTTCTATTTTTTATATTTTTCTTTCATTTTGTGAGAGAGAATACAAGAGTAAATTGGTCAAATCACACCTTTCAGTGCAAGATGTCACATTTACCCAATGCAAGACCTCCTGATTACTCAGTGGTTTAACCTTCATTACCTTATACAGAGTTGAAACAACTTGTTTGTCACCTTTTGACGCGAGCCAAAACACTTGATTAGGTGAAATGAACCCGGTTACTCAGTGATAAAATGAAGTTTTCATTGCTCTGTTTGTATCTCTCTATTTTTCTGAAAACTTTCTATTTGAAATTTTTTTAAGAACAGACTTACATTAATTAGAATAGGCATTATCATGAGTGTAGAGAAATTATTCTTAACATGTGTTAAGGATAAAGCTTCAAAACATACACATGTTAAACACTAAAGCTACTCATGTGCCTACACGTGTTTTGCAAGTCAGTTTAAATGAGTTCAGCTTAAAAACTTGGCATAACCTTGTTCTTAGACTGTATCTTTAAGACTAAACTGAGTGCACAATTATTTTAGTCTTTATGTATGAAATCTCTCATATAGGAATATCATAAAGACTCATTTATCCTGATGCAAGACTTGAATAAAAGGTATGAAATGTCAAGAAGAGAGAATCAAGAAATAAATGGAGACTGATTTTCAAGTATGAGTTTGAGTGGATGTTATCATGATGACTTATGAAAGAATCATCTCCCCATGAATATGTGAAGATTTCAAAAAGATAGATGATGATGTGTCAACACAAAATCCTTAGTGTGTCGACACAAGAACAAGAATTCGTAAGAATAGAGTAGCAATGAACAACTAGTGTCGACACATAAGCAACTATGTGTCGACCTGATCATGATAAAAAGCAACTGGTGTCGACACAAGAGAAGATGTGTGTCAACCTGAGCATGATCAAAGTCATTTTTTATGGATTTTTCAATGGTTTAACAAATGTTGACTTTTATTAAGCAGCTTTGCAAGAACATTTGTCAACAAACTGAATGAGAGTTGTCGATAAATCAGATATGAAAGAATATTTCTCCAGCATTTCACTGAAAGATTCTTTTGACTCACTCCCCCATAAGATATGCATGATATGAAATGATCATTTAAGCAATTCAGATATGTTCATTCTAGGCAGTTTGCACAGAAAGAATATGAACATGATCAAGCATACATCAACAGATAATTTATTGAAAGAGAGAAGTTTTTCAAAGACTTAAAATAATGTTTTTGAGATTTTCATTTTGCTTGATGACCTTTATGTAGGAAAAGACTATTGATACTTGGCGGAGAATTTTTCTCACGCATGATGATAGTTTCCAGACAAACCTAACTTGTTCTTTCACATTTCACCATTTGATATACCACATAGTTACTGCAAAAATGTCAATTATTCTTTAGTTTTAGCATGAAATTCATTGAATTTTCAACAATATTTTTGCACTTTTCAAATTTACTCCCCCTTAATATGTGCATGGAATGAAAAAGTTAGTAAGCAATTCACACATGATTTTGCACACAATTAGCTTTAAGCATAACTACTTCTGGTACATGGCAGAGTATTTTACTCACGCATAATGATAGCTTCCAAACAAGAATAACTTGTTGTTCCACATGTCATCATTTGATATACCAAGAAGTCAAAGCAAATGATATGCACACAGAATCATGGGCACAGTTAAGCAAGCATGATAATACAAACATGATTCCAATTGCTATGACACAAAGTTATTATTGGGAGTAACATCAAAACACACTCTTCATTGTTCAGATAAGACTCTAAGAATTTTCTTTAACTTAAGCAGTTCAATTTGGAAATGATATGAGGTTTTACCTGAACAGTCTTCATTTGGATTTTACTTGTGGTTTTCAATTTTTCTTGCCTTGCATAGCCATTGTCTTGATTTTAGATGGAAAAGGTATGGCTACAAGGCTCATCAACTTGCTGATCAAGTTGGCCTTAGGACCCATACCTACTTGGGTCCTATAGTGGAGCAAGAGTTAGATTGTAGCAATGAACTTTTTGAATCCAAGAGAATTTTCTTTTTGATATAGATGCATTTTTGTCATTAATGGAACTATGAGCAGCATTATTTCCATAACACAATTATTCTTTGTTTAATGCACCTATGTTTTTCATGAAATGTTCAATTTATGTTCACATGGAGTTTCTGAGCTTTTTCAACAAAATCATGATTCTTAGTTACATGTGCATGATGTGAAAATTTTTGCAAGTAATTCAAGCATAATTATGCACACATTTAGCTTTAAGCAAGGAGTGACTCTTGGTACTCGGCGGAGAAGTTTTCTCACGCATAGTGATAGTTTCTAAACAAGCATGACTTGTCCTTCCACATTTCACCATTTTATATACCAAGAGATCTAGATATATAACTCATCATGATTTCATTTTAGCATTCAATTTCAATCATCAAGTGGTTTATTCAAGAGATTTTTATCAACAAGAAGTTTTTATTTAGCAGGGAATCTCTCAGAAGTATTTACTTGGTGAAATTTTCATCTTCTGTCATTCTCTCTACTTACTTTCCTTATAGCCTTAGTCATGAGACCTTCATCTTGAGATTGACTACAAGGATCCCTGCATCCAGCATTCAAGCAGCTCATTTCAGAACCCAAACTTGTTTGGGTCCTAAGGATCTTCCATGAATCTGCAATAACGATTTTTGAATCCAAAAAGATTTTATATTGGGTGCATTTTTCTGAAGACTAGGAACACTAGAATCTTGGCTTCTAATCTTAGAGTTATTGGTATAGAATGCACCATTGACATACTGAACATTTTGTTTTTTATTTTTCAGATTTTTATCATTGAGATTTTTAACATGGAATTCAGTGAAATTTTTTTGTGTAACAGTTCTATTTTCATGTACATAGAATTTCTGAGTATTTTCAGCATGAACATGATCTTTATTCTTATGTACATGAACATGAAACATGGGAGCATGCACAGGATTATCAATTCTATGCCAACATTCCCTAGAAAAGTGCCTAAATTTATGACATTTGAAGCACTGGACTGATTTGGCATATTTATGGAAATGTTGATCTCTATTCCAGCAAAGTTTGGCTAAATGACCAGGTTTATTGCAGTTAAAGCAAGTGAGATCATTTTTTACCTAGTACTTACCTTGGCATGTATGCATTTGTTGTAATCTCCTTTTCCTGTGAGGAGGCTTACCATGAGGAGAAGGAGGTATCTTTTGGTGGCTCTTGGCATGATGTAAATATTGAACTTTCTTTGAAGCTATTCTGACTTGTGAAGAAGGTAAAGGAATCTTGTACAATAGTTTTTGTTTTTCTATTTTCATTTTCTGGTTTATCACAGAAACATGATTCTTCTTCTTAGCAACATTTTTGCCATTTTTCTCATTTTGTTTTTGAATATTTTTCTGAACATGAACTTTCACTGATTTTTCATTAGAGATATCAGAGTTCTTGTTCGCAGCAGCTTTAACAAATATTATTTTATTTTTCTTTTCATTTTTCTTATTTTTCACAGAAGCAAGACTTGTGTTTGTAGTATTCTTCAATTCACTTTGAAGCTTCTATTTTTCAGCTTTTAATGTAACAACTTCTTTTTCTGAAATTTGAAGTTTGTTTAGCATGACATCCAAACCATTTTTCATCTTGTTCTTTTCATTTTCAAATTGAGCTATTTTTTTTTCCAAATCAGTAATTTTATTACTTAAATTGCTATAGTCATTGTCCAATAGTTTGTTATGCAACAAGCATTCAATCTTCCTTTTCAAATGACTATTTTCTTCAACCATTGATTGTATTTTTCCTCTATTTGATGATCATGAGCCATGTTGGAAGTCTATTTGTTTAATTGATTATTGTCAAATTTGAAGTTCTCATTAAGATCAATCAATTTTTTATTTTCATATTTCAAATCAAGATTTTCATATTCCAAATGATCATGATTTTCTTTTAACTTGGACAACTTGTTTTCACAAATTTTGATTTTATCTTTCAGACTTTCTTTTTCAAAATTCAGTTTCTGAACTTCAATTTTCAAATTCTCATTTTCTTCTGAACGAACTTTATCATTGTTCTAGAGCAATTCAAGTGTATTTTTCAAATTTTCACTTTCTTTGTTGCAATGTTTTAAAGTTTTTTTCAAATATTTAATTTTAGTGTTCAGCTTTGCATTAAGATTTTGTATCTTCTCACAGAATTCAATCAATTCAACATAAGACATGCCTTCATCTGCATCAAAATTAGAGTTAGAATACATAAATGGGTCTGGAATTGATTTACCTGACCTTGTAGACCCATTTAATCTCTTGTATTCTGAAGAGGATGAAGAATGCTTGGAGCTCATGGAATGTGCTGTGAGAGCCAAAGTCGTTTGGATTATTGATTTTCTGGATTCATTGAAGCTCTTCTTTGCTATTAAGTATTGTGAATTTCTTTTGCTCCTTTTCTTTGTGAGTCCTTAGAAAAATCCGAAGAAAATGAGCTTGGGGATTTCTCTAAAATTATAACAGAAAATTCATGCAGATTAAAGCAATTTGCCATTATACCAAAACTCAAAAGAGTATTAGATCTAATCACAGTGAATCAGTGTAACAAGGAATTAGATCTAACAATTAGAGTGGTTAACCCGCTCTGACACCAATTGTTATGAATCAGAGCGATTAAGCACACAAAGACAGATCTCCCAAAACACAACCGATGAACAGAGAACCTGCTCTGATACCAATTGTTAGGATCAGATTTTCGGTAATGGTGAATCTAGAAGGGGGGGGGGGGGGTTGAATAGATTTACACCGGAAACTTAAGCAATTTAAAAATTACTTCGAAATAAAGAATCTACTCAATTAAAACCCCTCTGATCTGATGCAATGTGTGTTATCAAGATGTGAGAAACATTTTATCAAATAGTGTAAGTGTCAAATATGTGATTAACGTGTGTGAACAAATTATTTAGTGTGTAGGCAAAATCCCTATGCATGCATTTAGCACAATACAATGCAAACCACAAATCAAACCACAGTGCACAAGAGATTTTTAGGTGGTTTAGAGATCACATCCAGTGACTCCTACATCCACCTCTCACACAGTGAGGCACACACTACTCAAAGAACTGAGTACAACACACACACGAGCACTGAGGCTCAGACACACACACGCGCTAGATCAAGTTAACAGAAGATCAGATCCTCTAGCCTCGATCTGATCTTCACACCACACACATGGATTTGATCTATACACAAGCTAGCATAGATCACAATGCACACACGATCACAAACTCCACGTATTGATCCCCAATCAGTACACACACACACACAGATACATGAATTGAGTTGAGAAACGGTGTGAGTGAGGAAAGACATATCCCTTCAAATATTGATCTGATCACCACGAGCATAGATCCAGAACGTTTCTTCCTCAATTTTGTTGCTGCTCCCCTTCTTCTTCTTTTCCTTCTTCTTCTTCTTCTTCTTGGTCGGCACTACTCTGCTTCAGTAGCTTCTAGATTGAGATTTCTTCTTCTTTTACTGTTGTACTTCTTCCAGATCTACTCCTTCTTGAGCACACCACTTCTTTCTCTAGAGCTTGACCTTGATTCCCACGTCCTCTATGTTGAAAGGTTGGTCTGCAACTTCTAAAAAATGAGCAAGGCACTGAAGAGACCCCTTTTGCCGCCAAAAAACCTTTACTTAGAATTGTATGAGCTGGCTTGCCTTTGGGGTACGAGGATCATGGGTATTTATAGTCCCATGTGTCCATGAGGTGCCTTGGGGTGCGTGGGCACAAAAATCCAGGTCAGATCCCTTGATTCTCAAGCTGACATGTGTTCAGAAAATTCCTGTTTTTGAGATTCATTTGAAGTGTGTCAACACAAGTCAATTGTGTGTCTACACAAGTCAATTTTATGTCGACACAACTGGCTAATTTCTGTGACAGTTTCTCTGGAAGTTAACATGTGTGTCGACACAAGTCAATTGTGTGTTGACACAACTAGCTTCTTCTCTTCTGACTGTTTTCTGGAGAGCAAGGTATGTGTCGACACACAATGGACCTGTGTTGTGTGTCGACACAACTGGCTTCTTTTCTCTTTACTGCTTTCTGGATGTAGAGGGTGTGTCGACACACAATGGACCTGTGTTGACACAACTGCCTTCCTCTCTTCTGACTGTTTTCTGGTGAGCAATGGATGTGTCAACACACAATGGACTTGTGTCGACACAACTTTGACAAAATTATGTGAACTCTTATATATGAAGTGTGAACCATCAAAATATGTTATTATCAGTAAAATATGAAACATTAATCATAAAAAACATGTTGGTTAGTCATGATTGTAATATGTACAATATGTCATCATCAAAATCAAATCAAAGTCAAAGTATGAGTGTTAGGACATCATACACAACCAAATGTTGTAGTCATTATTAAATTCAAAGTATGAGTGTGTAGACATCATCAACATGAAGGTTTTGAATACAACACTCAACAATTTTACACATATATACAATATGACATCATATTGTGTATAATATGTCATCATCAAAACACAAATATGTTTGAAGTTGTGTGCTTAACATGATTGACCAAAATTATGTCATCATCAAAACAGATTAAAGCAATGATCAAGTCAGTGAGCATGGTTATTTAAATAACCATAACTCAACATTAACCACATGTTATAAGATTTTGTCTATAGGCCATGCCACATGATAATGTTTAAATTCTTCATGTTATTATATGATGCAATCCACATGTTGTATGAATTGTCTTACTCTACATGTTAAGTAACCATCTTATGTAAAGAATGAATGACAAATGATCTAGTGAAAGTTGATAGGTAAAAGTATGGTATCAAGGATAAGTAATTGGATATGTTATGTTTTAAAAAAGTAATTATATGATAAATCTTGAACAATCTTTCCTTGTTGCTTGTTGGGTCTAGTAGACTCACACTTGATTAACATTTCAGGAGAGGTTGAGGACAGTGAGGAGTTAGTACATTCTGACTCTGAGTGTGAGGACGTGGAGGCTTAGTTCCTTATAGTTGGAGTGTGTTTGAGTGACTATATATATGAGAATAAATTGTAATTTGAACATTATGTTATTTCTGAACTAATGATCTGTTATTAATTTCGACTATTGTAGTTCTTATTTTATGCTTTAAACTTGGTATTTGAATACAATGTTGATTGAAAAGTAAAATTTCATATTTCGTTGCAAACTTGTTGGAATTTAATTGTCATTTGTGTATATCTTTATCTGAACCGATTAATGTTGGATATTTCCACTATAATACCACTATTGGATCCAATGTGAGTTGGTACAACTGTACCGGGTCTAAGAGGGGAGTTTTAGATATTGGTATCAGAGAGTTCTAGGTTGAGCATATACATAAATAAAATATCAACAATGTATTCATATCCTTAAGTCTGCGTAAAGAATTAGTCGAAGATTTATGTAGAATAATAGGTTATCATAACAAATGCTTGTTTTACAGACTATGGCTACCCGTGGTCGTAGAGGAGCAGCTCAGCCTGAGGCGATGAGCCAACTGGAGGTTCGCAAGCTCCAGCTTAGCCGGCGCCAGATCAGGCGAGCGTACCATTAGCACCTCCACCACCACCTGTGGACTATGGAGCATTGATGCAGGGACTTGTGCACACGATGCAGAGCCAGGCATAGATGGTAGCTACCTTGTAAGCACAAGTGCAGGCTTAGGTTGGTACTTAGGAAGTAATTATCAGGTTGTTGATTTAAAGAATCCAACTAAAAACTCGACTTGGATGTAGGCACAGGCACCTGCTCATGAGGCATGCATTAGAGGTGTATCGATGATGGAGCGATTCAGGCAGATGACTCCACCTTTCTTTAAGGGGGAGAGTGATCTGATTATGGTGGAGAGTTGGTTGCGTGAGACGGAGAAGATCTTTCATACTATACGATGCACAGAAGAGGAGCGAGTGTTACTAGCCACCTATATGTTGCAGGTAATGAAGATTTTAGAAGTGTTGCGTGTTGTTTTTAGTACACCCTTAGATTCATCTACCTTCTTTTGCAGAAGCGTGCCGATATATGGTGGTCGTCAGTTCTACGCACACAGTTCAGGGATGGAGCTGTTGAGGTTGCATGGACCGAGCTTGTTGGCTTGTTTAGAGCAAAGTATATTCCAGAGCATGTGCAGGATCGCATGGAGCAGGAGTTCTTGACATTTACCCAAGGGTCAATGAGTGTTCTAGAGTATGAGGCTAGATTTGCGGAGCTGTCAAAGTATGCGCCTCACATAGTGGCTGATGAGTGGAGGAAAGTGAAGAAATTTGTCATGGGATTGAAGCCATCCTTGAGGACTAGACTTGTGGCTTTCGGGCATCATTCGATGGAGGAGGCATTGTCAGCAGCATGCATGCAGGAAGCAGAGATGGAGGTGTATCTGGAGGGGAAGAGGGCTTCTTTGAAGAGGCATGGATCAGCATTTCAGCGGTAAGACAAGAGAAAGAAGACTCCAGTGTTTTCGCCCAGGGTAGTAATACCAGCGAGAGTGGCTGCACCGACTACGAGCAGTGGCATAGTTGCGGAGAAGCCTCTGTGTTCTCAATGTGGGAAGCTTCACGGAGGAGACATTTTTGGGTGACTTCTGGTAGATGCTTGAGATGTGGTGACAAGAACCACAAGATCCGTGATTGTCTGAAGATGGCACAACAGACTGCAGTAGCAGCGGCACCAGCAACAGCTAGACCAGCACCGAGAGCAGCAGGGAGACCTAGGGCTCAGGCTCGAGTTTTTGCTTTGGCGAGAGATGAGGCTGAATTGGTAGAGCACATCATAGAAGGTACAATTTTGATTATGGGTATGCATGCTCGTGTTTTTTTTGATACTGGTGCTACGCATAGTTTTATCTCCGAGAAGTTTGCAAAGGTCTTGATGAAGGAGAGTGATTTGGTTCCTGAGGTATTGGAGGTTCCATTATCTGTTCACACCCCAGTTGGAACCATGTTGACTGGGCAGTGTTGTTCTTCTCTTCATGTGAGTATTGAAGAGCGAGATTTGCCTAGTAGCTTTTATCTGTTGAAGATGAAGGACTACGATGCCATTTTGGGCTTAGACTAGCTCGAGGAGCATTATGCCCTTATGGATTGTAGGAAGAAGATCATTATTTTCCGGATTTCTGGTGAAGATGAATTTTTCCGTCCGTTACCCAAGAATATGACGGGTAAGTTTGTCATCTCAGCCTTGAAGGCAACCTGGATGTTGAACAAGGGTTGTAGTGGTTGTGATGTCTGTGGACTCGAAGAAGGCACTGACTGTGGAAGATATTGAGGTTGTCTGAGATTTTAGTGATGTTTTTCTTGAGGACTTATCTGGTTTGCCACCTGAGAGGGAGATTGAGTTCGGTATTGAATTGGTACCTGGTACTTCACCTATATCTATTGCTCCTTACCGTATGACACCAGAGGAATTGGCAGAATTGCGGAATCAGCTTCAGGAATTGCTGGACAAGGGTTTTATTCGGCCAAGTGTATCACCTTGGGGAGCACCTATACTTTTTGTGAAGAAGAAGAAGGACGGGTCAATGATGCTATGCATTGACTACCATAAGTTGAATCAGGTGACTATTAAGAACAAGTATCCTTTGCCTCGTATTGATGACTTGTTCGACCAATTGCATGGAGCTTCTGTGTTTTCTAAGATTGATCTTCGTTCTGGCTATCATCAACTCCGAATCAAGCCGGAGGATTCGTCTAAAATAGCTTTTAGGATGAGATTTGGACATTATGAATTTTTGGTCTTACCATTTGGTTTAACAAATGCTCCAGTTGTTTTCATGGATTTGATGAACAGGGTCTTCTGGCAGTATCTTGACTCTTTTTTGTGGTTTTCATTGATGATGTGTTGATCTACTCACCTGACGAGGAGTCTCATCGAGAGCATTTGAAGATTGTGCTTGAAGTCTTGAGAATGCACAAACTGTATGCCAAATTCAGTAAGTGCAATTTCTTGATGAAGGAGGTTCATTTCTTGGGGCATGTTATTTCTGGAGATGGTGTTTCTGTGGATTCGGCTAAGGTAGAAGCAGTTCTAGATTGGGAGACACAAGATCGTCTGTTGATATCAGAAGTTTCCTTGGTTTGGCTGGTTATTATAGAAGATTCCTTGAGGGTTTTCTTCTATTGTGGCTACATTAACAAGGCTGATGAGGAAGGGAGTTAAATTCGAGTGGACTGAAGCTTGTGAAAGTAGTTTCCAATAGCTGAAGACTCGGTTGACTATAGCGTGAGTGCTTGTGTTGCCCAATGGTGTAGATTCTTTCTCTATCTACACGGATGCTTCGAAGATTGGGCTTGGTTGTGTTCTAATGTAGGGTGGAAGGGTAGTTGCATATGCTTCTAGGAAACTTAAGAAGCATGAGCACAACTATCCGACTCATGATTTGGAACTTGCGACAATGGTCTTTGCTTTGAAAATTTGGAGGCACTATTTGTATGGGTGAGGTTTGAACTTTTCTCTGATCATAAGAGTCTTAAGTATTTGTTCTCACAAAAGGAATTGAATCTGAGGCAACGAAGGTGGATTGAATTCATGAAAGACTATGATTTTGAGCTTACCTACCACCAAGGAAAAGCCAATGTGGTGGCGGATGCCTTAAGCAGGAAGAGGTAGATGTTGCGCCAGGACTGGAAGATGTTAGAAGATGCAACGATTTGGCCGTTCTAGAGCCACAATTATGTAGCATATTCTTGGCTCAGTTGACCATTAGATCTTCTGTGCATGATAAGGTTCTTGCTTTGCAAAAAGATGATCTACTATTGTAGGAATTGGTTGGGAAATCTGGCATAGTAAGAGATGAAGATGGTGTGATTCGTCTGAATCATCGGGTATGTGTCCCTAATGATGTGGATCTGCGAAAGGAGATTTTGGAAGAAGCTGATAGATCGCAGTTCTCTATTCACCCAGGCAGTGGAAAGATGTATCAGGATCTGAAGCGTTCTTTTTTATGGTTTGGCATGAAGCAGGATGTTGAGGATTTTGTAGCAAGATGTTTGATATGTCAGCAGGTAAAGGCAGAGCGTCAGCGACCTTCAGGTTTGATGCAGAAACTAGATATTCCTCAGTGGAAATAGGAGCAGATAACTATGGACTTTGTGACTGGATTGCCTAGATCAGAAAGAGGGAATGACTCTATATGGGTAATTGTTGATAGATTCTCGAAGAGTGCTCATTTTCTTGCTATGAAGAAGAAGCAGTCCATAGAGAGCTTGGCTAGGCTGTACATTGATGGTATTGTGGAGTTGCATGGTATTCCAAAGTCGATTGCCTTAAATCGTGATCCGAGGTTTACATCTAGAGTTTGGCATAGTTTGCTGCAAGCTTTTGGCAGTCAATTGAAGTTGAGTTCGGCATTTCATCCACAAACGGATGGACAGTCCGAAAGGACTATTCAAACGTTGGAGGGTATGCTTAGGGTTTGTGTTCTTGATTGGAGAGGAGATTGGGAACGCCACCTAGCTCTTGTGGAATTTGCATAAAATAATATTTTCCATTCTAGTATAGGTATGGCTCCATTTGAGGCCTTATATGGGAGACCTTGTAGATCCCCATTGTGTTGGGAGGAAGCGGGAGATCGACATCTTGTTGGACCAGAAGTGGTGCAAGAAACTTCGGCGAAGATCCAGTTGAATGTGCAAAGATTGAGGGCAACGCAAGGTTGTCAAAAGAGTATTGCAGATTTGAGGAGAAAGGACTTGGTTTTTGAGATAGGAGATCATGTATTTCTCAAGGTGCCACTAACCAAAGGTATAGTGAGATTGGGAAGAGAGGTAAGTTGAATCCTAGATTCATTAGACCTTTTGAGGTGTTGAGGAAGATGGGGAATGTGGCATACCAGCTAGCTTTGCCACCATCTTTGGCGGAAGTACACCCAGTTTTTCATGTATCCATGTTGAGGAGTTATGTTCGAGATCCGGCACATGTGGTTAGTTATGAACCAGTGCAGTTTCAGCCAGATTTGTCTTATGCAGAGAGCAGCCTATAGAGATTCTGGATCGGAAGGTTCAAGAATTGAGATTTAAGTCTATTCCTTTCGTGAAAGTATTGTGGAGAAATTTCTCGTGTGAAGAAGCAACATGGGAGCTAGAAGAGATGATGAAGAAACAATATCCGTCATTGTTCGGTAAGTGTTTTAACTCAATCTTCGAGGATGAAGATTATTTTAAGGGGGAGAGGGTGTAGTGCCCTAGATTTTTTTTTTCTGAATTGGATTATGCGATTGTGTGTGTGTTTCTACATTAACAATGAACTGTGAATTTTATGAACTTGACGTCAAGCTTTACTGAGGTTGACTATAGTCGATGGCATGATTGATTGTCGTCTACTGTCTGTTAACGTTAGGGGATTGTGCCATTTATATTATTCTAGAATATTTGTTTTTTTGGGCAAATCATTTAACAACATGATCGATTTCCGTCTATTTCATGGTCGACGACAACATAGGTTGACGTTAACCTGACTTGCCAGTTTTGTTGTTACCGTTCTGAAGAGAAAAGATCGGTCGTTTCCTAGGCATTTAATGGAAGGATCGTGGCGTTTTTGGTTCAAGGGCTAGGATTGAAGCTTAGATAATCCGTAGGAGTCCTTATAAGACCTCGATTTGGCCTTTAGGAAAGGGTTTTTCCATTGTTTCGGAGGTGAGAAAAGAGGGCCGAAGGAAGAGTTGCTGTGCGGTGATTTGAGCAAACCGAAGCAAGTTGGACCATGGGGGAACTTCAAGGATCACGAGCATAGGGTTCTCCAAGCGTGGTTGCTGTTATGGAGGATGGATCGAGCGTTTGAAGACGGTAGAAGGGATTGTCTTGTGACCAAGGCAGGCATCTTCAACTATTTCCTCGTGACTCCAGAAGGAGGGTTAGGGGCAAGTAACATGGGGGAATGGTTTAGGATAGTATGTTCTTTAGATTTATCATTTTTACAGATTTTTAAACCATGAATAAAAGAGTAGGAAAGGGGTTGAAGTTCCGTTATTTCATGTGTGGTTTCTGGGTTTTTTTACTGGATGACATCAACATCGACCGCCGTTTATTTCATGTAAACGTCAAGCTTTTGGACGTCTATATATATATTAATGGTGCTATGTGCCGCCGTCAACTGATTTAAACGACATGGTATGTTGTCGTTAACCTATGTTAACGGCAGCATGCTTTACCGTTATGTTCATCAGTGCTATTTTTTGCAATTCTGATTTGTGTATAATCTGTGAACTATGCATGTGTAGGGTTTTTCAGTTAGGCTCTATTATGTGTAATTCATTACTGTGATACAGCAGGAATGTCATGGCAATACTATATGTGCTTACATAGTTGTTTAAAAAAAGGTTTTCTTTAGTTAATTAAGGAGATAGTGAAATGATTTCAAGTTTAATCCATGATATGATATTATAATCGAAAGTTGTACTGCTATTACATAGAATTACAAACCCATTATGCTCAGTTTTTACACAGTAATCGTATGATTCTTTTACTTTTGTACTATGTTAATTAGTCCAAGTTTATGAGAATTAATCCTAAGAAATGATACAAAACTCAAAAAATTGTGAAAATTTATATGTGTGATGCATGATTAGGAATAGAATTTATGTCAAAATTTTAGAATTTTTAAAACACTGTACTTACTGTTATAATTTTCTAAATGATAAAAGTGCACATGGAAATAAGTAGATGGAGAAAAAGGGACACGAATGTTGAATTTTGATGAAATCAGTAAAAGTAGTATCATGATAGGTTGCTGTTGTACAGTAAAATTATGATTTCAGAAATGAAAAAATGTGTTGTGTAATCTTGCATTGTAATCTTGCTAATTATGCATGATTTATGAAAAAGGCATAATAGATTTCATGTAGATATTAATTGCATGAAACATGTTTTTGGATTTCTGAAATGATATGGCCAATAAGACATTGCTATTATAGAGATGCCTACATGGAACTACACCATGGAATGCCCCTATGTAATGGTTCACCTATATGAAATTGACTACATGAATCCGTGGGCAACTGATTGAAATCCTGGAGGTAGACATGTTCTATTGGTTAAGGTGGGAAGGACTTTCCCCGGTATTGTGCAATAACCAAGACTTCTTCACTGTTTTGCCTAGGTGATAAGTGAATGTTACACTCTACATGATCTCTATTAATAGTGGGGCTATGTCTTGGCAACTATAATTACATGCTACAAGATATGAACTACATGCTACATGATATTGACTATATGCTACATGACATTAACCACATGTTATAAGATTTTATCTATAGGCCATGCCACATGATAATCTTTAAATGCTTTATCTTATTATATGATGCAATCCACATGTTGTATGAATTGTCGTACTCTACATGCTAAGTAACCATCTTATGTAAAGAATGAATGACAAATGATCTAGGTGAATGTTGATAGGTAAAAGCTATATGGTATCAAAGATAAGTAATTGGACATGTTATCATATTTTAAAAAAGTAATTATATGATAAATCTTGGACTGTCTTTCCTTGTTGCTTGTTGGGTCTAGTAGACTCACACTTGATTAACATTTCAGGAGAGGCTGAGGACACTGAGGAGTTAGTACATTCTGACTCTGAGCGTGAGGACGTGGAGGCTTAGTTCCTTATAGTTGGAGTGTGTTTGAGTGACTATGTATGTAAGAATAAATTGTAATTTGAACATTATGTTATTTATGGACTTATGAACTGTTATTACTTTGGACCATTGTAGTTCTTCTTTTATGCTTTAGACTTGGTATTTGAATACAATGTTGATTGAAAAGTAAATTTTCATATTCTGTTGCAAACTTGTTGGAATTTAATTGTCATTTGTATATATCTCAATCTGAACCGATTAATGTTGAATATTTCCACTGTAATACCACTATTGGATTCGATGTGAGTTGGTACAACTGTACCGGGTCTAAGAGGGGCATTACATGGGTCATCAACATGAATTACACTCAGTGTTTTGTGATTTTCTGAACATGAGTTAAACTTAGTGTTTTAGTGATCATCAAAATCTACATAGTCAAACAATATCCCCTTTTTGATGATGACAAAATACTTGTAAAACACTTGTAGATTTTTCATACAAAACACAACATCGGTGCAAATAGTTCCTTTTTTTATTTTTGACTCGCATGAATTCATGCATTTATGCAGAAACATTACTCCCCCTCACAAAAATACTTATGACTCTAAATCTCCCCTTTTCTCTTAGACACAAACTCTCCCCCAAATCCAAAATATAAAATCTACCATAATCTCTCCCCCTTTTTGACAACATCAAAAAGTGGGTGGTATTAGGGATAAGAAGTTCATTTGGCATAAGGACAGAGTATGTTAAATTTCACTTTGGAAAATTTCACTTTGGGGATTATGATGGGAGTGCATGCTCTAAAAGATAACCATTAAATAGTCCACGTGTTTAATCAAGTTCCCAACACACAGTCAAAATTAAATTCCAATTGATGTGAAGTGTTAGACATGGTTATGAGGCATCACGCATGATAATAAGCAAAATTTCTAATGAACACTAATGGATACTCTCAATCTTACCCATGCATGATGGACCCTCGATTTTTGGTAGCTATCACTCTGCTCCCCCCCCCCCCCACCCCTTTTTTTTTAAATAAAAATTTTGAAACAAATGTTGTCATTTTTTTGTTTCTTTATTTTCGTTCACTTTTGAGGAAAGTATTGTCGTTTGACGCGAAACTTTCAATTGTTCAGTAGAAAGACCCGGTTACTAAGCTCAGTTCCTCTTTTCACTTTCCAACGTGGGACAGGTAGCTTTTTCCTCATGAGTTACTACAAGTTAGGTGGATTTTAAGTAGCACAAGAGTATTAAAGAAAAATTCTATTGATCATTAAGATGATATTTGATAATCATAATCATGTGCATTAGTGTGTTGGTCTCAATTTTAGATGTATTTTGAGAAGCAAGTTAAATACAAAGCTATTTGGCTTCCCCTTAATGTATGCACACATTAAATGTAGAAATCTCCCCCTTAGTGGCTAAATTAATGCACACTAAGTCTGAAGCCAATGCAATAGAATATCAAGGAGGGAGGTCATAGAAAGAGTTAAGGAAGTGTCTTTACATATACTTTACATGAAAGCACATAAGGGAAAAACACACAAAAGATACTAAGACCTAAGACTCTTTTTGTGTTTTTTATTTTTCATTTTTTTTTGGTTTTCTGATTGAAAGAAAACAAAAACAAAACCTATAAACAAAATCTAAAAGAGTAAACGATATAGCATACAAGAGTATTCATATGCTATCTTGAAAGTTCAAAATAGAAGAACATGATACTCACATAACAGTGTAGGTGCCTAGAGATTCACATTGATACCAATTGATGCTCGAACTCTTAAGTTCACAAGATACCTGTAACCACATATCTCAGGTGGATTTCTTTGGTACCCAAATGGTTTGGGTCCAACAGTGTTAGTCCTAGAAGAGAGCAGATAGTTCCTAATCCACACCAAATTCATTTTTTGCATGTTTTTCTTTAAAGAACAATTGTAGTTCATATGACCATGCCCACCACAGAAATAACATGTGACATTAAAATTGTCTTCTATGGGTTGTGGCCTATGAATAACATGATGAGTAACATACTTTCCTTTCTTTGATTATGCATGCTTCTTAGATTGTTCAAAATTTCTAATATGATTAGATTTATTTGAATTCATGAAATTCTTATTCTGAACTGGTTTCTTAAGATGCACAGAACTCTTAGCATGTAGATTCATTTGGGCAATTCGTTGTTGTGTTTTTGCATGAGATTGTGAAGTTCTAGGAGCATTAGAGGCATGAACAAATGATATTTTCATTTTAGACTCTACAGATTTGTTCTTGTTCTTTTTATAGGAATAGCCTAAATCATATCTATTAGTGTTCACCTTAACACTAAGGACTTCATCAAGTTTTTGCTTTCCCTTTATGAGTCTAGAAATAGTTGATCTCAGATCATCTATTGTTTTATTCATTTTCTTGACAGAGTTTTTAGATATTTTAACATTCTCCTCAAGCACATGCACTTGATTTTCTAGTTTTTCATTTTTAGATTTCAAGGATATGTTTTCCTTTTCAAACATGCTGAGTTTTTCAGAGCTACCATTGCCATGAGCTATGCATTCAATTTCATCTTCATACAATGTGATTTTACTTTGAAGTAGTTCATTATGATTTTGAAGCTTTTCACATTGCAGTTTATGTTCATGGCAAGGCATACAATTTTTTTCAACATGCAAAAATGTTTCAAACATATTTTTCAGTCCCTTATTTTATTTTATGATGTTCTTGTATTTTTCATGCAAAGCAACATACATTGATTCCATCTCCTTAATGGTAAAAGATTTGCGATTAGAAATTACCTCGGGAGATTCTTCTTCAATAGACAGGAGTCTATAGTCGACGTCCTTCTTTTCCTGGACATCTTCTGTTGCGGAGCTTGACTCATTGGAGTCACTCCACAAGGAAACCATGGCGGGCTTCTTTGCCTTCTGTTTGTTCTACTTGTTTAGAAATACTGGGCATTTTGATCTCATGTGCCCAATTCCTTGGCATTCATAGCAGATCAATTTTGAGTTTCTGCTAAAGTCTTCTTACTTGTTCTTGCCCTTGGGGTCCATGGGAAGCTTTACATATTGTGACCTTTTTTTCAGGAATCTTCTGAAATTTTGGGCTAACTTGGCCACTTTCTCCTCATCTTCACTTGAAGAGTTTTCTTTAGAAATGTATGCCTTTGATTTCTTGGCTTTGAGAGCCACATCTTTTTGCTTAAGGGATATTAGTTTCTCGGCCTCCTCCCCTTTCAGATTGATCTCATATGTCATGAGACTCCCAATCAACTCCTCCATAGTGAGGGTGACAAGTTCTTGGAGTCTTCAATGACAGTGGCTCTAGTGTGGCACGCCGGTGGGAGGGACCTCAAAACTTTACAGACTATCTCTGTGTCTGTGTAGTTCTTCCCAAGTGCCTTCAACCCATTGGTGATGTTGGAAAGCCATGCAAACATGTCAAAAATTGTTTCCACCGAGCTCATCTTGAACATCTCATATTCATAGACAAGGATGTTCGCTTTGGTCTCCTTGACCTCTAAAGTGCCTTCATAAATTAATTTCACTTTATCCCATATTTCTTTGACTGAGCTGCACATAGAAACATGAGACTACTCGTCAGGGTGTATAGCACATTGCATTATATTCATGACTGAAATTAACCTTGGATTTTTTAATATGATTCTCTGTCCACTTTCCCTCATCCTCTGGCAGTGTATATGAACTAGTATTCACAACTTTCCAGATCTCATAATCTTGAGTCTTGAGAAAGACCTATATATGGTTTTTCTAATAGGAGTAATTGCTACCATCAAAGAACGGTGGACGTTGGATAGAGAAATCTTTAGGCATGAATCCCTTATAGGCCATCGCAAACAGGATCTCTCTTTAGATCAAGAGCTTTGCTCTGATACCAATTGATGTGTAGGGATGCGATGGACAACCAAGAGGGGAGGGGTGAATTGGTAATAGCGTAATAAAAATTCTTTTACACATAATAGATTAGACTAAATTAATCAAACCTATTATGTGATATGCACAGTGGAATAAAACAAGTATATAGACGAAACCAACTATCATAACGTGTGAAGAACAGAGGTAGAAGATATGGATCAAACCACACATGCACACATGAATTATAATGGTTCAGCAAACACACCCAAGTGTGAGCCTACGTCCACTACCCCACACCCCTGTGAGGATTTCCTCTAGCTTGTTTCCCAGGTACAAGAAAAACCCACACACATGGTTGTTTATGGGGACAACACAAGCCCCACCTCGTTTCCCGGGGATGAGACAACACAGCTTGTATGCGTGCACGCACTACACACCAACAAACAACGTGCTCACAGCCGAGCACACATACACACAGATATGTTCAGGGTTCAATAAAGAACAAATGAAAACATGAACAGGAGGACAACAATCTAAACAGTAAGGTGTAGAGTTCTCTTGTCACAAAAAGAGTCAGCCTTTATGTTCGTCTTTGCCCGATGATGTACAGCGTAAAACTGGCCATTGTAGAAAGCTTTAGAATAGAGCCTTGCAAGCAGCAACATGTAGCCCATGCCTTTCTGATGAAGAACACTTTTTAGGTACGTCCGAAAGGCTTCTGGATGATGATGACTTGTTCTTCTGACTTCTACACTTTCAGAGTATCTATTGGCTCTTCCTAGGGCTTCACGATCTTCCTTTGAACTCTAAGGTATGAAGCAACCTTCTTGGAGGCGTGTTCTCTTCTTCCGAAACACAAGAACATGTTGTATTTATAATCCCAAAGAGTCCCTATATATTTGGAAAGAGTTGGATCTTCATAGGACTCTGTTTAGGAAGGTTCATATGTAGAAACACTGGAATCAGTCGATCGAATTCTTCAGATCGATTGTCCGATTTCTACCTTTGCTTCGACTGGAAAATCAACTGACAAATTGACTATACTATCGGCTGGACAATCAATCAACATTTCTTCAAGTCGGTCATCTGACTTCCTGACTATCTTAGTGCCAACTAGTACTGGCTAGGTCGGTCATTCGATTTTCCCATATCGGTCGTCTGATTTTTTGCTTGGTCATCAGTTGATTGGGTTCTTCAATTGATTGCCCTTGTTCTACAATCGATTGGCCTCTCAATATTGGTTGACCGATTCCTTCATGTCGGTCATCCGAATGTTAGTTCTGCAGACTTCCTTTTTGTCTTGTCTTTCTATTTTATCTAAGCCTTGGGCTTTGTATTGTTCACTTCAAGTGCAACTTTTGAACAAATTACTGCACATTTATCACATAAATTAGTCCCTCAAATTAGATAAACATAAATCAAATACTTGGGTCATCAGCATGAATTACACTCAGTGTTTGGTGATTTTCTGAACATGAGTTAAACTTAGTGTGTTAGTGATCATCAAAATCTACAGAGTACAACAAAATGAAATGGTTAGTTTGACATTTGATTGATTGTGGTAGAGTAGTCAAAGGCAGATAATTATTGTGAAAAGGCTTAAACAGAACGCCATGAGAAATTGTTGTAGGCATATCTAGAGAAAAATGTGGAAGTAGTTGAGTCCAAGGAGATAAAGTGCCTACGATAGCGCAGAATTACTGGAAATGGGATAGAATTGAAGCTGCCCAAATAAAAAAGTTTGATGAGTTAATCAAAGGCACATGAGAGTACCAAGAAAATTTATTAGGAAAATGTAGAGAAGTGTATCCATGCTTATTTAAATATGAATTTAATTTCAAATATTTATTTAATTATGAAATGCTTTTTATTTCTGGGTTTTGTCCTAATGTCGAGGACGACATTTCCTTTTAGGTGTTAGTATTGTAACATTGTGAATAATCACATTCAAGTTAATGGGTTTAATGTGGTGTTTTGGGCCAATGTGTGGCCGTTGGGCCTTGTTCGAGGCCTTGGTGTGTTGTGTGGGTGTCGTGAGCCAAAAATTTGGGGCCACCAAACCCATTGGTTCTCTGGGTGAGAACACGATGGGGGTGTGCATCGCATTCTTAATGCGGGCTTACCCTACGACGCATTCTCATTGCCACCTTTTTAAGGCTTTTTCGACTTGCGCAACGTGTGCATGGTGCTCGTTGGGCTGACACGTGATAGTGCATTTGTGAATGCAGCCTCTAGGTACGTCGTGTTCTGAACACGACGGTCACCTAGGACGAGTTCCCACCTCCGATGTTTTTAAGTGAGTTTGGTCGGCCAAATAGGGGAGGAAGATCTATTCGGCTGAGGAGGAGTTTGCTGGTGGAGATTCTTGGTAATTCGGCTTAGGAGTTGTAGTTTCAGCATGGTTTCCAAGCGAGGAGGTTGTTCGGAGCGTGGAATCACCAAATCTGTGTCGTTCTTCATGTTCTTGGAGTTGGTAGGGAAACTCTCTCCGTTTTCTAGCATTATTTATGTTGTTTAAAGCATGATGAGCATGGATTTATGGGTGTATGTGGTTTTTAGTCGAGTTAGAAGCGTTGTACGAATTTATGTTGGATTGAAATAGGGTTTCAGTGTGGTTTCGGGTAGAGTAGAGAAGGGTTGGCATTCTGTCTGAGAACGCGACAGGTCAGGGGGACGCATTTTGAATGCGGCCTCCAGCCTTGATGCGTTCTCATCATGAATGTGGCATGTCGGGATGTTGTGTTCTTAATGTGGCTTGTTGGTCAACTGCATTATGAACGCGACTTATAGGGCCCTTGCATTCTTAACGCAACCGTCGGCCCTGTCGCGTTCTACTTCCCAAAGTTGTTTCTGTTGGGCTTGTTAGTGTGGATCCTGTAGAGTCCCAATTTCGGTGTTCTTTTATTGGTTTAATGTGTTTAAGCATGATGAAAGTTAATAATGTGTGGATTTCATGGAATTGCAAGGATTAATGTTAATATGTGTTATATAAGGTATGCTTAAATAAGTAATGTAAGTTGTTGGATATCATGTAAGACATGTTCATGTAAGTAAGATGCCAATGGTTTATGACTGAAGCGCTAATGGTTGTGGCGATGAGACAGTGTGGTTTACCATGTTCATTCAGTGGTTCAGCGCTTATTCTGATTGTCTCTCTAGTCATGTACCCTAGGTTCTGTGTGAGCCAGGCACATTGTGCTCGGGGTTTGTCCCAGTGCTGTGTGTACTGCTGAGGTCTGTGTTGTCTTTCTGGACACTCTCATTCATTTGTCGAGTTGTAAGTTCGGCTGAGGGAAAGACGATAGTAGGGCAGCTACTTGTGGTGTGTTGTTTGTTCTATTCGGTCGCTTGTAGCGTGCTCGTGGTTGGAGGACAGACACCAATAGATGTACTAGTCTCCAACTAGTCTTGTGTTTCCATTGCCTTACTTTAGGGAGCTTCGGCCAGAGTCCCTAGAGGTTCCAAGTATAGGTCTGTAGCTTGTATGGTCTGCAGTGTGGTATTGGTTGGTCTCCATAGTTATTTGACTTATGTGGTGTTGTTGTGGAGCTACAGTTGGACCATTTGTCCATGGCTGTGATACTAGGAGCGCTTTCTTGTGGTTTCTTTTCCGGAGTAGGTCTTGGACTAGGTACCCAGGTATCGTGGTCCGAATGCTGGCATTATACTTTCTAACTCGGGCTTTTCATAGTAGTAGTGATTACTTTGGTACGTCGTACTAGTTGGTTGTTGAGCTATAATGAATTATGTTTATATTTATGTGATATATATTGTAGCCTAGTGAGCTTTTGGTTTGAGATTCATGGTGTCTTGAGAAGGTGGTTTAGTGTTGACCTTCTTCTAGTTAGGTGCGTAGTTGCTTTGATGATTGTGGTTCATGATACTCTAGTAGTTAAGGTTACTATTTAGCTATTTAGCTACCTTTAATTATGTACCTCTTGTTTTAACTGAGTTCATAAGGTAGTCCCTGTTATTTATGTGAATGTCCTGTTATTTCTTTAAATTGTTATAGTTGAGCTGACCAGTGTGGTTATGAGTTGTATCTACTTCTTATGGTTATTCATGGGTTTTGTGTGTTGTTTTGGGATTTTCTCTGCTGAGCCGGTGACTTGTGAGTCTCACACCCCTACATGCTCTTTTCAGGTGTTTAGCAACGAGTGTGGTTCTCGAGGGTGGACTTCTACCATACTTGAGTGAGTTGTTGCTCTTGTTGTACACCTTGGGGTATGCCCTAGGTAGTTGTACTTTTCTTGTGGATATGTAAAAATGTAATGGGATAATGTAATTTTATTAATATAATGAGATCATGTACTTTATCATGTATTTTTATACAGTGTGGTTGTCTTTTATATTCTTACTGGATGTGTGTGTGATTTCCCTTACGAGGCTTCAGTCTGTTCGCGGGAGGCAAGTCTGGATATGTAGCCTTTTGGGGCATAAATATACAGGGTCGCTACAGTTCTTTTGTATCTAGCTGTTGCATGCCAAAAGTAAAACAAATCTACTTTTAGATGTGTGTCAGATCTTATACCAATATGGATATGTACTTTTTCTAGGACAAAAAGTAGTTAGTATTATCTTACCTTTGATTCCTTCCATCCAGTATACTATTTGCTTCGTTTCTAACCGCAGAAGAAAGAAAGTGTTCTGCATATTTGTGATGTATGCAAGGTTCCCATGCAACTGGGTATAGAAGGATGCAAGCTATCCTATAATGGAAACCAAATTGATCGTTAGAAAGAAGACTTGGAGGCATTACACTCAGAGATATCTTTCGAGTCTAAGCGTTCATATTTCAACGGTCAAATTCAAACTGATAGTCGAAGACTGAAGACTCTATATAAAAGCAATCGATGCCTTTGAACATATAACTTTAGAAACACTCTTACGATGTCAAGAAACCAAGCTCATCTGCTCAAGCCTTCATCTAGTCTTCAGCTGTGTAGACAAGTGTAAGGCCCTCAAACTTTGTTCTAATTATTTGGATTTTTGTCATATTATATTTAGTTACTTTTGTGTATATTGTTTATGTGTATATATGCATATATGTATATACATATTCAATTCTGTATATATATTATTTTATTTAATTGTGCATATTGTATTTAAATTATGCAGGCATATTGTATGTAATTGTACATGGTATATATATGCTATTTGATGTTTCTGTTTTCTTTTCGAGATGCCAGTAAACGTCAACATCCATTGACGTTGAGGGCATGTTGACGGAAACCAGTGTGCCGTTGACTCTGAGTTCGCATCCAGATCGATGGTCGTTTATTTTCTGTTAACGGAAGAGAAGTGGTCGTTTACTTCTCAGTTTCTGTTGTGATTTCAGATCGGGAAACGACTGCATTTTCCCCGGTTCTAGATTTGAAAACCCACCTCCAACGGTAGGATTCCATCCTTAACGTGTACCCAAACCCTTAGCTCTATAAAAACACATGTTCTTGGCCGAGTTAGGTCTTTTCGCCCAAAAAGAGAACCTAGGGTTTTTTGTGGTGAAAACTGAGTTTTGTGCGACCTTAATCCAATGACTTGGGGTCTCATCCGGCGATCTTCATCGACTGGGAGGTGCACTTGACATTAGTGAAGCTTCCCTGACTCCGGTGTGCGATCTACATCGACACAAAGATCGGATCTGGGAGGATTTTGAGCACTCTCTTGGCTTGGCCGAGGAGGGCATCTTCGGCTAAATAATCCCATTAGACAAATTTTCAAAGGCAAGTGATCTAGGGATTTCATCCCTACCCATGTCCTTTAGGTCCTAGGTTTTTATTGGATTTTTCCTCGTGTCCTGGAACCCCCAATTCGTCAAATTTTGTGCATTCAGTCTGTGTTTCTGCAGACAGGAACTTGACGACAAGCCTGCTGCCATCAAGATCTTGAGTTGGCAGCAACATCGTATGTCGTTAACCCTTATTGGCGGCAACACCTTTGCCGCCAAGTTCTTCAAGTTTTACATAATGACTATTTTGATCTCTGTGGTATGTTTGACGGATTTTGGGTATATGTGCATGCTGTGAAAATTTTATTTGGTCAAGTACAATCATTAGGTCATATCATGTGGTGGTGTCGAATTTCTATAAATAGGTTTATTTATTAAAATTTCTGTAATGGGATAATGAGCATGATTTGACCATGATAATTCCTGAATAATTAGATCCATTGTATGTTAGGGTTTCAAAAATTTTCCATGATGGTACGATGACTGATTTCAGGTTTCTAAACTGTTAGAACCGACTGTATGGATGTGAATCATGTTTAATGATTTTTTTGATGAAAATGCCTGAAATCTATCTTAATTATTAAAATTAGATTTACTGTTCCAAAAATCTGAAAATTTAGCTATGTGATACATATCCTGTGTAAAGTTTGTGATATAAATTCCATTCTGTTTTGATAATAGTGGATATTGTTACTAATTTAATAAAAGGAAATGACTATGATGAGCATGTTAAGGTTAATCATGTGAAATGTAATGATTAGCAACATGATTAGGACCGTGTTATGATCAACTTATCACTATGAAACAGTAGTATCATGTTATGAAAATTGAAGCATGTGTAATTGTTTAAAAGTGAATGCAAATGTGTTAAATAGTGCATGTGCATAATGTGAACATGTGATTAAGTGGAATGTGTAAATTGTACCGAGATTGACACTGCTACCATAGAGGGATGTGGAGCCGTACTATAGTCAAGTCCCTACAGGAAGGCTCAATATGTGTGATATCCTATGGGTATTAGGATGAAATCTTGGAGGTGGACAAGTACCACTGGTTAGGGTGGAGAGAGCTTCTCCCGGTCTGCGCAGTGCCAAGATTCGTCATTGTGTTGCCTAGGTGGCGGATATGTGTTATGTGTATGTGTATATGTGTCCTTCTTGTGGTGGTTTGGACTATGTGTCACGGCAACTAAGTGTAAATAGTGTAAATATGTTAATGTGAACATGTAAATTGTACAAATGTGAAAGATGAACATGTGAAAGTGTTAAATGAATGTGTTAGCATGTAAATAGATGTGAACTTGTGTACATGTGATTTATTTGTATAAAAACAGCAAGCTAAATGTGTAAATAAGTGTGATAATTGCACATGAAAATGAGTAGATATCATGCTAGGTATGTTATTTATCATGTACATAGTTCCATGCTCTAGTTGTACATAATTGTGAAATGAATTGAATAAGATTTGAGCCCTTGAATCGTGTTGGTTACAACGTGTAGAAATCATACTATACGTTTTCATATTTGTTTGGTTAAGTGATATAAAGCATGTACCATGTTTATTCCTAAATGTTTAAAAGGCTAGCATGTGTATGGATGCCATCTTTGGATTACTTGCTGGGTCTTTTTAGACTCATACTTGCTTTGGCGTACAGGTGAGACAGGTGCCTCCATTCCTGAGGAGGACATAGTGAGGAGCGACTCCGAACGTGAGGAGTAGCTTCACTTCGTTGGACGTTACTACATTGTTACTTTCTTTTCATTAGTATGTAAACTTTGAAATTGTAAAATTCATATGGACAATGTATTTTAATTAGAGTTGTAATAATGTGGACATTGATATTTCTTTCCTTGTTGCTATATAGACTGTGGATATGTGATGATGATGGAATGCGAATATTTCTTTTAATTCCACTGTAAATTTTGATATTTGTGTACATCTCAATCTATCGTTTAGTGTTGGGTAAATGTCCCACTGTGACGGCGTTCTTTGTACCGATGTGGATTGGTATAATCGTACCGGTATAAGGACGGTCGTTATACAAGCCTCTTAAAATATTCATCTTGTTCACTGATAGCCAAAAAGAAAAGTGTGCATCCAATCCTCCATCTCTGTAGCTCTCTTTCTGTCTATACTTGCTCATTCTCTGAGTAGCTTCTCTTGTGTAAACAATAGTGCTTGTAACTTCCAGGGGGTTTGTTCCTTGTGTTCCCCTTTTGTAGAAGGCAGGGCCTACTAGAAGTAGGAGGTTTGTATGCCCCTCAGTGAAGGGAAGATTTGCCTAGGAGCAAGTGGTGTATGTCCATCTTTGAAGGGAAGACTAATGTTAATTAGTGGTTAGTGGAAAATCCCAAGAGTTGCTTGAGGACTGGACGTAGGACTCTTGTTTAAAAGGAGGTCTAAACTAGGATAAACCCTTTGTCTCAAATGTGTGATTGCTTCCTCTAACTTTTATCTTTATTTCACACATTGAACTAACCACTAACAACTATTTAAGTGATTTCTAGATTGTTCTGTCTTAGCAGAAATTAAAAAAAAAGTCTTATTCACACCCCTCTAGGACATCTCCACTCATTTCGATCCAACATCTTACTGGGCTATCTCAAGGGGACCTCTGCGCCTACTCGTCTCAATTAACACCTTCCTTATGTTAACGGGCTGATTTGGTGCAAGGATATGTACCCCCATTGCCCCCCACCCCCACCCCTCTGCGAACTGTCACCCCGCACCACCCCCCACCCCCACTCCCCCCCCCCAATCGCCACCCACCCGGCCCACCATTGAATCCAGAGAGAGAGAGAGAGAGAGAGAGAGAGAGAGAGAGAGAGAGAGGAGAAGAAAGAATAATGAAGGGGGTAAAGAAGAAAGAATAGCGACCGATAAATTTCCATCGCTATTCAATCTCAAACTTTTGTGGCAACAACAACTGATTAATTTTGGTTGCTATTCGGTCTCAAAATTTTGCGATCGAACGATCACTATTTGGTCATAGATCTATGACCAAATAGTGACTGAAAAAATTTGGTCACAATATTTTGCTCCTTTGTCGCGAAATTGTAAAAACCTGCGACTAAATAGTTTCAGTCACTAATTAGTCACATATCTATAACCGAATAATGACCAATTTAAATTCGATCACTATACTATTTATTTAGCATTCAAATACTTTTGGTCAAGATCTGTGACCGATAGTGACCGAAAAGTTCAGTTGTAATGTCGGTCGCTAAAGCACATTTTCTTGTGGTGAGACAATGTCATCTACTTAGATGGGGGGGGGGGGGCAGAGAAAAGGTATATATATATATATATTATATATATATATATAATATATCATATATATATATTAAGAATTTTATACAATAATGAGGGATATTTTGTCACTAAAAAATTGACTAGTCGTAGACAATCGTTGATGATCTTCTATTCTATCACCTGACGTCACGACAGTGTCTCTATAGATATTTTGATCGAATAAGAGGCCTGGTAATATTTTTTAAGATGGATTATAACATAATTAGACATCTAAAGATGATATTTAGGAGAAAGGTCTTCTACAAGAAATTTGTGTCCGGGTTTGGACCAAGTTGGATTGCTCGACCAAAGAAGATGGACGAGGCCCACCAGCATGTGTGGCATTGTGTGGGCCTCGCTCATGTTCATGGACAATAATATTTGCCTTATTTTTACTACAAATTTGTGGAGTGAAAGGGAATCACCTATTACACATCCATAGGGGGATGAGGGTCTCATTAATTTTCGGTTAAATTTTACCTAGGGGTGTTCAAATTTCAGTTCAAACTGAAGAGACCGAATTGGACCAAACCGAATTGGCCAGTTTAGTTCGATTTGGATCAAAATTTAGTTCAATTCTGTTTCACAAATTGTGACATCGAATCAAACCGTGTAAAATCAATTTTATAATAATATTTATATAATATATTATAAGTATAAAAAGTAATATACTAAATTTACATATAAATATATATTTAAATTTTATTCTTATTTTTAATGTATAAATATTAAGAAATTCAATTATATTTAAATAAATGTAGAAATTCAATTTGAACGACAATCATATCGGTTCAGTTCAGATTGGCAAAAAATGAACAAAATCGGACCAACCTTGAAACACCCTAATCTGTATCTATACTATTCTATACTATTATAATATAACTCAATTTGATGCTGCCAATTGACAGCATCAGAATGATTTTTTCTCGACAAACTCAAATGCAACAAAGTAACAAATATTGGCAATAACCTTTCACTGGATTTGTTCTTTTAGAGATACATACATAAACCTACTGGCAATAAAATCAATTGATTGATCACTTCAAACATTACCCGACCTTTTAATAAAAAACTGATGATCAGTCAATCTCCATATAATTTATTATTAATTATATGTATTTTTGGTGATTAACAAAACTCAAAAAAATATTATCTAACAACATTTTCTAAAGTTTATCCACAGGCAGTAATTCAAACAAAGTCTGTAAGTTATCTACACTCACTGCCATTTAAAGCTTATTGCAAATATTTTGTCTAAGTAGACATCGACTTACATATAATAGTTCACAACGATTTCGTTAGAAGAACATCGATTTCAGTTCTACATCAGTTTCACTTAAACAACGACTTCCTTAGTAAAACATCGATTTCATTCTAGCATCGACTTCATAAGTAAAACAATGATTTCAGTCTTACAACGACTTCATAGTTAGAACATCGATTTGGTTGCTACATCGACTTCGTTTCACTTAAATATCGATTTCGTTGCTACAACAATTTCGCCTTACTTAAACATCGATTTCGTTGCTACATCAACTTCATTTTAATTAAACATCGATTTCGTTGCTACATCGACTTCATTTTACTTAAACATCAATTTCGTTGCTACATCGACTATATTTCACTTAAACATTGATTTCGGCAGAACAACGATTTCATATGAAACAACGACTTCATGTCTACAATGATTTCACTTAAACATCGATTTCGGTAGAACAACGACTTCATGCCTTCAACAATTTCACTTAAACATCGATTTCAGTAGAACATCGACTTCATATGAAACAACGACTTCATGTCTACAACGATTTCACTTAAACATCGATTTCAGTAGAACATCGACTTCATGTGAAGCAACAATTTCGTCTCTACAACGACTTCACTTAAACAACAATTTCAGTAGAACAACAACTTCATGTGAAACAACGACTTTACTTGAACAACGGCTTCATTTCAAACAACGATTTCATCTGCACATCGATTTCAGTGCAACAACAACTTCTGTTAAACAACGACTTAATTTGTACAGAACATCGATTTCATTACATTCAAACATGGATTATGTTCACATCGACTTGGTTTCAACATGGATTACATTCTCACATGATTTATGATTGTATCATCGATTTGATATCAACATTGACTCTCTCAGTACATAGACTGTCTCAATACATCAACTCTCTTTTAAAGATTATGTTTTAGACAGCTGTTGAATATTCTTATTTAAATTCTTTTCAAACCTTTTTGAGATACATCCCACATGATATTCAAATGCATTCTCAAATCTCTGTGGATTTCAAATCTTCCTGCGTATCTTATAGTCTTCATCATTTATTATGACGAAACAAATCTCTGCACGATATATCTTTGCTTATCTCACTTGTGTCACATAAAGTCACGCTTTATGTGATGGCATAATGACATTTCCTTTTCGGTGTATCTTCATATTGCACGACTACCAATGTTGACTGACAGTTTAGACAAAGATAAGTTGTCTATGTGTCAGCATTTATTGTGTGCAGGGTTTTCGGTAGAAACGCACATTGCAAAGATGGACATGTCAACCTGACAGAAGCTAGAAGATTCAGACAATCTTCCCATGTGTGTGAATGTCTTCCCCGACATTAATGGTTGCAGGTTTTCTTGCTCTACACTTCGGACCATTCACTACAACGTGCATGAAGATGTGAGACAACTACTTCAATGGTCAAATTAATTCAAAGAACATAAATAGAAGACCGGTGACTCCATGCAAAAAAAAAAATTCCTTTTTGGGAGAACTTTTCATGTAAGCCCGGTTTCCTAGCTTCCGTCCAGTGTCGTGGGATGACTGGCCACTGACGCATCCAGGCTGGGTGATGCGTTGGTGTCACGTCGGGGGTGCCCGACGCGACAGTCATCCGTGTCACGGCAAGTTTGTGGGTCGCGTGTTGGTCTCACCTTGGTTCTCCGTCGCGTCTTGCTGTTGTGCCCGGTCAATGGGCCGCGACAGTGTTTTATCATGTTGCACTGTCCGGTCGTCTGACGCCTGTCAGGGTGGCAGGTGTGTCAGTACGGCCTGTCGCGTTGTCGCGGCGCCCTTGGGGGGTGCATTCTTTTCGCGGTCCGTTGACCTGTCGAGTTAAGTTTGTTAACGTGACGGGGCGGTCCGTCGCGTTCTAGGTGACAGGCACTTAAGGCACAGGCCGGATACCCCTTCCCCCTCTCTCTTTTTCTTCCCTCCTCCCTCTCCCTCCGGCGACCTCTTCCCCCCCGCCCCCCTTCTCCCCTTTGTGTGTTTCAGGCGAGGAGGAGGGCACTGGGTGGTGTCCCAGTGTCATGGAGCATGCGTGGAGCGAGGAGGAGGTGTTCTTTCCTACGAGAAGGGCCTTACGAGGTTCGGTTCTTCATTTAAGGTAGGGATTTCTTATGCCCTTCCCAATCTGGGTGGATCGGGAGTCCTCGGGGTTTTGTAGTTAGCTTTACAGCTTTCCCCATGCTCTCCTCCCCGTGTGTGCATGTTTGTATGGTTCTGGGCGGCCCGGGATGGAGCATCCCTTGGTCTGCCTCCCGACTGATGTCGCGGCCACGGTGCGCGTCGCGACATCAGTAGAGGCGTCGCCCCGGTCAGGCGCGACCTTATCACGGCGCAGTTGGCGGTCGCGATAAGGGTCGTTGTCGCGACCTAGTTTCCCATCGCGACAGGGAGGCTATCGCGACGCACTGCCCCATCGCATCAAGGCTATTGTTGCGGCGCCCTTCCCCATCGCGATGGCATCGTGACGGCCTGTGGGGGCGCGACAGTGCCTGTGCTGCCTCGGGTGGTTTCTGTGGCCGGTTTGTGTGTCGGCGTGTGCCCCAGGGCAAGCTTTGCTTTAGGACCTTCTGGTAGGGAACGCGGCTGGTTGCCTCCCTGCGTTCAGTGATCGAAGGTGACACCTTCGTGGTCGTGTCCTGGCAGCGGTGCTAGGAGGGTCGTGTTTGCCTAATAATCAATTAACCGGCGGTCAATCGATTATTAGCAGAGCGACGGGTTTTCGTACTGTCCGGTGGTCTTCCGAGGTTCTAGCCGTTCGTGCGTGCCTTGGTTGTCCGACGGCCCTTTTTGAGGGTCCGTGTGTGCCTCTCGCTCGCTGGGCTTGTCGTGTGCTACAAGCCAGCGGTTTGGAGTGGTTCTTCATGTGTTGCCCTGCCTGTTCGCCCGGTGCTTGGCACTTGAGGGCTTGTCTCGTTCAGAGGTTGTCTCCGTTTCCTAGGACCCCCATCCTCGGGAACCCGTTGAGGGAGGTATCCGGGCTACGAGCATGCTCGATTTGGCAGCCCACGTGAGCGGACTCTGGAGCTGAGGGGAAAACGAGGTTTGGACAGCGGCGCTGAGTCGTTTATAGAGCTCTCTTGTCTATGTCTGGGACGTCGAGGGGTTCGGAGTGCTTTCCTGGCACAGACCAGACAGTCCTTTGCCTCACTGCCTCTCTCTAAGTTGGTTCCGGAGTCACGTAGTGGTGCTAGGCGTGGGGCCGCAGCATGGCCAGGCTGCGGTGTTGTGTGCGTTGTGCGTTTCTATGGCGGCTCTATCTCACCCTTCCGCGGGGGTGGAGGCAGGAGCTAGGCTAGCGAGCAGAGCGTGCAGACTGCGGGTCCCCCTCTTGGCTACTAGCGGCGGTGGCTTAGTTGTTGTTGTTGTGACGGCGTTTTGCTCACGACGTTTCCAAGTGCTCCTCATTGCCCGAGCTTGCACAGTGGTTATAGCCCGGTTGTGCCTAGTTTCCGCGGGTGTCATTGGTCTGGCCTTGGGCAGACCCGTGCTTCTGGTGGTTCCCGCTTCAGTGTTCGCTCGGTTTCATGGTCCCGTTCTTGGGTGCCAGCCCGTGATGGCACCGGCGTGTGTAGCTTCCCAACCTGGCGGTGTCCGGGGTCCAGGGTGGTTTTGCTTGTGGGCCCTCGACCTTGTAGAGGTCTGAGGTGGCCGTGCTTATGGTGAGACGTCATTCTCACTTGGTTGTTCCGTGGTCTCGACAGGTGTGCTGAGCACTGCTTCCGCTTTTGTGCCCGACTCCGTTGGTTTCTACGGGAGTCGTGTGTGTGCCACGACCTTGGTTAGTGTTCATGGCGTTGTACTATTCTCTTCCGCTGCTTAGTAGTACCATGCTGTAGGAGTTCCTCGCTTTACAGCTTTCTAGTGTAGTTTCCTATTTTCGGAGTTCCTGCTGCTCTGGCCGGTGAGGGATTGGTAATCCCTACTGGGCCTTGTTCGCGAGGCTCACCCCCCCTACTTCCTTCAGCTAGGGGCTCGTCGTCACGGGAGCTCGGTGTCGGACGGGTTGCGGAGGTGGCTGTGGCGCCGTGTTGTTGTCAGTAGCAGTGAGAGCGAGCGTTGTGATCTCTTGTAGCCTGAGTGAGCTGAGATTTGTGCTTTGCAAGTCCTCGGGGTATGCCCCTTAAGGACTGCACCTTTCTTCTTGTACTTGTGCTTTTACTTGGGACCCGTTGTACAAACCTTTTGTATATTTTACATATTGTTATAGTTATTTAAATTCAGTACATATCTCACTAGACTATTTCTTCTAACCCTTCCGGATCTTCGGATCTGTGGGTGGCGGCGCAACCCTTGGGACCCCTAGCGAGGGTCCGAGAGGTCGGGTCGTTACAGTGGTATCAGAGCGAGGAGTCTACTGAGATTTTTAAGGAGTTAATAACTATAGCTGTCCCAAAGAAAGGTACTAGTGCACTGCTAACACCGTCCGACTAGTGTTAGGCTTTTGCTTTCAAATGTTTTGTAGGTCTGCAGCTTCCCTGCATGACTTGTGCGCGTGCTGCAGGTTGCAGTTGTTGCTGTGCCACATGCGTGGCGAGTGTGGTCACTCGGCGTGTTCGTGCTGTAGCGGTGCGGTCGGCGCTGGACTCGCTGGCAGTGGTCTTCCTTGTGTGGAGGACGCTTGCGAGCCAGTCCAGGTGCGGTGCTCCTGGTCGTCTTCGGCACATTTGAGCGTGTGTGCATTGCGAAGGCTGAGAGAGCCTGCGTGTGGTGTGGCCTTCACCGGTGTAGGGTTGTTGCCCGTGGAACCGGCGGAAGGTGTCTCTGCCTTGTTGGCTACCCCTTTGTTGTTGGGGTGTGTGTTGTCATTGTTTCGTATTTGGCCTCGTGTGCCTATGTGTCATTGTGCGCTGTGCTCAAGACGCCGAGCTAAGCAGGTGCTTTGTGTGCCGTGTTGCACCGCTAGTTGAGCGCTGCAACACTTGTCTATGGTCGTTGTCAGCCTGGCGCTGACTGGTTGTGAGCTCTGGTGAGGTGCTCCCAGAGTCTTTCTCTGTTGGTTCTGGCGGAAGTGAGGTTTCCCCAGAACTGTGTTGTGCTCATTTCTGGTTGCTGTGGCGTTGCCCTCTAGGCTGAGGTGCATTGCTTGGTTGCCCTGTGTTCTGGTGAGGTTTCCCAGAACCGTTTGCTGTTGTTCTGGTGAGGGTTTCTCTCAGGACTGTTTCGTGCTCGTTTCTGCTGTTGTCATGCTACCTCAGAGTCTTAGGTGTGCTGTTGGTTTGGCTGGTGCGTTCTGGAGGGTTTTTCCCAGAGCGGTGCCTTGGTGGTTCTGGTGGAGGTTCTCCCAGGACCGGCTTGTATTGCTTCTGCAATTCTGCTTACTGCAGTGTTCTCTCTAATGGTCTGTGTTCTTTGGTCGTGGGGGTTGTGCATTCTGGTGAAGGTTCTTCCCAGGATCGCCCTTTGTCGCTTCTGGCAGAGGTTCTTCCCAGGAGTGCTATGCGTTCGTTTCGGGCCACTGTTGAGTTGCCTCTGTGATTCGAAGTGTGCCGTTTAGTTGGGCCGCATTCTGGTGAGGTTCTCCCAGGATGGCTCTTGGCGCTTTTTGGTGGAGGTTCTCCCCAAGGCTGCTTCGTGTTGTTTTGGTTGTCGTTTGTTGCCGGTTGGACTGTCTTTATTACAGTCTACTTCGGCGTTGTCAGTCAAGGTGTTGTGCCCTTGGCCGTGCATCTAGCTGCCTTGTTGGCCAGCTTGTCTTGTTAGTCGTTTCCAAGTTTCTCGTCCATGTTGGCGGGACTTGCGTGTCCCCGTGGCTTGAATGGTCTGCTTTGTTCTTGCACCCGGCGTGCTCTCGTAGATGGTGGTCTGGTGAGTGTCGTGGTGCTCGGTTGGCTGTGCTTCGTATGGAAGTGTCAGTCTCGCGTTATGGTTTTGCCTCTGGCGTGTGGAAGAGACTCGTGGGTGTCTCCTTTCTCTGCTTTTCGTCGGTTGCTCAGGGTGTTGGTGCTCCACTATGGTGTTGTGTTGCCGGGGTGCTCATCGTTGCGACCTTCTGGTGGAGTCATCTTCCCTTAAGTGGTTTTTGGGTTGAGCTGGTTGCTCCCCTCATGTTGTCATTTCCTTGTGGCAGCATGGGTCAGTGGACCTGTTCGTGCCATTTTTCGTTACAGTTGTTTCTTGTTGCCTGCCTGCACAATTTGGGGCATTCGGTCCCTGTTGGTCTAGTGCGAGGTAGTCCCGTGTTCTTGTTGGGTTGCAGGCGTGAGCGTGTAGGATCGTAAATAGGTTGGATCAGATCTAGAAGGGGGGGGTTGAATAGATCTAAGCCAAAAACTGCGGAAGCTTAGCCAATTTAAATCAATGCTTTGAATCAGAGGCAATTTGAAAGAGCACTTTACAGATTGATGAGTGATTGTGTGAATTATATGATTAGAGTGTGAGATCAAGTTGATTAGAAGTGAATTCGAAAACCCTATGCATACATCTAGCGCAAAGTGAATTTGAATCACAAACAAACCACTGCATAGAGATTTTTAGGTGGTTCGGAAATCACACCACGTGATTCCTACATCCACCCCTCACACTGTGAGGATCCACTACAAACTTGGATACACCACACACTGGAGCCTGACAACCAACACACTGAGTTCTACAACTCACATAACCTCTAAAGCAAGACTACTCTAGACCCCTAAGCACAACTGCTCAACCACAACTGAGTACAACGACTCAACACTGAGCACACAGGCTCACAAACAACTTGCTAGAACAAAAACACAAAGATCCAGATCCTCTAGCAATGATCTGATCTATAAAAGTTCATTCAAGAAGATTGATGCAACAGTTCATGCACAATCTCAAGAATGACTTAGAAGAAACAAGGGAATTGAGGAATTGAGTGTAAGATCCTTGTTCTTCAAGTATACTCCCTTGTAGAGGCTGAATTGTGAAGAAGCTTGATCCCTTGAAGTCCCTGGCCGATGCTCTGCAACTTGTGCTTTGGGATCTTCCTTGAAATCTTCACAATTGGCTACTTCTACTTGATCTACACCCTTGGAAGTGATCTCACTGCTTCATCTTGGATCAGTCTTCACTTCTTGTGCTTGGAGAAGTGAGAATTGGGTTGAAGAAGCACAAGGGGAGCAAGATTGGGGAGGAGAACACTTCTTGCCGCCAAATCGACTTCTGGAAGGCTCTTGGAGGTTCTCTTGTGTTGGATGGCCAATTGGAGGGTATTTATAGCCCAATGTGTCCAAAAGTACCCTTGGGGGTCGTGGGTACATGATCCAAGGCCGATCCACATGATCCCTAAAGTGCCACATGTCCAGATGTGACTTAAGGTGAAAAAGTTTCCGGAGTGTGTCGACCTGCCCATGGGGTGTCGACACACTGTCCCAAACTGGCACAAAGGTTCTTTGGGAAGGGTCTCTAGTGTCGACACTACTTCAGGCTGTGTCGACACACTGTACAGAACTGACAATAGGTCTTCTGGGAGCTGAATCTAGTGTCGACACAACTTGATCCTGTGTCGACACCACTTGACCATTTCTTCATCATTTTGCCTTGGGTTTGAAGCATTGTGTCGACACCAGTAGGGGGTGTGTCGACACTACCCTTGCAAGAATTGTATGTCCCTGAGAAATAAACACATAAATCATTAATCCAATGTATTATCATGAATATAAATGATAAATGTGTTTGGAAACATGTTTTTGAATATTGTTATTGCATGTGTGATGTATTTAACATGTTCCACTTATTTGTGCATTAAATCACAACTTGTCATCATCAAAATTATTTGTGCATTAAAATCACAATTTGAAATTTCAATGAAATGTGATTTTAAGCCATTTGTTTACTCAACATTCAACTTCAAACATACTGAATGACAATGAACCATGTTCCAATCACTTTTATTCACAATTATCAAAGGCCATTGAACACACTTTAGCAACATTTGACATTTTTGCACTTTCAAGAGGCACAATGTTACTAATGATGAAGTCTTTTCATTAATGGTCAAGCAGCTTGACAATCATCCATTCATTGACATTCATTAACATTCATTCCCAAGATTGACATTCATTAACATTCATTCCAAAGATTTGCAATCACATTCAAGACAAGTGTGTTTCTTTTCATTCAACAAAACAAGTATCACTTTTCATTAACAAAGATGTTCATTACAAGCATTCAAATACATTCCAAAAGTTTTTCTTTCTTTTCTTTCTTTCTTCTCCCCCTTTGACATCATCAAAAGAAAAAGTACATTAAGCATGAGGAGGAGGAGGAGGAATGGGAAGGATGATTGATTCAATCAACTTCAATCTTGATTCCATAGCATGAAGGTTGGACTTGAGCTGAGATTGCATTGTGGAGAGTCTTGTATGCACAATTTCTTCCAATCTTTGACTGTTCTCATACATATTAGACTGAAATACTGACAGGTCAGCTGAAATTGGTTGTGCACCAGAAGAAGAAGAGCTGGCAATTCCATGCTTGTTGATGTTTCTGAGCTCCTTCTTGAGGGTAGACATCTCACTGTTATGTGTGCTGAGAGATTCTTCATGCCTTCTAAGTTATCAACCATATGAGTAAATGACAGCCTAGTCTTGGATATCTGAGATACTGCTTCTTGACTGTTGAATAGGTTGGTTTGAGAATTTTCTAAATTCCCTTAAAGGACATTTTTCAGTGTTTCTTGATGTTCTTTCAATTCAAGGGATGCATCAGCCAAAGTTCCAATGAGTCTGTTGAACCTTTGAGTTGCATGATTTGATGCTTCTTTCTGCTTGATGAACTGAGCATTCATGGAATTTTCCAACCTCTGTATCTTCAGGTCAAAGCTCTTTGACATTTTTTGGATGGTAGAAGTAAATGCATCAAACTTGTCATTTAGAAATGAATATAACTCTGGTGGAACAGAAGGTCCACCAAAGGAAGTGGAGGTTTGAGCATGAGCTTGTGGAGTGAATGAAGGAATATCCACAGTAGGATGAAGTGGTGAAGAGGTCTGAAAGGGAGGTGTGAGAGGTACATCCTGGGGTATTTGTGCTTCATCCTCAATAGGAGGCTGATCCTCATGGGCTGGTACCTCAGGAGGTTGTGCCACTACCTCAGGAGCCACTGGGGCCTCAACTACAATGGTCCTCTTCTCACTTGATCACCCTCAAGCCTAAATCCCATAAACTTCTGCAAATGCTTGAAGCAGTAAATATTGGACTTTGGGATTGATTGGGCTTTTTCATTCTCAAAGGAGACTCCAAAGTGCTCAAAAATTGGTGTTAAATGAGCTGCATATGGAAGAGACCTATGGTGATCTTTCCAAGTAGTCTCAGACATGATCTGGTACATGATCACATGCAGGTTGATCTTGATGTTCTTCTTCATGCAATATATAACAAATCTTTGAATGTCTGTGAGTCTATCCCTTCCACCACCTTGGGGTGTGATAATTGTGGTAAGGATGTGGTGGACAAGTCTCAACACAGGTGGGAAGGTGTTTGTGTTGAACTTGGTCACATGGGTTTGCTTTGGGTTAGACTCAACAGCTGGGAGTCTAGTCATCAAGAAGTAAGCCTCATGGAGATCAAATTCAAAATTGTGGTAATCTGCCCCTTCATCAGGAATTCTAAACAAAGTGGCTGCTAACTCAGTAGGCAGATCTATCAAAACTCCTTTTACTTCAGACTTGTAACCCTCATTAGTACATTCCAAATTTAGGTAAAATTCTTGAACAAGTCTGGGGTAAATGGTTCTAAATGCAGAAATGAAAGGTAACCAAGTCTGGAAGTTGAAGAATTGAAGGACTTCTAGAAATGCAGTTGCGAAAACATTCTCTTCCAAATCTACTGCCCTAGGTTTCAAAATGGATTTCCCTTCACTAGCCAGCTTGGAAGGGGTTGCCTCTGAAGGCTGGGAAGATCCAGATGAATGAGATGAAGACTCTTCAGAAACTTCAAGAGAAGATTGCAGAATCTTCCTCCTAGGGTTTGTAGAACCCCTCAAGGAAGGACCTCGACTTGAAGAGGATGCCTTACCTCTCTTAGATGGAGTAGGAGATGCAGAAGAAATCCCTGGCTGCTCTACAGGGTCATGGCGATGCTTGCTTCTCCACTCAACAGGTGGTTGTTCTTCCACGGCAATAGGTCTGGCGTTTTCCCTAGACCTGGCACCACGGCGGGGCACCTGCTTGGAAGCCATGATTGCAGAAGAATGAGGAAGAACAGGGGATGAAGGAGATGGGGTGAAGGGAAGGAAGACAGAGATGGTTGGGAGGAGGGAAGGAGAGGATGGTTCTTGCCGTTTTCAAAGGTAAGAGGCGGACACGGGGTCGACCTGGGGTATAAAAGGGTTTTAGGGGTACAATGGCCCGCATGTACAAGAAACCCCAAACCGGCACCAACGGCTGGAATCACCCAGAAAGGCCTGTGTGTCGACACTAGACAGGGAGTGTGTCGACACGGGCTTAGACTGTGTCGACACTAGATGGAGGTAGTGTCGACCTGGCCTGAAGAATTTTGTATATTCGAGCATGGGAAAAATTTGTGAATTTTGGGAAATCTTTAATATGATGAAATATGAATGGAATTAACTTTTCAAGGATTTTTAAGACACCAAAGAATTCATTTGTCAAATTGTTACAAAAATTCAGCAAACTTCAAGTTTTACACAACAACTTACAGGATATGTTCATTAAATGACTTGAGCCATTAAAATGATGGTTTGAGGGATATAATACATTCAACAATCAATGACAAACTACCATATTCTCCAAATCCAAAGAAATAAAATTGTCTTTTAGACTGAGATCAAGTGTGATGAAAATAAACAGCTTTAAAGCAAACTGATGAAAGATAGGGATGATTCTTTTAAACAATTCTCCTTGGACAAACACATTTTTTTTAATTTTTAAACAAACTATCAAATGTAGTAATCTTGTTCACTCAAGAACTAATGCTTTTTACACACCATAGTCTGGATACTAGAGATTTACCCATTATCCAGTTTCAAGGGGTAAATGATAACCTTTTGACATGAAAATATACATTTATCAGACGCCAATATTTCCAGTTACTCAGTCATCATCAAAATGTATAGAGCATTTTTATTTTTATTGTTTGATTTTTGAACCCCTTTGAACATAGATAGCAATAATACCTCATGACATACATGGCACTTCATTCATTGTGAAGGTTTGTAGTTTCTCAGCATTTGTGCCATTGCTCTGTTGAATGGTAATTGTAAGGAGAATTTTATAAAATTGAAAGCATTTATATCCCACATCAGTTGCAAAAAAAATGTTTAAATTCAAGGCACACATTATCCTTCAGTCTTTGAAAGAGATTTGAATTTCTGTAGTCTTGAAGAGTATAGTTGAGAGTTGACTGTAAAAAAAATGTAGTAGATCACACAAAGAATCATTTTGAGGTTCTAGACAACTCAATGAGGACATCATGCAAGGGAGTTGTTGTAATTCAAGAAGAAGTTGAATTTTGCAAAAAGAATGATTTGTGAATTCTCTAGCTCCCCCTGAGATGATGATTCCAGCAATTTTCATCAAGATAAAGATATGCAAGATTTGAAAACAAAAATGATTCTCTTTGAACAACAAAGCTCCCCCTCAACAATTGCATATTCATTTCTTGGTACTTGGCGGAGACATATACTCTCGCATAGTGAAAGTGTCCAGACAAGCAGAACTTGTCCTTCTTCAAGTCACCATTTGATATACCAAGAAGTTCAACACAATGTGAGTTGAAGAATTTATTGTAAAAAGAAATAGATGTTGAATTGTGAGAGATGTGAACAATATGAATCAAGAAGCAAAGAAGAATGATGAAACAATGACTCCCCCTCAGAATATGCCTAAACACTCAACCCAAATGAGAGAGATCAAGAAGATGGACATTTGCAAAGACCAAGCTCTCTCCTCAAGGATGAAAATCTACTGTCAGGAAGAGGTTTGGTGAAGATGTCCAGCAATTTGTTTTTCAGTTTCAATAAAGAGGAGTTCAAAAGATTTCTTTGCCACCTCATCCCTCAAGAAATGATGCCTAATTTCAATGTGTTTTGTTCTAGAATGCTGAATTGGGTTTTTAGACAAATTTATGGCACTTGTGTTGTCACAAAGAATGGGAACACAACCTAACTCTTGGTTGTAATCAAGAAGTTGATGTTTCACCCAAAGAATTTGAGTGCCACATCTACCAGCTACAACATACTCAGCCTCTGCAGTTGATAGAGCAACTGAGTGTTGCTTTTTAGAAGCCCAAGAGATTAGGCATCCACCTAAGTACAAACACAAGCCACTTGTGCTTTTTCTATCAAGCTTACACCCAGCATAATCAGCATCACAATAGGCAATCAAATCTAACTTACAACCAGCAGGATACCAAATTCCAAGATCACATGTTCTAACAAGATAGATCACATGTTCTAACAAGATATTTAAAGATTCTTTTAACAGCTAACATGTGACTTTCTTTTGGATTAGCTTGAAATCTAGCACACAAGCACACACTGAACTGAATGTCAGGTCTAGAAGTGGTGAGATAGAGTAGAGAACCAATCATACCTTTGTATGTCTTTGGGTCTACTGACTTACCAAGTGAGTCTTCTTCTAGTTTAGCATTAATTGCAATGGGTGTGCTTGAATGCTTGAGGTTCTGGAAGTCAAACCTTTTTAGAAGTTCTTTGATATATTTGGTTTGACTTATGAAGATCCCCTCACTGGTTTGGTTAACCTGCAATCCCAAGAAAAATTGTAAGTCTCCCATTAAACTCATTTCATTCAATTCATTTGGTTTGCAAATTCAGTGCACAGGCTCTTATTGGTTGATCCAAATATTATGTCATCAACATAAATTTGGACTGCAATTATTTTTTATTGACATTTTTGTGAACAGGGTTTGATCAACATTACCTCTAGAATATCCTTTTTCAAGCAGAAAAGAACTCAAACGGTCATACCAAGCCCTTGGAGCTTGTTTAAGACCATAAAGAGCCTTATGAAGCTTAAAAACATGATTATGATATTTTTCATTTTCAAAGCCCGGAGGTTGTTCAACAAAAACATTTTCTTTTATATAACCATTCAAAAAGGCACTTTTGACATCCATTTGATAAACTTTAAATTTCAGTGAAGATGCAAAAGCAAGAAAAATCTTACAGCTTCTAGCCTAGCTACAGGGGCATATGACTCTTCAAAATCAATTCCAAATTCTTGGTTGTACCCCTTTGCAACTAGCCTAGCTTTATTCCTTATGACTTGACCATTTTCATTCAATTTATTTCTGAAAACCCATCTAGTGCCAATGACTGATTGGTCACTAGGTCTAGGTACTAATTCTCATACTTGATTTCTTTCAAATTGATGAAGTTCATCATGCATTGCATTGATCCAATCAGAACTCATTAGAGCTTCATCAATTGATTTTGGTTCAACTTGGGAAATTAGTGCTAGTGGGTCTTCATGAATTGCATTTAGGAATGATGATCTAGTTCTTACCCTATCATGCACATTGCCAACAACATTTTCTAATGGGTGATCTCTCAAAAATCTATGTTCAGAAGTTACCTGTTGAGATGCACTTAAGTCTAGAACAACATTACCTGATCCACTAGGAGTAGGTGAATGAATGTTCAAATTCTCACCAATGTCTTCATTTTCCTCAACAGTTGGTGAATAATCCACAATGAAATCATCTTCTTCATTATCTTGACTGTCCCTGCAATATTTAGAACCATGAGTTGAAAAGGAATTTTCATCAAAAATAACATGTGGAGACTCTTCAATAGTTTTGTTCTTGAGAGAGTAAACTCTAAAAGCTCTTGACACTTCAGAATAGCCAAGAAAGATGGCTTCCTGACTTTTAGCATCAAACTTGTCAAGATTTTTCTTATTGTTGTTATGCACAAAATATTTACACCCAAAGATTTTGAAATAAAACAAGGTTGGCTTTTTGTTTTTCAACAACTCATAAGGGGTTTTTCTGATTTTTGGTCTGACCAATGCTCTATTGAGAATGTGATTTGTTGTATTCACAGCTTCAGCACAGAAGGATTTGGGCAAATTGCTTTCTAAGAGCATGGATCTAGCCATTTCCACAAGAGTTCTATTCTTTCTTTCTACAACTCCATTTTGTTTTGGAGTTCTTGGTGAAGAAAACTTGTGAAATATGTGAAGTTCAGCACATAAATCAGAAAAGGATTTGTTTTCAAACTCACCCCCATGATCAGTCAAAATGTTTTTGATTTTATATGGAAAACTTGTTAAGGCAGTGGTACAGAAATTCCTGAACTCAAGGCAAGCATCACTTTTGTGGGACAGAAAGATAACCCATGTAAATCTAGTAAAATCATCAATAATGACAAACCCATATCTTTTGCCACTAAGACTTAGAATTCTTGTTGGGCCAAAGAGGTCCATGTGAAGTAATTCTAGTGGCTTAGATGTGAGTACCTCATTGAAGGTTTTAAAAGATTTTCTGGTTTGTTTTCCTTGGGCACAAATCCCACAAACTTGATTTTCTACATTAGAAAAGGATTCAGGAAGACCTTTAACCAAATTCAGCCTTAACAGTTTATTTATTGTTCTGAAACTTGCATGACCAAGTCTTTTGTGCCAAGTCCATGCAATTTCATTCTTATTTGCAACAAGACAAATATTTTCAGAAAAGTTTTTATCAAGGTTGATCATGTAGACATTGTTTTCCCTCTTTCCAAAGAATTTTATTTTATCAGTTGATGAGTCAATTATCTTGCAAAAATCAGATTCAAACACAACTTTGTGACCTTTGTCACATAGTTGGCTAATGCTCAGCAAATTGTAATTTAAACCATCAACTAACAAAACATTATCAACTGAGTTTGAGGAAGATTGACCAACCTTTCCAGATCCAATAATTTTTCCTTTATTTTTACCTCCAAATGTAACAGAACCTCCCTCCTTCTCAATCAGGAATGAAAATTTAGCTTTGTCTCCAGTCATGTGTCGTGAACACCCACTATCAAGGAACCACACATTTGAGTTGGGTGCACGACCTTCCTGCAAAATCAATCAGTGGAGAGAAGATTTTGGTACCCAAACATTGTTGGGACCATCAGAATGTTTGAGCATTGACATCAAATCTTTTCTAACCCAAATCTGATTTATTTTTTGTTTTTTTTTGTTTCAGTGGTGTTTTTTTGCCTTTTTCAATTTGTTCTTCCCTTTTGGAATAAAAACACCAGTGTTCTTTTCTCTTTAGGAGGGGAGTTTTGCATTTGGACATGAGTGTTCAGTTGTGGAGGTACAAACCAAGGGTTTTGTTGGTACATTGAAAAATTTGGATAGAAGAATTGAGGGTGGTACCAAAATGGATTGTGATACCATTGGTTCCAAGAATTAGTCCAATCAGCTTGATGTGCTGTCTTGGAAGTCCAAGGTTTGTCATGAATGGCTTCTTTTGAATTTTTCTTATTTTTCAGATTTTTATTTGAATTTTTTGTTGACTGGTTTGTGTTTATTGAGGTTGAGAGGTCGACCTGTAGGTGATTGTGTCGACCTGTTTGGTTTTTTCTTTGTTCTGGGTTTTTGAAGTCTTTGTTGTGTTGCTTGACACTTGCTTGTTTTTTGTGTTTTCAAGACTAGGACCTTTGACAAAATTTATCAAGGGTGCTTTTTCCTTATCTCACCAGATTTGTCTTTCTTTGATTTTTGTTTGTTGAATCCTAGTCCATGTGATTCAGATCTCATTCTGGCTCCTAGCAAGGCCTCCAAATTGTCTTTACCTTTTGTGAAGGTTTCAATGACTTGTTCTTTTTCTTTTAGCTGGTTTTCTAAGGTTTTGATTTCATCAGCATTTTGTTGTTTTTTCTTTTTGTTCCAATTCCAGCTTTTTAGACAATTCTTTAAACTCATGAGTGGCCTTTTGGGATGCAAGCTTGAGCTCATCAATCACATTCAGAAGATTTTCTTTTTCCTCATGGAGCTCAGCTACTTCATTTTCCAATTCACAAATTCTTTTGTTTATTGATTGGTTATGCAGAATGTTTTCAATTTTCTTCTTTAGATGTTTGTTTTCTTTTCTTATTTCAGAATAATTTTCAACAAGTTCAGCATACGCATCTTGCCAATCATCAATTGAATAATCTTCAAAAGATGTACTTACCTTTCCATCTGAGCCATTTGCCATAAAGCAAATTTCCTCACTCTCAGAGCTTGAGGACTTTTCTTCTTCTTTCTCACTTGAGTCTTCATCAGACCAAGTGGCAACCATTGCTTTTGCTTCTTGAATTTGTGAATCTTCTTGTATTTCTCCTTCTTGTTCTCAGGACATTCTCCCTTCATATGTCCTGGTTTGTTGCACTTGTAACAAATGACAACTTCATCAGATTTCTGATTTCTACTTGAATTGGCATTAGAAAAGGAAGTGTTTCTTTTTCCTGATGGGAATTTCTTTTCCCAAAGAGTTTTCCTTTTCTATATTTTAAGAATTTTCTGAATTGCCTGGTCATGAGGGCAAGCTCATCCTCATTGGACTCAGACTCATCAGAACTTGTTTTCTCCTGATTCTTGTCTTTGTTACTAGATGAAGCTTTGAGGGCTACTGGTTTGGTTTTGATTATGTGCTCTTCATTTCTTTTCAGGTTTATTTCATAAGTCATTAAGGATCCTATCAATTCATCCAAAGAGATTTTGGACAAATCTTTAGAATCTTCGATGACTGTGGCCTTAGTGTGCCAAATTGAAGAGAGAGAGCGCAAGATTTTCCTTACCAAATCAGCATCTGTATAATCCTTACCTAAAGCCTTCAGTCCATTCACAATGATCATAAACCTAGCAAACATTTCAGAAATTGTCTCATCAGATTTCATCATAAACAGTTCATACTCAGAAACAAGAATGTTAGCTTTGGTTTCTTTTACTTGGGATGTTCCCTCATAGAGTAGCTCAAGCTTATCCCACATCTCCTTGGCAGATTTGCATATAGAGATTCTTGAGTACTCCTTAGAGTGGACTACACATTGGATCATATTCATGGCACTATAGTTTAGGGTAGCCCTTCTAATCTGTTCCCTGGTCCAGGTTTCTTCCTCTCCCTGGTTCTCATAGGGACCTACCTCGACTACTTTCCAGATTTCATAGTTTTGGACACTAAGGAAGACTTGCATTCTATTTGTTGGGTTGAGTGTGAATATAATTCATTTATCCTCACATTTTGATGTTGACAAGTTGTGATTTTAATGCATAACCATTGGAACATGTGAAATACATCACACCTGAAATTACAATATTCTAAAAGCATGTTTCCAAGCATATTTATCATTGATATTCATGATAATATATTTACTAATGATTTATGTGTTTATTTTCTCAGAGACAACATTTTCTGCAAAGGTAGTGTCGACACAACCATCATTGATGTCGACACAATGGCTCAGAGCAAAGGCAGAAATGTGAAGAAAAGATCAACTACTGTCGACACTAGACTAGGGTAGGTCGACACTAGTGACAGGTCCCAGAGAAACATGACAACAGACTCGGACAGCAGGTCGACACCAAATGGAATCAGGTCGACACTAGATGGCTCTCCCAGAGGGCCTGTTTTGCAGTCTGGGACAGCAGGTCGACACGAAATCATCTCAGGTCGACACTAGAGACCTCTCCCAGGGAATTGTTCTGCCAGTCTGGGACAGTGTGTCGACACACCTCATGGGCAGGTCGACACACTCCGGAATCTCTGTGACTTAACTTTTGTCCTGGACACGTGGCACCCTAGGGAAGTGTTGGATTAGCCTTGGATCATGTGCCCACGACCCCCAAGGGTACATCTGAGCAATTAGGGGTATAAATACCCTCCTATTGGCTCTCCAACATGCAAGAACCCTTTCAGAGCCTCCAAGAGATCCCGTTGGCAGCTAGAAGGTTCTCCTCTCTGTTCTTGCCTTTCTGGTGCATCCTTGAGCCAAATTCTCATCTGCTCAAGCAAGAGAAGTGGGAATTGATCATTGAAGAAGCAATTGGAGCACCTCAAGGAAGCAGATCAAGTAGAAGATGATTTCTGTGAAGAATTCGAGGAAGATCCTGAAGATCAAAGTGCAGAGCATCGTCTAGGAACTTCCAAAGTTCAAAGCACTTCCAATTCGACTTTCTACAAGGGAGTACATCTGAAGAGAAAAACTATCAATCCAATTCTCATCTTCAATTTTCTCTTCTGAGTAATTCTGAGATTGTGCATGGGTTGTTGCATGAGTATCCTAAATTAACTCTTGTTGGACTAGATCTTTTGCTAGAGGATCTGAGTCCTGTGTTTTCTAGAAAGTTGTTTGTGAGCCTGCGTGCTCAGTAGTTTGTGAGTCGTCGCACTCACTGTGTGGTTTGAGCCGTCATGCTCAATTTGGAGTCGTCGTACTCCGGTTGTTATTTGAGCCGTCGTGCTCAGTTTGGAGTCGTCGTGCTCAAGGGGGTTTGGAGTCGTCGTGCTCAAGGGGGTTTGGAGTCGTCGTGCTCCAGTGTGAGTTGTACTCAGGTCTTTGAGTAGTGTGGCCTCACTATGTGAGGGGTGGACGTAGGAGTCACTGGAGGTGATTTCCAAACCACCTAAAAAATCCTCTGTGCAGTGGTTTGATTTGTGGTTTGCCTTTGTATCTCGCTAGATGCATGCATAGGGATTTCGTTCACACTACTAATTGATTTGCTCACACTCTAATCATACTTCAGATCAGTAAATTAATTAGGTGATTTGATCTTTGATTCAAAGTAATTTTAAATTGCCTAAGCTTCTGCGTTAATTAGTATTAGATCTATTCAACCTCCCCTTCTAGATCTGATCCTTTCACCTATCCATTCCTAACAATTGGTATCTGAGCGGGTTAATGTCTGTTACTGATTTGATTTGATTGCTTCCGGTTGATTTATGTGTTAATTGCTTGATCTGTGTGCTTAATCGCTCTGATTCCTTCTTTTGGCATTAGAGCGGATTAACCACTCTAATTGTTAGATCTAATTCCTTGTCACATTGATTCACTGTGATTAGATCTAATAGTCTTTTGTGAGTCTTGGTATAATGGCAAATCTATTTAATCTGCATGAATCTCCTGTTTTAATTTCAGAGAAATCACCAGTCTCACTTTCATCATGTTTTTCAAAGGAAGCACAAGGAAAAGGAGCAAAAGAAATTCACAAGTACTTTATGGCAAAGAGGAGCCTCAATGAATCCAGAAAATCAACCATTCATAAGGTTTTGGCTCTAACAGCACATTCTAAGAGCTCAGAGCATTCTTCATCCTCTTCAGAACACAAGAGCTCAAATGGGTCTAAAAGGTCAGGTAAATCAACTCCAGATCCATTTGTGTATTCTAATTCTGATTCTGATGAAGATGAAAGTATGTCTTATGCTGAGTTGATTAAATTCTGTGAAAAGATGCAAAGTCTTAATGTACAACTGAACATCAAAAATAAAGACTTGAAAAAGGCTTTAAAACATTGCCATAAAGAAAGTGAAAACTTGAAAAATACACTGGAATTGCACCAGAATCATGAAAAGAATCTTTCAGAAGAAAATGATAATTTGAAAAATGAAATTGAAAAATTAAATTCTGAAAAAGAGAATTTGGAAGATGAAATCCAAATCTGTGAAAATAAACTGAATGGATTGAAAGAAAACCATGAGCTATTGAAATCAAAAGTCATTGATCTGGAAAATGAAAAAGAAGAGTTGATTGATCTCAATAACAATTTCAAATTTGATAATGATCAATTAAGCAAACAAATTTCTAATATGGCTCATGATCATCAAATAAATGAAAGATACAAACAACTTGTTGAAGAAAATCAACACCTAAAAAGGAAGATTGAATGCTTGTACCATGACAAATCATTGGACAATGAATGCAGCAATTTGAATAATAAAATCGCCGATTTGGAAAAACAAATTGCTCAATTCGAAAATGAAAAGAACAAAATAAAAAATGGTTTGGTTGTCATGCTAAACAAGTTTCAAATTTCAGAAAAGGAAGTAATTGCATTGAAATCTGAAAAACAGAAGCTTCAAAATGAATTGAAGAACACAAGTCTTGCTTCTGTTAAAAATAAGAAAAATGATAAGAATAAACAAAATTAACAATTGTTAAATCTGCTGCAAACAAGAACTCTTCTAAGTCTAATGAAAAGTTAGTGAAAGTTCTTGTTCAGAAATAGACAGGGAAAGAGAGGAGTGCTACTGTCAAGAGGACTCATCTACTTCTTCCATCTATCCAAAAAGCTCCAAGGCAAATTTCAGATTCACATCATGCCAAGAGCTACAAAAAGGCACCTCTTTCTTCACATGGTAAGCCTCCTCACATGAAAAGGAGATTCCAGCAAATGCATTCATGCTAAGGTAAGTACCAGGTAAGAAATCCTCTCATTTGCTTTAATTGTACTAAACCTGGTCATCTTGCCAAACATTGTTGGAATAAAGAGCAGCATTTCAATAAACATGCCAAATCAGTCCAATGCTTTTATTGTTATAAATTTGGGCATACTTCTAGGGAATGTTGGCATAGAATTGATGATCTTGTGCATACTCCCATGTTTCATGTTAATGTACATAAGAACAAAGATCATGCTCATGTTGAAAACACTCAGAAATTCTATGTACATGAAAAAGGAACTATTGCACAAAAATCTCTTCAAAATTCCATGCTAAAAATCTCCATGATAAAAATCTGAAAAAGAGAAAACAAAATGTTCAGAATGTCAGTGGTGTATTCTATATCAATAACTCTAAGATTAGAAACCAAGATTCCAGTGTTTCTAGTCTTCAGCAAAATGCACCCAAAATAAAATCATTTTGGTTTCAGAAATCTTTGTTGCAATCTAACATTGATTTCATTGCAGGACCCAAGCAAGTGTGGGTCCTAAAACCAGCTTGATCAGCAAGCTGAAAAGTCTTGCAGCCATACAATGTAAATGGATTCAAGATATTGGCTGTGCAAGACTAGAAATGAATGGAGAACACAGGTAAAATCTTTGAGAAAGAAATGAAGACTGTTCAGGTAAAATTTGTCTATCATTTCAAACTTGAATTGCTTGAATTGGAATGAATGTTTAATTTTTATCTGAACAATGAGAAATGTGTTTTCAACGCTACTCCCATCAATGAACTTTATGTCATAACAATTGGAATCATGTTTATGTTGTTATGCATGCTTAACTGTTCCCATGAGTTTGTGTGCATACTAATTGCCTTGACTTCTTGGTATATCAAATGATGACATGTGGAAAAACAAGTTATGCTTGTTTGGAAACTATCATCATGCGTGAGTAAAATACTCCGCCAAATACCAAAAGTCATGTTATGCTTAAAGCTAATTGTGCTCATAATCATGTGTGAATTGCATGCTAACTTTTCCATTCCATGCACAAATTAAGGGGGAGTAAATTTGAAAAAGTGTAAAAATCTTGTTTAATAAATTGCCTGTTAATGCATGATTGATCATGTTCATAATGTCTGAGTGCAAACTACTTTGAATGAACATATCTGAATTACTTGTATGATCATTTAAAATCATGTAAATCTTATGGGAAGTGAGCCAGAAGAATCCTTGAGTGAAATGTTGGAGAAATATTCCTTCATGTCTGATTAGTCATCTCTTGAGAAATGAGGTAGCAAAGAAATCATTTGAACTCCACTTCATAGAAACTGAAAAGCAAATTGCTGACATCTTCACTAAATCCCTTCCTGACAGTAGATTCTCATCTTTAACGAGAGAACTTGGTCTTTGTAAATGTCCATTTTCTTGATCTCTCTCTTTGGGATTGGGTTGAGTGTTAGGCATCTTTTGAGGGGGAGTTATTTGCATTATCATACTCATTTGCTTCTTTGATTCATCATATCAATTTCACTTCTATTTCTTTTTGACAATGAACTCTTCACCTCACACTGTGTTGAACTTCTTGGTATATCAAATGGTGATTTGAAGAATGACAAGTTCTGCTTGTCTGGACACTTTCACTATACGAGAGTATATGTCTCCGCCAAGTACCAAGGAATGAATATGCAATTGTTGAGGGGGAGCTTTTGTTGTTCAAAGAGAATTATCTCTGATTTCAAAACTTGCATATCTTTATTCTGATGAAAAGTGGTTGAAATCCTCATCTCCGGGGGAGCTAGAGAATTCACAAGTCATGTCTTTTGAAAAATTCAAAACTTTTCTTGCATTACATCAATCTCCTTGCATGATGTCCTCATTCAGGTGTCTAGAGTCTCAAAATGATCCTTTGAGTGATCTACTACATTCATTTGTCAACTCTCACCTATATTCTTCATAACTATAGAAATTCGGATTTCTTTCTAAGACTGAAGGATAATGTGTGTCTTGATTTTAAACATGTTTTTGTTTGCAATTGATGTTGGATATAGATGATGTCTTTTTGTCAAAAACTCTCCAAAATTTGTCAATTCAATAGAGCAATGGCACATGTGCTGAGAAACTACACACCTTCACAATGAATGAAGTGCCATGTATGTCATGAGGCACTAATGCTATCTCTGTTCAAAGGGGTTAAAAAAATAAAAAAAAAATAAAAGCCAAATAAAATAAATATGTCTAAATGTTTTGATGATGACTGAGTAACTGGAAATATTGGTGTCTAAAAAAAACGTATATTTTCATGTCAAAAGGTCATCATTTACCCCTTTGAGACTTAATAATAGATAAATCTTCAGTATCCAGAGACTATAGTGTGTGAAAAGCATTAGTTCTTGAGTGAACAAGATATATCTCATTTGATAGTTTGTTTCAAAACAAAATATGTATGTCATTGGAGAATTTGTTTTAAAGAATCATTCTTATCCATCATCAAGTTGTTCTTAAAAAATTGTTTAATTTCAACACACTTGATTTCAGTCTAAAAGATTTTTTTCATCTTTGGAATTGAAGAATATGGTAGTGTGTAGTTGATTGTTAAATGTCTTATATCTCTCAAATCATCACTTTCATGACTCAAGTCACTGAATGCTCATATCCTGTTGGATATTGTGTAAAACCTAAATTGTGTTGCATTTTTTCAAAAATATAACAAATGAATTTTCTAGCCTCTTAAAAATCTTTGAAATGATCATTCCACCCAGTGCTTATTATTATAATGTTATCCCAAAAGCTCACAAATTTTTTCCATACTCAAATCTAAATTTTTCATCAGGCCAGGTCGACACTACTCCATCTAGTGTCGACACACTCTCACTCAGGTCGACACTAACCTCCTCTAGTGTCGACACTGACCCCCTGCCAGACTCATTTAAGCTGTGGGCACCGGTTAAGCGTTTGATGTTCCTACGGGGTAGCACACCTAAAACCCCTTTTTTTTTTCTTCTCCAAGTCGACCTGACGGTCGCCCTCCTCCTGGATTCCGGAAGGCGTTTTGAATCCTTTACACCTCTTCTCTCCTCCATTCCATCTCCATCCGTTTTCTCTCATTCCTCTCTCTCCATCATCCCCGATTCCACTCTACACTGCTTCCATGGCGCACAAGCAAGCCCCTTGCCGTGGAGCACGATCAAGGGCTACGGCAAGGCCCATTCCAGCGGATGATAATCCTCCCACTGAAAGGAGAACCAAGCGTCGCCATGATCCTGCAGAGCAGCCAGGATCTTCATCTGCTAAGAGAGGTAGGGCATCCTCTTTTGGTCAAGGGTCTGTATACCCTAGGAGAAAAACCCTGGATTCTTCTCCTGAAGCCTCTGAGAAGTCCACATCCACATCTTCATCCTCATCATCAGAATCTTCCCAGCCCTCTAAGAGACTTACTTCCAAACCCCTTAGTGCCGGGAAGACCATCTTGAAACCCAGGGCAGTAGACTTGGATGACAGTGAACTGATTGCTGCATTTTCTAAGGTTATAAATTTCTTCAATTTTCAATCTCGGCAGTCTTTTATATCAGAATTTCGCATCATATACCCTAGACTTGTCCAAGAATTCTATCAGAATTTGGAATGCACTAATAAGGGTACAAGTCAAAGGTCAAAGGGATTGTCATAGATATGCCATCAAATTTAGCAGCCTCCATTTTCAAGATTTCAGATGAAGGAGAAGACTACCGCAACTTTGAATTCAATCTTCATGAAGCCTATACCATCATGACTGGTTTTCCTGCAGATGAGTCTGATCCTAAGCAAACCTATGTCACAAAATTCAATACCAACACTTTTCCACCTGTGTTGAGGCTTACTCATCACATGCTCACTACCATCATCACACCTCAAGGTGGTGGGAGAGACAGACTCACTAATATTCAAAGGTTTATGCTATTTTGTATGAGCAAGAACATCAAGATAAACTTTCATGTTATCATGTACCAGATCATCTCTGAGACCACTAGGGCAGATTTGCATAGATCACTTCCATATGCAGCCCATTTGACTCAAGTCTTCAAACACTTTGGTATGTCTCTTGAGAATGAGAAATCTGAGAAAGTTCCTAAGTCCAACATCTATTGCTTTAACATGTTCAAAAATTCATGGGCTTTAGGATTGTGGGTGATCAAGTGAGGAGAGGGCCAGCTGCAGTAGAGGCTCCTATGGTCCAAGAGGAACAGCCTCCAATACAAGAGGAACAGCCTCCAGTCCAAGAGGAACAGCCTCCAGCTCCAGAGGATCAGCCTCAAGTACATGAGGACCAGCCTCCCATGAATGAGGATCAGCCTCCTGTGGCAGCTCAAGTTGATGAACCATTCATTGCCCCTCATTCACCTCAACTTCAGCCCTCCTCCTCCATGAACATTGAAACTGAAATCCCATTCTTTTCTCCACAACCTCCAGTTCATGCATCCTCCTCCTTTGGTGGACCTTCTGTTCCACCAGAGTTGTACACTTTCTTGAATGATAAGTTTGATGCTTTGAACACCTCTATTCAATCCATGTCAGAAAATTTTGAATTGAGGATTCAGAGGTTGGAAAATTCTGTGTCTGCCAGATTCATTGAACAGAAAGCAGCCTCTGACCATGCCACCCAAAGATTCAACAAGCTCATTGGCACCCTGGCAGATGCTTCAGTTGATCTTAAAGAACATCAAGAGAAGTTGGAGATAGTTCTTCAGGGAATTTTGGCAAATTCCCAAGCTGATGTTTTCAATACAAAGGAGACATTTTCTCAGATAAGTAAGACAAGACTGTCTTTTGCTCACTTGGTGAATGACTTGGAGAGCATGAAAAATCTCTCTGCTCACATTGATGAAGAAATGTCTGCACTCAAAAGGGAATTCAAAGTTTTGAATAGACCTAGTTGGTCAACTGGATCTTCTTCCTCTTCACAGCCAGTGTCCAATGAGTTCAGTGCACTTCAAGCTTCAATGTCAGAGAACTCAGAGAGGATGGAGCATCTTCTGCATACAAGACTCTCAACTATCCAAGCTCAAATGAAGTTTAGTCTAACTTCAATGGAAAAGACGCTAACGGATATTGAGACAATATTGTTACCCATTCCTCCTCCTCCTCCTCCCCAATAATGTAATTTCTTTTGATAATGTTAAAGGGGGAGAAGATTGTTTGAAAGATTGTAATGTTCATATCTTTAATGAAATGAATAGAAATTCTGTGCCTATCTTTGTGCCTTCAATGTGAATGAAAAATCTTTTGAATGAATGTGAATGTGATGAATGCTTGTCAAGCTGCTTGACCTTTGTGTCTTTCATGTGTGTAACTTTCAATGCCACTAAAAATGTTCAAAGGTCTTTGACAAGTATAAATAAAATGAAATGAAAATGCTTAAAATCACATTTCATTGAAACTTTCTACTTCCAAATGAACTTAAAATTGTCATCATCAAAAAGGGGGAGATTGTTGGGTTGAGTGTGAATATAATTCATTTCTCCTCACATTTTGATGATGACAAGTTGTGATTTTAATGCATAACCATTGGAACATGTGAAATACATCACACCTGAAATTACAATATTCTAAAAGCATGTTACCAAGCACATTTATCATTGATATTCATGATAATATATTTAACTAATGATTTATGTGTTTATTTTCTCAGGGACAACATTTTCTGCAAAGGTAGTGTCGACACAACCATCATTGGTGTCGACACAATGGTTCAGAGCAAAGGCAGAAATGTGAAGAAAAGATCAACTACTGTCGACACTAGACTAGGGCAGGTCGACACTAGTGACAGGTCCCAAAGAAACAAGACAACAGACTCGGACAGCAGGTCGACACCAAATGGAATCAGGTCGACACTAGATGGCTCTCCCAGAGGGCCTGTTTTGCAGTCTGGGACAGCAGTTCGACACGAGATCATCTCAGGTCGACACTAGAGACCTCTCCCAGGGAATTGTTCTGCCAGTCTGGGACAGTGTGTCGACACACCTCATGGGCAGGTCGACACACTCTGGAATCTCTGTGACTTAACTTTTGTCCTGGACACGTGGCACCCTAGGGAAGTGTTGGATTAGCCTTGGATCATGTGCCCACGACCCCCAAGGGTACATCTGAGCAATTAGGGGTATAAATACCCTCCTATTGGCTCTCCAACATGCAAGAACCCTTTCAGAGCCTCCAAGAGATCCCGTTGGCGGCTAGAAGGTTCTCCTCCCTGTTCTTGCCTTCCTGGTGCATCCTTGAGCCAAATTCTCATCTGCTCAAGCAAGAGAAGTGGGAATTGATCGTTGAAGAAGCAATTGGAGCACCTCAAGGAAGCAGATCAAGTAGAAGCCGATTTCTGTGAAGAATTAGAGGAAGATCCTGAAGATCAAAGTGCAGAGCATCATCCAGAAACTTCCAAAGTTCAAAGCACTTCCAATTCGACTTTCTACAAGGGAGTGCATCTGAAGAGAAAAACTATCAATCCAATTCTCATCTTCATTTTTATCTTCTGAGTAATTCTGAGATTGTGCATGGGTTGTTGCATGAGTCTCATGAATTAACTCTTATTGGACTAGATCTTTTGCTAGAGGATATGAGTCCTGTGTTTTCTAGCAAGTTGTTTGTGAGCCTGCGTGCTCAGTAGTTTGTGAGTCGTCGCACTCACTGTGTGGTTTGAGCCGTCGTGCTCAGGTTGGAGTCGTCGTACTCCGGTTGTTATTTGAGCTGTCGTGCTCAGTTTGGAGTCGTCGTGCTCCAGGTGTTTCTTGAGTCGTCGTACTCAAGGGGGTTTGGAGTCGTCATGCTCCAGTGTGAGTTGTACTCAGGTCTTTGAGTAGTGTGGCCTCACTGTGTGAGGGGTGGACGTAGGAGTCACTGAAGGTGATTTCTGAACCACCTAAAAAATCCTCTGTGTAGTGGTTTGATTTGTGGTTTGCCTTTGTATCTCGCTAGATGCATGCATAGGGATTTCGTTCACACTACTAATTGATTTGCTCACACTCTAATCATACTTCAGATCAGTAAATTAATTGGGTGATTTGATCTTTGACTCAAAGTAATTTTAAATTGCCTAAGCTTCCGCGTTAATTAGTATTAGATCTATTCAACCCCCCCTTCTAGATCTGATCCTTTCACCCATCCGTTCCTAACACTATTCTTCCAATAGGAGTAGTCAGTCCCATTGAAGAAGGGTGGCCTATTAATGGAATGACCCTCAGCTATGAACCCTCTAGAATCCATTGAATCAAATTGATGGTGCAATGAAGGAAACACTTAGCAAGCAAGCAAGTAAAACACACAGAACAAATAGAAAGCACTCAGATGAGATCAGATATAAACCCGCTCTGATACCAATTGTAGGATCGAAAATAGGTTGGATTAGATCTAGAAGGGGGGGTTGAATAGATCTAAGCCAAAAACTGCGGAAGCTTAGCCAATTTAAATCAATGCTTTGAATCAGAGGCAATTTGAAAGAGCACTTTACATATCTGATGAGTGATTGTGTGAATTATATGATTAGAGTGTGAGATCAAGTTGATTAGAAGTGAATTCGAAAAACCCTATGCATACATCTAGCGCAAAGTGAATTTGAATCACAAACAACCACTGCATAGAGATTTTTAGGTGGTTCGGAAATCACACCACGTGATTCCTACATCCACCCCTCACACTGTGAGGATCCACTACAAACTTGGATACACCACACACTGGAGCCTGACAACTCCAACACACTGAGTTCTACAACTCACATACCTCTAAGCAAGACTACTCTAGACCCTAAGCACAACTGCTCAACCACAACTGAGTACAACGACTCAACACTGAGCACACAGGCTCACAAACAACTTGCTAGAACAAAAACACAAAGATCCAGATCCTCTAGCAATGATCTGATCTATAAAAGTTCATTCAAGAAGATTGATGCAACAGTTCATGCACAATCTCAAGAATGACTTAGAAGAAACAAGGGAATTGAGGAATTGAGTGTAAGATCCTTGTTCTTCAAGTATACTCCCTTGTAGAGGCTGAATTGTGAAGAAGCTTGATCCCTTGAAGTCCCTGGCCGATGCTCTGCAACTTGTGCTTTGGGATCTTCCTTGAAATCTTCACAATTGGCTACTTCTACTTGATCTACACCCTTGGAAGTGATCTCACTGCTTCATCTTGGATCAGTCTTCACTTCTTGTGCTTGGAGAAGTGAGAATTGGGTTGAAGAAGCACAAGGGAGCAAGATTGGGAGGAGAACACTTCTTGCCGCCAAATCGACTTCTGGAAGGCTCTTGGAGGTTCTCTTGTGTTGGATGGCCAATTGGAGGGTATTTATAGCCCAATGTGTCCAAAAGTACCCTTGGGGGTCGTGGGTACATGATCCAAGGCCGATCCACATGATCCCTAAAGTGCCACATGTCCAGATGTGACTTAAGGTGAAAAGTTTCCGGAGTGTGTCGACCTGCCCATGGGGTGTCGACACACTGTCCCAAACTGGCACAAAAGGTTCTTTGGGAAGGGTCTCTAGTGTCGACACTACTTCAGGCTGTGTCGACACACTGTACAGAACTGACAATAGGTCTTCTGGGAGCTGAATCTAGTGTCGACACAACTTGATCCTGTGTCGACACCACTTGACCATTTCTTCATCATTTTGCCTTGGGTTTGAAGCATTGTGTCGACACCAGTAGGGGGTGTGTCGACACTACCCTTGCAAGAATTGTATGTCCCTGAGAAATAAACACATAAATCATTAGTCCAATGTATTATCATGAATATAAATGATAAATGTGTTTGGAAACATACTTTTTGAATATTTTTATTGCATGTGTGATGTATTTAACATGTTCCACTTATTTGTGCATTAAAATCACAAATTGTCATCATTAAATTATGAGGGGAAATGTATAAAGTTCACACTCAACCCAATAGAGGGTTGCTCTGCTGTGCACCGGTTTTCTGGTTGGCTTGCTCGTGCAAGCGTTGTTCCGGTGTATGATCGATTGTGCCTCGGCTTATGCCTTGGAGGCTTTTCGTGTCGTCGTTTTGGTGGTTGGCCTCTCTATCGGTCACGATAGAGGTGGTGTTTCTTGCTCTTGCGCGCTAGGGAGTCGCTGTGGCTTTTGCTCCCCATGCGGTAGAGTCAGTGTTCTGTGTTTCGTGTGCTTCTTGGAGCGGACGTGGTTGTCGCGCTCTTGAAGTAGTAGTTGTCGACTTTTTGTGTGCTTCCGTTGTGGTTCTCTAGTAGAGAGTCCCCTTCGGTGGGGCCCGTGTCGTCTCGGGCCGTTGGTTCCGCTGTGTGTGCTGCGCCTTGAGTGTTTTCTTCGATGCTTCGTGTTTTGTGCCTCAAGGGCTGGGGCCGACGTGGCTTGTTGCACTCTTTCAGGCTTGCGGTTCTTGGCGTGTGGCTTTCCGTAGGCCTCCTGTGGAGAGTCCTTCCTGTTAGCCATAGTGTTGCTTTGGCCGCTGGTGCACCTAGGTTGCACTTTGTTTACTTTTGGTGTTTATGTTAGCACCGTGTGCTCGTGCTCGAGCGTTTCAGTTTTGTGCCGTCTGGAGCCCTGGTGCATTGTGTTATACCCTGGTTAGCTCCCGGTGCTTGTGATAGCACCCTGTGTTGTGTCGTGTGTTTGTTCGTGTGCTTCGTGCGTTGTTTCACGAGTTTGCTCGGTGTTGGAGGCTTCGAGTTTTCCATCTCTGGGACATGTGTGCTAGCCTGAGTCTTGTGGTCGTACCATTACCACTGTGGGGTGGCTGCTTTGCCTTGTCTAGGTAGCCCTATCGATGGTACGCCAGGCTTTGGTCATGACCTGTGTCCAGGTTTTCCCCCTCGCTTGCGGAGTGAGTGTGTGCGATTGTGGTACCCTGCTTCGGTCTGGGTCTCTTTGAGGTTGACATGTTGCCCTCGACCTCTGCGTTGTTTTGCTTCCCGTGTGGTTGTGCATGGCGTTGGTGAGTCTGGAAGTCGATGGCGGAGTCTCCTGTCGGTTCGTCCGGTGACAGTGAGGTCTATCGGCTTGCTAGTACTCGACTATGTGGTTTGATGGAGTTGTGAGGTGCTCGACTTTTGGCTTAACCTCAGACATCTTCCGTGCTTTCGTCACGGTGTGCCACGTTGTGGAGCATGTGACTCCTAGTTTTTGTGGCTCCGCGTGCGTTTGGTATCCTTGTCGGACCACGAGGAAGGTCTGGGTGAGACCTAGTGGTGACAGTGGATGCCGTTTTTGCGTGTTGAGGGTTCTTCGCGTGCGTTTGCTATCCCTGTTGAACCGCAAGGAAGGTCTAGGTGAGACTTAGCGGTGACGGTGGACGCTGTTTCATGTGTTGAGAATTCTCCGCGAGTGTGTCCTCGCTCTGGGTTGTGTCTCTCACGTGGCTACTCGGTTGGGCTGGTGACCGGTGCTAGCTGCTGCTAGTGGTGTGAGGCCGTTCCCTGAGTGTCATTCTTGACTCTCAGGTGGTTCTTTTATGGTTGTCAGCAATAGTGTACTCCATCAAGTTTTGCTGGCGACGGAGTGCGTTGCTGACCAGTGTTACTCATGTTGCTACTGGAAACTGCGCTCTTTGTCGGGTTTTGCTGGCGACAGAGTGGGTTGATGGGCATTGGGTCACCATAGTGAGGTCTATTGGTGACTACAACTATGAGGATTTCGGTTGGCATTTTCTGCTGTTCGGGCCGGACTTGGCATCGCTCGGCACGTGGGGTTGTCATTCCGTATGGGCGCCCTACGTGTGGCTGGAGTGAGTCGTCGGTTCCTCGGCTTGGTGCTCCCGGAGTGTTGGAGCATGTTGTGAGCCGATTTTCGATTATGTGCTTCCCGTGTGTTGGAACCCGCGATGTGAGCCATAGTTTTTCGGCTTCGTGTGCCACACGTGTTTGGCTGTGCGATTGCTGCCACAAGGAAGTCGTGTTGAGACTTAGTGGCTTACTCGCATTGGTCTTGCATTTGCTCCCCGTGTTTTGTTTCGTGCCTCGAGACCTTCTGGGCTTGTCCCAATTTCGAGGACGAAATTGTTTTAAGGGGGGTAGAATGTAAGACCCGGTTTCCTGGCTTCCGTCTAGTGTCGTGGGATGACTGGCCACTGACGCGTCCAGGCTGGGTGATGCATTGGTGTCACGTCGGGGGTGCCCGACGCGACAGTCATCTGTGTCGCGGCAAGTTTGTGGGTCGCGTGTTGGTCGCGCCCTAGTTCTCCGTTGCGTCTTGCTGTTGCGCCCAGTCAACGGGCCGCGACAATGTTTTGTCTTGTTGCGCTGTCCAGTCGTCTAACGCCTGTCAGGGTGGCAGGTGTGTCAGTATGGCCTGTCACGTTGTCGCGGCGCCCTTGGGGGGAGAGTTCTTGTCGCGGTCTGTTAACCCGTCTCGTTAAGGTTGTTAACGCGACGGGGCGGTCCGTCGCGTTCTAGGTGCCGGGCGCTTAAAGCACAGGCCGGCTACCCCTTCCCCCTCTCTCTTTTTCTTCTCTTCTCCCTCTCCCTCCGGCGACCTCTCCCCCCCACCCCTTCTCCCCTTTGTGTGTTTCAGGCGAGGAGGAGGGCCGTGCGTGGTGTCCCGGCGTCATGGAGCGTGCGTGGAGTGAGGAGGAGGTGTTCTTTCCTATGAGAAGGAACCTACAGGGTTCGGTTCTTCGTTTAAGGTATGGATTTCTTGTGCCCTTCCCAATTCGAGTGGATCGGGAGTCCTCGGGGTTTTGTAGTTAGCTTTACAGCTTTCCCCATGCTCCCCTCCCCGTGTGTGCATGTTTGTATGGTTCTGGGCGGCCCGGGATAGAGCATCCCTTGGTCTGCCTCCCGACTGATGTCGCGTCCGTGGTGCGCGTCGCGACATCAGTAGAGGTGTCGCCCCGGTCGGGCACGACCTTATCGCGGCGCGGTTGGCGGTCGCGATAAGGGTCGCTGTCGCGACCTAGTTTCCCATCACGACAGGGAGGCTATCGCGATGCGCTGCCCCATCGCATCAAGGCTATTGTCGCGGTGCCCTTTCCCTTCGCGAAGGCATCGTGATGGCCTGTGGGGGCGCGACAGTGCCTGTGCTGCCTCGGGTAGTTTCCGTGGCCGGTTTGTGTGTCAGCGTGTGCCCCAGGGCAGGCTTTGCCTTAGGACCTTCTGGTAGGGAACGCGACTGGTTGCCTCCCTGCGTTCAATGACCGAAGGTGACACCTTCGTGGCCGTGTCCTGGAAGCGGTGCCAGGAGGGTCGTGTATGCCTAATAATCGATTAACCGGTGGTCAATCGATTATTAATAGAGCGACGAGTTTCCTTACTGTCTGGTGGTGTTCCGAGGTTCTAGCCGTTCGTGCGTGCCTTGGTTTTCCGACGGCCCTTTTTGAGGGTCCGTTCGTGCCTCTCGCTCGCTGGGCTTGTCGTGTGCTACAAGCCAGCGATTCGGCGTGGTTCTTGTTGTGCTGCCCCGCCTGTTCGCCCGGTGCTTGGCACTTGAGGGCTTGTCCCGTTCAGAGGTTGTCTCTGTTTCCTGGGACCCCCATCCTTGGGAGCCCGTTGAGGGAGGTATCCGGGCTACGAGCGTGCTCGAGTTGGCAGCCCACATGAGCGGACTCTGGAGCTGAGGGGAAAACGAGGTTTGGATAGCGGCGCTGAGTCGTTTGTAGAGCTCTCTTGTCTATAGGTCTGGGACGCCGAGGGGTTCAAAGTGCTTTCTTGGCGCAGACCAGACAGTCCTTTGTCTCACTGCCTCTCTCTACGTTGGTTCCGGAGCCACGTAGTGGTGCTAGGCGTGGGGCCGCAGCTTGGCCAGGCTGCGGTGCTGTGTGCGTTGTGCGTTTCTATGGCGGCTCTGTCTCACCCTTCCATGGGGGTCGAGGCAGGAGCTAGGCTAGAGAGCATAGCGTGCGGATTGCAGGTCCCCCTCTTGGCTGCTAGCGGCGGTGGCTTGGTTGCTGTTGTTGTGACGACGTTTTCCTCACGACGTTTCCAAGTGTTCCTCGTTGCCCGAGCTTGCACGGTGGTTATAGCCCAGCTGTGCCTAGTTTCTGCGGGCGTCGTTGGTCTGGCCTTGAGTAGACCCGTGCTTCTGGTGGTTTTCGCTTAGGTGTTCTCTCGGTTCCGTGGTCCCGTTCTTGGGTGCCAGCTCGTGATGGCACCGACGTGTGTAGCTTCCCGACCTGGTGGTGTCCGGGGTCTTGGTGGTTCTGCTTGTGGGCCCTCGACCTTGTAGAGGTCTGAGGTGGCCGTGCTTGCGGTGAGACGTCGTTCTCACTTGGTTGTTCCGTGGTCTCGGCAGGTGTGCTGAGCACTGCTTCCACTTTGTGCCGGACTCCGTTGGTTTCTGCGGGAGTCATGTGTGTGCCACGACCTTGGTTGGTGGTCAGGGCGTTGTACTGTTCTCTTCCGCTGCTTAGTAGTACCATGTTGTAGGAGTTCCTCGCTTTACAGCTTTCTAGTGTAGTTTCCTATTTTCGAAGTTCCTGCTGCTCTGGCCGGTGAGGGACTGGTAATCCCTACTGGGCCTTGTTCGCGAGGCTCACCCCCCTAGTTCTTTCAGCTAGGGGCTCGTCGTCACGGGAGCTCGATGTCGGACGGGTTGCGGAGGTGGCTGTGGCGCCGTGTTGTTGTCAGCAGCAGTGAGAGTGAGCGTTGTGAGCTCTTGTAGCCTGAGTGAGCTGAGATTTATGCTTTGCAAGTCCTTGGGGTATGCCCCTTAAGGACTGCACCTTTCTTCTTGTACCTGTGATTTTACTTGGGACCCGTTGTACAAACCTTTTGTATATTGTACATATTGTTATAGTTATTTAAATTCAGTACATATCTCACTAGACTATTTCTTCTAACCCTTCCGGATCTTCGGATCCGTGGGTGGCGGCGCGACCCTCGGGACCCCTAGTGAGGGTCCGGGAGGTCGGGTCGTTACATTTCAAGCTCACATTTTGGAAGATCTCAGAAGGTAAGAAGAGCTCGCTCGTTCATTCAAACCCTTTGTAGCTCTTAGCTCTCCATAGCAAATTGCTTAGTCTTTGAGAGCCTGAGTAGATCTGAGAGAGAGTTCCTTGTTGATATTCTCTATCTCTCAGATGTTGCCTCAGATCAAGCAGTTCACTTCTTACTCATTTTCTTTGAGTGTTCCTTTTCGGGTGTGAAGAGAAGACCTGCTTGAGTGGGTGGTTGTTCCCGTTGGGAAGAAGGAAGACATGTTGCATCAGGTGCTTTAGTTTCTCTTCAGGTTGAGAAGAGAAGGCCAGCTGTTGCTGGATGTGTAAGTGTCCTTAAGGGGGACTGTATCCTTGCTTAGTGAAATCCCAAGGTGTTGCTTGGGGACTGGACGTAGGACTCCTCATGATAGAAGATCCGAACCAAGATAAAATTTCATGTTGTCAATGTGTTTTCTCTCTTTGTCTTTATTTGACACTAACTCTAACTATCGAACTTAGTGTTCTCTATCAAGCGTTTTATTTACAGGAATTACTCTAAAAGATTTTTTAGCAATCCATTCATCTCCCCTATGGGCTTGCTATCTGGGCAACAAAAACTTGACCTTCCTAAGTGCGGGATTCTCATTTCCTGTCAAAAAAAAAAACACAAATGAAACCTTACCCGATCCTTTTTTTTTTTTTTGACAATGGAAACTTCACCTCACCCGACCTACTAATAAAAATCCTTACCTTCTAAATGCCACAAGCTTCCATTGTCAAAAAAATCCTCACCTTCCATTTTATGGTCATTTTTTCTTCTGTAAATATTATTTTCCTCTTCTACCTCCGTTTTTCTCCAAGTTCTTATCTTTGTAACATGTATTTATTTAAAACATATATCATGATGATAAAATAACTAACGTAGTTATACTTTGGAAGGCAACACACATTTGCTACTTTTGTTTGTTGTTTGGATCTGAAGATCAACACCTCATAATATAGACCAATATATCATGTAGACTTTTTATTTATTAAATAAATTTATTTGTATATTTCTCATCTTATCATATTTTTAGATATATTTTTCTTCTTTAATTGTTTTAAGCATAAAATTTCTCCATTCTAAAATAATTGATAGAATTTGTGATTTTGATGTTTAATTACTAGAATTATATAGATGCATATGAACTTTCCATAATGGAGTTTTTTTAAAGACTTTTTTATTTGACATTATTTAATAGTCATGAATTTTCAAAAACATCTTTTTCTTCTATTAATTCTATTCAATTAAAAAATGTTCTTAACTATGCATACTAATTATAATATAAATTTATATAAATCTAACATTTTCCGTGCATCGCACGGGTATGGAATTAGTCTATACTATTATAATATAACTTAGTCTTAGTGCTGCCATGTGGCAGCACCAAGACAAATCTTCACCCGCCAAAGCAAGAAAAAAAAAACTCCATTTTGTTGGAAAAAATCAAAGCTAAAAAAATCTCTACAATATATTACACCAAAACTTGGCAGGTAGAAGCCAAAATAATAGGTGTCCATTCTATCAACTTTAAAGCACCTATTAAGAAGGAAAGACTCAAACAGTAAACCCATGAATAAATCTTCCTAAAATACTCACCATGCTATCTAAATATGCCACCACATATCTTTTTTAAAAAACTTTTAGTTTTAACAAACGACATATGTTCTTCTAAGGCAAGTCTAAGAACTTTCAAAAAAATGCAAGCAAGAATTTAAATTTAAATTTGAATCCTCTATTCTCTATTCTCTAAACAATTCCTAAATTATAGGTTCTCTTTTATCTAAACTCTTGATTTGAATTTGAATCCTCTCCGCCCCACTGAACTGCCAAAACCCGCCTTCAATTACTCCTTTCCAATTCTTCTACATTTTCTGAATAGGCCAACTTCTCCCAAGCCCTTGACCCCGATTCCCTCTCTCTCTCTCTCTCTCTCTCTCTCTCGCCTCCTCCATCAGTTCTCCCCTCTTTCCCCCTGCACTGCGTCCACCCCACATCACCATGGTCGTCACCAATCTAGTCTGCAAAAAAAAAACAAAGATCTCGCTGAGGGCCGCAAGCCCTACGCCATCGACACCTTATTCTTCCTTGTCTCGCTCAACACCTTCAAGCTTGCCCCTGTCCTTTCCCAGTGTATCCCCCTCTAGGTGAGTCCTAATGTCGCCCACAAATGCCACCAACCGAGGTGGATGAGAGTGATGTGTGGGAATAGACGGAATCCTAATTGGATTCTCGGTTTAGGTTTGGCGCTCAAACCACCAATTTTAAAAAATCTCAAATGTAAAGGGTTAGAACACGCAAGTCGGGGGTCCAAAATCTGAAATAGGGATCCGTTCGAAGTGTTGTTCACTCCGACACGACTGGGTGGGCGAGAGTGACGTGTGGGAACTGACAGAATCCTAATCGGATTCCTGATTTGTGTTCGGCGCTCAAACCACTAATCTTAAAAAAATCCAAGTGTAAAGGATCAGAAATATTTTCTAATTATACTTAGTGAATATTCATATATTCTGAATTTAATTTTTAAAAATAATGTGTGTATATTATTTTTATTTATGTTTCTAATGTTTATTTTTGATGATCAGATCATCCCCATATAATTTTATGAATTATATATCTATTTTGGTGATTAAAAAAATCCTAACAATTAGTATCTAACAAGTTTTTATGAAGCTTAGTCACAGAAAATAAACCAGGCAAAATCAAGCAAAGTCTTGTAAGTAAATCCTTACACTATTGTTCTTAATTTTCAGAGCATGAAATTTCTCTAAGTACACATCAACTCGCTTTGAAGCATAACGATTTCATAAGTCATCGCAAAGAATAACTATTTCATAAGTATCATATCATTTTTGGGTTTATATCGATTTTGATCTCAGAACGATTCGCTAAGTGGTCGCATCGATTTTGATCTCAGAATGATTCGTTAAGTGATCGCATCGATTTCGATCTCAGAATGATTCGTTAAGTAATCGCATCAATTTCGATCTCAGAACGATTCGCTAAGTGGTTGCATCGATTTCGATCTCAGAACGATTCGTTGAGTGATCGCATCGATTTCGATCTCAGAACGATTCGTTAAGTGATTGCATTGATTTCAATCTCAGAACGATTCGTTAAGTAATTGCATCGATTTCGATCTTAGAACGATTCGTTGAGTGATCGCATCGATTTCGATCTCAGAATGATTCGTTAAGTGATCGCATCGATTTCAATCTCAGAATGATTCGTTAAGTAATCGCATCGATTTCGATCTCAGAACAATTTGCTAAGTGGTTGCATCGATTTCGATCTCAGAACGATTCGTTGAGTGATCGTATCGATTTCGATCTCAGAACGATTCGTTAAGTGATTGCATTGATTTCAATCTCAGAACGATTCGTTAAGTAATTGCATCGATTTCGATCTCAGAACTATTCGCTAAGTGGTCGCATCGATTTCGATCTCAGAACGATTCGCTAAGTGATCACATCGATTTCGATCTCATAACGACTTGATTACACACAATGATTTTGTTTCATAACGATTCAATCAGTGAGAACAACGATTTGCTCTCACAACGATTTTGTTTCATAACGATTCGATAAGTGAGTATAAAGATTTCAATCTCACAACGATTTTGTAAGTGAGCATAACGATTTGCTCTCATAACGATTCGATAAGTGAGTATAACGATTTCAATCTCACATCGGCCTTGTAAGTGAGCATAACGATTTGCTCTCATAACGATTCGATAAGTTTCACATCGATTTAGTATTTACATCGATTCGACAAGTTACAACAACGACTTGGTCATTGTAACGACTCGATAAGTTACACAATGATTTGCTTGTTGTAACGATTCGATAAGTCATAACATCGACTTGGTCATCAGATCGATTCGATAAGTTTTCATAACGACTTTGTCACAATAATGATTTGATAGATTACACAACGACTTGGTCAATATATCGATTTGTTCACAATGTCTTGCTCATAATGATTTGCGTACACTGCCATAACGATTTTATTATGAGTATATAACGATTTGTGTGTATATCGATTTGGTTATGAACGTGCAACGATTCACATGAACAATGACTCATTCACACAACGATTCTATAAATCATGTTCATATCGATTTCATGAGCCATAATGATTTGATATTCAAACTTATTTTTCGAGCACTTTTGAAAGTCAAAGCCTCCATGCACCAATATCCATGCATTTAATGCGTCTGTACACTTCTCTGCACAAAATATGTCTGAGTATCTTCTAGTCTAATGCTTCTATTAAAAAGCACTTTATGGTTAGACAGAATGATATTTCCACTTTTACGTATAGTCTTATTGTTTGGTTTCTAACGTAAACTGACAAGCCAAGAGACAGTCTATATGTCCTTCTATTTGGTATTTAATGAATGTAGGATATTGACAGTACTACTACAACATTGAACAAAGAAGAAACTGCAGAATATCTGGAAGATCCTTCTCTTGCTTGCATGGATCAGAAGCATTAAATGAATGGAAGCACTACAGTACCATGCAGTCTAACGTGCATCCAACCTTGAGACAACGGATATTTCAACATCTACTTTTCAAAAGAAGATATATTGAAGACTCAAGACTTCTGAAGAAATACATACATGAAAGAAACAGCTGATAGTGCTGCAATTCAATTCCTTCACGGAAGTCTTAGTAGAAGAGCGATCTGTCACTCCAATTTTCGTGTAGCTCTTGATCTCCTCATTCTTGTTTAATCCTTTGGAGAGCATCCTTGAGTTCTGAGAGTTTTTCTTGATTGTAAATCATTTGCTCTCAATCTCTGCCTCAGATCTGGTATCTGTTGTAAACCAGGTCTAGGGGCGCCTTGCCTGTCTTTTACACATTCCTGTGTAGTTCCTCTTCTGGTATGAAGAGAAGGTCTGTTGGTTACAGGTGGTAGCTTACCCTTCGTGTGAAGAAAGACCTGGGTTCCAGGGTGTTGTATTCCTCTTCGGGTTGTAAAGAGAAGGCCAGCTACTGCTGGATGTACGTAAGTGTCCTTGAGGGGGAATGTACCCTTGGATAGTAAAATCCTGAGTTATTGCTCGGGGGCTGGACGTAGGACTCCTATGGAAAGGAGATCCGAACCAGGATAAAATCCTTATGTAGTGTGATTGCTTTCTGTGTGATTGCTATTATTTTCTTTACTAACACTAACAACAATGTAGTGTTTTTGTATAAACGTTTTGTTGACAGGTTTAGGTATTCAAATTTTTAGAATCCCATTCACCCCCCTCTAGGCTTGGTAGCTGGCACTATTTTTATAATATAGGATCCTCCAACTAGGGCTATTCATTATTCGGTTCAAATCGAAAAGCCAAACCGAACCGACCGGTTGGGGTCGGTTCGGTTCGGTTTACTGTGGTAAACCCGAATAAATCGAATATATATTTTATATGTGTAACTATTTACCAAATACTTCATAGCACAGTTGGTTAACTCCGTTTCCTCACGTGGACCATGTGGTTGTGCCCTCAAATCCCGCCTATGACTTTTGTGTAAACATTTTAATAAAATTTTGTCCAAATTGAAACGACAATGGTGAGTTTGAACCCAAGATCACTGGGTTGAGAAGTCGGCACCTCACCACTGGGCTATCAAAGCGGCTGCACTTAAAAGAAGATTCCTTTTTCGTTTAAATCGGTTCAGTTTCGGTTGGCCAAAAATTGGGCCAACTCGGACCTGAACGACCCGTGTTCAGCCCTACCTTCAACATCTGACGATCATGAGGTGGGAAGAGAGGATGATCCATCAGATCTCTCTTGATTTTTTATTTTTTATTATTGTGGATGTTCCATATTTGTTGTGATTGATGATTTAATGTTAATTGTTATTGATTGTGGATGTTCCTATGAATATTATTTTTAGCAAGTTTTTCAATTTATCTTTGTTATCTAATTGTATTTTAAAAAAACAATAAAAATATTATTTTAGACGGATTTTTTGACGGAAATCTCCTTGTTATCTAATGTATGTTATTAATGTAGGTTAATGTATATTAAGCTTTGTTACAATATACTTAACCTTAGAATAACATACCTTAACTTATGTTATTCTGTAATAGAGCTTAATGTATATTGTAACAGGGAATAATATTTACTGAAATGAGGCTTAACAGAGGCTATAATGAGAGAATACAGATATTGATAGAGAATAATGATTGTGTAATTGAGTTTAACATATACTATAAGTGATGTGTATGTTTGCTGTAAGTGATATCAATACTTAGTGAAATATAATAGATGTTATATTGTAACACATGTGTGGTTATAGCTTAGTGGTAAGGGTATTTCATGTTAAGTTTGTAGAGATTTAGGTTCAAATCCTAGCACTCACAAACAAATAGAGTTTTTTTGTTTTCTAAAAGCTTATAGTTGTAGGCTATAATTGATACGAAGACTTACTGTAAGTGATATGAAGGCTTACTGTAAGCGATATATAGACTTACTGTAAGTGATTTCAAAAACTTATTATAAGTGATATGAAGACTTACTGTAAGTGATATATAGACTTACTGTTAGGATATCAAAAGCTTACTATAAGTGATATGAAAACTTACTGTAAATGATATGAAGACTTACTGTAAGTGATATATAGACTTACTGTAAGTGATATCAAAAACTTACTATAAGTGATATGGAAACTTACTGTAAGTGATATATAGACTTACTGTAAGTGATATCAAAGCTTACTGTAAGCGATATATACACTAACTGTAATGAATGTAAGTCTGCATAAGGAAAGACCAAAAGAGGAGGGTAAAATAGGAAAAAGTTGATGCCAAAAGAATGACTCATCTCCCAAGACTCATAAATGATAAGAAACTAAAAATAAGGACTAAAAATTAAACAACACAAAAAGAAAGGACTATATGACTTCTGGTCTTCTAACAAGGACTATAAATTAAGCCAAACCCTCTGACAATGACCTCTAATTAATTTTTCTAGAACTAATGGTAGTATTAATGACAATATTTTTTCTCTCTATCTCTTGTGGTTATAAAATTAAGAATGAAGATCTTCTAAGTACACTGCAAGACTAAGTTTTATCAGTATAGGGGGAAGGATTGGAGTTTTATATTTAAACCCATCTTGTGTAAAGTTTTTTTACATTTTAGACTAAAATTTCATCTCAACCTCCTTGTATTAAAAAGACTACGGTATATTTAGAGGATCCCCATTCTAAAATTAATGAGCATTAATTTATATTAATTATTAAATTTATTTATTTAATTTTTTCTGATACTTTCCGCAGCATAGCACGTGTACTGAACTAGTTTTACCCTAAAATAATTGCAACTTTTTGCACGTGTCTCCCGAAGGAATCTTCGTGGGGCCCCCATCCCGGCCTCCCTCCGTCCTCACACTCGATACGACGTTTTCTTTTGTTTGATACTCCGAAACAAACGAAGTCGGGGAAGGTGAGGGGTACTTCCATCCCATCGTCTTACAACGAGCTACGGTACGACCGACCCGGCGAAATAATCCTCGTCTCCTGACGTTGTATACGACTGCGGCAGTATCACACATGAAACGTTTCCACGTACCACCTCAAGAAATACCGAGCAAGCTAGGACGAGAAAAAAAAAAAAAGGCGAAAAGAACTGCACTTGCACTATCTCAAATTTATGCATGGTACATCTTTCTCAACTTAATTCCTTAATGTTAACCTGAAGACCGTGTTCGTTCTACAGCTGCTACATGTGTTGCAACAAATTAAGAAGCCGCTCGAGCAAAACGGAGGTAGAGATAGATAGAAGCGAGGACGTGTTCTTGTGGAAGAAAAAAAGTAGCGCGTACGTGTATAAACTACGAACACTGCCGAAAACGGGGAGGGGGAGAGATAGGATAGGAGGGAAAAATTTTATGCTAAAGCTAAATTAAGCTGCCCCGTCGTCCTTTCTGGGTCGGCCCTGCTGTCCGTGCTGTGCTGAAGCTGCGAGCAGGGGCATACCGACCGCTGTGCTGTACAGGAAGGCAACCACGACGTGGTCGTCGCCGTCGCCGTCAGCATGGACTTTCGGATCATGCTCATGCGGGCAGGTCGAGACGCAGGTCGACTCTGGCCGTCCCCGGCGCCCAGTCATCCATTGTCATGCGATCGCATCTGTAGGGCGGCAGTTGAGCGCCGGTAGGGCGGATGGCTCCCCGCCTCGGGCTATGCCCTGATCGGATGTGGCCGCTGTTGCGAGGGGTAGGGCTGTGGTGCACCGGCTCCAGTCCCAGTGTAAGCTCCAGCTCCACGTCTCTGTCCTCTGCCGGCTGGCCGTTCGCCTTCCCAAGATCGGCGCCGTGGCTAGCCACCATGGACGCATCGCTCTCGTTCTCTCTGCTGTCGCTGTCGCGGGGGGTCGTCATACTGCACACTCTGACGACCGCCGCCCTACCGGCAGAGTACAACTCCGAGGCCTGGCAGGCGGAGGATTCGTGGCTTGGGGCTTGCCGAGTCTCCACGGCGTAGCACTGGCGCCAGTGCAGGTTGTCACAAACCGGGGATGATCGGGGACAGCCGGCCGGTTCGGGCTCAGGAGAGCCGGGACGAGGTTCGTTCCAGGCGGATCCCCCCGGGATGCCGGTGGTGTGTATGGCGGAGCGCTTGAAGCAGTTGCGGCTGGCCTTGTTTATCCTGTGGAGATCGTTGGCGGCGCGGGAGGTCGCAGAGAGGCGCCCCAGGGAAGGTGGGCGGCAGCGGAAGTGGCAGGGTGGTCCTTGGAGATATGGCGGATATCGTAGGAGGATACCATGGCCTTGTGGAGTGGGGGCAAGGGGTGGTTGGCGGCTGCTTCGGAGGAAATCTGCAGGATGCAGTCACCCTTGAGGACGGCATCGACGGCAGCCTGGCAAAGCTGCCAATTCCCGGACCAAAGGAGACCGACGGAGCCGTATATCGGGTTGACGATCCTCCCGCAGGACTCGTACAACAGGGACCGGAAGATAGCTGGTCGCGCATCATCAAGACAAAACATCTATTAATTATGAGGAAAGAAACCTTCATCTTATTGTTGTTATTTTCCCCACCCTTGCTCTTCCTCATGTCTTACTCTGAGTAAGAGAAAGATCTGGAGGCAGCAATATAGGAAAGATGATGTTATCAGTACAAACCAGGGCGGAGGTGGTCGGGGCCGGCGTTGATGAGGTTAAAGAGGCCTGCGCGACCGTAGAACTTGGCAAGGAAGACGGTCGCGTTCGCCTGCGACTCGGGGTTCTTGATCCACTCCAAGCAGGGCCGGATGCTGCAGTCCTCGCTGCACCCCTTTCGTAGCACCCGGCAGCCATTACAGCTCATCCTCATGGCTCCTCTCGGTTGCTGCTGCTGCTGGTTGCTACGACCCTTCTTTTTCTCCCTTCCCGCTTCCACTGCTAGGTAGATGTTTTTTTTTGTTTTTTGGGTAGAGGACCCTAGCTATGATGGTCTCCCACAACAAGCACCTGAGAAACGGGCTGTCGTTTAACACCGGAAGGAAGGGAAATGGTAGCCAGGAGGTGGGGTGGGGGGAGGGGATCTCCAGAAGATGGGCGGGTCAGAGGCCGGGAGGAGATGAAGCCAGAGAGACACGTTAGTCCAGGTTGATGGAGGAGGTAGGAAGGGGTATTTAAACTTTAAAGTTAGTCCAGAGAGGGGAGCCAGGAGATTGCGAGAGGAGTGCAGAAAGACGGGGAAGTGGCCGGCGGTGTGGAGCGAGGAAATCAGTAAAAAAGGGTGTTTGCGGATCTCTCTACCTGGACTGGAATAGTTTGGGTGAAACTTTTGAAGACTAATTTCTTTCCTTAAGGGTCCATTAAAAGGTATTCACGAAGAATTTTTTTTTAAGGAATAATTTTTATAGAAAAATAAAAAATATAATTATTTATTTAATTTTTACGTAAATGCTTCTCTGTTTCTGATTTTTTTAGTTATTTTCTGTAAAATATTTTTCAAAAATTATTTTCACGTGTTTATTTGTGTGTAAAATATTTTTAAGAAGATGGGGATCAAAATATTATATAGTCCACAACTTACACAATAAAAATATATCGTTCAAAATCTGCAAGCAAACACAATGACCGTTAAAGTACAACCCATTACTATTTGATCAAAAAACATTTTCATAAATCCACCAATGTTAAGCATTTAACAAGATCCCCCAAGTTTAAAATATCTTCAGAATCAACAATCACTTTAGAATTCAAAGGAAATGTTAAAACATAAAATGAGTGCAAAACAGAAATATTGAAGCATAGAATCAACTCTTTTGTCTTCTCATCTTTTCCTATCCTTCCACCCAAAATGTGGTTTGCCTGCTTTTTTTGTATCGTCCATAGAATCGAAATAGGAAGGTTTTGTGAGCATAACTATCACACTGTAGCTAGGGGTGTTCATGTTTGGTTTGGGGGAGATTTTTAAAAACCAACCAACCATCACCAGAGCCAAACCGAACCAAACCAAACCGAATTTTTTTTCAAACCAAACCAAACCGAACCGATACAATTGGGTTCTGTTTGGTTTGGTTTGACCTGAAAATAAGTTGGCCTTTCACAAACAGACTTTAACCTCTTGTTCGGTTCGTCGACGTCGTCTCCCTGCCCCTGGGGTGTGCCGTCCGCGTCGTCTCCCTCAATCCCACCAAAGATGGCCGCCAAACCCTTACAGGAGAAGAGAACGGGAGATGCCAAGCAGACTGCAAGAATAGGGCTGCGGGCAGCTTGTGTGCATGGGTATATCTCTAGGGTGGAGTTCCACACTTTTAGGTATTTATTTCAGCCGTTGGATGGAACATAGGAAGGGACCGAAGGGTGAGATCTACAGGACCGCAAATACTTGATATATATATATATATATTATAAAATTCGTTTTATCGATTTGATTCGGTTTATAAGATCTGTAAACCGAACCAAACCGAATTTGTAAATTCGGTTTGGTTTGAAACCGAACCATAATTTTTCACTTTCAAACCGAACCAAACCGAACCAAATTGATTGGTTCGGTTTAGTTTTTCGGTTTGAACCGAATAGTGAACACCCATAACTGTAGCACTGCCGTTCAAGGACGATGTATCACTTCTTTTATGATGTTAAAACATTGTATAAGTAGCGTGAGAAAGGAACAAATGTGAATAATGCAATAAAAAGATGGTCATATCCTAATAACAGATGAAATAGCAATTAAAATTTTCTATTAGGGATTCTCTCTCATTAACTCCAATAATTTCTTTCATAGTACTATATCAAGGAAAAACAACAGAACCACCAATACCCCCAGCACAAAACACATCTACCGAAATACAGAGAAGAGAACACAAGAAACAAATTAAGTAAACTGAAACAAAAGTAAAAAATCCGCCTCCTGAGAAGCCTTACGAGGGTTGCCAATCTTCGAAATTCCTAGCCTCTTCGCACCAGGTTTGAAGAAGATCCTGAGGAATGTCCCCGAATAAGTCTTCCCAAAATCCTTCCATTTCCTGTTTTACTATTTGGCCAGCTGCTCCTAAAGTTCCATGCATTGATTCCCCAGATAATCCATGAGTATATATAGGGTACTCATTGACATCCGGGTTCTCATGGGTTTCTAACAGAACAACCACAGTGCCGCCACTTAATGAACATCAGTGGCATTCCCTGACTTCCAAATTCACACAAATCACCCTTCACCTACGTAGTGGTGATGTTGCACTGGAAATTCTACCTCACTCATTGGTCCTACTTGCTTTTAGAATGATATTTCTCAGACATTTGTTGTCAAGATTGTAGGGATATATGGTACTACTGTTGCCAGCATCTTCTCTTCCCCTCTTTTGGAGCATTATTACATTTATGACTGTTGTATATGTGCATATATTGCACAAATGATACATATGCACCCTATAAAATGGGATAGAAAGAGAATCTGTAAATACACAAAAAGCAGATATGAGAGAATCAATCAAGTCTTCCCCTAAGATTTCACATAGCTATTCAAATTCAAGTTGATTTCACAATTCCTAATCAAGTTATTTGCATAGTGAATTTTCTGTTAGCTCTGTTTTACCAATCCAGGACGCCTCTATATGGAAGTACAACAAACAGTAGGTTAACCCACTTTTGTTTGAAACTAAATACTCTACTGAACAATTTCTTAAGTTCGCGAATCCCAGGAATGTAAACAACTTTCATGTTCAAGAGGCCCAAGGCAAAAAGAGATGAAACTTGAGTCTGAATTAACTTTATTGTGCAGACCTAGAGAGGAAAGTTGACAAGAGTTCATATGAAGACTAGAGTTGACAAGATTTATATATGGAGAAAGTTGAAGCATGGGTGTTGGTATAATTGCTCATGGTGTGAATTTTATTTTACTTTTATGTGTGATGTAAGATTAAGTATTGATGCAAGTTTTGAGTAGAATACATCAAGAAAGTCACACCAGAAATATCTTTCTACAGGAGGTCCATAATGCGTGGAGTGGGGTTTTGGTCTGTAGAAATCAAAGAAGGAATGCACTTCAATAACCTTTCTTCTACCATATGTTCCTGTGAGGTAAGCAGAGACATAAAGAAATCTTCTACATGAATAGTGTGTCCCTTCAAACTGGTGAGGAATTCTCAACTTAGTTTCTTCATGATCGGCCAACATCAAGAGTAACAGCTAGCAAGAACCTTTCCTGGCAAGAACTCATGCAGAAAGGAATCATGATGTAGGATTTGCTACCTAAGATAAATGCTATCAAGAAAGCCACACCAGAAGAGACGGGATGGGAGCATGGCCTTCACTGCAAGCTGTGTGATGATGCAATAATGTAAGAACACGTCATTCTCATGTAATCGCAAACAAAATAGTACAATTTACAAGATGGGAAGATAATAGTAATGGGAATTTCAAAACAATTTAAAGAAATCACATGACTGGCATAAAAATGACTTTATTATGATAAATTTGGTGCCAACCTTCTTAATAAGAAGTGTTGATCGAGATGATACTATAATATCCTAGAAGGGTTGAATAGGACTTCTTGCGTTTTAAAAATTTTATCTGAAAGTGGACAACACTAAATAAAATTGTTAGTGTTAAGTGTAGTGTGTGAAATAAGCGTAAGTTGGCGAAAACAATCACATAAATGCACAATAATTTTATCTTGGTTCGGCCCTTCTCACATGAAAGTCATACATCCAGTCCTCAAGCAAACCACTTGAGATTTCACTAACTGCCAAGAATACTTGGCCTTCTCTTACCCTTGAGAGGTATTACAAGCTCACTTGCTCCCAAGCAAGTCTTCCCTTAATAGGGGTACAAAGACTACCTTCAAAAAGATCTTCCCTACAGAAGAGGGGCACTGCAGAACAAACCTCCTGCGGGTTGCACAAACAGAAATTAAAGACTGGTGTGCCTGCTCACAAGAATGAGCAAACACAGAGGATTCAGAAAGGATTACAAAAGGGACTTTCAGCTCTAATACTTTCTGAATCTAACAAGGGTGGACTGAAGAAAAGATCAAGGATTAGAAATGCCACCCAACAGAAACAAGGCTTCTAAGAGATGAAGAGGCTAGAATTTTTTAGACTGTGGAAACAACTCTCTATCTTACAGCTCAGTAGAAGGCTTGTGAAGGCTCTTGCTAGCAGAATGCAGATGTAGCAATCTGGATTTTTCGAAAAATAAAAATTTAATAATAATAAAATAAAAGTTAGATAATCAAATAAAGAAATTAAATAAAACCCATTAAATGAAAAGAAGTAATGGGCTTTGTTAAATGACCCATTAGAAATTAATGGGCCAAAATAGGAATTTTTAAAAGGGAATATAGAAAAATACCCTAAATTCTAACTTAATTATTACTTAAATAGAAAAGAAGTATTTAATGCATTAATAAGAAGTTTGAGTTGGATTTGGATTCCTAAACCTACCCTAGTTGCTTGCCCACGAATCTAGCTCCATCCTAACCCAATTAGGAGTTCTCATACTTAGAAAGGGGAGAGAAAATAGGAATTCGGAATTAATGGAATTAGAGTCCAAATAGAAAATGGAAAGAGAGAAAGCATAAATACTCTCTTAAAACCCCCATGGCCGGCCCTAGCTCGTACCCAAGACTTGTTGGACCAGGAGAAGAGGCCAAGGAGGAGGAGATTTGTGGGAAGAAGCCTCCCTCAAGATCTCTCTCTCGTTCTTCAAGTTCTAGCCCTAGAAGAGGAATCGACCAAAGGTAGGCATTCTCACAGGTAAAATCATAAAACTTTCATTTGTAGATCCAATTATCAGGATCAAAAGCCCTCTGATTCATATTTTTCCATCGAGCCTATATTTTCTTCTTAATTTTTCATGTTCTGCAACTAGCATGAGCCCGACCCTTCATCCTAAATCTTGTTCTCCTTGTATACTCAATCCCATGCCACGAGAGTTTTACTGGAGGAACTGATTCATGTTAGGCATCGTTTGCCCCTAAAAGCCCTAATTTTCATCAACCTACATCGTGAATTAATTCTTTTACCCTAACTATGTATTATTCCATGTTCTTCGTGAAGTATCATGATTAAACCATGCTGAAACCATGTTTGTTTTCAAATTCCTATTTAGTGGAAGTACCCTTACATGTCTAGAGTAGTTTAAAATTTGTTTCATGATTTTTCATTTATTGTACAATTAGTTATGATTTTATGAACAACCCTGTGTCAAAAGATAGAAAGATTGGCTCGCAATCCGAGGCTCTGCCCTTTCCCTGTCGGACTCAGGAGTAGGACCTTAGAACGTGACGGCCCGATAGGCCGCGTTCTCAGGGCTGTCGCGACAGCATCTCCCGTCGCAATCTGATTGCGACAGGATACCCCGTCGCAATCTACCTGCCCGATCTGACGAGCCCGTCGCGACCCTCAAGCGACCCCGTCGTGATCTGCCTACCCGAACTGACAAGGCCGTCGCATTCTGTACAAGACCCCGCCGCGATCTCTTCTGACCCTGTCACGACCCTTACAAGGGTCCGTCGTGATCTCAGCTTTTTGCATGAATACCCACCTTTTTGCAAGTTTTATTGTTATATAGTCACCCCATGTCCTATTAACTGTCTAGTACACAGAAAAATGAAGTTGTAATGATTGAATATATTTTAATTAATTCAAGTTAATCACATGATCTATCTTGTCCATGATTTTCTCATAACACTTGCACACACTTTGAACCATCCAATATGGCCTAACTTGGTATGTAAATAATCATAATACATCTGGTAATTTATTGTAATTAATTGCCCTACTTTAAATAAGACTTGTCTTCGTTTCTCGTGTTGTTTTGGGAATACCGTTATCGACACTCCACTGTTCTAGAATTCCTCTAGAACGTCGAGCACTTGTTTCTATATACACACTCTCTCTTGACTTGGACGAACTCTCCGTCGAATACTCCTTCTACCGGACTAGTGAATCCTTATTCAAGGCCTCCGTAAGTCTCCTCTGTCCATGGATTCCCACATGGTCGACGAGCTGGTTGTACCCTAACACCTATTACACTCTTTAGGGATCAACATGATCCAAATGGCTATTAGAAGTTCGCTCTTATCTTGAATCACGTCGGACCTCTGGACCTATGCATAACAAGGCCAGTGGAAGGGTTGTGAGTTCCACCTGACTGCTAACACCAAGTGCTCATGTTGTGCAACTATTACTAACGCCTGTTTACTCGACGTGTTACGTGCAATGTCCACTATCTCTCATCTATACTCTACTCGCTTATCTATTCACGTTCACTCTACTATCTCGTCCATTAATCTAGTACTCTCATCTATTTCTTGGTACTCTATATTGGCCATTGACTGATTGTCTAAAGATAAACAATATAACCAATACCTGCAATAAATAAAGGGCCCAATCTGGTCCTGGGATGTGCGCCCGAAAGTGCTAGTGCCCATGGGAGTTAAATGATCAGAGTGTTTGGCATTACACTCGAGTGCTATCTATCTCGACTATCTAAATAACAATCAAAAGTGCTATGTTCTCTCGTTGTCTATTGACAAAAGTGTTATACTATACCCGTTGTGCTATTGCCATACTTTGTGCTATGGCCATCTTGCTATTTGTGCTACACTCCACATTTGTGCTATACTTAGAAAGCTTGTGCTATTTCAATCATGCACTATCCTGCTATCCTTTACTTGACTCTCTCGCTCTATCATCAGTTACTCTGCCTTTTAATACATTAATTATTTAAAGCCTCCTTGACTATTGAGATTTAAGTCCTACTGGGCGTTATCGCTCACCCTGCGTTATTTGTCGTTGTGTTCTCAGGTGAGACCGAGGATGACACATACACTCAAGAGGATGGGAATGACTGGGAGTGAAGTCATGAGTACCCTAGTGTCTTAGTATTATGTTAGAGTGTTAGTTTAGTCTTTTACTTTTTATTTCAATGTAATTGGGCCCTATAGAATGGCTCTGATATTAGTGGTTGTAACTAGACATTCGGGAAGTTATTAATGAGAAGGATTTGCTTTAGTATTTATTCATTGCTCAATGGTTTGATGTCTAGTACTCGCTCTATACCCGTTTACTTACAACTGCCTCACGTTATGATATTCCGCGTCGGAGCATGACAATTTTGTGGTATCAGAGCCTAGGTTATTCTTAAGTATAGGATGATCTAGGTTAACCTGCCTCGACTAGAGTCAATTATCCTACCTATGTGAGTTGTGGTTAGAGCCAAGGGTAAATAGCTAAAATGAACTCACACACGCACGAATTAAATTCCACATCAATATCATGACAATAAGTTATTTTGTAGGAACTAAGCAACAAGGATGACTGCTGAACGTGCTCAAATGAGGGGCATGCAACAAACCATCCAAGAACTGACACACGCAATTGTGCAAGCTACCCAAGGAGGCGGCAATCGTGGTGGTGCAGGTGACCTGCATCGAAACTTCAGGAGTCTGAACCCACCCAGGTTTAGTGGATTCACGGATCTGGATGAAGCCGAGCATTGGCTAAAAGAAACGGAAAGGATCTTCCGTGTCATGCAATATGCAACGGGGGATAAGCTGCTACTGGCCACAATTCAACTTGAAAAGGACGCCCGCGCTTGGTAGGAGTCTGTGGAAGCGACCCGAGCGAATGGTCAGTTCACTTGGGCCGAATTCAAAGAAGCCTTCAATTCTAAATACTTCTCCGAGCGTGTGCAGGAAAGGAAGGATGCAGAATTTACTGCTCTTAAGCAGAGGAGCCTGACAGTGGCCGAGTATGAGGCCCAATTCTCTAGACTCGCAAGGTATGCTGAACATGTTGCCCAGCTAGCAAGCCAAGAGGGGGGGTGAATGGGATTCTTAAAAATATTGAGTACCTTAAACCTGTTCACAAAGAGTTTAACAAAACACACATCGATGGGTGTTAGTGTTAGTAAAGAAAGATAGTAAACGCAAAGCAAGCACACAGACAGCACAAGGAATTATCCTGGTTCGACCTTCTCCACAGGAGTCCTACGTCCAATCCCTGAGCAACAACTCAGGATTCCACTACCCAAGGGTATTGTCCCCCTTATGGACACTTACACACCCAGCCGCAGCTGGTCTTCTCTTCACAACCCGAAGAGGAAATTACAACACCTGGAACCCACCAGGTCTTCTTCTTTTTCTCGGGCAAGAAGGTAGCCCACTTCTTTTAAAGGCTCAGAAGCAACCTCCTGATACAAACCCCAGTGCAGTTCTACACTCAGCTTCCCAGCTGATCTTCCTTCTACCTGAAGGGAACAAATACAAGAAAAGGCTAATGAAAATAAGCCCCTAGATCAAGCTTAAACAATACTGGATCTGAAGCTAAGACTGAGAGTAGAAAGGTCTACAAGACATGAACTCTCTCAGTACTAAAGGCTCTCTCAAGATCTACACTGAACTCAGAGAGTAAGAGCTAGGACAAAATGAGAGTGAGAACTATGCTCTTCAGAATGCTCGCAGACGGCTTGAAAGATTGTCGTAAGCACTATAATTGTGAGTGTTGTTCACTTCTTGATATGGAGCTTTAGTCTTCTATTTATATCTTCAATTTTAAAATTGAATGTTGAAGTGTCCGTTGTCTCTAAGCTCTGGTATACATTAGACTGCATGGCCCTGTAGAGCTTCCCGTTCAACGGTCTTTAGCCTTACATGCACGCAAAGAGAGATGATCTTCCGAGATATCCTTTGGCTTTTATTGTGTCCAACGTTGTATGAGAAGTGCTGTCAGAGACCTACATGCTAAATGCTAAACAATAGACAACTAGACTGTCTCTTGTTACTAGTCAATGTTAGAATGAATATTCACCAAAATAGAAATGCCATTTTGCTCTTCTAAAAAGATGCTTATAGGATAAGTATGGAAATAGAAGATATCGTTTGCATGCACTGCAGTGATACGTTCAGTCATAATAAATGCATGGTCGTCAGAAATATATACGTGAAGACTTTGACTTTTCAACGAACTCAGAAATGAGTTCAAATATCAAGACGTTATATTCCATGAAATCGTTATATGCATGACTTATGAAATCGTTATGCAAAGGAGACGTTATCCATGTAAATCATTATGCATTCATAAGCAAACCGATGCACATACAAATCGTTATGCATTAATAACCAAATCGTTGTAGAGACAAATCGTTATGATATTATCAGCAAGTCGTTATGAGCAAGTTGTCAGAGACAAAACGATGTGAGCAAATCGTTGTTTGCTGTATCGAATTGTTACGGTGACTAAGTCGTTATGTAACTAAACAAATCGTTACAATGACAGAGTCGTCGTGTAACTTATTGAATCGTTACAAGGATCCAATCGTTATGAACTTAACGAGTCGTTGTGAAGCCGAAATCGTTGTGAGCGCAAATCGTTGTTCTCACTTAAGAAATTGATGCGATAACCAAATCGTTGTGAGAGCAAATCATTGTTCTCACTTAATAAATCGGTGCGAAGACCAAATCATTGTGAATCAAGTCGATGTGATCTCTAAGCGAATCGTTATAAGAGACAAATCATTGCGATCTCTTAGCGAATCGTTATGAGAGGCAAATCGTTGCGATCTCTTAGCGAATCGTTATGAGAAGCAAATCGTTGCGATCTCTTAGCGAATCATTATGAGAGGCAAACCGTTGCGATCTCTTAGCGAATCGTTATGAGAGGTAAATCATTGTGATCTCTTAGTGAATCGTTATGAGAGGCAAATCGTTGTGATCTCTTAGCGAATCGTTATGAGATAGACTGTAATAGAGTAGCAATGACTTATGAAATCGTTATAGAACCAAAATCGATGTGAATGAGGAAATCGTTATGATTCTAAGGAAGTCGTTATAACAACTAGAGAGTCGATGTGTACTTAGAAAATTTCATGCTTTGAACTTACATTGCTATAGAGTATAGAGTAAATACTACTTACCCATTTAGCTTGTTATTCCTTGTTTCATTTCCTGTGCTCAAATCTCATAGTAAATATGTTAGAATAAACTTTATTATAGTTTTGTTAATCACCAAAATAAATATGTAATTACTTTAAATTACATGGGGATAAACTGATCATCAATCTCCCCCTTTTGGTGATGACAAAACTTAACAATAAGCATAGATGATCTGAAATGAATCTAAACGAAATTGCGGAAATATAATATATTTCAGAAGTACTATATTTCTCCCCCTTTTTGTCATTAAGCAAAAAGATATTAGAGTGAGACAAAGAAGAGAGATAAAATAGAGAGAAGAGCAAAGAGCTTTTCTATGTATCTTGGGAGGTTACAGAAAGGTAGAAGGCAGGAGAAAGAAGGGAGGCATGCCGCTGAATAATGCGCAAGGCCTTGCTTTCCTGCTCCTCAAAATAGATCTGGAAAACCCCAGAAGCAATAGAGTAGGATGGCCCCATGTCTGGAAGCATCCTCTTGATGTGAAGTTGGCGCTGATCTTCTAGAAAATTAGCATATTCTTCTCTGCCAAGAGATTGTTTGAAGAAGAGGAAGGATCTAAAGCTGGCAAACCGAAGAAATTGGTTGATGTTGACAGGGTGGTGAATCTGATGCTGCAGAAGATCTTTCTTCAAAGCCAAAAATAGCTTGTATCGTTCGACCCATTGCACAAATAGTTCCTGAACGGGATTGATGGAATTCAAATCCAGGAAGGCTTCAGTAGAGAGAGGTGGCTTGCTTGACCTGACCAATGAAGAATTTAACAACTCCAACTCAAGAGCAGATTGATTGTAATACTTTTCCCAATCTGTGGGAGAAAGCCTTTCACATTCAGAAATGAGTGGAGCAAGCACTTCAGAAGGGATGTAGCCCAGATGAAATTCTCGGAAATAAACCTTTGAAAGGAGGGGAGACGACCCTGCTGAGCTGATATTCTTCCCATTACTCGAGTAAATCTTTCAAAAGCATGAGAGCCAGTAGAGGAATCCAACACCAAGGAGTGTAGCTTGTGAAGAAAAACTTTTTCAGGCAATTTCAGGGTTGTGAAGTCCACTGTGAAAGAGCAATTGACCGGATTTTCAGCTCGAAGAGTGGCAATAGCTCCATGGAATTGGCCAAACTATACTTCAGGTAGCTTGTTGAGATATCGAAAATCATTGTACAGCTGGAAGTACCTTGCGGTCCTTATTTCTTTGAGAATGAAAGGGGCCCAGAGAGCTTGATGGTGAAACACAAACCACTCAGAGAGGGTGAGTGGGTGATCCCGGGGAGGAGTGCTATCTGACTTGGCAAGAAGATATTTGCTGTAGAGAGTCTTGTGCCCTTTATCCCACTGATCCTCACTCTTGCATTCAACCATTTGGAAGATTTTGGATTTATCGACTTTGGAAAGATGGCAATAGGGAAGGACAGTGTTGAGGTGATCAGTTAAGTTTAGAAAAGGAATACCAAAAGTGGTGGAAAGAATGCACTTTTGGAGATATTCACAATAAATTGGTCTCCTTCGATTTTCAACAGTGAGGGAGTACCAAAGAGGAGGAAACTTAGGTTCGGAAGGAAGAGCTAGGGTGGATGAGAGTTTCCTCTTTTTCTGAACAGGACTAGAGAAATCAGTCCTGTGAACATGAGTAGCAAATGCTAGATTGAGATGAGTAAGGTGCTCTCCAACTCATTCTCACAGTTTTTTAGAAAAGCACTGGCAAGTTGTGGATTTTCAGGAATGAATGTGATAGAAGAGGGTGGAGTAGGAGGATGAAGGAGAGAACTTGGAGAAAATTTGGTGGATGATCTGGCTGAAGAGGGGCCAGAGGAGGATGATGCTCCAGCTGATGAGGAAACTAGAGGATCTTCACAGACAGGTGAAGGTGGAGAAATGATTTGAGAGATAATAGGAGATGAGGTGGATTGAGATGGAAAAGGAGTTGGGGAAGAGATGGTGCGAGGCATAGGTTGTTTGAAGGTAATGGGTGCTGGAGGTGCAGTGGATGAGGAGGGTGGTGAAGGAGGGACTGGTGTTGCAAGAGATGAAGACTCATGGGCTTCGGGAGCAGCTGTAGGCTCTTCTACTCTTGAAGACACACCCTCGGTGATTATTGGCCCTGGTGGCCCTGCCACAACCTTAGATGGCCTTGCTACATCTTCAGATGGCCCAGATGGCCCTACTGGTTCTACTACAATTGGCCCTGATGGCCCTGCATTTTCTTGTGCTGGCCTTGGCCCTGATGGACCTGCATTTTCCTCTGCTGGCCTTGGCCCTGATGGCCCTGCATTTTCCTCTGCTGGCCTTGGCCTGATGGCACTGCACTGCTAACTGGTTCAGCAGGTGAGTGAGCTGGAGGGGCAGAGGTGGATTGCTCCCTTGAAGAGATAAGCTTCTTGACATTGTCAAACTCACCTTTCATCCATCTGCATAATTGCTCGAACATTTTAAAATCATCCCTCAAGTTATGTACCTCAGTGGACAAGGCTCCAATCTCGCTTGCTGCTAAGGTCTGGCTGATAAGGATAGACTGAATATCAGACTACAGAGATGTGAGAGTCTTGCTTTGCTCATTCAACCTTTTAACAATGGGCTTCAACTGAATCTTCAGCTGCTTCTCCATGGGCTTCCTATGAGCTACCCTTTTCCTTTTGCCATGTGCCCTTGCAATGGGCTCGTTGAATTCAACATGCTCTTCATTATTCATAGGGACACTTTCAGTGTGCTCCCTCTGAGGAGTTGCCTCCTCATCAATAGATTGCTCCCCCTCAATAGGAGAATCTTCCACTGTTACCTTTTCATGAGCAACTGCTTGCTCCCCCTGACTGGGAGCTTCCTCCATCACCATTTCTGCAGTATGGCTTGATGCCATAGCTTCTGCTACAAGATCATCACTAATTACGGGCTCCTCTAGAGTGCTATGGATGGAGTCCAGTACATCCCTGAGTACTAAGGCTACTCGGGAAGAAGGAGGAACAACTTCTGAACATTGCCCAACGGGCTCAATCTGCGCAGGCAAGAGGTCCTCAATTCTGCTAGCTGCTGTATTGACCTGAACATCTGCTGTTGCTGCTTCTGGTTCCTCCTGAACTAATGGAATCTGTTCTTGGTGTTCTGAAATACTTGGAACTGCTACTCTAGCTTCCTTTGCTGGTACTGCTGCTGCTGATTCCTCTTGAACCATTTGGACTGCTGCTGCTATAGCTGCTTCTCCTACCTCTTGCTGGACTTCTTGGGCTTCGCCAATAATGGCCTCACCCTCAGCCACAGAGGTCTTTGACCATACACCATTTACAATTGAAAATCCGCTTTTTCTTAAGTTCCTGCTGCGGATAGCCTGCCCCGTCTTCTCAGAAACATCTCCTACCACACTGATGTCATAATGCTGAAATACCTTAGTTATGAGATGGGCATAGGGTAGAGACACATTCAGCTTACTCTTCTTATCCCATATTTGTGCACTTGCAAATTTCATCCTTTCCATAATGATTTCAGCCAAATTGATTTCCTGATTCTGGATGGCCCAGAACATTAAATCTGAGTCTGCTTTGGTGCATGTTGAAAAAGTAGCGCTTCTGGGAACCAAAATTTGACAGACTATAAAGTGCAAAAGATGATTAAATGCATTCAACTGGTTGATATCTAGCTTTCCATCCTTCAATTTGTATTCAGGACCAACAATCCCTAATCCTTTTGCTTGGATATCCACAGTGTGAACTCCACTGTGACCGGAAGTAGTCACACCAAAGAGTGATGCTAATAAATCTCGTGTGACCCTAATCTGGGTACCCTTGACCATGGAAGTCAAGGTCCCGTCTTCCTCTGTCTTCAGACATACATAGAATGCCTTCACTAGGTCAGGGTAACTTACTTCTGAGAAGGTGGCCATCTTCGTCCACTTCAATCTGTCCATAGCTGCGACGATGCTGCCCATTCCATTTTTCCGTAAATCTGCCTCATCCACTGCTTTGTGACCGTACAACTTAGTCTTCACGGTCGCAAACCTTTCCTGCTGCTCGGCGGTGAGAAATTCAGCTCCATAGCCCCCTACGCTACCGGATACACCAGAAGAGGCCATGGTTTTGGATGGGAAGAGTTTCTGGAGGACTGGAAAGAGGATTGGAACAGAAACCCTTAAGAAATTTCCGGCGGGAAGGAGTTGGATGCTTTGAAATCTCAGAGAGTCGATGCCGGAGTCGATAGGGTATCGCCTCAGGCAGAAGGAAGAAGATGATGAAGGAATGCGAATCGTTGCCACACAGATTTCGGGATATTAAAAAAAATGACCTTTAGAATTTGGAGGCGCCATGATGGCAGAAAACAACAAAATGACTAGTTCGATAGGAATAAACTCTTATAAAATAACGAACTGTCACGAAAATTTAAAAGGATAGGCAATAATTGGAATTTTGCTCAAATTTTGGGAGGAAAAATAATTTAAATTCTGAAAATTAATATTTTAGTTTTAAATAGATAATTCTTTCATAATTTACACATGCCTAATTCCCTTCTAAGAGAAGTAAATCTCTCTTCACGTAAGGCCTTTGTGAAGATATCTGCTAACTGATTATTTGTATCAATAAATGAAATATCTATGTTGCCATTTGCTACATGATCACGAATGAAATGATATCTAACCTCACTGTGTTTAGTCCTTGAGTGCTGTACTGGATTCTTGGTTAGATTTATAGCACTGGTGTTGTCACATAAAAATGAAATTGTCTTATGTAGCCCATAATCCTCAAGTTATTGCTTGATCCATAGGAGTTGTGTACAAAAACTTCCAGCAGCTACGTACTCAGCTTCAGCTATTGACAGAGCTACTGAATTTTGTTTCTTTGAGGACCATGATATCAGACAACTTGCAAGAAATTGACAACAGCCACTGGTGCTTTTCCTATCTATTTTGCATCCAGCGTAGTCAGCATCAGAGTATCCTACTAAATTAATTTCACATGACTTTGGATACCATAAACCTAAGTCATGGGTTTTTGCTAAATATCTAAAAATTATTTTGACATTAATTAAATGAGATTCTTTGGGGTCTGCCTGATATGTAGCACACATACATACACTAAACATTATGTCCGGTCTACTGGCAGTTAAATATAGTAGTGAACCTATCATACCTCTGTAGACCTTTTGGTCTACTTTCTTACCGTCCTTATCAGTATCCATTCTTGTTTATGTGCTCATAGGCGTTGACAATGGCTTGCTATTTTCGAATCCAAATTTCTTTAGCAACTCCTTGGTGTACTTGGCTTGACAGATGTGAGTTCCTTCCTTTCCTTGTTTGATTTGCAATCCAAGGAAGTAGTTGAGCTCCCCCATCATACTCATCTCGAATTCTCCCTGCATGAGCTTTTCAAAATACTTGCAAAGAGATTCATCAGTGGACCTAAATATTATATCATCAACATACATTTGCACAAGCAGAATATGTTTGACTTTAGACTTAACAAATAATGTACTATCTACTTGACCTCTAATGAAACCATGGTTTAATAGAAATGTACTTAAACGTTCATACCATGCTCTTGGTGCTTGTTTTAATCCATATAATGCTTTGTGCAATTTAAATACATGATTCAGAAAATCAATGTCATCAAAACCTGGAGGTTGTTCTACATAAACTTCCTCCTTAATAAAGTCATTTAGAAAAGCTGATTTAACATTCATTTGAAATAATTTCAAGTCTAATGCGATGCATATGCAAATAGAATCCTAATAGCCTCAAGTCTAGCTACAGGTGCATAAGTTTCATCAAAATCTATGCCTTCCTCTTGGGAATAGCCTTGAGCTACCAATCTGGCCTTGTTACTTATGATCACACCAACTTCATCCAATTTATTTCTGAACACCCATTTGGTGCCAATCACTGGATGATCTGATGGTCTAGGAACAAGTGACCATACATGGTTTCTCTTGAACTGATTCAGTTCATCTTGCATGGCTAAAATCTAAGATTCATCAGTGAGAGCTTCATTGACTGTCCTAGGCTCTATTTGTGAGACGAACGCTAAATAATCACATGGAATTACCTTACCTCTTGTCCTTACCCCTATAGATGGATCACCAATGATGTTTTCTGGTGGGTGATCTTTCTTATATCTCCATTCCTTTGGAAGATTTTCATGTGAAATGTCCTTTTGTTGCAGGTCTTCTAGAGGTGGATCTTCCTTGTCCTCGATGGATGTGTTCTTTAATTTCTTGGATAATTCATTCGTATCATCAATATCACTATCTTCTTCCTTTCTCAAGGAAGGGTTAGTTTCATCAAAAATAACATGTACTGATTGTTCAATTAACAAAGTATGCTTATTAAATACTTTATAGCCTTTAGGTTTAGAAGCATACCCCATGAAGATACCTTCATCTGATTTTGCATCTAACTTACCAAGATCTCTTTTTCCATTGTTATGGATGAAACATGGACATCCGAATGTCCTGAAGAGATTGATCTTCGGCTTCTTTCCCTTGTACAGTTCATATGCTGTCTTCTTCAATATAGGCCTGATCATCATTCTGTTGATAATGTAACAAGTTGTGCTAACTGCTTCAGCCCAAAAATACCTTGGTAGATCATATTCTAACAACATTGTTCTTGCCATATCCAGTAGGGTTCTATTCTTCCTCTCAGCAACTCCATTTTGCTGTGGTGTCCTTGATGCTGAGAAATTGTGCTCTATTCCTTTGTCATTACAGAATTTGGTAAATTTTCATTCTGGAACTCTCCTCCATGATCTGATCGGATTCCAATAATACTATACTTCTTGTCTTTCTGTACCTTTTTACTGAAACATACGAAACTTTCAAATGTATCATCTTTGTGTTCTATAAAGGACACCCATGTGAATCTTGAATAATCATCTACTATAACGAATCCAAAATTCCTTCCTCCAAGACTTGTGGTCCTCATTGGGCCAAATAAATCCATATGAAGGAGTTCTAAGGGTTTAGAGGTTGTTACCACAGTCTTTGACTTGAAAGATGACTTGGTATGCTTTCCTTTTACACATGGTCCACAGACACCGTCCATTCTTGTGCTGACCTTTGGTAGACCTTCCACCAGGCTTCTCTTGATCAGCTTTCTCATGCCATCCAAACTGCAGTGGCCCAATCTTCTGTGCCACAGCTCAGTTGACTGCTTCTTACTTGCTGCTAAAAAGATATCCCGATCCTTTAATTCTTCTAGGTAAAGCACGTACATATTCTTTTCTCTGTTAGCTTCGAAAATCACTGTTCTGTCCTTTATGATGCTGCACTTAGACTCTTAGAATCTGATTTGATGTCCTCTGTCACATAGCTGGCTTATGCTGATTAGGTTGTGCTTCAGACCTTTTATGCATAGTACATCTTCAATAAATATTTTCTCTTTATTGCCAACAGATCTGCATCCTATCACTGTTTCCATTGTCTCCATATGTCACTGTGCCTTCTTCAGCTTCGAGGTGAGAGAACAACTTTCTATTACTTCACATATGCCTTGAGCACCACTATCCAAATACCATTTGGATGCTCGAAGGTTTCCCTGAAATGAAAACATCAAGCTTTAGGTACCCAAGTTCTTTTGGGTCCTGGTTGGTTAGTGTCATCAATTTTTCTTTTAATTATCTATTTTTTGTGTTTGGTTGGACAAGTTATTTTACTGTGACCTAGCCTATTGCAATGGCTACAACATGTTGTTTTAGTTACCTTTTTATATGGAACATACTTAAAGTTTGATTTATATGAAGTATCTTGTTCAGCTACAAATTTAGGAGTTGGATACGTCTTAGGGTATACTGTTGTGTCTTCATTATCTAGGGGTGTTTAGCCTAATCCTTGTTTTCTTTTTCCTGACCATCTAGCAGCTTTTAATATTAACGAATTTTTCCCGTTGGTGAATTTTTCTAGTGTACTAGATAGTTTTTCATTTTCTTCGATTAGTGTTTTAATTTCCTTTTTCAATTCCTCTAAGGTTTCTTGTTTTTCTAATTTTATTATTTATTTATTTTTATCTTTCAGATCTTCGCATAATAGATCATTTCTTCTTTTAAGTTCAGTGATTTGTTTCTCCATTTGCTCATTTTCTGATTTTAAATCTAATTGGTATTTTCTAGGCAAGCAACATTTTTCTTAATAGCTTTTAGTAATTTAGATACTTCTCTATATTTACTATAAAGTTCATTAAAAGCTTCTTCCAAATCATCTGAATCTGAATCATTATAGGAAGAGAAAGATGAGTCTGATGTTACCTTTTCTTCAGTGTTGGCCATGAGTGCCAAGTTGGCTTCTTCTTCTTCTTCATTGCTTGAGCTTGACTCGCTGTCTGAGTCACTACTATTGTCCCAAGCTGCTGCCATAGCTTTCTTCTTAAATCTTCTTGGTTTTCTTGAACTTTCCTTCTTTCTGAATTCACTTTTCTTCAACTTCGGACATTCTGCTCTCATATGTCCGGGCTTCTTACACTCATAGCATGTAGGCTCAGCTTTATTTTGATCCTTTCCTTCTGTCTTCTTAAAGTCTTTATTTTTCTTGAAATATCTTCTACTGGATTGATACTTTTTCTTCTTTACTAGTATTCTTTGTAGCCTTCTTGATAACATCGCTTCTTCGTCTTCCTCGTCTTCATTGCTTTCATTGTTGTCTGAAAACTTTTCTAACAAGTCTTCTTTAGCTTTAAGAGCATTTGAGTGTTTCTTTCTGCTCGAAGACTCTCCCAATCTCTCCATGTTGATTTCATGGGCCATAAGGACCCGACGAGTTTCTCCAATGACATCCTCTTCAGGTCATTGGCTTCTTCTATAGCTGTTACTTTGGGAGTCCAATAAGATGGTAGAGATCTTAGAATTTTTCTTACCATGTCTCCCATTTCGTAAGTCTTTCCAAGACTGGCTAACCCATTTGTGATGTCTGTAAATCTGCTAAACATTTGGGTTATTGATTCTCCTGGCTGCATCTGAAACCTTTCATATTGTGTCACCAGTATGTCTATCCTGGTTTCCTTGACTTTGTCGGTGCCTTTGTATGTGATCCTGAGCTTTTCCCACATTTCCATGGCAAATTTGCAGGCGGAAGTTATGTTGAATTCCTTCTTGCTAAGAGCACAACATAGAATGCACTTGGCTTTGCAGTTTAGGGAGATCATTTTCTTGTCATCTTCAATCCACTTATCTCTTTCATTAGTAACCAAAAGATCACCTTCTTCAACTATTGACCAGATCTGATAGTCGAGACCTTGTAGGAAATACTCCATTCTTATTTTCCAATAGGTGTAATCTTCTCCATCGAACAGCGGTGGCCTGTTAACTGACTGACCTTCGGAGTGACCTTGGGCTGCCATTTGATCTTTTCTCTTCAGATGGTTGGATCTTCTTCTTTTTCGAAGAGACTAGCTCTGATACCACTTGTTGCCCAGCTAGCAAGCCCAGAGGGGGGATGAATGGGATTCTTAAAAATATTGAGTACCCTAAACCTGTTCACAAAGAGTTTAACAAAACACACTTCGATGGGTGTTAGTGTTAGTAAAGAAAGATAGTAAACGCAAAGCAAGCACACAGACAACACAAGGAATTATCCTAGTTCGGACCTCCTCTCCACAGGAGTTCTACGTCCAGTCCCTGAGCAACAACTCAGGATTCTATTACCCAAGGGTACTGTCCCCTTATGGACACTTACACACCCATCCGCAGCTGGTCTTCTCTTCACAACCCGAAGAGGAAATTACAACACCTTGGAACCCACCAGATCTTCTTCTCTTTCCTGGGCAAGAAGGTAGACCACTTCTTTTACAAGCTCAGAAGCAACCTCCTGGTACAAACCCCAGTGCGGTTCTACACTCAGCTTCCCAGCTGATCTTCCTTCTACCCAAAGGGAACAAATACAAGAAAAGAGCTAATGAAAACAAGCCCCTAGATCAAGCTTAAACAATGTTGGATCTGAAGCTAAGACTGAGAGTAGAAAGGTATACAAGACATAAACTCTCTCAGTACTAAAGGCTCTCTCAAGGATCTACACTGAACTCAGAGAGCAAGAGCTAGGACAAAATCAGAGTGAGAACTATGCTCTTCAGAATGCTCGCAGAGGGCTTGAAAGATTGTCGTAAGCACTGTAATTGTGAGTGTTGTTCACTTCTTGATCTGGAGCTTCAGTCTTCTATTTATATCTTCAATTTGAAAATTGAACATTGAAGTGTCCGTTGTCTCTAAGCTCTGGTATACGTTCGACTGCATGGTCCTGTAGAGCTTCCCGTTCAACGGTCTTTAGCCTTCAATGCACGCAAAGGAGATGACCTTCAGGGATGTCTTTTGGCTTTTATTATGTCCAACGTTGTATGAGAAGTGCTGTCAGAGACCTGCATGCATTAAATGCTAAACAATAGACAGCTAGACTATCTCTTGTTACTAGTCAACGTTAGAATGAATATTCACTAAAATAGAAATGCCATTTTGCTCTTGTAAAAAGATGCTTACAGGATAAGTATGGAAATAGAAGATTATGTTTGCATGCACTGCAGTGATACGTTCAGTCATAATAAATGCATGGTTGTCAGAAATATATACGTGAAGACTTTGACTTTTCAACGAACTCAGAAATGAGTTCAAATATCAAGACGTTATATTTCATGAAATCGTTATATGCATGACTTATGAAATCATTATGCAAATGAGACGTTATCTATGTAAATCGTTATGCATTCATAAGCAAACCGATGCACATACAAATCGTTATGCATTAATAACCAAATCGTTGTAGAGACAAATCGTTATGATATTATCAGCAAGTCGTTATGCGCAAGTTGTCAGAGACAAAACGATGTGAGCAAATCGTTGTTTGCTATATCGAATCGTTATGGCGACTAAGTCGTTATGTAACTAAACAAATTGTTACAATGACAGAGTCGTTGTGTAACTTATCGAATCGTTACAAGGATCAAATCGTTATGAGACTTAATGAGTCGTTGTGAAGCCGAAATCGTTGTGAGCGCAAATCGTTGTTCTCACTTAAGAAGTCGTCGTGATAGCAAATCGTTGTTCTCACTTAAGAAATCGTTGTGAGAGCAAATTGTTGTTCTCACTTAAGAAATCGATGCGATAACCAAATCATTGTGAGAGCAAATCGTTGTTCTCACTTAAGAAATCGGTACAAAGACCAAATCGTTGTGAATCAAGTCGATGTGATCTCTAAGCGAATCGTTATGAGAGGCAAATCGTTGCGATCTCTTAGCGAATCATTATGAGAGGCAAATCGTTGCGATCTCTTAGCGAATCGTTATGTGAAGCAAATCGTTGTGATCTCTTAGCGAATCGTTATGAGAGGCAAACCGTTGCGATCTCTTAGCGAATCGTTATGAGAGGCAAATCGTTGCGATCTCTTAGCAAATCGTTATGAGAGGCAAATCGTTGCGATCTCTTAGCAAATCGTTATGAGATAGACTGCAATAGAATAGCAATGACTTATGAAATCGTTATAGAACCAAAATCGATGTGAATGAGGAAATCGTTATGATTCTAAGGAAGTCGTTATAACAACTAGAGAGTCGATGTGTACTTAGAAAATTTCATGCTTTGAACTTACATTGCTATAGACTATAGAGTAAATACTACTTACCCATTTAGCTTGTTATTCCTTGTTTCATTTCCTGTGCTCAAATGTCATAGAAAATACGTTAGAATAAACTTTATTATAGTTTTGTTAATCACCAAAATAAATATGTAATTACTTTAAATTACATGGGGATAAACTAATCATCAGAACACCTGGTGAACACGGAGAGAATGAAGGCTAAGCGCTTTCTCAATGGCCTTAAGCCTCAATACATTACCCCACTGGCACCTCTCGAGATCCAGACCTACGCTGAGATGGTAAAGAAAGCTCAGCTGCTGGAAGATGCTACGGACTTCACCGATCCCGAACAATGGCAAGAAACGTCCCTTCAACATCACAGAGGGGTCCAGCCAAGAAAGAAAACCTAAGGTCTTCGTACCCAACACTCCAGCCAAAAGCAACTACAAGCATTGACACAAGCCAGGTCACACTGCTAACGAATGCTGGAGGAAGGCCGACGCATGCCTGCGCTGTGGAAGTCGCGAGCACTGCATCTCCGAGTGCCTACTACTGAAAGAACATGAGAGGCGCTCTAATGCGCCTAAGAAACAAGGCATACTGCAAGCCTTGCACAATGAAGAGCCCACTAAGGAAGGTGGCGTGGTAGAAGCTACTCTACAGGTTTTCTCCTTATCAGCATTTGTTTTATTTGATATTGGAGCAACTCATTCATTTATATCTCAACACTTTGCTGATACCCTGACGGCAAAACCTATATCCATGGGTTGTGAGTTCTCTGTCACAACGCCCCTAGGAGAAAAGGAGAAATTGAACAAATACTTTCCCTTTGCCGATGTAATGATCGGAGACTATAACCTAAAAGCCGACCTGGTGTGTATGCCCATAGAAGGCTATGATGTAATTTTGGGAGTCGACTGGTTCTCCACTTATGGGGCAAGTGTCGATTGTAAGAAAGGAAGGGTGCAATTTAATGACTTTCCTAAATTGGCATTCTTTGGGATTAGACATAAGAGATGGATGTCTCTAATCTCCGCCATAAAAGCCCATAACATGATAAGGAAAGGTTGCATTGCTTTCCTAGCAGCCGTAGTTGTTGAAAAGAAGGGTTCTAAGATAGAAGACATCCACATAGTCCAGGATTTCCTCGATGTGTTTCCTGATGATTTGCCAGCGATTCCCCCGGAACGAGATGTCAACTTCGCCATAGAGTTGATCCCTGGAGCTGCCCCGGTATCACGACAACCGTACTGGATGTCACCTGCCGAGCTAAAAGAATTGAAGATGCAGCTGATGGAGCTATTAGAGAAGGGGTTCATCAGACCAAGTGCTTCCCTATAGGGAGCACTTGTGCTATTCGTCAAGAAGAAAGATCGATCGATGAGGCTGTGCATCGACTATCGTCAACTCAATCAGCTGAGCATCAAGAACAAATACCCATTGCCCAGGGTCGATGAACTATTCGACCAAATATCGGGAGCTCAATATTTCTCCAAGATTGATCTTCGATCTGGCTATCACCAAATGAGGATCAAGGATGACGATATCTTCAAAACGGCTTTCTGGAGCAGGTATGGACACTATGAATTCGTCGTTATGCCTTTTGGTCTAACCAATGCTCCTGCAGCCTTTATGCATCTCATGAACAACATATGTCGGCCATACCTTGACAAGTTCATGGTCGTCTTCATCGATGACATCCTCATTTATTCAAAGACCAAGGAAGAGCATGAAGAACACCTGAAGATTGCACTACAAGTCTTGCGAGACAACAAACTGTACGCAATGCTGAGCAAGTGCGAATTCTGGCTCGAACAAGTGTCCTTCTTGCGCCATGTCATCTCAAAGGACGACATCTCCATTGATCCCTCCAAAGTCGAAGCTGTACTCAATTGGGAGAGACCAACCAATGTCACAGAAATCAGAAGCTTCTTAGGACTAGCTGGCTACTACAAGCGGTTCATTAAGGACTTCTCCAAGATTGTCGTTCCTCTCACACGACTAACACGAAAGGAGAATCCATACTCCTGGAGTAATGAGTGTGAGAAAAGTTTCCAAACTCTTAAAGATTGTCTTACCTCAGCACCTGTTCTCGCTTTGCCAATAGAGGGAGAAGGTTTGTCTATCTACACTGATGCCTCAGGGATTGGGCTAGGGTGTGTATTGATGCAAAAGGAGAAGGTTATTGATTATTCTTCAAGACAACTGAAGACGCATGAAGTCAACTACCCTGTGCATGATCTAGAGTTGGCTACCATGGTCTTCGCCTTGAAGATCTGGAGACATTACTTTGTTGGTGAGAAATTCACTGTCTACTCAGACCATAAAAGCCTGAAGTACTTATTCTCCCAGAAGGAACTCAACATGAGACAGAGAAGTTGGCTAGAATATCTGAAGGATTTCGACTTCAACATCCAATACCATCCAAGCAAGGGTAATGCCGTGGCTGATGCTCTTAGTAGGAAGCTAATGGCATCTGTTTCAAGTCTAGTCCTTGGCGAGATGTAACTACTAGAACAATTTGCAAGGTTAGACTTAACTATTGAACATAGAGATGATCGAGTCTTGATTGCCAATATCAAGATTCAATCCGACTTGTTGGAAGAATTAAAACCCAACAAGATAATGATCCATTCTTAGTTCGCATCAAGGAAACCTTAACTGAAAGACCGGACTTTGCTATGACTGAGGATGGAAGACTGGTGTTCCAAGGGAAGACATGCGTCCCCGATAATGAAGAACTGAAGAGGAAGCTAATGGATGAAGCTCACAAGACAAAGTACACTATTCATCCAGGAGGTACCAAAATGTATCAAGACATGAAAAGAACGTTTTGGTGGCCGAACATGAAGAAAGAGGTAGCTGAACATGCCGCACACTGCCTTACTTGCCAACAAGTAAAAGCGGAACACCTGCGCCCTGCTGTGTACTCAGACCACTTGATATTCTGGAATGGAAATGGGAAAGCATTGGCATGGACTTCATCATGGGGTTACCCAAAACTCGTGGTGGACCCGACACCATATGGGTCATTGTCGACCGACTAACCAAATCTGCCCACTTCCTAGCCATAAAGAGTAAGTGGTCGGTAGAAGTACTAGCTGCCTTATATGTCAAAGAGATTGTAAGACTACATGGAATTCCATCATCTATAGTCTCGAATCGAGATCCGAGATTTACATCTCATTTTTGGAAAGGATTGCAAAGTGCACTGGGTACTAAACTCAACTTTAGTATCGCCTTCCACCCACAAACTGGTGGGCAAACTGAAAGAACCAACCAAATAGTGGAAGACATGTTGAGAGCGTACACTATAGACTTCTAAGGATATTGGAACGAGCACCTACCCCTTATTGAGTTCGCCTATAACAACAGTTACCAAGCGAGTATTAAGATGGCACCGTTCGAAGCACTCTATGGATGAAATTGTAGATCTTCTGCATGCTAGAATGAGGTGGGAGAACAGCAATGGCTAGGCCCAGACATGGTGCAAAATACAACCCGGGACATTCAGGTGATTAGAGACTAGCTTAAGACTGCTCAGTCCAGACAAAAGAGCTATGCCGACAAAAGAAGGTGGGACATAGAATTCCAAGTCGGTGATCATGTATTCTTAAAGGTGTCACCTACTCGTGGCATCCAAAGATTTGGTGTGAAAGGAAAGCTTAGTCCTAGATTTATCGGTCCTTTTGAAGTACTCGAAAGGATTGGTGAGTTTGCATACCGACTGGCATTGCCACCGGATCTAGCATGTGTACACCATGTGTTCCATATCTCCATGCTCAGGAAATATGTATATGATCCTACACACATCATTCGTCACGAGAAGTTGGTGTTGAACAGGGACACAACATATGAAGAAAAGCCAGTCAATATATTTGAACGGAAGGTGCAACAGCTCGGGAACCGTCCCATTCACGTGGTTAAAGTCTTATGGAATAACCGCGGAGTGGAAGAAGCCACATGGGAACCGGAAGGAACCATCAGACGGAACTGCCCTAATCTTTCCGGTAAGGCATTCCCTCCATTATGATCATATGAATTTGGGGACTAAATTCTTTTTTAAGAGGGGGAGGATGTAGCAACCTGGATTTTTCAAAAAATAAAAATTTAATAAAAATAAAAATAAAAGCAATCATAAAATCAAATAAAAGGGAATTAAATAAAACCCATTAAATGAAAAAAGTAATGGGCTTTGTTAAATGGACCCATTAGAAATTAGTGGGCCAAAATAGGAATTTTTAAAAGGAGAATAATAGAAAAATACCCTAAATCCGTAACTTAATTATTACTTAAATAGAAAAGAGGTATTTAATGCATTAAATAAGAAGTTTGAGTTGCATTTGGATTCCTAAACCTACCCTAGTTGCTTGGCCATGAATCTAGCTCCCATCCTAACCCAATTAGGAGTTCTCATGCTTAGAAAGGGGAGAGAAAATAGGAAATTCAGAATTAATGGGAATTAGAGTCCAAATAGGAAATGGAAAGAGAGAGAGCATAAATACTCTCTTAAAACCCCCATGGCCGGCCCTAGCTCGTACCCAAGGCTTGTTGGACCAGGAGAAGAGGCCAAGGAGGAGGAGATTTTGTGGGAAGAAGCCTCTCTCAAGCTCTCTCTCTCGTTCTTCAAGTTCTAGCCCTAGAAGAGGAAGTCGACCAAAGGTAGGCATTCTCACAAGCTAAAATCATAAAACTTCGTTTGTAGGTTGATCCAATTATCAGGATTAAAAACCCTCTGATTTCATATTTTTCCATCAAGCCTATATTTTCTTCTTAAATTTTCATGTTCTGCAACTAGCATGAGCCCGACCCTTCATCTTAAATCTTGTTCTCCTTGTATACTCAATCCCATGCCACAAGATTTTTACTGGAGGAACTGATTCATGTTAGGCATCTTTTGCCCCTAAAAGCCCTAATTTTCATCAACCTACATCGTGAATTAATTCTTTTACCCTAACTATGTACTGTTCCATGTTCTTCGTGAAGTACCATGATTAAACCATGTTGAAACCATGTTTGTTTTCAAATTCCTATTTAGTGGAAGTACCCTTGCATGTCTAGAGTAGTTTAAAATTTGTTTCATGATTTTTAATCGACTATACAATTAGTTATGATTTTATGAACGACCCTGTGTCAAAAGATAGAAAGATTGGCCCGCAATCCGAGGCTCTGCCCTTTCCCTGTCGGACTCAGGTGCAGGACCTGAGAACACGATGGCCTGATAGGCTGCGTTCTCAGGGCTGTCGCGACAACATCTCCCGTCGTGATCTGATCGCGATAGGATACCCCGTCGCGTTCTATCTTCTCGATCTGACGAGCCCGTCGCAACCCTCAAGCGACCCCGTCACGATCTGCCTACCCGAACTGACAAGGCCGTCACGTTTTGTACAAGACCCCGTCGTGATCTCTTCTGACCTTGTCGCGACCCTTACAAGGTTCCATCGCGATCTCAGCGTTTTGCATGAAAAGCCACCTTTTTGCAAGTTTTATTATTATACAGTCACCCCATGTCCTATTAACTGTCTGGTACACAGAAAAACGAAGTTGTGATGATTGAATATATTTTAATTAATTCAAGTTAATCACATGATCTACCTTGTCCATGATTTTCTCATAACACTTGCACACACTTTGAACCATCCAAATATGGCCTAACTTACCATGTAAATATATCATAATACATTTGGTAATTTATGTAATTAAATTGCCCTACTTTAAATAAGACTTGTCTTCATTTCTCACGTTGTTTTGGGAATACCGTTATCGACGCTCCACCGTTCTAGAATTCCTCTAGAACGTCGAGCACTTGTTTCTATATACACACTCTCTCTTGACTTGGACTACCTCTTCGTCGGATACTCCTTCTGCCGGAGTAGTGAATCCTTGTTCAAGGCCTCCGTAAGTGTCCTCTATCCATGGATTCCCACATGGTCGATGAGCTGGTTGTACCCTAACACCTATTACACCCTTTAGGGATCAACATGATCCAAATGGCTATTAGAAGTTCTCCCTTATCATGAATCATGCCGGACCTCTGGACCTGTGTATAACAAGGCCAGCGGAAGGGTTGTGAGTTCCATCTGACTGCTAACACCAAGTGCGCGTGTTGTGCAATTGTTACTACCGCCTGTTTACTCGACGTGTTACGTGCAATGTCCACTAGCTCTCATCTATACTCTACTCACTCATCTATTCACGTTCACTCTACTATCTCGTCTATTCATCTAGTACTCTCATCTATTTCTTGGTACTCTATATTGGCCATTGACTGAATGTCTAAATATAAATAATATAACCAATGCCTGACAATAAATAAAGAGTCTGATCTGGTTCTGGGATGTGCGCCCGAAAGTGCTAGTGCCCATGGGAGTTAAATGATCAGAGTGTTTGGCATTACACTCGAGTGCTATCTATCTCGACTATCTAAATGACAATCAAAAGTTCTATATTCTCTCGTTATCTATTGACAAAAGTGCTATACTATACCCATTGTGCTATTGCTATACTTTGTGCTATTTGTGTTATGGCCATCTTGTTATTTGTGCTATACTTAGAAAGCTTGTGCTATTTCCATCATGCGCTATCCTGTTTTACTTGACTCTCTCGCTCTATCATCAGTTACTCTGCCTTTTAATACATTAATTATTTAAAGCCTGCCTGACTATTGAGATTTAAGTCCTACTGAGAGTTATCGCTCACCCTGCGTTATTTGTCGTTCTGTTCTTAGGTGAAACCGAGGATAACACATACACTCAAGAGGACGGGAACGACCAGGAGTGAAGTCATGACTACCCTAGTATCTTAGTATTATGTTAGAGTGTTAGTTTAGTCTTTTACTTTTTATTTCAATGTAATTGGGCCCTATAGCATGGCTCTGATATTAGTGGTTGTAACTAGACATTCATAATGTTATTAATGAGAAGAATTTTCTTTAGTATTTATTCATTGCTTAATGGTTTGATATCTAGTACTCTCTCTATACCCGTTTACTTGTAACTGCCTCATGTTCCGATATTCTGCGTCAGGGCGTGACAACAGATGTGAGTTGAATGTGTTGCTAACTGTCCAAGTATGTGTCTTGTTCAAAACTTCGGCTTCTATATATGCTTCAAAATTCTTTAAGTTTCTGTTTGAAGCTATCCGTTCGAGAAGTAGCCGTTTGAGAAGTAGTCGTTGATCCTTTGGATGTGGGTGCTACTGGGATCCTTATTATCCAACAGTTCTTCACCTTTTTGTTTTTCCTACGATTTCAAACTATGTATGTAGCTTCACAGCTTGAAGGACAGACTATATTTAATGTTCTGTGAAACTCCATGCTGGAAACGTGCTTAATAAATGTTCTGCAACAAAGGACAAGATAAAAGAAAAGATATGTCACGCCCCTCCATTTTGGCAGCGGAATAAATCGGAGGAGAACGTGAACAACGAGTATGGTAACGACAATTGCACATACTTTCGTAAACATCAGAGCAACTAAGGAACAATAATTGATATAAACTCTTGATTTCATTATAAAATCACTAAGACTATTACAACCACTAATTCAGAGCCACACATAAGGCTCAATGACTTCATTACATTGAAAAGAAATCTAAAGCAATAACTACTAAACTCCATTGTACTAGGGCAACTTCATGACTTGACTCTGGGTCACTCATCACTCGGGTCTGGTCCCATTGGTGTGTGTAACGCCATTGTCCGACTTACCTGAGACACAATAACAAATAACGAAGGGTGCGCGATAACGCCCAGTAGGACTTAAATCTCAGGATCAAGCAGGCTTTAAATAATTAATGCATTAAATGACAGAGTAACTAATGATAGAGCGAGCCATGTAAAGTCGAGAAAGTAATAGCACAAGTAACATGGTTCAGATAGCAGATGAATCAAGTATAGCACGATGATTAAAGTCAAGTCACGATAGAAACGATAACAATGCAACAACATTTAGCGACAATGGCAAGCAATAGCAAGCGACAGGTATAGCAAGGAGAGATAGTAGTTGGTCATGTAAAGAGTAAATTGCACTTTGATTGATTTTCATCAATCGAGATGGTATAACACTTTTGATTAACTTTTGTCAATCGAAATAGTAATGGCACTTTGGTTATCCATAGATAGCCGAGAGAGTATAGCACTTTTAATGCGATTAAGTCATGATAGTACGCAATAACTCAAGATAGAAAGTATCAAGTAGAGCAAGTAGAGCGTATGACAAGATAGCGTGTAACGAGATAGTATGTAACGAGATAGTGTGTATGGTTGCACAACGGTGCACTAGTAGAATATGAAAGTAGTCACTTCTAGGACAGTAGCCGTTCAGTAACAGTCTGCGATAGCACAGTAATCACACAGTATGTTTGAACTCTTCAGACTAATAGTATAATAGTTTGTGATAGCACAGTAATATCACAGTACATCTGAACTCCTCAGACTAAAAGGATAGTAGTCATCTGTCTAGCCAATACAGTATAGTCAGAACCAGTGCAATGCAGAACACCGTCAATAGCCCCTGCAGGTATTTTCGGGTGGCTCTCTGCCCCCAGGACTAGATTGGAGCCCCTCGAACACTCTCCGTGCCCTGCACAGTATGCATTGGATACAGTAGAGTCACAAGACCCATATTATAGTGCTAGACAGTCATGAACAGTACAAAACAGTAGGAGCCACACAGCTCAAAGAGTACCAAGAGAGTACGAGATGAATAGATGAGAGAGACGAGATAGTAGAGTGAACGTGAATAGATGAGCGAGTAGAGTATAGATGAGATCTTATGGTCATTGCATAAGAAACGTCGAGTAACGAGTGATAGTAACAGTTGCACAACACAGGCGTACGACGTTGGCAGTCAGGTGGAATACACAACCCTTCCGTTGGCCTCGTTATGCACAGGTCCAGAGGTCCGGAATGATTCAAGATAAGAGCGAGAGCAACTAAGTCTGTTTGGATCTTGTCGATCCCTAAAGGGTATCATAGGTGTTAGGGTACAACCAGCTCGTCGACCATGTGGGAATCCATGGACAGAGGAGACTTACGGAGGTCTTGAACAAGGATTCACTAGTCCGGCAGAAGGAATATCCGACGGAGAGTTCGTCCAAGTCAAGGAAAGTGTGTATATAGAAACAAGTGCCCGACGTTCTAGAGGAATTCTAGAATAGTGGAGAGTCGGTAATAGTATTCCCAAACAACGCGAGAAACGAAGACAAGTTCATTTAAAATAGAGCAATTTAATGTACATTATTGCAATAAATTAATCAGATACATTATGAGATATTTTGTGCCAAGTCAAGCCATAATTGGATGGTTCAAGTGTGTGAACGTGTGAGGGAAATCATAGATAGAAAGATGTCGTGTTATTACATTTTAAATCATTAAATATGACTCCATTTTATAACATGTGTTTTTAGCAAGTTTGATAACAAGGCAAGAAGTGGATAATCGGTAAGTAGAGAGCATGATCATGAACTTAAAATCAATTAAAAATTATGTAAACATGTTTTAACATTGATATGGGTTGATAAATGCATGTTAATACTTTCTAGAACCTTCTTAGAAGAGATCAAACTCACACATGCAAGGAACGTCGCAAAACGACGGAAACCAAGATGTATGCCTTTTAGAAGGCAAATGCAATCCCATCCCTTCACTTCCTAAGGTCATAACTCATTGATTTTTCATTCAAATCTCACACATGAATATACCAAATTGAAGCCCTTTGAATGTGGAATCCAACAAAGAAATGGCTCTTCAATCTGAGGTCTATAGAAAAAGTTATGGCCGATTAAGCAGACACAGGCATAACGCGACGCATTGCCTGTCGCCTTCTGAAAGTGAACGCGACCATGAACTTGTCGCCTTCTGAAAAAGACCACGAAATCGCCTGATTTTTGGTATGGGTTGTGACCATGATGTTGTCGCATTATGGTAGCGACGTGTCGACCTGTCGCTACCTGAAAATGACGTTTGGGTTGCTTTTTCTACCTATTTCCAACTCCGACTTGGATTGGGTTTGACAACTGTGGGTTTGAAAAATAAAAACAAATGCTAGGGTGATCCAAATCGAGTGAAACCACCTTTGTTAGTTAGATTACTTCCAATACTTTGTACAGTAGCAAATAATTGGGAAACAAAGGTCGTTTGACTAGGTAATAAAACGTATTGTGACTGACTGCCTGAATCTGACACAGTGTTAATGTTCGGGCTTATACTCTTAGTACGATTAAAAAAATTGGGGAAAACATAGCCAAATGAAAGTAGACTCATGTGGTAACAAGTTCTCTGTTGAACACTTGGTCTAAAAATGACTCCACAAAAGGTATGGAACTTGTAACACAAGTCAAGGTTAAACCGCAACAGTACATTGTCGAAATCATGCAAGATTTAATTCGTGACAAAGGATGGATAAAAATTAGGGCTTTTAGTGGCAAAAGATGCCTAACATCAGAGCATGAGGTTGAGTATACATGGAGATCAAGAATAAAGAAGAAGGGTCGGGTTCATCATATTTGCAGAATTTCAAAAATAGAGATCAAAAGATTGGCTCGATGAAAAAGAGTGAAACAAGAGGGCTTTTGTTCCTGATGTATGGAACAATCTACAGATGGATTTAATTGAGTTTTTCTCATGAGAATGCCTACCTTTAGTCATTTTACTCTTCTAGGGCTAGAACTTGAAGAACTCGGGATAAAGCTTGATGAAGCCTTCTCCCCACGAATTCCTCCTCTCCTTGGCTTCTTCTCCACCTTCAGCAAGTCCCAGCAACGAGCTAGGGCCGGCCTTGGGTGATTAAGAGAGTATTTATGCTTCTTTGCTTTCTATTTCCTAATAGGACTCTAACTCCTATTTAATTCTGAATTTCCTATTTCCTCTTCCCTTTCTAAGTATTAGAACTTCTATTTGGGTTGGGATGGGAGCTAAATTCGTGGCCAAGCAACTAGGGTAGGTTTAGGAATCCAATTCCAACCCAAATTGCTTATTTAATGCATTAAATGCCTCTTTTCTATTTAAGTTACGAATTTAGCATATTTTCCCATTATTCTTCTTTTTAAAATCCTTATTTTGGCCCACTAATTTCTAATGGGTCCATTTAACCAAGCCCATTATTTATTGGAATTTATCTTATAGGTTTTCCCTTTTTAATTAGGGAATAATAGAGTTATGAATTTTATTGCATTTTCTTATTTGAATTTATTCATGGGCTATGAGAGGTCCATTGGTCCAAACCCGTTAATGGTTAATCATCACATGATGTTGGAAGTCTCTCTGACATGTTTATTTAATTTATGGGCGTGTTATCTTTCCGTGTTGACGGTTTTCCGACTTAGTTTCCTAATTTGGATAATTCGTCACGTTGCAACGTACACTTGGCCAATCGGATTTTCCGTTGCATGAGTTTCTTTGTGGAACATGTAGAAATAATGTTTGGGGTTGATTTATAATTTTTAAGAAATTTTTCGATGTATTCTTGCATATATGATAGTGGTACGTATGTTTCTATTATTTCGTTTTAAAGAAATTATTATTTTGAATTTTTTTTGTATTAAATTTTATGGGTTGCTACATCCTCCCCCACTTAAAAAGAATTTGGTCCCCAAATTCATATGATATGATATGATACAACTAACAATTTATTCTAAATATTTCAATCCATCATCTCCCCCACTTAGGGTATTTGCTATCGTGAAAATAATATGAATTTATCTAAGGGTTTAGTGATGATACCTTGTCCACCTTTATTGGTATGATTTTTATTCACAAGGGCTTGTAATCGTCCTTGGCATGGAGTTTGGTTCTTCTTTGTTGGACAATCGATGACTCGATGTTGTTGACTTCCACATCGCAAGCATCTACCCAATTTCTTCCAACAGTTATCAATATGATGCCCTGGCTTTTTACAAAACTTACAGAATTTCTTCCGCTTCACTTCCCCTTTCATTCTCTTGTTGTCTACTAGATTTCTTCCTTTATTATCATTGGAATGAGTGGCACGTTCCCTTTTCAACACCTTCCTCTTATGGATCTTTTCAAGAAGTTCCATGGTGTCCTCTACTAATTGAGCTCTCAATACCATGACTGAATATACTTCAATGTCTAGTGGAGCCAACGTTTCCCAGAACACAGGCCTCAACCTTCTAAAAATCTCTTTACCTCTATCATTTTCGTACTCACTAAAAGTGGTGCATACTGTGCTAATCTTTCAAATTGCGCTTCATATTCTACTGCAGACATCATTCGTTGTTTTAAATTGGCGAACTCATTTGCCTTCTTCTCACGAATCCTCTCGGAAAAATATTTGGTGTTGAAGAGTTCTAAAAATTTATCCCACTCTATGTTGACATTGGGTAATTTTCGACTGGCAGCTTCCCACCAGGTTCTAGCATCGCGGTCCAATTGGAAGGTTGCCAGAAGAACTTTCTCCCGCTCTGAACATTGCATAACCCTAAAGATCCGTTCCATTGCCTTCACCCAATTTTCAGCTTCATCGGGATCCGGAGTTCCATTAAACCTAGGGGGATTTATTCATTGAAAGTTCCCATATAAGTCTCCTACCCCATTTCTTGCTCCTGCTTGAATTACGTTGTTAAGAGCTTGAGTTAACCCCTGTACGGTCTGTTGTTATTCGTGCATTGGTGCATGCTCGCCAGCCATCTCCTCTAGTTCCTGCGAGCAATAATACTTATTAATTTCCTTCTTAATACCTAGGGTACTTATACATATAGTTAAGCTCCTAGCATAACCCCATGCTTTACCCAATCTCTCACATAGGTATGGTGGTTGACTTAGACACGGTTATGGCAGTTCACCTAGAACATCCCTAGACTTAAAATATTCAAATAAGGACATCCTAGGCTCTGATACCAACTGTTACGCCCCTCCAATTTAGCAGCAGAATAAATCGGAGGAGAACGTGAACAACGAGTATGGTAACGACAATTGCACATACTTTCGTAAACATTAGAGCAACTAAGGAACAATAATTGATATAAACTCTTGATTTCATTATAAAATCACTAAGACCATTACAACCAGTAATTCAGAGTCACACATAAGGCTCAATGACATCATTACATTGAAAATAAATCTAAAGCAATAACTACTAGACTCCATTGTACTAGGGCAACTTCATGACTTGACTCCGGGTCACTCATCACTCGGGTCCGGTCCCATTGGTGTGTGTAACGCCATTGTCCGACTTACCTGAGACACAATAACAAATAACGAAGGGTGAGCGATAACGCCCAGTAGGACTTAAATCTCAGGATCAAGCAGGCTTTAAATAATTAATGCATTAAATGGCAGAGTAACTAATGATAGAGCGAGTCATGTAAAGTCGAGAAAGTAATGGCACAAGTAACATGGTTCAGATAGTAGATGAATCAAGTATAGCACGATGATTAAAGTCAAGTCACGACAGAAACGATAACAATGCAACAGCATGTAGCGACAATAGCAAGCAATAGCAAGCGACAGGTATAGCAAGGAGAGATAGTAGTTGGTCATGTAAAGAGTAAATTGCACTTTGATTGATTTTCATCAATTGAGATGGTATAGCACTTTTGATTAACTTTTGTCAATCGAAATAGTAAAGTCACTTTGGTTATCCGTAGATAGCCGAGAGAGTATAGCACTTTTAATGCGATTAAGTCACGATAGTACGCAATAACTTAAGATAGAATGTATCAAGTAGAGCAAGTAGAGCGTATGATAAGATAGCGTGTAACGATATAGCGTGTAACGAGATAGCGTGTATGGTTGCACAACGGTGCACTAGTAGAATACGGCAGTAGTCACTTCTAAGACAGTAGCCGTTCAGTAACAGTCTGCGATAGCACAGTAATCGCACAGTACGTCTGAACTCTTCAGACTAATAGTATAACAGTTTGTGATAGCACAGTAATATCATAGTACGTCTGAACTCCTTAGACTAAAAGGATAGTAGTCAGATGTCTAGCCAATACAGTATAGTCAGAACCAGTGCAATGCAGAACACCGTCAATAGCCCCTACAGGTATTTTCGAGTGGCTCTCTGCCCCCAGGACTAGATTGGAGCCCCTCGGACACTCTCCGTGCCCTGCACAGTATGCATTGGATACAGTAGAGTCACAAGACCCATATTATAGTGCTAGACAGTCATGAACAGTACAAAACAGTAGGAGCCACATAGCTCAAAGAGTACCAAGAGAGTACTAGATGAAGAGATGACATAGACGAGATAGTAGAGTGAATGTGAATAGATGAGCGAGTAGAGTATAGATGAGATCTTATGGTCATTACATAAGAAACGTGGAGTAATGAGCGATAGTAACAGTTTCACAACACACGCGTACGACGTTGGCAGTCAGGTGGAATACACAACCCTTCCGCTGGCCTCGTTATGCACAGGTCCAGAGGTCTGGCGTGTTTCAGGATAAGAGTGAGAGCAACTAAGGCTGTTTAGATCTTGTCGATCCCTAAAGGGTATCATAGGTGTTAGGGTACAACCAGCTCGTCGACCATGTGGGAATCCATGGACAGAGGAGACTTACTGAGGTCTTGAAGAAGGATTCACTAGTCCGGCAGAAGGAATATCAGACGGAGAGTTCGTCCAAGTCAAGGAAAGTGTGTATATAGAAACAAGTGCCCGACGTTCTAGAGGAATTCTAGAACAGTGGAGAGTCGGTAACAGTATTCCCAAACAACGCGAGAAACGAAGACAAGTTCATTTAAAATAGAGCAATTTAATGTACATTATTGCAATAAATTAACCATATATATTATGAGATATTTTGTACCAAGTCAAGCCATAATTGGATGGTTCAAGTGTGTGAACATGTGAGAGAAATCATAGATAGAAAGATGTCGTGTTATTACATTTTAAATCATTCAATATGACTCCTTTTTATAACATGTGTTTTTAGCAAGTTTGATAACAAGGCAAGAAGTGGCTAATCGGTAAGTAGAGAGCATGATCATCAACTTAAAATCAATTAAAAATTATGTAAACATGTTTTAACTTTGATATAGGTTGATAAATGCATGTTAATACTTTCTAGAACCTTCTTAGAAGAGATCAAACTCACACATGCAAGGAACGACGAAAACCAATATGTATGCCTTTTAGAAGGCAAATGCAATCCCATCCCTTCACTTCCTAAGGTCATAACTCATTGATTTTTCATTAACATCTCACACATGAATATACCAAATTGAAGCCCTTTGAATGACGAATCCATAAAAGAAAACGGCTCGACAATCCGAGGTCTATAAAAAACGTTATGGCCGATTAAGCGGACACAGGCATAACGCGACGCATTGCCTGTCGCCTTCTGAAAGTGAACGCGACCATGAACTTGTCGCCTTATGAAAAAGACCATGAAACGGCCTGAGTTTTGGTATGGGTCGCGACCATGATGTTGTCGCGTTATGGTAGCGACGTGTCGACCTGTCGCTACCTGAAAATGACGTTTGAGTTGCTTTTTCTACCTATTTCCAACTCCGACTTGGATTGGGTTTGACAACTGTGGGTTTGAAAAATCAAAACAAATGCTAGGGTGATCCAAATCGAGTGAAACCACCTTTGTTAGTTAGATTACTTCAATACTTTGTACAGTAGCAAATAATTGAGAAACAAAGGTCGTTTGACTAGGTAATAAAATGTATTGTGATTGACTGCCTGAATCTGACATAGTGTTAATGTTCGGGTTTATACTCTTAGTACGATCTACAAAAATTGTGAAAATAGTGCCAAATGAAAGTAGACTCATGAGGTAACAAGTTCTCTGTTGAACACCTGGTCTAAAAATGACTCCACATAGAGGTATGGAACCTGTAACACAAGTCAAGGTTAAACCGCAATAGTACATTGTCGAAATCATGCAAGATTTAATTCGTGACAAAGGATGGATAACAATTAGGGCTTTTAGGGGCAAAAGATGCCTAACATCCATCAATAACTCTAGTTAAAATTTGAGAGCACGAGGTTGAGTATACATGGAGATCAAGAATAAAGAAGAAGGGTCGGGTTCATCATATTTGCAGAATTTCAAAAATAGAGATCAAAAGATTGGCTCGATGAAAAAGAGTGAAACAAGAGGGCTTTTATTCCTGATGTATGGAACAATCTACAGATGGATTTAATTGAGTTTTGCTCATGAGAATGCCTACCTTTAGTCGTTTTACTCTTCTAGGGCTAGAACTTGAAGAACTCGGGATAAAGCTTGATGAAGCCTTCTCCCCACGAATTCCTCCTCTCCTTCGCTTCTTCTCCACCTTCAGCAACGAGCTAGGGCCGACCTTGGGCGATTAAGAAAGTATTTATGCTTCTTTTCTTTCTATTTCCTAATAGGACTCTAACTCTTATTTAATTCTGAATTTCCTATTTCCTCTTCCATTTCTAAGTATTAGAACTTCTATTTGGGTTGGGAAGGGAGCTAAATTCGTGGCCAAGCAACTAGGGTAGGTTTAGGAATCCAATTCCAACCTAAATTGCTTATTTAATGCATTAAATGCCTCTTTTCTATTTAAGTAATATTTAAGTTGCGAATTTAGGGTATTTTCTCGTTATTCTTCTTTTTAAAATCCTTATTTTGGCCCACTAATTTCTAATGGGTCCATTTAACCAAGCCCATTATTTATTGGAATTTATCTTATAGGTTTTCCCTTTTTAATTAGGGAATAATAGAGTTATGAATTTTCTTGCATTTTCTTATTTGAATTTATTCATGGGCTATGAGAGGTCCATTGGTCCAAACCCATTAATGGTTAATCATCACATGATTTTGGACGTCTCTCCGACATGTTTATTTAATTTATGGGCGCGTTATCTTTCCGTGTTGATAGTTTTCCGACTTAGTTTCCTAATTTGGATAATTCATCACATTGCAACGTACACTTGGCCAATCGGATTTTCTGTTGCATGAATTTCTTCGTGGAACACGTAGAAATAATGTTTGGTGTTGATTTTTAGTTTTTAAGAAATTTTTCAATGTATTCTTGCACATATGATAGTGGTACGTAACTTTCTATTATTTCATTTTAAAGAAATTATTATTTTGAATGTTTTTTTTGTATTAAATTTTCTGGGTTGCCACATCCTCCCCCACTTAAAAAGAATTTGGTCCCCAAATTCATATGACATGATACAACTAGCAATTTATTCTAAATATTTCAATCTATCATCTCCCCCACTTATGATATTTGCTATCGTGAAAATAATATGAATTTATCTAAGGGTTTAGTAATGATACCTTGTCCACCTTTATTAGTATGATTTTTTATCCACAAGGGCTTGTAATCGTCCTTGGCATGGAGTTTGGTTCTTCTTTGTTGGACAATCGATGACTTGATGTTGTTGACTTCCACATTGCAAGCATATACCCATTTTCTTCCAATAGTTATCATTCTGATGCCCTGGCTTTTTACAAAACTTACAGAATTCCTTCCGCTTCACTTCCCCTTTCATTCTCTTGTTGTCTACTAGATTTCTTCCTTTATTATCATTGGAATGAGTGGTACGTTCCCTTTTCAACACCTTCCTCTTATGGGTCTTTTCAAGAAGTTCCATGGTGTCCTCTACTAATTGAGCTCTCAATACCATGACTGAATATACTTCAATGTCTAGTGGAGCCAACGTTTCCCAGAACACAGGCCTCAACCCTTCTAAAAATCTCATTGCCTTCATCTTTTCCGTACTCACTTAATGTGGTGCATACTGTGCTAATCTTTCAAATTACGCTTCATATTCTGCTACAGACATCATTCGTTGTTTTAAATTGGCGAACTCATTTGCCTTCGTCTCATGAATCCTCTCGGAAAAATATTTGGTGTTGAAGAGTTCTAAAAATTTATCCCACTCTATATTGACGTTGGGTAATTGTCGACTGGCCGCTTCCCACTAGGTTCTAGCATCGCGGTCTAATTGGAAGGTTGCAAGAAGAACTTTCTCTTGCTCTGAACAGTGCTATACTATACCCGTTGTGCTATTGCTATACTTTGTGCTATTTGTGCTATGGCCATCTTGCTATTTGTGCTATACTCGACACTTGTGTTATACATAGAAAGCTTGTGCTATTTCCATCATGCGGTATCCTGCTATCCTTTACTTGACTCTCTCGCTCTATCATCAGTTACTCTATCTTTTAATACATTAATTATTTAAAGTTTGCTTGACTATTGAGATTTAAGTCCTACTGAGCATTATCGCTCACCCTACGTTATTTGTTGTTGTGTTCTTAAGTGAAACCGAGGATGACACATACACTCAAGAGGATGGGAACGACCAGGAGTGAAGTCATGACTACCCTAGTGTCTTAGTATTATGTTAGAGTGTTAGTTTAGTCTTTTACTTTTTATTTCAATGTAATTGGGCCCTATAGAATGGCTCTGATATTAGTGGTTGTAACTAGACATTCTGAAAGTTATTAATGAGAAGAATTTGCTTTAGTATTTATTCATTGCTGAATGGTTTGATATCTAGTACTCGCTCTATACCCGTTTACTTGTAACCGCCTCATGTTCCGATATTCAGCGTCAGGGCATGACAACAGTGAAAGGTTGCGGAATTCCCTATATGGTAATCTAGAAGGGGGGTTGAATAGATTACTGTCTATTAAAAATTTACTACAACCCTTTTAATCACAACACAGACATTCTGAACTTACAACAGAATCAAAGTAAAACCTAGATGTGTGTTGGTGATGTGTAGATGGAACGACAATCTATCTAGGGCATATAAAAGCAACGTGCTTATCAAACATCTAACGTAGAAACATTCAAACCACAAGACACGAAGATTTACGTGGTTCGGAGTACACAACTTGTGTATCCTACATCCACGGTCCACACACACACGCAGAATAGACTGCTTATGAGCTAGTTCGGTGACTACAACTCACACACACGTGTTATCTGATGTGCACCCACGATCAGAACAACACACCTACGTGTATCAAGCACAAAGACTACTTGAAACACAATCACACATACACATATGATAGAAGAAAGAAAGCAGGAAGAGTTCTGAGTGGAAGGGATGAATCCTGATTGAGAACTCTTCTGGGGAACGTCTGGATGGAGTTCAAACTTCATCTTGATGGATTTAGATCGATGGAGAAGCTTGAATCCACGACGTTATATCTTCAGTACTACTGGATCAATGGATCTTTCTATCTCTGAGCAGCAGGTTGAAGCAGAGCAGCAACAACACTTCTTGTGCTTGGACTTGCTTTAGGGTTTTGGTGGTGGCTGCTTCTGTACGAGATTTTCTTCAAATAGTTGCTTATATAGTGGTGTTTACATATGGAGAGACGTGGGAGTTGGAAACACCATCTTTGGTAACTTGCAAAGTTTCTGTATCTGAAGATTCTCCGCGTCTATCGACTGGCCTTGATCATCTGTCGACAGGTAGCAACAGTTTTGCAAAACACAGAAGTCTGGGATTTCGGGTTGACAGTTTCTGAGTGGATCTGTCGACAGCCGACTGGGAGTCTTTTGACAGATGGCTGTTTTCTGAACTTGGTGTTTTCTGCCTATACACATCTGTCGACATGCACCTTGGGGTCTGTCGACAGGTGACAATTTCAGTGCTTTCTTGATCTGTTTCTCTTTTTTTGTGATAGCTTGGCTATATGCATTCATACCTACATGATCAAACACGTATAGTGAGATATTATGAATACATAATAGACCAAATATTGCATCAAGTTATTTGTCATGTATCAAACCTCAATTAAGATTGTTCATCATCAAAAACATGTTGTTATAAACATTAGAATGAAAACCCAACATTCTCCCCCTTTTTGATGATGACAAAAATAATCAATTAGTGCACAATTGAGGTTCTCCCCCTTTTGACAACATTGAAAAGTATGCACAACAGTCACACATGTAGATAGCAAAAACTGTGAATTCATTAATATGATATGAAGCATACACAGTACAAAAAGTGTTGACTGAAGAGACATGAAAGGGAAAGAAATTACATGATCAGTAAATAAAAGCAACATGACACAAGACAAGACAAGACTCAGATGGAGATAAGATAACAGGACTTGACCCAATCCTAGACACATAAACTAACTAAGCAGCATCATCGATAGGCGGTGCAGGAGCCCGATGGTTGTCTTGAAGCTCAGTAGCGATGTTATCCAGGCGAGTGTCAAGTGCTACAATGCTCGTATCCATCGTGTCCATACATGCATTGAACCTGTCAAATCCAGTAGACATCTGAAGCTGTAGCTGAGCAATCAGATCACGTAGCGAGGGCTCAGCAGCAGCATCACTAGCAACATCTCCCGGCACATCAAGAGGTGCAGACTGGGAGTCTTCATTAGCATTGTCATCATCACCAGTAGCTCATTAGCATTGTCATCATCACCAGTAGCTTCATCTTCCTCAATGTCTTCATCCATGGCAGCAGCTACCTTACCCTCCAACTACTCCATCAACCAGCGTATACCCCATGCGATGTGCAGCAGTGAGATCAAAAATGCTGTGAGAGTTTAGCTCGAGACACTCACTGTCCGGAATGTTAATGCCAATGAACCTCAGGAGTGAAGTTAGAGGACAAGCAAATGGCATGGATTTCGGGGATTATAAAAGCATTGAAGGATTAGGCCAAGCATCAGGGCAGGTAAGTTGATGGGCTCGCAGTTGAAGAAGAAGGTAAAGAGTGATTTGTGAACCTCAGTGACGAGTTCCCGACTGCCATGCTTGGGCGCAATGAGGGTGGTGAAGATATGATGGATCATGCGGTTCAAGGGAGGAAAGGAGTTGGCATTTAGCTTTGCAATGTTCTTCATACCATCATAGGGTTGAAGAGTGATGAGGGGATAGTACTCAGAGGCAGATGGTTTATGTGTAAGGATATGGGCCCCAGAGTTAGGGATTTGAAGGGCAGTGCTAAGCAGATTAGCAGTAAGTTTGAAAGTGGTGCCCTTGACAGTGGTGTAAAAATCCCTGGACCCGGTGAAACCAAGATTGTTGAAGAATCGCTGATGGCAGTGGGAAAATAGATCTTGTGAGAATATAGAAAGACCGTCCAGCCCTGGGTGTCAAAGAGGGGTTGGAGGTTCGGAAATAGGTCTGCCAGAGAGGGGAAATCTACATACCGAGGTTGGACAACCCTGGTAAAGGATCTCTTAGCCTGAGTGAGATTCAGACGAGGAGGAACGACGAGTTCGGGCAACCGATCATCCCGAAGCTTCGTCCGGCGCTCAGCAGGAGCACGGGAGTCTTCACCAGCGTGAGAGGAGGCGGGACGATGACGAGATATCATCTTCTTAGCCTTGGATGCCATGAAGATGACAGGAGCAAGGTGTATGAAGGGGATGATGGATGTAGATAGTAGTACAGGAAAGAAAGAGCAAGAGAGGAAGGGGGTAGGGTTTCTCATCCAGAGAAGGGAGGGAGGTTGGTTGGGGAGGAAAGGATGGTGATTTGGTGGTGGAGGAGGAGAAAGAACCGGGGTTGCCTTTTGAAGAGATTGGAAGGAAGATTAAAAGGCAAGGGTCACACCAAATCAGCCCCAAACGGCGTGCCCGTTGGACTTCGCAAATTCGGGCTGGCGCCGGCTGTCGACAGACGCCCTGGGGCCTGTCGACAGACGCCGTCAGAAAATGCGCGAGACTGTTGTTTGTTTGGATTTTGAAGAGGAACTTCTGAGCAGTGTATACACCTTGTATATATAAGGTGTAAAATAGGTGAACACACATTGGAACCTATCATATGCACGGACATGAAAGCCATACCATTTACCTAAATAGTTTAAACATAATACTCAAGTAGTTTCAAGTTAGAGCATTAAGAGAACATCTTACGGACATTGAGAAAAGACACCATTACCCTTGTTTGATTAAGAACATTGTAGAACAACACTGGCCCTAGTTTATGATGATCAAATGATGATTGAAATGAACGTCTAAATTTCTTGATAACCATAAACACCAATGACCCCGTGATTTGAGACACAGTGGAGGCTTCACTCTATTTCAGTTTTTCTTTGTTTGCAATGAATGAATAAAATGGGAAAAGTGGTAATTAAGAGAGCTTCACACCTTTTGACGTGAGGATAGACATGACAAGTGCCCGTAACCCCAGTTACTCAGTGGAAGTGTCCATCATACCGTTGTATAGAGATGATGAGATAGCTTTTTGACACGAGGGCAGACATTTGTGATGACCATCTCCCCGGTTACTCAGCAATACACATCATTGCTCTACCTTTATCCCAATTTTTGATTGACTTTTGTCTAATTTTTGTTGTTTTTTCAGAAATAGGTAGCTTTTCTCCATTTTAGATTAAAACTCAAGATCAAAGAATGTATATGATTAGCAGTCAATATTAGACATAAAAGTTCAATGACTATAAGACTTTTCAAGTTACTTTAGAATAGTGTTTGCCTACAAGGAGATTATTCAAGAGAGTTAGGTGTTTATCCTCTAAGATAGTTCAATATTTTCAGAATGATATAACCTAGACTCATTCATGAGTAGTATGTCAAAATCATTAATATCATGTGAATATGATAGAGTCAAACATGCATAATCACCCAATAGACACCTTAGTTGAAAGACATGAACCTGCTCAAGAAGTGTGTGATGAAATAAGCATGAATTTCCTTGATTGAGGGTGTCTGTCGACAGCTACACACATACAGAATGATGCCTGATCGGGGATGTCAGAAACTGTTTTGGTCTGTCGACAGATGAACTTTCTCTTGTCGACAGATGCACACAGTTAGAAGATAGACTGGTCGGGGTTTTCAGAAACTGTACATATCTGTCGACAGATGGAAATTTGGCTGTCAACAGATGTACACAGAGTGTAGAATGTGTGTTCTGTGGAGCCTGATCTGTTGACAGAGTGAATGAGGAATGTCGACAGATGCCTGTGCAAAGCCAGTTTAAGGTTAGAATGAAGTATGAAATGTTCATTGCATGTGATGGAATTTATGATACACAAATGATGAGTGATTTCCTTCACGATGACATCCATGTAACCTGAACTTGCTCCCCCATAGTGTGTGCTTATGTGTACACATACAATCAATGAAATCAAGACACACTTGCACAACTAGACCAATCAAAAACACACAAGAGCATGTATGAGGACAGACCATGAAGTGATTCAAATTTTATTTTTTGTTTTTAAGGAAAAGAGAGAATTAGTAATTTGAGAATAAACTAATGCCTCATAGAAAGTAAATGACCCTTACATGCAACTATGACTATGGATACTTGGCGGAGAATATTTTCTCACGCATAATGAAAGTTTCCAAACAAGCATTACTTGTTCTTCCACAAATCACCATTTGATATACCTCATAGTTGGTGCACATTAGGGACAAATGCTTAGTATATGGATGAGTTTCATTGCATTTTGCACAAGCCCAATTCCCGTCTCAATGTGATGAATCTATCTTTAGCCAAAGGTTTGGTAAAGATATCAACCAATTATTTTTTAGTGGGTATGAAGCTAATTTCCAAGGTTTTGTTGGCTACCTCATCTCTCAAGAAATGATGACGAATTTCTATGTGTTTTGTCCTAGAGTGTTGAATGGGATTCTTTGATAGATTGATTGCACTAGTGTTGTCACATAGGATATGTGTGCATCCAATGTCGATATTATAGTCACACAATTGACTTTTTATCCACAACACTTGTGCCGCACAACTCCCTGCAACAACATATTCTGCCTCTGCAGTGGAGAGTGCAACCGAGTGTTGCTTCTTGGATGCCCACGAAACCATGCAACCACCAAAAAGTTGGCAATAGCCACTAGTACTTTTCCTGTCAATTTTACATCCAACATAGTCAGCATCAGAATATGAAATCAAGTCAAAGCTACTACCTGCTGGATACCAAAGACCCAAGTCATATGTACCTGAGAGATATCTGAATATTCTCTTAACTGCAATTAAATGGCTTTCCTTTGGACTAGATTGGTATCTAGCACAAAGGCAAATGCTGAATTGAATGTCCGGTCTACTTGCAGTAAGATAAAGGAGTGAGCCAATCATACCTCGGAATTGTTTGGCATCTACCGGTTTACCTTTCTCATCGTTTTCCAGTTTTATACTTGTGCTCATGGGTGTTGAGGCAGGCTTAGTTTGTTCAAACTGAAACCTTTGCAGTAGCTCTTTGACATATTTTTCTTAGTTTATGAAGAAGCCATCCTCCAATTGCTTAACCTGCAAACCAAGAAAGAATTGAAGCTCCCCCATTAGACTCATCTCAAATTCTTTGTGCATGTGTTTGAAAATTCCTCACACAGTAAAGGGTTAGTAGAGCCAAATATAATGTCTTCCACATAAACTTAAACAACAATGATATGAGTGCAAACTTTCTTTGTGAAGAGAGTTTGGTCTACCTTACCTCTTGAGTAGTTTTTGCTTACCAGAAACGTGCTTCGTCTGTCGTACCAAGCTCGGGGTGCCTGTTTCAGACCATAAAGAGCTTTGTGCAATTTAAAGACATGGTTAGGTTTATTATGATCCTCAAAGCCAGGTGGTTGAGAGACATAGACTTCCTCTTTGATGTAGCCATTCAAGAAGGCAGTTTTAACATCCATTTGAAACAATTTGAACTTGTTTGAGCATGCATATGCTAGCAATATTCTAACTGCTTCTAGCCTAGCTACAGGTGCAAAGGATTCTTCAAAGTCCACACCAAATTCCTGATTATATCCCTTTGCAACTAGTCTAGCCTTATTTCTCACCACTTTACCCTCTTCATTTAGTTTGTTTCTAAAGACCCATCTTGTACCTATGACAGACATTTCAGGGCTTTTAGGAACTAAACTCCAGACGTTGTTTCTCTGAAATTGCCCAAGCTCCTCATGCATAGCATCAATCCATGAATTTTCTTTTAAGGCTTCTTCAACATTTTTTGGTTCCACTTGAGAGACAAAAGCTAATTGGTCCTGCTCAACTATTTGATTAACCTGAGATCTAGTTTGAACTGAATCATTTATATCTCTTATCACATTCTCAAGTGGGTGATATTTGGAGTACCTCACATTAGTTACTGTTGAAGGCCCGGGTTGATCTTGCAATTGAGGAGGTTGTTCCGGAGGAGGGAGTGCTTGAGGAGATTCAAGTTGAGGTTCTTCCTCTGGTGGATCTTGGTCAGGTACATCTTCTTGATTTCTGAACAGATGAACGTCATCTTCATCATCATACCTACGAAGAAATCCATTCTTTGTTTTTGAAACAACTTGAGAGTTTTCTTTTCCTTTTCTTTGTAGTTCCCCAAGTGTTGTTCCTTCAGTTTTATCAAACCTGTAAGCATTTGCAATATTAGGCTTGGTTTAAGATTCATCAAAAATAACATGTGGAGTTTCTTCCACTGTTCGAGTTTTAAGATTAAACACCCTATAGGCTCTAGAGTGTTATGAGTATCCAAGAAAAATACCTTGATCGCTTTTGGCTTCAAACTTGTCCAAATCATTTTTATCATTGTTATATATGAACACTTTTGAGCCAAAAACTCTGAAATACCCAATAGTGGGTTTCTTACCTTTCAGGAGTTCGTAGGGAGTTTTCTTGAACACAGGTCTTACCATGGCTCTGTTAAGAATGTAGCATGATGTGTTTACCGCTTCTGCCCAAAAGGTTCTTGCAAGTTGATTTTCGACCAGAAGTGTGCCAGCCATCTCCACCAAGGTTCTATTCATTCTCTCCACAACCCCATTTTGCTCTGGAGTTCTTGGGGAGGAGAACAAGTGTTCTATCCCTTGGTTCCTGCAGAAATCAGAAAAGGAGTTGTTGTCAAACTCTCCCCCATGATCAGTGTGGATGGAACATATTTTGTTGACATTTCCATGCTCAATCTTATTGAAAAATTCTTCAAATACTTTCATTGCTTCATTCTTGTGAGCCAGAAATTTCACCCAAGTGAACCTAGAAAAATAATCTATAATGACAAAACCATATCGTTTGCCATTGAGACTCAATGTTCTCGTAGGTCCAAATAGGTCCATGTGCAACAGTTCATAGGATTTAGAAGTACTCACTGGTGCTTTTGATTTGAAGGATTTCCAGGTTTGTTTTCCCCTGTGCACATGCATCACATTCATGTTAAAAGGAATTTCAGGAAGTCCACTTACCAATTTGAGCCTCATGATCTTGTGCAACACATTATAACTTGCATGACCAAGCCTACGATGCCACAATGTAAGCTCATCCTGTTTGTTTGCTACAAGACACAAATTATCATTTTCTGGATCATCTAAGTCAACCATATAGATATTATTTATTCTTTTTCCAGAAAATTTTAGACTTCCTGTTTCCTTATCAAGAATTTGACATGAATTAGATTCAAAGACAATTTTATGACCCTTATCACACAATTGACTTATACTAAGCAAATTGTGATGAAGGCCATCGACAAGCAATACATTGTCTATTGAGTTAGAGGCAAACTTACCAACCTCACCTGAGCCGATGATCTGGCCTTTATTGTTACCTCCGAAAATGACTTGACCTCCGTCTTTTTCCACGAGCATACAGAATTTTCCTTTGTCGCCCGTCATGTGCCTCGAGCAGCCACTGTCCAAGTACCATTTGTTTTGATTGTGGGCTGCTAGGCTTTCCTGCACTTGTGGATCAGACAAGAGGTTTTGGTACCCAAATTACTTTGGGTGCCGCTGTATCATTCATGCCAAATAGTAAATGCTTTGGAATCCAAACTTGTTTATATTTCAGTTTATTTGGATTGTTCCAGCTTTGTTTTTCATTGTGTCCAACTTTCTTACAGATTTTGCATGATGATGGTTTGTTGACAACAGTGGGCTTGATGTTCTTAGGAGCATGCATAGGCATTTTTCCCTTTTGTTGCCTTGTTAGTCTAGCTTTAGGAGCTTGAGGTTTGTCCTTGTCGACAGCCCTATTTGGGGCTGTTGGCAAACTCTTTAGTTTGACTTGCAACAAACTTGGTAACTTTAGGTTCCTGTTTCTTACCCTTGGTTTGATTTTTCTTGTTCTTTGAAGGGTTTTGTTTGCTTGAACATGGGCTAGGATCAATGAAAGGGGTTAACAGATTTTTGCCAATTTCTTTTTGTTTTACTGATTGATACCCTATCCCATGCCTTTCAATAAAAACATTGGATCCTAAAATTGCATCTAGATTCTGTTTTCCCTTTACCATGGTAGTAAGGGCTTCAGATTTTCCTTTTATCTCTTTTTCAGCTTTTTCCAATTTTTCCTTTAGCTTATCATGCTCACTTTGAAGAGACTCAAGGGAGTTCATTAGATCATCTTTTTCCTTTTGATCTTCTTGGAGTTTAAGTTTCATGCTATCCATTTCCTCACTGTGTGTTTGTTCATTAGTTTTCATCATTTCAATTTCCTTATTCAAGGATTCAATCTGTTCATTATTGTTTGTTTCATGAACAAGGGAATTGATTTTCTTCTTGAGTGCTTTATTTTCAGACTTTAATTCACAGAATTTTTCAAATAAAACAGTATAAGCTTCTTCCCATTCATTAACTGAATAAGTTTCAAAGGAAGAGTTTACCTCGTTGGAATCATCACTTCGTGCCATGAGACACTGAACATCATCATCTCCCGAGGTAGCTTGACTATTCTCATCTTCGTCTTCATCGCTCCAAGTGGCCATCATTGCCTTGGCTTTCTTGAAGGTGAATTTGTCTTTCTTCAATTTTTTCTTGAGCTCGGGGCACTCTCCTCTCATGTGCCCTTGCTTCTTGCACTGATAACAAACAACATAAGATTTTTTGTTAGTGGAATCAAATCTATTTGAGAAGTCTTTCTTTTGGAAAGTTTTAGAGTTACCTGAACCTCTCCTTTTAAATTTCAAAAATTTTTTAACTGTCTAGTGAGCATGGCCATCTCATCCTACTCACTATCACTTGAGGTTTCAAGCTCATCACTTTCCTGTTGAGCATCCCTTTTGGAACCTGAAGAATTTTTCTTCGATGCTTTTAAGGCAATAGACTTTCTTGGGTTCTCTTCAGTGTCCTTTCTTTTAACATTAAGTTCATAGGTCATTAGAGAACCAATCAATTCATCCACTTTCATTATGTTGAGATCTTTAGAATCCTCAATGACAATGGCTTTGGTGTTCCATGAGGATGGAAGAGATCGAAGTATCTTCCTCACCAAATCACTCTCTGAGTATTCTTTCTTAAGACCCTTTAAACCATTTATAATAAGCATGAATCTTGCAAACATGTCAGAGATGGTTTCATCATTATTCATTTTAAACATTTCATATTCTGAAACAACATACGTACCTTGGATTCCCTTACTGAGACGTACCTTCGTAGATCAACTCAAGTTTGTCCCACATCTCTTTTGCTGAGGTGCATGTGGAGACTCTTGAGTATTCCTTGGGGTGGACCGCACACTGCATCATATTGAGGGCGCTCCAATTGAGTGTCCCCTTGGCGATCTGGTCCTTTGTCCAGGTATCTTCGTCCTGAGGCAAGGTGTACACTCCTTTGCTGACTATCTTCTAGAATTCATAATTTTGTGCTCTCAGAAACACCTGCATACGGTTTTTCCAATACGGATAGTCAGTGCCATCAAAGAAGGGTGGCCTGGTCACTGAGTGTCCCTCGACCATGCACCCCTTGTTAGATTCCATAAGACCGAAGATCTCCTGGTCGTAAGATCAAACAAGTATAACAGTAAATCGGAGAAACTCGGCTTTGATACCAATTGAAAGGTTGCGGAATTCCCTATATGGTAATCTAGAAGGGGGGTTGAATAGATTACTGTCTATTAAAAATTTACTGCAACCCTTTTAATCACAACACAGACTTTCTGAACTTGCAACAGAATCAAAGTAAAACCTAGATGTGTGTTGGTGATGTGTAGATGGAAGGACAATCTATCTAGAGCGTATAGAAGCAACGTGCTTATCAAACATCTACCGTAGAAACGTTCAAACCACAAGACACGAAGATTTACGTGGTTCGGAGTAGACAACTTGTGCATCCTACATCCACGGTCCACACACACATGCAAAATAGACTGCTTATGAGCTAGTTCGGTCACTACAACTCACACACACGTGTTATCTAATGTGCACCCACGATCAGAACAACACACCCACGTGTATCAAGCATAAAGACTGCTTGAAACACAATCACAGATACACATATGATAGAAGAAAGAAAGCAGGAAGAGTTCTGAGTGGAAGGGATGAATCCTGATTGAGAACTCTTCTGGGGAACGTCTGGATGGAGTTCAAACTTCGTCTTGATGGATTCAGATCGATGGAGAAGCTTGAATCCACGACGTTCTATCTTCAGTACTGCTGGATCAATGGATCTTTCTATCTCTGAGCAGCAGGTTGAAGCAGAGCAGCAACAACACTTCTTGTGCTTGGACTTGCTTTAGGGTTTTGGTGGTGGCTGCTTCTGTACGAGATTTGCTTCAAATAGTTGCTTATATAGTGGTGTTTACATATGGAGAGACGTGGGAGTTGGAAACACCAACTTTGGTAACTTGCAAAGTTTCCGTATCTGAAGATTCTCCGTGTCTGTCGACAGGCCTTGATCATCTGTCGACAGGTAGCAACAGTTTTGAAAAACACAGAAGTCTGGGATTTCGGGTTGACAGTTTCCTGAGTGCATCTGTCGACAGCCGACTGGGCATTTGTCGACAGATGGCTGTTTCCTGAACTTGGTGTTTTCTACCTGTACACATCTGTCGACATGCACCATGGGGTCTGTCGATAGGTGACAGATTTCAGTGCTTTCTTGATCTGTTTCTCTTATTTTGTGATAGCTTGGCTATATGCATTCATACCTACATGATCATACACGTATAGTGAGATATTATGAATACATAATAGACCAAATATTGCATCAAGTTATTTGTCATGTATCAAACCTCAATTAAGATTGTTCATTATAAAAAACATGTTGTTATAAACATTAGAATGAAAACCCAACAAACAGATGTGAGTTGAATGTGTTGCTAACTGTCCAAGTATGTGTCTTGTTCAAAACTTCGGCTTCTATATATGCTTCAGAATTCTTTAAGTTTCCATTTGAAGCTATCTGTTCGAGAAGTAGCCGTTGATCCTTTGGATGTGGGTTCTATTGAGATCCTTGTTATCCAACAGTTCTTCACCTTTTTGTTTTTCCTACGATTTCAAACTATGTATGTAGCTTCACAGCTTGAAGGACATACTATATTTAATGTTCTGTGAAACTCCATGCTGGAAACGTGCTTAATAAATGTTCTGCAACAAAGGACAAGACAAAAGAAAAGATACCTCCATACTTTCTGAGGTAGATTAGTCAGAAATATATGTAAAGTCTAAAAACCTCGGATAGACAAATGTTTAGTGCAATAAAAGGCAGACAGACAATTGCATAAGAAGTAAGGTGAGGTTTTGACAGTGGTAGGTGAGCCTCTGTCAGATACCCCATGCGGCTGATAGCATTTACTGCAAGACAACTGCTGAATAAAGAAGAACTGATCTTTTGACAGAAAAGCAAGAGACCAATTTGTATAAATAATTCAGATCTTTTCAAAGATAATTTTTTGCGGTCATTTTGAATACAATATATCCTATCTATCAGAATGATAGTAATAAGACAAGGCATTATACAGTAGGATATACAAGTATTATATGTTTTGTAAAAAAGAAGGTCCCATAGGGATAACATACACATTGAATAATCATACAATCAAGATTTCATGGATCTTATGAAACAATATTTTTACATCAGAAAATATTAAGTACAGAAGTTGTTAGGGAAGTCGGAGTCAGAAAGACATGTACTTCGACTTTCTCATAATCGGAGTTAAGTACAAAAGATACAAAATAAATTTCTACTCTACCGAAGTTGCAGTGAGACTGATTATAGAATTCGACTACTGGGAAGTCAGAGTGATAAGCATCAAACGGTCATACTTCGACTTCTGAAGGAGTTGGAGAGAATACTTCGACTTTTGACGGAGTCGGAGAGAATACTTCGACTTCAAAGAGTTGGAATACAATAGACTTCGACTTCTAAAGGAGTCGGAGTGAAAACTTTGATTTTAAGAGAGTCGGAGTCTAGGCTTCGACTTCCAGGAAGTTGGAGTCCAGACTTCGACTTCCAAAGAGTTGAAGTCCAGTACAAGTATGGTTCAACACTTCGACTTTTTTGGAGTCAGAGTCCATAGTCGGAGTTAGTATGGTACATAGTATACTCTGTGGACTTCAGAAGTTTCAAGATAGTGTAGATACATAGTATTGTACAAGTTATGTTCTCTGTGATATATTCCAGTAGATTTGTTTGTAAAAAGTCTTTAAAAGGTTTTGTCATAGCAAAATCACCATGTTAAAATAGTTTAAAGTCTTAAACAATTTTCTTAAGGGATAGTTGCTCAACAATTCTCCCCCTTTTTGTTAATGACAAAAACTTTTAATTAGATAGTGAAAAACAAATGTGATTTTTCAAAACTGTGTCCTATGTTCCTATGTATTTGTTTCTTACTTTCTTTCTCCCCCGCTGTGTCATTAACAGAAAGGATAAGATACAGGGAGAGAGAGATACACATAGAAATGAAGAACATGTTGGATCAAAATGGCACTAATGATGTCCTAGAGGGGGGGGGGGGTGAATAGGACTTCTTGTGCTTTTAAAATATTATTTGAAATTAAACAACACTAAATAAATCTGTTAGTATTTAGTGTAGTGTGTGATTCAAGTGTAAATTGGTGGAAACAATCACACAAATGCATAAGGGGATTTATCCTGGTTCGGCCCTTCCCACATGGAAGTCCTACATCCAGTCCTCAAGCCAACCACTTGAGATTTCACTAACTGCCAACAACTATGGCCTTCTCTCACCCTTGAGAGGAATTACAAGCCTACTTGCTCCCAAGCAAGTCTTCCCTTGACAGGGGAACAAGACACTACCTTCAATAAGGTCTTCCCTACACAAGAGGAGAAATGTAGGAACAAACCTACTGCAGAAATTACACAAAAAAGAATAAATGATTCTTGTGTGTTTGCCTAAACAATGAGCAAACACACCTAGTTCAGAAAGGCTAAAAAGATCAGATATGTTACTCAAATCCTTTCTGAACAAGAAGGGTGGACTCAAGAAAATTTCTAATTACAAATGCCACCCGAACACAGGACTTCTATGAAACTGAAGGAGTGTAACAACTCGGGCTTTCCGGCTTTCCGTTGTGTGAGGGATGACTGGCCTTGTCGTGATGGAGGTGCCCGTTGCGACAGTCATCCCTGTTGTGACCGCCTTCGGTGTCGCATTCTTGTTGCGCCTGGTCAATGGGTCACGACTGCTTTCTACTTTTTGGTCGTCTGACGCCTGTCAGAGTGACAGGCGTGGCAGACTGACCTGTCGGGTTGTCTTGGTGCCCAGGGAGGGCACGTTCTAGTCATGGTCTGGGCGGCCGTCTCGATAAGGTTTGTATCGCGATGCCCCTCCCCGTCGTGTTCTGGGGGTCGGAGGCTAAAAGCCTTGGCTGGCGCCCCTTTCCCCTCCTTTGGCTCTTTTCCTCCTTTCCTCTCCTCTCCGAGGTTGAGAGGCCCCTCCTCTCTCTTCTCCGGCAGTTGGAGCTCGTGGCAGAGCGGCGGCTGCTCGTGCGGAGCGGAAGCGGCGTTGTGGGAGCGAGGAGGAGGTGGCAAGCTCGTTGTGAAGGCCCCTTTGTTGGTTGGTTCTTCATTCTCCTGTAGGGTTTTCTAGAACTCTTTCCATTCTGGGTGATTGGGAGTCTCTTTGTGTGAATCCATGCTTTAAAAGCTTTCCCCATGCTCCCCTTCCCATGATTGTGTGGTTTGTGATGTGTGGGCGACCCCGGGATGTAGCATCCCGGCGGTCTGCCTTCCAACTGATGTCAAGACTGCCTAGTGGGTCGCAACATCAGAGGAGGCATCGCCCCGGTCGGATGCAACCTTATCGCGGCGTAGTTGGCCATCGCGATAAGGGTCGTGTCGCGACCTGGCCTTCCGCCGCGATCGTCTTGCTGTTGCGGCCTGGTCGGCTGTCGCAACAATGGTGTCGCGAACGGTCTCCTGTCGCGAAAAGTTAGTTGTCGCGGCGTGCTTCCCCGACGTGACCTAGGTCTTGTCGCGGTGGCCCTGACCATCGCGATGGTATTGCAATGGCTTAGGAGGGCGTGACAAGACCTGGTCTGCCTCGGGTGTTTTCCGTGGCCACGGTTGGCGTGTTGGCGTGTGCCCCAGGGCAGGGTGTGCCCTTAGGACCTTCTGGTGGGAACACGACAGGTTGCCTCCCTGCGTTCAGTGACTGAAGGTGACACCTTCGTGGCCGTGTCCTAGTGGCTGTGCTAGGAGGCTCGCGACTGTCTAATAATCGATTTTCTGCCTGTCAACTCGATTATTAGAAGAGCGGTGGTTTCTGTTCTGTCTGTGGTGTTCCGATTTATCGGGCCGTGCCTTATGTACCGGCGTTGGCCGACGGCCCTTCTAGGGGTTTTAGGAAGGGGAGCCGTGCGTGCCTGTGCCTGCAGTTATCTTTCGCCCGGTGCTCGGCACTTGAGGGCTTGTCTGCGAGGCTGGTTGTTACCGTTTCCTGGCCCCCCTAGCCCCATGCGCCTGTGTCAGAGGGTGTTGCTCCGGGCGGTGGGCGTGCTTAAGTCATGGACTTGGAGCAGAAGGGGAAAACGGTGGGGGCAGCGCCGTGAGCCCTTTGTAGAGCTCTCTTAGCTAGTCTGGGTCTCCGGGGTGGTTTAGGCACTCATCCGGTGTGGACCAGCTAGACCTTCTCACTGCCTCGCTCTGCGTTGGTTCCAGAGCCACATAGGGAGGTCAGGCGTGGGGCCACAGTCGACCCCGGCTGTGGTGTTTTGTGGTTGTGCTCTTTGCTGTGACTCTCTAGCCTCACTCTACCTAGGGAGGTGGTAGGCAGGAGTCAGTAGCTGGAAAGCAAGAGGGGTGGACTATGTGTCCCTTTCTTAGCTGCCTGTGGCGGTGGCTTGGTTGTTCTTGCTGTGGCATTGCTTCGCACACTGTTTCCGAGCTTGCGTTCTCGTTGCCCTGGTTTGCACTAGTTGTAGCCTAGCCGTGTCTCGCTTCCTTGGGCTCAGTTGGTTTGGCCTCGTGGGCCATGCTTAGTGGTTTCCGCTCTGCGGGTTCTCTCGGGGTGCCTGGTGTAGGCACCCGACGGCTGGTTCAGTAACCCGTTCCTTGGTATCGTCCGTGGTGGCACTATAGGGTGTAGTTCCTTGACCTCGTGGTGTGTCCGAGGTGCAGGGGGGTTCTGCTTGTGGGGCCTCGACCATGTGGAGGTCTGAGGTGGCCGTGCCTGTGGTGAGATGTTCATTCTCACTTGGTTGCTTGGTGTCTCTCGGGGTGACACCTGGTTGTTCCCTCCCGACCTCGTGGAGGTCCGGGATGTTGGTGCTTGTGTCGCGAGACTCTGGTCTCACGTGGGTTGCTCCAGTGTTCCGTGAGCTCCTTTGTCTTGGTGGGTGTGTGCCGAGGTGTTGCTTCCGCATGTGTTGACTCCGCTGGTTCTGCGAGAGTCGTCTTTGGCCTGACCCGGGTTGTGGTCGAGGCGTTTACTCTGTTTTTGCTGCTTTTTAGTACTTTGTGGTAGGCGTTTCCTGCTTTACTGCTCTGTAGAGTAGTCTTTCTTCCTCTTGTTGGAGTTCCTGCTGCTCTGGCTGGTAAGGGACTGGTATCCCTACTGAGCCTTGTTCGCGAGGCTCACCCCCCTTCTCTCTTCAGGTAGGGACTCACTGTCGCAGGAGTTCGTTGCCAGACGGCCGTGGTGGCGGCTTGTTCTCCATGCATTGCCAGTAGTGTGAGTTGTGAGCGTGAGTGCTCTTTGTATCGTGAGTTGAGAGTGGCCTTTTTGCAAGTCCTCGGGGTATGCCCCTTAACGACTGCACCTTTCTTTCTGTACCTGTACTTTTATTTGGGACATGTTGTACATATTTCTTTGTTAATGTGCAAACTTTCTTGTTATAGTTATTTGAATTCATTGCTTATCTCACTGGACTAAATTCTAACCCTTCCGGGTCTTCGGATCCGTGGGTGGTGGCACGACTTTTGGGGGTCCCTGGCGGGGGTCCAGGAGGTCGGGTCGTTACACTGGTATCAGAGATCAGGGGTCCAACGAGATTTGTGATGAGTTAATAACTATGGCTGTCCCAAAGAAAGGTACTAGTACGCTGCTGGCCCGTCCGTGTATAATTGCTGTTAGGTGTGCATTTGGCTCTTTGTTGCAGGTGGCTAGCTTTTCAGTAGGGTCCGAGTGTGAGCTGCAGGAGAGTGTTGCTGTTGTTGCTGGGTGTGCATGCTGCAAGCGTGGTTGCGGTTTCACTCGTGCTGCAGTTGGGTTCGTCATCGGCCTGCGCATCCGTGTGGGTGTGTCGCGAAGGCTGAGATAGCCTACGTGTGGTGTGGCCTTCACTGATGCAGGGTTGTGGTGCAGAATCGATAGAAGGTGTCCTTGCCTTGTTGGCTATTCCCTTGTTGGATGTCCCCTTCTTGTTGGGGTGTGTCCTTGTTGGATATCCTCTTGTTGTTGGGGTGTGTTTTTTTGGATGTGTGTTTGGCCTTGCGTGCCTGTGCGCCATTGGGCAGTGTGCTCTACTCAGTCGACGTCGTTGCTCGAGCTAAGTAGATGCTTTGTTTGCTGTGTTGCACCGCTGGTTGAGCGTTGCGACACCTGTCTGTGATTGTTGTTGGCCTTGTGCTGACTGGTTGTGAACTCTGGTGAGGTGCTCTCGGAGTTCTTCTCTGTTGGTTCTAGTGGAGGTGAGGTTTCCCCAGAACTGTGCTGTGCCCGTTCCTGGTTGTTGCGGCATTGCCCTCTAGGCTGAGGTGCATCGCTTGGCTTCTGTGTTCTGGTGGTGTTTCCTAGAACTGTTTGTGTTGTCCTAGTGAGAGTTCCTCTTCCTCTGGGACTGCTTCTGTGCTCGTTAAAGTCTTCTGCTGTGTTACCTCTTTGGTTGAGGTCTCTATTGTCTGGTTGGTTGCCGTTGTGTTGCCCTCGCGGTTGAGGTGCATCGCTTGGTTGCCCTGTGTTCTGGTGATGGTTTCCCAGAACAGTTTGCTGCTGTTCTGGTAAGGGTTCCTCTCAGGACTGTTCTAGCTTGTTTCTACCAGTTGTTGTGCTACCTCAGGGTTGAGGTATGCTGCTTTTGTGCTGGCCGTTGCGTTCTGGTGGGTTTTCCCAAACGACGCCTTGGTGGTTCTGGTGGAGGTGCTCTCAGAGCCAGTTTGTGTTGCTTCTGCTGGCTTCTGTGTTCTCTCCGTTGGCGCGTCTTTGGCCGTTTGTTTGGGCTGCGTTCTGGTGATGTTTTCCCAGAACGGCTCTTGGCGCTTTGGGTGGAGGTCCTCCCCAAGATGCTATGTGTTTGTTTTGGTTGTCGCTGCTCTCTCTCTGGGGAGATGAGCTGTCACTGTTTTTGGTTGGACTGTCCGTTTTACAGTCTACTTGGGTGCTGTCGGTCAAGGTGTGGTGCCTCTGACCATGTGTCTGGCTGTGGTGCTGGCTAGTTTGTCTTCCTGATCGTTTTTCAGGTTTCTCGGCCGTGCTGGTGAGACTTCGTGGGTCCCCATGGTCGGGAGGTTGGCTTCGTTTCTTATGCCCTGTGGACTCTGCCAGATGGTAGTCTGGTGAGTGCCACGGGTGTCTAGCTGGTTGTGCTTCCGTGGAAGTGCCGGTCTCGTTTAGTGGCTTCCCCTTGCGTGTGGAAGAGACTCGTTGTGAGGGTTCTCCTCCCTTGCTTTCCGTTGGTTGCTCGGGGTGGTGGTGCTGGCAGGGTAGTTGGTGCCGTGTTTTCGCACTGTGGCGACCTTTGTGGTGAAGATCCCTCCCCTTGTGCTGTCTTGAGGTTGAGCTGGTCGCTCCCCTCGTACGCGTTGTTTCCTTGTGGTACGATAGGTAGTGATGTACTTATTGTGTCGTTTCGTGCTGTGTTGGTTTCTTGTTGCCTGACTTGACAATGTAGGGCAGTGTGCCCTCTGTTCAGTGTGAGGCGGCACTAGGTGTTCTTCTGTTTGGCTTGCTTGTGCAGGCATCGTCCCGGTGTGTGTTTTCGTTTGTGCCTCAACTGTGCTTGGAGGCACTTGTCACCGTTTGGTGTGTGGCCCTCTCCGCTTGTGTGGTGGGAGCGGTGCCTAGTGTTGTGTGCTTCTAAGAGCCGATGTGTTGTTGCGCTCTTGAAGCTATTGGTTTTCCGTGCGTTTCTTTTGTGGGTCCTCTGGTGGAGAGTCCCTTTTGGTTGGCCTTGAGTCGTTTCAGACGTTGGTGCGGTTGCGTACCGCACCTTGTGTGTGTTTCTTTTTGATGCTTCGTGTCCTTGTGCCTAGAGGGTTCGTGGCGGGTGTGGCCTGTTCCACCCTTTGTGGCTTTCGCTTTCTTGTGGGTAGCTTTTGTCAGGTCTCTTGTGGAGAGTCCTTCCTGTTAGCCATGTTTTTTCGGCCGTTGGTGCAACTGTGTTGCATCTTGCTGAGTTTGGTGCTTGTGGTGGCACCCTCTGCTAGTGCTCGAGTGGTTTGTTTTCGTGCCATCTGGAGCCCTGGTGCATTGTGTTGCACTTTGGGTGGCTCCTGGTGCTTGTGTGGCACCGTGTGTTGTGCTATATTCCTGATCGTAAGCTTCGTGCGTTGTTTTGCGAGTTGCTCGATGTTCGAGGCGTTGAGCTTTCCACCTCTGGGACACTTTGTGCTGGCCGATGCCTTGTGGCTATACCGTTACCGCTATGGGGTGGCTGCTTTGCCTTGTCTAGGTAGCCCTATCGGTGGTACGACAGGCTTTGGTCATGGCCTGTATCTGGGTTTCCCCTCTCACTTTGGGGAGCGAGTGTGTCCAGTTGGGGTACCCTGCTTTGGTTTGGGTCCCTTTGAGGTCGACATGCTGTCTTTGACCTCTGCAGTTGTTTCATTTCCCGTGCAATTTGCCGACATATTGAGTTGTCTGGTCTTGCCAACCTCAGACGTCTTCCTTGGTTTTGTCTTTGCGCGTGTCCCTGTGGAGCGTGTGGTTTAGCTTTTGTGGCTCCATAGTCGTTGTGTGTCCTGGTCGAACCACGAGGACAATCTAGGTGAGATCTAGTGGTGCCGGCGGACTCTGCCTGGCTTGCCATGGTTTTCTCCACGTGCGTGTTTTTCGCTTGGCTTTGGGTCACCCTTAAGAAGCTCTCGTTTGGCCTTGCCGTAGGTGCTAGTTGTCTCTAGTTGTGCGGAGCCATTCAGCGGAGTCTTATGGATGACCTCTTGGCATTTTCTACGGTTGTCATCAGTAGCTGGGACCTCTGTCTTGTCGTTGGTGACAGAGTGAGTTACTGACCGGTTGGTCTCAACGGCATTGTCTGTTGAGGGCTCAGTTGCGTGGTTTTTGGCTGGCGGTTTCAGTGTTTTTTTGTCGGCTTGGTGCGCGCCATGCCTGTGGAGTTGTCGACATCCATTTGCATGCTCCGCACCAGTTAGGTGCGCTCTGTGAGCTGTCGGATGTCTGGTTGAGCACTCCATTTGTGGCAGGGTCGTGGTGGCAACGACTGGGAAGTCGCGGTGCGACTCAGTGGTCCTTTGCACCTGTTGTTTTCTCCGATCAGGTTTCGCCCTTGATGTCGAGGATGAAATTAAATTTTTTTTTGGATGTGTTGTAACATCTCGGGCTTTCCGGCTTTCTGTTGTGTGAGGATGACTAGCCTTGTCGCGACGGAGGTGCCCGTCGCGACAGTCATCCCTGTTGCGACCGCGTTCGACGTTGCATTCTTGTCGCGACTATTTTCTACTTTTTGGTCGTCTAACGCCTGTCAGAGTGACAGGCATGGCAGACTGACCTGTTGGGTTGTCGCGGCACCCAGGGAGGGCGCGTTCTGGTCACAGTCTGGGCGACCGTCGCGATAAGCTTTGTATCGCGATGCCCGCCCCATCGTGTTCTGGGGGCGGATGCTAAAAGCCTTGGCCGATACCCCTTTCCCCTCCTTTGGCTCTTTTCCTCCTTTCCTCTCCTCTCCGAGGTGGAGAGGCCCCTCCTCTCTCTTCTCCAATGGTTGGATCTCGTGGCGGAGCGGCGACGGCTCGTGCGGAGCGGGAGCGGCGCCGTGGGAGCGAGGAGGAGGTGGCAAGCTCGTCGTGAAGGCCCCTTTATGGGTTGGTTCTTCGTTCTCTTGTAGGGATTTCTAGAACTCTTTCCATTCCGAGTGATTGGGAGTCACTTTGTGTGAATCCATGCTTTAAAAGCTTTCCCCATGCTCCCCTCCCCGTGATTGTGTGGTTTGTGATGTGTGGGTGACCCTGGGATGTAGCATGTAAGGCCCTCGAATTTCCGTCGCATTATTTGTGTGCGTGTATGTTGTGCTTGTGTATGTATATACGTATTTACGTAAGTATTGATTAGTATGATTACGTGTGCATATGTTTATATTAGATGTAAATAATGCATGTATTGAATGGTGATAGTAAGGGTACAATACCATATACATATTGCATGTATATATGCATGGTTTTCTGCACATTTTAGAGTCTGGCCGAAGGCCATCTTGGCGTCAACCCCAGGCCGTTGAGCTGGTGTCAGCGTCCAGACATGGACGCCTACACTAACCCTGGCGTCCAGCGATATGGACACCAAATCTCTGGCCTGCATGCGCAGCAGAGCTGCAAACTTCTGAATCAAGAAAGCCAGCCATTGGGGGACTGTCCCCAACGGCTCTGAAGGCTGTCAAATCAACCTGGTGAGTGGGAGAGAGACTCCCCTTATGTCTGAACCCGAAATGGCCTCTCCCCACTCCTCCCTTCACCTTGCAAGAGGAGAAAAAGAGAAAGAAAACCCTAGAGAAAGTCTGTGAGAAACCCCATCCTTGCCACCCAAAAATCCACACTTCTGAAGCTTGATCCGGCGTTCCACTGCTTCAAGGAGGTTGCTGGATCGACGAGGAAGGCTTCCCCGACCTCGGCTTGCTGTGGATCTCACTCAAGAACCCGGAGGAGAGTTCATTTGGAGGCTTCTTGGGATAGCCCTAGGAGAGCTTCACTGAGCCCTAGATCCTTTGGAGGAATTTTTAGAAGGCAAGTGACCTATCCATGATGTTCCTGTATGTGTCTAGGTCGTTTCTATCATTTTTGTGGATTTTTCCTCGACTCCTAGACCCTCCCATTCACCCAAGTTTGAGAGCTCGGGTCTGTGTTTCTACACAGACCTGCATCGACAGCAAGGTCCCTGGACGCCTATATTATGCTTGGCGTCCATCGACCATGCCGCTGACCCTGAGTCAGCGGCCAGAGACCGCCGCCAAGTTCCTCTGGACAGAACAGTGAACTGTTCTGCCCTTCCTTTACATTAATTTCGGTATGGTTTCCGTGATGAGGATATATGGTAATCCTATACTCTATGTATATAGTCATTTCGGTGTGTGGATGAATGTGGTGTGTGATGGTGAATGTAGGAAATTGTATCCCATGATTGTAAGCATGACTTGTTATGATCTTGCCAATTTTATGTTTCATGAGTAGGATTGGTCTGAATGCCTTGGTTTTATTAGATCATGAAGGTTAGTGGATCAGCATATGTTCTCAGTTTTGATAAATTGTCCATGCTTGTATGAATTGCTAATAAACTCGGTTTGGTAGAATAAATAAAAGCATGCAAGAATGGTTGTGGTGATCGATCTATAGATGTATGATTTAGGGTAGATTATGTATTCTCAGATCATGTATGTGACGGAAACCTCTGTTCAAGTAAGTGGCAACATTTCATGATGTGTTAAACTCCATGTAACTTGAATTGTGAATGGCATGCAAAATAAGTGTTTGATTTTCTGTAAATTCTATTTAGCTCAGAAAAATCTGAAAATTTGAGTGTATGATGTTGAACCCGAAAAAAGCATGTGGTTAAAATTTCAGGTCATTTGGATCAGTAAATAAGAAGTTATGTATTTTCATGTGAAATATGATAATCTACGTATATTATCGTAATGTGGTTAGTTATTGTCTAAACCCAACTTGATTAGTGAAAATTACTGTGTGTTAAACTCCTGAAATCTGTAGTGCCATGCCAGGAAAACAGAGATATCATGTGAGTGAGAAAGTGAATGAGATGAAAAGTGTGAAGTGTAAACCATGTGTAAAACGGTAAATGTGTAACTGTGCCAATGTGACACTGCTTCCGTAGAGGGCAGTGGAGCTGTATCAGGGAAAAGTCCCCCTGAGAAAGTTCAATGTGTAAGTGACCCTAAGGGCATTAGGGGGAAATCCTGGAGGTGGACAAGTACCACTGGTTAGGGTGGAGACTTGTTCTCCTAGTCTGCGCAGTCCAAGAGTCGCCATTGGAATGCCTAGATGGCGTCTATGTGTAATGTGATGTGTATATGTCCTTCTTTGGTGGTTTGGACTATGTGTCACGGCACCTAAAATGTGTAATGTGAAATGTGTAATGTGTATGTGCCCATGTGTAAATGTGTAAGTGAACAATGTGGATGTGTATGTGTGAAGTGTAACCATGTGAAAGAGAAAACTTGTGTAAGGAAAATGTGAACTTCTAAATGTGAAAATATGTTGTTGAAATCTATGTGAGACAAATCTGAAACCATGTGAAATCAGTAAATTCATGTGTTATTATCATGTTATGTGTGCAAAATGCCTAGAATCCATGTTAGGGATAATTAATGTACGTGTACAAATAGCATGATTGGTTATTCATAATTGCTTTAAGCGATATTGTAGCTCTCATGTGTAGGTTTACAGCCATGAAACCATGTGAAACCAGCAACTTAAAGCATGTGAAAGGTCTATGTATGTTTAAAAACATGTAGGATCCATGCTAGTTGTGTTCCCCTTCCATGTATGCATAATGTTCATGTTGGTAGCTCTCATGTCTTAGTTCTTTAAAGATTAAAGCTTCATGAGTAAATTGAATAGAGAGCATGTGATAGGTGAATTTTATTCTTAGAAATCTGAAAGCATGATCCATGTATAAAATTGAAAAACTTTCATGATAGGTTTAAACTTTAGAATGACTAGCATGTCGTGTGTTGCAAATTTTGAATGTGCACGTAGAAACCACTAGGACTTGTACTGTATATATGAGTAGTGTTGCTTGCTGAGTCCTTGGACTCACTCCTTGCTTCGGCGTACAGGTATTTGGTGACACGGCACCGTTGGAGGAGACGGTGGAGACGACTCCGAGCGCGAAGACTAGCTTTGGAGTTTCTTTGAGATTTGTGTATTTCATAAGTATGTAATTTGAACATTGTACTAGAGTATCATGAAAAGGGTGTATAAGTGTGGACATTATGTATTTATTTTCAGCAATTTAAATTATGTGAACTTTAGTTCCTTATTGTTAATTTCAAACTTCATGTATGTAAATGTGGATGATGAATGAATGAAGACAGTTGTCTTTTACTTCCGCTACTCTGTTGTATATTCGCGTGTATCTCAGCTATATGTATCGTTTGGGTAAATGTCCCACTGTGAGGACTCTTGCTATACCGATGTGGGTTGGTATAACCGTACCGGTATAATGAGGGCCGTCACAGAGATTGGTATCAGAGCGACCGGTTGAGATTGCACATGATATACCTAAGTCATCATCCCCATTGCATGCTAAGTATGTCCACATGTGTAGAAAACACTAATAAGAAGTGAAAGATAGATAAGAAAATGGTTAGAGAACTAGTAACCTAGCTCTAATAGTGGCTGAAATTTTATTACAGCCATGGCTTCCCGTGGACGACGTGGAGGTGTGCCAGCTCGCGACGAAGAGCAGAGGCGTGAGGAGCGGGCGGAGCAGTAGGCCCCGGCCCCACAGGGTCCTGTGCTTCCCCCACCACCGCCAGTGGACTACGGAGTATTCATGCAAGGTTTGGTGCAAGCCATGCAGACGCAGGCTCATACCCAGGCAGCACTCCAGGCCCAGTTGGAGGCCCAGGTAGAATAATGAAACAACCTAGTAGTTTGCTATTAAAATTGCATGACATTGTGTTTATTATGTATTGTTATTGTTTAATGTAGCAGGCTCAGGCCCCAGCTCAGGACCATGGTGGACCTTCCATCATGGAGCGATTCAAGAGGATGACCCCACCCTCTTTTAGGGGGAGAGTGATCCGCTAATGGCAGAAAGCTGGTTAAGGGAGACAGCGAAAATCTTCCGAGCTATCAGGTGTCCTGATGAGGATAAGGTGACATTAGCCACCTACATGCTACAGGTATGCTTTAGTTTATGCTTGTATGTTGGTTGTCAAGTTAGAATTCGTTAGTTGGTGCTTATGAAGGTGTATTGCAGGAGAGAGCTGATGTATGGTGGTCCTCCCTACTACGTACACGCTTTGAGGACGGAGCAGTAGACGTGGCGTGGGACGCGTTCGTGAGGCTCTTCCGAGCCAAGTTCGTCCCAGAGCATATCCAGGACAAAATGGAGCAAGAATTCCTTTCCCTGACGCAAGGATCAATGACCGTCCTGGAATACGAGGCAAGGTTTTCTGAACTTTCTAAATATGCACCGCATATCGTAGAGGATGAGCGCAGGAAGACGAAGAAGTTCGTGATGGGACTCAAGCCATCACTGCGGACGAGACTCGTGGCGTTTGACCACCGCACGCTAGACGAGGCCCTCAGCGCTGCCTGCAGACAGGAGGGAGAAATGGAGCAATATCTGGAGGAGAAGAAGGCTTCACAGAAGAGGCCGGCAGCGACATTCCAGCGGCAGGATAAGAAGAAAACGGTGTACCAGACACCGCAGAAATCAGTGGCAGTCAGCAACTCTCAGGTACCTTTGTACGTTCCCTGGTGTGAAGAAGAGTGTCCCCATTGCGGGAAGACCCATGGAGGTTCCGAGTGTTGGTTAGTAGCGGTAGATGCTTGAAGTGTGGGAGCAGCGACCACAAGATCAAAGAGTGCCCAAGACTCCGCAGGAGCTCAGCGTGGAGCGCCAGTACCAGCAGTAGCGGCAGCCGCGCCAGGTACAGGAAGACCGGGAAGGCCTCGAGCCCCAGCTCGAGTGTTTGCTTTAGCTCGTGAGGACGCCGAGCAGGCGGAGCATGTCACCGAAGGTACGGTTTTACTTTTCGGTGTGCACGCTCGGGTTTTGTTTGATACGGGTGCTACTCACTCGTTCATTTCCGAGCGGTTCGCTAGGCAGTTAGCCCTAGAGTCAGGCATAGAGTCTGAGGAGTTAGAGGTCCTTTGTCTGTGCACACCCCTGCGGTACGGTATCGACTAGGAAGTGCATTCCGTCGTTACCTGTGTGCATTGAGGATAGATTCCTAGATGGGTGTTTCTTCTTGCTAAAGATGAAGGACTATGATTGTATTCTTGGTCTGGATTGGCTAGAGGAGCACTATGCGTTAGTGGATTGTCGTAGGAAGAAGATTGTTTTCCGCATTCCTGGTGAGGACGAGTTCTCTCATCCCTTGCCAAAGAACTTAGCGGGAAAGTTAGTTATCTCTGCCATGAAGGCGATGCGCATGGTGAACAAGGGTGTGACGCATTTCTTGCCAGCGTTATGCTAGTACCCGATGCTGGTTCGTCACTGACTCTTGCAGAGATCGATGTGGTGCAGGATTTTCCAGATGTCTTTCCCGATGACTTGTCTGGATTGCCACTAGATAGGGAGATAGAGTTCACTATAGAGTTGCTTCCAGGCACCTCTCCTATCTCGAAGGCCCCATAGGATGGCACCTGCAGAATTAGCCGAGTTGAGGAAGCAATTGCAAGAATTGCTTGATAAGGGATTTCATTCGCCCTAGTGTTTCCCCTTGGGGCGCACCTGTATTATTCGTCAAGAAGAAACGGGTCACTTCGGTTGTGTATTGATTATAGGAATTGAACCAAGTGACTGTGAAGAACAGGTATCCCTTACCTCGGATTGATGATCTGTTGACCAGTTGCGAGGGGCATCAGTCTTTTCCAAGATTGACTTGCGATCTGGTTATCATCAGTTGAGGATTCAGAGTGAGGATGTGTCCAGACGGCATTTAGAACCCGTTATGGACATTATGAGTTCTTGGTCCTTCCTTTCGGATTGACCAACGCCCCTGCAGCGTTCATGGATCTCATGAACCGGGTGTTTAGTCCGTATTTAGATAGCTTCGTTGTTGTGTTTATTGATGACGTGTTGGTCTATTCTCCGGATGAGGCCACACATCGTCAGCATTGAGGTTAGTGTTAGAGGTTCTCCGTGAGCACAAGCTGTATGCGAAGTTCAGCAAGTGCGAGTTCTGGTTGCGCGAGGTTCACTTTCTCGGGCATGTTATCTCCGAGCTGGTGTTGCAGTTGATCCAGCAAAAGTCCAGGCAGTTATGGATTGGGAGATTCCCAGACTCCTTCGGAGATTCGTAGTTTCCTTGGGTTAGCTGTTACTATCGGCGATTCATTGAGGGTTTCTCATCCATCGCCGCCCTTTGACAAAGCTGACCAGAAGGGTGAGAAGTTCGTATGGTCTGAGGCATGTGAGCGTAGCTTTCAGCTATTGAAGGCTAAGCTTACTTCTGCTCTAGTATTGGTATTGCCTAGTGGTCTAGAGGGCTTTGCCATTATACGGATGCATCTCGGATCGGGTTAGGCTGTGTGCTCATGCAGCAAGAAAGGGTAGTGGCTTATGCTTCTCGTCAGTTGAAGGAGCATGAGAGGAACTATCCGACTCATGATTTGGAGCTCGCAGCAGTGGTTCATGCACTAAAGATCTGGAGGCACTATCTTTATGGTGTCAGATTTGAGGTGTTTACCGACCACAAGAGCTTGAAGTATCTTTTCTCCCAAAGGAATTAAACCTGAGGCAGAGAAGATGGATTGAGTTCTTGAAGGACTATGACTTCGACCTTCAGTATCATCCTGGAAAGGCGAATGTCGTAGCGGATGCTCTTAGTAGAAGAGGTCTTCGCTCCAGCAGGATTGGAAGATGTTGGAGGATGCAGCGTGCTCTATGACCGAGTTAGAGCATCGTTGTGTCAGGCTTTTGTAGCTCAGCTATCCCTTAGATCCTCAGTCTTGGATGAGGTGATTGAGCAGCAGAAAGCCGACCTAGATTGTTAGAGTTAGTGGGTAAGGCGGGCATTGCTCGTGATGAGGACGGTGTGATTAGATTTCAGCACCGTGTTTGTGTCCCCGATGTAGTAGATGTCCGTGAGCATGTGTTAGCGGAGGCTCATAGATCGCGATTCTCTATTCATCCGGGTAACACTAAGATGTATCAAGACCTGAAGAGATCATTTTGGTGGTCCGGCATGAAGAAGGATGTTGCGGATTATGTGTCTAGATGTCTAGTATGTCAGCAAGTGAAAGCCGAGCGGCAGCGACCATCCGGCCTTATGCAGAGGATGGATATCCCCGTATGGAAGTGGGAAGCTGTCACTATGGATTTCGTATCGGGTTTGCCTCGATCTAGGGGGCAATGACTCGATTTGGGTAGTTGTAGATAGATTCTCGAAGACTGCTCATTTCTTGCCTATGAAGAAGAAGCAGTCAGTAGAGAGTTTAGCTAGATTGTATGTTAGCGGTATCATTAGATTGCATGGTGTGCCGAAGTCGATCATTTCGGATCGAGATCCGAGATTTACTTCGAGATTGTGGAAGGGTCTTCAGGATGCGTTAGGTTCGGAGCTTAAGCTCAGTTCGGCGTTTCATCCCCAGACCGATGGACAGTCCGAGAGGACTATCCAGACGCTCGAGGATATGTTGAGAGCGTGTGTTCTGGATTGGAAGGATGATTGGGAGCGTCATTTACCTCTTGTGGAGTTCGCATACAACAACTTTCATGCTAGTATTGGTATGGCTCCATTCGAGGCGTTGTATGGTAGGCCCTGCAGATCTCCTTTATGTTGGGAGGAGACTGGTGATAGGCAGTTGATCGGACCGGAGTTAGTTCAGGAAACTTCGGATAAGATCCAGCTTATCAGGAAAAGGCTTGTTGCGGCACAGGATAGGCAGAAGAGTTATGCCGACAACAGGAGAAAGGATTTGGAGTTTGAGGTTGGCGATCATGTCTTCTTGAAGATATCGCCTACTCGAGGTGTTGTCAGATTTGGCAGGCATAGCAAGCTAAGCCCTAGATTCATTGGCCCATATGAGATTCTCAGACGTTTGGGCAGCGTGGCGTATGAGCTAGCTTTACCCCCAGCTTTGGCTAGCGTTCACCCGTATTCCACGTATCTATGCTCAGGAAGTATGTCCGAGATCCGTCTCATGTGATTAGTCATGAGCCAGTGGAGATCCAGCCAGATCTTTCGTATGTCGAGCAACCAGTAGCCATTCTTGACCGAAAGGTTCAGCATCTCCGGAACAAGAGTATTGCGTCGGTGAAAGTTCTATGGCGGAACTTCTCACGTGAGGAGGCTACTGGGAGCTTGAGGATGCGATGAAGAAGAAGTATCCCCTTTTGTTTGAGTAGTGTCGTTCTAACTTCGAGGACGAAGTTTCTTTAGGGGGAGAGGGTGTAAGGCCCTCGAATTTCCGTCGCATTATTTGTTTGTGTATGTTGTGCTTGTGTATGTATATACATATTTACGTAAGTATTGATTAGTATGATTACGTGTGCATATGTTATATTAGATGTAAATAATGCATGTATTGAATGGTGATAGTATGGTACAATACCATATACATATTGCATGTAATATATATGCATGGTTTTCTGCATTTTAGAGTCTGGCCGAAGGCCATCTTGGCGTCAACCCCAGGCCGTTGAGCTGGTGTCAGCGTCCAGACATGGACGCCTACACTAACCTGGCGTCCAGCGATATGGACGCCAATCTCTCTGGCCTGCATGCGCAGCAGAGCTGCAAACTTCTGAATCAAGAAAGCCAGCCATTGGGGGACTGTCCCCAACGGCTCTGAAGGCTGTCAAATCAACCTGGTGAGTGGGAGAGAGACTCCCCTTATGTCTGAACCCGAAATGGCCTCTTCCCACTCCTCCCTTCACCTTGCAAGAGGAAAAAAGAGAAAGAAACCCTAGAGAAAGTCTGTGAGAAACCCCTCTTGCCACCCAAAAATCCACACTTCGGAAGCTTGATCCGACGTTCCTGCTTCAAGGAGGTTGCTGGATCGACGAGGAAGGCTTCCCCGACCTCGGCTTGCTGTGGATCTCACTCAAGAACCCGGAGGAGAGTTCATTTGGAGGCTTCTTGGGACAGCCCAAGGAGAGCTTCACCGAGCCCTGGATCCTTTGGAGGAATTTTTAGAAGGCAAGTGACCTATCCATGATGTTCCTGTATGTGTCTAGGTCGTTTCTATCATTTTTGTGGATTTTTCCTCGAGTCCTAGACCCTCCCATTCACCCAAGTTTGAGAGCTTGGGTCTGTGTTTCTGCACAGACCTGCATCGACGGCAAGGTCTCGAGACGCCTATATTATGCTTGGCGTCCATCGACCATGCCGCTGACCCTGAGTCAGCGGCCAGAGACCGCCGCCAAGTTCCTCTGGACAGAACAGTGAACTGTTCTGCCCTTCCTTTACATAATTTCGGTATGGTTTCCGTGATGAGGATATATGGTAATCCTATACTCTATGTATATAGTCAATTGTGGTGTGTGGATGAATGTGGTGTGATGGTGAATGTAGGAAATATTGTATCCCATGAATTGTAAGCATGACTTGTTAATAATCTTGCCAAATTTATGTTTCATGAGTAGGATTGGTCTGAATGCCTTGGTTTTATTAGATCATGAAGGTTAGTGATCAGCATACATGTACCAATTTTGATAAATTGTCCATGCTTGTATGAATTGCTAATAAACTCGGTTTGGTAGAATAAAATAAAAACATGCAAGAATGGTCTGTGGTGATCAATCTATAGATGTATGATTTAGGGTAGATTATGTATTCTCAGATCATGTATGTGACGGAAACCTCTGTTCAACAGTAACTGGCAACAATTCATGATGTGTTAAACTCCATGTAACTTGAATTGTGAATGGCATGCAAAATAAGTGTTTGATTTTCTGTAAATTCTATTTAGCTCAGAAAAATCTGAAAATTTGAGTGTATGATCTTGAACCCGAAAACAGCATGTGGTTAAAATTTCAGGTCATTTGGATCAGTAAATAAGAAGTTATGTATTTTCATGTGAAATGTGATAATCTACGTATATTATCGTAATGTGGTTAGTTATTGTCTAAACCCAACTTGATTAGTGAAAATTACTGTGTGTTAAACTCCTGAAATCTGTAGTGCCATGCAGGAAAACAGAGATATTCATGTGAGTGAGAAAGTGAATGAGATGAAAGTGTGAAGTGTAAAACCATGTGTAAATGGTAAATGTGTAACTGTGCCAATGTGACACTGCTTCCGTAGAGGGCAGTGGAGCTGTATCAGGAAAAGTCCCCCTGAGAAAGTTCAATGTGTAAGTGACCTTAAGGGCATTAGGGGGAAATCCTGGAGGTGGACAAGTACCACTGGTTAGGGTGGAGACTTGTTCTCCTGGTCTGCGCAGTCCAAGAGTCGCCATTGAAATGCCTAGATGGCGTCTATGTGTAATGTGATGTGTATATGTCCTTCTTTGGTGGTTTGGACTATGTGTCACGGCACCTAAAATGTGTAATGTGAAATTGTAATGTGTATGTGCCCATGTGTAAATGTGTAAGTGAACAATGTGGATGTGTATGTGTGAAGTGTAACCATGTGAAAGAAAAACTTGTGTAAAGAAATGTGAACTTCTAAATGTGAAAATATGTTATTGAAATCCATGTGAGACAAATCTGAAACCATGTGAAATCAGTAATTCATGTTGTTATTATCATGTGTATGTGCAAAAATGCCTAGAATCCATGTTAGGGATAATAATGAGTACGTGTACAAATAGCATGATTGGTTTGATTCATATGATTTGTTTAAGCGATATTGTAGCTCTCATGTATAGGTTTACAGCCATGAAACCATGTGAAACCAGCAACTTAAAGCATGTGAAAAGGTTATGAATGTGTTTAAAAACATGGATCCATGCTAGTTGTGTTCCCCTTCCATGTATGCATAATGTTCATGTTGGTAGCTCTCATGTCTTAGTTCTTTAAAGATTAAAGTTTCATGAGTAATTGAATAGAGAGCATGTGATAGGTGAATTTTATTCTTAGAAATCTGAAAGCATGATCCATGTATAAAATTGAAAACTTTCATGATAGGTTTAAACTTTAGAATGACTAGCATGCGTGTGTTGCAAATTTTGAATGTGCTAGAAACACTAGACTTGTACGTGTATATTGAGTAGTGGTTGCTTGCTGAGTCCTGGACTCACTCCTTGCTTCGGCGTACAGGTATAGTTGGTGACACGGCACCGTTGGAGGAGACGGTGGAGACGGACTCCGAGCGCGGAGACTAGCTTTGGAGTTTCTTTGAGATTTGTGTATTTCATAAGTATGTAATTTGAACATTGTATTAGAGTATCATGAAAAGGGTGTATAAGTGTGGACATTATGTATTTTATTTCAGCAATTTAAATTATGTGAACTTTTAGTTCCTTATTGTTAATTTCAAACTTCATGTATGTTAAATGTGGATGATGAATGAATGAAGACAGTTGTCTTTTATTTCCGCTACTCTGTTGTATATTCGCGTGTATCTCAGCTATATGTATCGTTTGGGTAAATGTCCCACTGTGAGGACTCTTTCTATACCGATGTGGGTTGGTATAACCGTACCGGTATAATGAGGGCCGTCACATGGCATCTCGGCGGTCTGCCTTCCAGCTAATGTCGCGCTGCCGAGCGGGTCGCGACATCAGAGGAGGCGTCGCCCGTCGTCGACATGACCTTATCGCGGCATAGTTGGCCGTCGCAATAAGGGTGTGTCGTGACCTGCCTTCTACCGCGATCGTCTTGCTGTCGCGGCCTGGTCGGCTGTTGCGACAATGGTGTCACGACCTGGTCTCTCCTGTCGCGACAAGTTGGTTTTCGTGGCACGTTTCCCCGACGCGACCTAGTCCTTGTCGTGGTGGCCCTGACTGTCGCGATGGTATCGCGACGGCTTAGGAGGGCGCGAAAAGACCTGGTCTGCCTCGGGTGTTTTCCGTGGCCATGGTTGGCATGTCAGCATGTGCCCCAGGGCACGGTGTGCCCTTAGGACCTTCTGGTAGGAACATGGCATGTTGCCTCTCTGCGTTCAGTGACCGAAGGTGACACCTTTGTGGCCGTGTCCTAGCAGTTGTGCTAGAAGGCTCACGGCTCTCTAATAATCAATTGTCTATCTGTCAATCGATTATTAGAAGAGCGATGGTTTTTGTTCTGTTTGTGGTGTTCCGGGTTCTCGGGCCTTGCCTTGTGCGCCGGCATTGGCTGACGGCCCTTCTGGTGGTTTCCGGAAGGGGTGCCGTGCGTGCCTATGCCTGCTGGGCTTATCTTGGTTACAAGCCAACAGTGCCGTTTCTGTGGTGGTTGCCACGCCTGTTCTCTTTCGCCCGGTGCTCGGCACTTGAGGGCTTGTCCGCGAGGCAGGTTGTTACCGTTTCCTGGGACCCCTAGCCCCGCGCGCCTATGTCAGAGGGTGTTGCTCCGGGCGGCGGGCGTGCTCAAGTCATGGACTTGGAGCAGAAGGAGAAAACGGTGGGGGCAGCGGTGTGAGCCGTTTGTGGAGCTCTCTTAGCTAGTCTGGGTCTCCGAGGTGGTTCAGGCGCTCGTCCGGTGCGGACTAGCTAGTCCTTCTCACTGCCTCGCTCTGCGTTGGTTCTGGAGCCACGTAGGGAGGTCAGGCGTGGGGCCACAGTTCGACCGAACTGTGGTGTTTGTGGTGGTGTTCTTTGTTGTGACTCGCTAGCCTCACTCTACCTAGGGAGGTCGTAGGTAGGAGTCAGCGGCTGGCAAGCAAGAGGGGTGGACTGTGTGTCCCTCTCTTAGCTACTTGTGGCGGTGGCTTGGTTGTTCTTGCTGTGACGTTGCTTCGCACGCTGTTTCTGAGCTTGCGTTCTTGTTGCCCTGGTTTACACGGCGGTTGTAGCCTAGCCGTGTCTCGCTTCCTTGGGCTTGGTTGGTTTGGCCTCGTGGGCCGTGCTTATTGGTTTCCACTCTGTGGTTCTCTCGGGGTGCCTGGTGTAGGCACCCGATGGCTGGTTCAGTAACCCATTCCTTGGTGCCATCCGTGGTGGCACTATAGGGTGTAGTTCCCTGACCTCATGGCTTGTTCGAGGTGCATGGGGGTTCTACTTGTGGGCCCTCGACCTTGTGGAGGTCTGAGGTGGCCGTGCCTGTGGTGAGACGTTCATTCTCACTTGGTTGCTTGGTGTCTATCAGGGTGACACCTGGTTGTTCCCTCCCGACCTCATGGAGGTCCGAGATGTTGGTGGTTGTGTCGTGAGACTCTGGTCTCATGTGGGTTGCTCCGGTGTTCCGTGAGCTCCTTTGTCTCGGCGAGTGTGTGCCGAGGTGTTGCTTCCGCATGTGTTGACTCCACTGGTTCTGCGGGAGTCGTCTTTGGCCTGACCCTAGTTGTGGCTGAGACGTTTACTTTGTTTCCGCTGCTTTGTAGTACTCTATGGTAGGCGTTTCCCGCTTTACTACTTTGTAGAGTAGTCTTGCTTCCTCTTGTTGGAGTTCCTACTGCTCTGGCTGGTAAGGGACTGGTTATCCCTACTGAGCCTTGTTCGCGAGGCTCACCCCCCTACTCTCTTCAGGTAGGGACTCGCTCTCGCAGGAGTTCGTTGCCGGACGGTCGTGGTGGCGGCTTGTTCGCGTTGCGTTGCCAGCAGTGTGAGTTGTGAGCGTGAGTGCTCTTTGTACCATGAGTTAAGAGTGGCCTTTTTGCAAGTCCTTGGGTATGCCCCTTAAGGACTGCACCTTTCTTTCTGTACATGTACTTTTATTTGAGACATGTTGTACATATTTCTTTGTTAATGTGCAAACTTTTTTATTATAGTTATTTAAATTCATTGCTTATCTCACTGGACTAAATTCTAACCCTTCCAGATCTTCGGATCTGTGGGTGGCGGTGTGACTTTTGGGGTCCTGGCGGGGGTTCGGGAGGTCGGGTCGTTACAAGAGCTTTGAGGATCATTGAAAGAGGAGCTCTCAAACTTGTGGCTGGAAGAAGACTTGTGAGATTTCTAGCTTCTGAAAATTGCTAAGTGTTGAGCTCACTAAAGTTCATCAGTTATGTCTTCCTCTTCAAACTACAGCTTCTTTTATATTCCTAAAAAATGTAGTCGTTTGAAAAATTGGTCGTTGGAGATCTACCCATTGAGGAGAGATCAAGGATCCTTTGGATGATAGCTCAATTTGTTATCCATGGGTTCTTCGTCCTTTGCTTCATTCCAATGTCTTCAGATGAGGGTTGCAGCTTCACAGCTAGAAGGTCAGCTTCTCATTATGTGGACTGTGAAAGCTCCATACTAAAAACGTGCTTCAATAAATGATCTGTAGTAAAGACAAGACAAAGAGACAGGGTACCTCCATACTTTCGTAGGTAGGTGAGTCATAGAAAAATACAAAGTATGGAAATCTCGGACAGATAGCTTTTCAGACAATAAAAGATGGACAGTTATTTGCAACAGAGGTATGGACAAGTTCTGACAGTGTAGTTGAACCTCTATTAGATGCCATGCGCCTGAAAAACATAAATGCACATGTCTTTTGTATTGGAAGCAAAACGGATTACTGTCATGAAGCTAGAGACCAATTTAATAAAGTTTCAGATGCAGACATAAACAAATTTTGATGAATATTTAAGGAGATAATATTCTCACTTGTCAGAACTTAAAAAAGATAATCTGATAGATTCAGAAATATTCAGTCATGATGGTTTTAACAGAAATTGTATCAAGGAAGTTTAAAAAGATATGCAACTAATATTCATCAGATAATACAAAGTTCTTCACAGAAAGAATACAAGATAAGACGTGATATGAAGTCTGATACAGAAGTCTTACATTTGACTCTAGGAGTCGGAGATAGAGTAGAATACGTATTACGTAAGTATTGATTAGTATGATTATGTGTGCATATGTTTATATTAGATGTAAATAATGCATGTATTGAATGGTGATGTATGGGTACAATACCATAATATTGCATGTATATATGCATGGTATGCATGGTTTTCTGCATTTTAGAGTCTGGACGAAGGCCATCTTGGCGTCAACCCCAGGCCGTTGAGCTGGTGTCAGCATCCAGACATGGACGCCTACACTACCCTGGCGTCCAGCGATATGGACGCCAATCTCTCTGGCCTGCATGCGCAGCAGAGCTGCAAACTTCTGAATCAAGAAAGCCAGCCATGGGGGACTGTCCCTAACGGCTCTGAAGGCTGTCAAATCAACTGGTGAGTGGGAGAGAGACTCCCTTATGTCTGAACCCGAAATGGCCTCTTCCCACTCCTCCCTTCACTTGCAAGAGGAGAAAAAGAGAAAGAAAACCCTAGAAAAAGTCTGTGAGAAACCCCATCCTTGCCACCCAAAAATCCACACTTCTGAAGCTCATCCGACGTTCACTGCTTCAAGGAGGTTGCTGGATCGACGAGGAAGGCTTCCCCGACCTCGGCTTGCTGTGATCTACTCAAGAACCCGGAGGAGAGTCATTTGGAGGCTTCTTGGGACATCCCAAGGAGGCTTCACCGAGCCCTGGATCCTTTGGAGGAATTTTTAGAAGGCAAGTGACCTATCCATGATGTTCCTGTATGTGTCTAGGTCGTTCTATCATTTTGTGGATTTTTCTCGAGTCCTAGACCCTCCCATTCACCCAAGTTTGAGAGCTTGGGTCTGTGTTTCTGCACAGACCTGCATCGACGGCAAGGTCCCTTGACGCCTATATTATGCTGGCGTCCATCGACCATGCCGCTGACCCTGAGTCAGCGGCCAGAGACTGCCGCCAAGTTCCTCTGGACAGACAGTGAAACTGTTCTGCCCTCCTTTACATTAATTTCGGTATGGTTTCCGTGATGAGGATATATGGTAATCCTATACTCTATGTATATAGTCAATTGTGGTGTGGGATGAAATGTGGTGGTGATGGTGAATGTAGAAATATTGTATCCCATGAATGTAAGCATGACTTGTTAATGATCTTGCCAAATTTATGTTTCATGAGTAGGATTGGTCTGAATGCCTTGGTTTTATTAGATCATGAAGGTTAGTGGATCAGATACATGTACTCAGTTTGATAAATTGTCCATGCTTGTATGAATTGCTAATAAACTCGGTTTGGTAGAATAAAATAAAAACATGCAAGAATGTCTGTGGTGATCAATCTATAGATGTATGATTTAGGGTAGATTATGTTCTCAGATCATGTATGTGACGGAAACCTCTGTTCAACAGTAAGTGGCAACATTTCATGATGTGTGTTAAACTCCATGTACTTGAATTGTGAATGGCATGCAAAATAAGTGTTTGATTTTCTGTAAATTCTATTTAGCTCAGAAAAATCTGAAAATTTGAGTGTATGATGTTGAACCCGAAAACAGCATGTGGATAAAATTTCAAGTCATTTGGATCAGTAAATAAGAAAGTTATGTATTTCATGTGAAATGTGATAATCTGCGTATATTATCGTAATGTGGTTAGTTATTGTCTAAACCCAACTTGATTAGTGAAAATTACTGTGTGTTAAACTCCTGAAATCTGTAGTGCCATGACAGGAAAACAGAGATATTCATGTGAGTGAGAAAGTGAATGAGATGAAAAGTGTGAAGTGTAAAAACCATGTGTAAAACGGGTAAATGTGTAAATGTGTAACTGTGCCAATGTGACACTGCTTCCGTAGAGGGTAGTGGAGCTGTATCAGGGAAAAGTCCCTCTGAGAAAGTTCAATGTGTAAGTGGACCCTAAGGGCATTAGGGGGAAATCCTGGAGGTGGACAAGTACCACTGGTTAGGGTGGAGACTTGTTCTCCTGGTCTGCGCAGTCCAAGAGTCGCCATTGGAATGCCTAGATGGCGTCTTGTGATGTGATGTGTATATGTCCTTCTTTGGGGTTTGGACTATGTGTCACGGCACCTAAAATGTGTAATGTGAAATGTGTAATGTGTATGTGCCCATGTGTAAATGTTGTAAGTGAACAATGTGGATGTGTATGTGTGAAGTGTAACCATGTGAAAGAGAAAACTTGTGTAAGGAAAATGTGAACTTCTAAATGTGAAAATATGTTGTTGAAATCCATGTGAGATAAATCTGAAACCATGTGAAATCAGTAAATTCATGTTGTTATATCATGTGTATGTGTGCAAAAATGCCTAGAATCCATGTTAGGGATATAATGAGTACGTGTACAAATAGATGATGGTTATTCATATGATTTGCTTTAAGCGATATTGTAGCTCTCATGTGTAGGTTTACAGCCATGAAAACCATGTGAAACCAGCAACTTAAAGCATGTGAAAAGGTCTATGAATGTGTTTAAAAACATGTAGGATCCATGCTAGTTGTTTTCCCTTCCATGTATGCATAATGTCATGTTGGTAGCTCTCATGTCTTAGTTCTTTAAAGATTAAAGTTTCATGAGTAAATTGAATAGAGAGCATGTGATAGGTGAATTTTATTCTTAGAAATCTGAAAGCATGATCCATGTATAAAATTGAAAAACTTTCATGATAGGTTTTAAACTTTAGAATGGACTAGCATGTCATGTGTTGCAAATTTTGAATATGCACGTAGAGAAACCACTAGGACTTGTACGTGTATATTATGAGTAGTGTTGCTTGCTGAGTCCCTGGACTCACTCCTTGCTTCGGCGTACAGGTATAGTTGGGACGGCACCGTTGGAGGAGACGGTGGAGACGGACTCCGAGCGCGGAGACTAGCTTTGGAGTTTCTTTGAGATTTGTGTAGTTCATAAGTATGTAATTTGAACATTGTATTAGAGTATCATGAAAAGGGTGTATAAGTGTGGACATTATGTATTTTATTTCAGCAATTTAAATTATGTGAACTTTAGTTCCTTATTGTTAATTTCAAACTTCATGTATGTGTAAATGTGGATGATGAATGAATGAAGACAGTTGTCTTTTAGTTCCGCTACTCTGTTGTATATTCGCGTGTATCTCAGCTATATGTATCGTTTGGGTAAATGTCCCACTGTGAGGACTCTTCTATACCGATGTGGGTTGGTATAACCGTACCGGTTAATGAGGGCCGTCACATGGCATCTCGGCGGTCTGCCTTCCAGCTAATGTCGCGACTACGAGCGGGTCGCGACATCAGAGGAGGCGTCGCCCGGTCGGACATGACCTTATCGCGGCATAGTTGGCCGTCGCAATAAGGGTCGTGTCGTGACCTGGCCTTCTACCGCGATCGTCTTGCTGTCGCGGCCTGGTCGGCTGTTGCGACAATGGTGTCACGACCTGGTCTCCTGTCACGACAAGTTGGTTGTCGTGGCACGTTTCCCTGACGCGACCTAGGTCTTGTCGTGGTGGCCCTGACTGTCACGATGGTATCGCGACGGCTTAGGAGGGCGCGAAAAGACCTGGTCTGCCTCGGGTGTTTTCCGTGGCCATGGTTGGCGTGTCAGCGTGCCCCAGGGCACGGTGTGCCCTTAGGACCTTCTGGTAGGAACATGGCATGTTGCCTCCTGCTTCAGTGACGAAGTGACACCTTTGTGGCCGTGTCCTAGCAGTTGTGCTAGAAGGCTCACGGCTCTCTAATAATCAATTGTCTATCGGTCAATCGATTATTAGAAGGAGCGATGGTTTTGTTCTGTCTGTGGTGTTCCGGGTTCTCGGGCCTTGCCTTGTTGCGCCGGTGGCTGACGGCCCTTATGGTGGTTTCCGGAAGGGGGCCGTGCGTGCCTATGCCTGCTGGGCTTATCTTGGTTCCAAGACAACAGTGCCGTTTCTGTGGTGGTTGCCATGCAAGTTCTCTTTCGCCGGTGCTCGGCACTTGAGGGCTTGTCCGGAGGCAGGTTGTTACCGTTCCTGGGACCCCTAGCCCCGCGCGCCTATGTCAGAGGGTGTTGCTCGGGCGGCGGGCGTGCTCAAGTCATGGACTTGGAGCAGAAGGAGAAAACGGTGGGGGCAGCAGGTGAGCCGTTTGTGGAGCTCTCTTAGCTAGTCTGGGTCTCCGAGGTGGTTCAGGCGCTCGTCCGGTGCGGACTAGCTAGTCCTTCTCATGCCTGCTCTGCGTTGGTTCTGGAGCCACGTAGGAGGTCAGGCGTGGGGCCACAGTTCGACCGAACTGTGGGTTTGTGGTGGTGGGTTTTCTGTTTTGTGACTCGCTAGCCTCACTCTACCTAGGGAGGTCGTAGGTAGAGTCAGCTGCTGGCAAGCAAGAGGGGTGGACTGTGTGTCCCTCTCTTAGTACTTGTGGCGGTGGCTTGGTTGTTTTGCTGTGACGTTGCTTCGCACGTTGTTTCTGAGCTTGCGTTCTTGTTGCCCTGTTTACACGGCGGTTGTAGCCTAGCCGTGTCTCGCTTCCTTGGGCTTGGTGGTTTGGCCGCGTGGGCCGTGCTTATGGTTTAACTCTGCGGGTTCTCTCGGGGTGCCTGGTGTAGGCACCGATGGCTGGTTCAGTAACCCATTCCTGGTGCCATCCGTGGTGGCACTATAGGGTGTAGTTCCCTGACTCATGGCTTGTTCGAGGTGCATGGGGGTTTTTACTTGTGGGCCCTCGACTGGTGGAGGTCTGAGGTGGCCGTGCCTGTGGTGAGACGTTCATTCTCACTTGGTTGCTTGGTGTCTATCAGGGTGACACCTGGTTGTTCCCTCCCGACTCATGGAGGTCGGGATGTTGGTGGTTGTGTCGTGAGACTCTGGTCTCATGTGGGTTGCTCCGGTGTTCCGTGAGCTCCTTTGTCTCGGCGAGGGTGGTGCCGAGGTGTTGCTTCCGCATGTGTTGACTCCACTGGTTCTGCGGGAGTCGTCTTTGGCCTGACCCTAGTTGTGGCTGAGACGTTTACTTTGTTTCCGCTGCTTTGTAGTACTCTATGGTAGGCATCCCGCTTTACTACTTTGTAGAGTAGTCTTGCTTCCTCTTGTTGGAGTTCCTACTGCTCTGGCTGGTAAGGGACTGGTTATCCCTACTGGACTTGTTCGCGAGGCTCACACCCCTACTCTCTTCAGGTAGGGACTCAATCTCGCAGGAGTCATTGCCGGACGGTCGTGGTGGCGGCTTGTTCGCGTTGCGTTGCCAGCAGTGTGAGTTGTGAGCGTGAGGTGCTCTGTACCATGAGTTAAGAGTGGCTTTTTGCAAGTCCTTGGTATGCCCCTTAAGGACTGCACCTTTTCTTTCTGTACATGTACTGTTATTGAGACATGTTGTACAATATTTCTTTGTTAATGTGCAAATTTTTATTATAGTTATTTAAATTCATTGCTTATCTCACTGGACTAAATCTAACCCTTCCAGATCTTCGGATCCGTGGGTGGCGGCGTGACTTTTGGGGGTCCTTGGCGGGGGGGGGGGTTCGGGTCGGGTCGTTACAAAGAGCTTTGAGGATCAGTTGAAAGAGGAGCTCTCAAACTTGTGGCTTGGAAGAAGACTTGTGAGATTTCTAGCTTCTGAAAATTGCTAAGTGTTGAGCTCACTAAAGTTCATCAGTTATGTCTTCTCTTCAAACTACAGCTTCTTTTATATTCCTAAAAAATGTAGTCGTTTGAAAATTGGTCGTGGAGATCTACCCATTGAGGAGAGATCAAGGATCTTTGGATGATAGCTCAATTTGTTATCCATGGGTTCCTCGTCCTTTGCTTCATTCAATGTCTTCAGAGGGAGGGTTGCTTCACAGCTAGAAGGTCAGCTTCTCATTATGTGGACTGTGAAAGCTCCATATTGAAAACGTGCTTCAATAAATGATCTGTAGTAAAGACAAGACAAAGAGACAGGGTACCTCCATACTTTCGTAGGTAGGTGAGTCATAGAAAAATACAAAGTATGGAAATCTCGGACAGATAGCTTTTAGACCAATAAAAGATGGACAGTTAGTTTGCAACAGAGGTATGGACAAGTTCTGACAGTGGTAGTTGAACCTCTATTAGATGCCATGCGCCTGAAAAACATAAATGCAACAGGTCTTTTGTATTGGAAGAAAAACTGATTACTGCATGAAGCTAGAGACCATTTAATAAAGGTTTCAGATGCAGACATAAACAAATTTTGATGAATATTTAAGTATAATATGTCTCATCTTGTCAGAAACTTAAAAAAGATAATCTGATAGATTCAGAATATATTCAGTCAATGATGGTTTTAACAGAAATTGTATCAAGGAAGTTAAAAAGATATGCAACTAATATTTCATCAGATAATAAAATAGGTCTTCACAGAAATAATACAAGTATAAGACTTGATAGTGAAGTCGGATACAGAAGATATTACAATTGACTCTAGAGTCGGAGATAGAGGTAGACTGATTCGACTTCAACAGAGGTTGCAAAGATAATATAACATTCTACTTTTCAAGTTTGATATAGAAGAATTAGAAAGTCATAATTCGACTTTAAGAGTAGGATATAGTGAATTCGACTTCTATGGAGATTGACAGAAACAAGACAAAGAATTCGGAATTCGACTTCAGAAGTCAGATATTGAGGAGTTAGGTCTATGAAGCATTCGATTGTAAGAGTCGAAGTGGGCAGTCAAATACATAACACCGTCTTCTGAGAGTTGAAGTCCAGAAGGAAGCATTCGATTGTAGAAGTTAGAGTTGACAGTCGGATACAGTGAAGTTGTCTAGACTTAGAAAAAATTTGGAGATGATTTTGTGCAAAGACATTTCAATTCTAAAGGAGTCGAAGTCCACAGTCGGATTATGATGTTTGTGGACTTAGAAAATTTCTCGAGATAGAGTTTGTCCAAACTATTTTATGTGGTATGTATAATTAATGCTTTTAATTTGTAAAAAGCCTTTTAAAGATTTTGTCATAGCAAAAACATGATATTATAATAATTTAAAAGCCTAAATTATTTTCTTAGGGGTAGTTGCTCAACAATTCTCCCCTTTTTTGTTAATAACAAAAACATTAAATAGACAGTGAAAAACAAATTTTAGATTTAAGCATATGAACTCCTGGAGAGTTTTAGAGATTTGTTTCTTACTTCTTTCTCCCCCTTTGTGACATTAACATAAAAGGTAAGATAGAAAAAAGAGAAAGAAAGAGATATATTAACACAAAAAAGAGAGAGCAATATAGATTGTATTCAGAGATTTAAATATGCAAATACAAAATACAGAAATTGTTTAAGATTTTGCCAAAGAACTAGGCAAATACAGAGAACAAGGGATCTGATCTCGATAAGGCTGGATAAGGTCCCATAACTTCTTCTCATTGTCAGGGAGGAATTTCTCAAAAAGACTAGCATTAATTTTGTAGTTGGGACCAATAAATGGAAGTTTCCTATGAGATTTGATATGACGCTTGTGGTACCAGTCAAGCCTGGTATAATAGTGATTCCGACATAGAAGATGCTTGAGAGGAACAAACTTCCTAGAGGCTGCTAGATGGAGAAAGTCATGCACTGTAATATTTCAGTGCAAGCCTTGGGAGATAGCTGCTTCCTTAGCCTGATAGTAGATCAGGTACCTCTACTCCCACCAATGAGCAAGGGACTTCCAAAGGTCGGTATAGGGTTTGAAAAGATACTCAGAGATAGAAATCATCAGCTTCTCACTAGCTGCATGATCCCCAGGATAAGCTGCTGCCCATTGATCTTCTGTGAACCACTTAGACTCAGCAAAACATAGCTGGAGATCTGTCAAATGCTGGGAATTCTTTGGAGCTTGCATGAGTACAAACCTATGGAAAGACAGTTTTAGTTTGTACTTGATTCTGAATCTGGAGGCTATCCGGATGTGCCTGTTGATGATTAGCTGTGCAAAATCTTTTCTTGATGAAATGGCACCAACCAAAGATGGATACAGACCAGAAGGTAATCCAACTGTCATAGAAGGGGTGATCTATCTTTGACCTCTAATAAGCATTTCCCATTGGCCTTTAGTGACATCAGACAGTCCCAATTTAAATATGGAAAAATTGAATTATTTCATCCTTGTATACTTAGTCTGGGAGTCTCTAATGAAGATTCCAAACATGTCATAGAACCTAAGATTCAGGTGAAGACTAACATCCAGAAATTGGTTCCTGGACCTAGTTTGCTGGTACCTAGCAGCTTCATCAGGATAGAGTTCAAGAAACTCTTTGGGTTTAAGAATATGACATTTCTGAGAAATGAGTTGTAGATCAGATAATACAATTTGGTTAGAATGAATAAGGATAGGAAGCCAGTCTTCAAACATGAGACCTGGCATTTCAAGAACTTCAAGGAATGCCTTAATGAATTAAAATTTTCTGAACAAGTTCATATGATGTTCGAAGTGGTAAATGAAGGCATACCAAAATGGAGGAAGAAGTTTGGCAGGGTTGCCTTTTAGCATGTGCCCACCTTTGGATGAAAGTTGAATACTAGGAAGTATTTCTGAAATGGAAAGGGTGGATCTGCCTGCTAAAGATAAGGAGGTAGTAGGAAGAGAAGAAAAGAAACTTGGAGGTTGTGTGTGGAGAGGAGGAATGGTTGCCTTGGATTGCTTGAATTGATATTTCAAAGGATAAATTTTGAAATTTTGTGTTGTCAGAAGCAATTGGTTGATCCTCTAGAATAAATGTAGAGGAAGGAGGATCAGATGATGTAGGAGGTGGAGGTTGTTCAGTAATGGAAGGAATGGGAGCAGTGGGTGCAGTAGGAAGAAGTGAGGGAGTAGGTGGAGGTTGTTTTGATTCAGGAGGAGGAGGATCAGTGGTAGTGGTGAGAGCAGAAGGAGTTGGTTCAGGAGGAGGAGGAGGAGGAGAAGAGGATACAAGTTTACCATTTTTATGGAGTCTTCTCTTCACCTTCCTCCTAAAGGTCTTGACCTTGGACCTGGAATCAACATAAAAAACCTGAGACTCTAGAGGTCTTTTGGGCCTAAACTTTTGAGGGGATTCCTGCTGCTCTACTACTGCTGCTTGAGACTGTTCTGGCATAGATGGCTACTCTTGCTGATCCTTCTGCTGAACTTCTATAGTTTCATTTGGGGGCAGAATTTCTTCTGTCACTTGTGCCTGCTGCTGCTGCTGCTCAAACTGCTCTTGTTGTTGCTCAGGCTTTTGTTCTTGCTGCTACTCTCTTGCTGCTCAACATGATCAAATTGTTGTGTTGGGGCTCCTTGGTGTTGTTGATGTGCTGGAGGCTGCTCTTCTTGGAGGACAGATGAGGGAGCAGATGGCTGATAAGTGCCCTGATGGCACACTAACTGAAGTAAGAGGTCCTTCATCTACTTGACCTTATCATCCAGACTGTCAAATTTTGCATCAACAAATTCCACTTGCATATGTAAAATTGACAAGCTCTCTTGTTGCTAGTTTAGTAAATCCAAAATGGTGCTCAAACTGTTGCTACTCTCCCCTTGAGACCTTGGCTTGGTCTCAAACTGAGAAGGGGAGGAATGGTGCTGCCTTTCTTCAAATTCTTGCTCTAAGGGAGTAGATATAGGGATATCTTCTTGTTCTTGTGCTACTCCTTTTCCTCTTAACTCTCTTAGAACTTGATTGATGGTTTCTTCAGGTGCATCTGGTTTTGGAAAAGAGGCAGAAACATGAAACTGCTCTTCTTGTTGCATATATTCTTCTTGATCTTATACTAGGGCTTCCATTCTATTTTCTTCTTTTGCTTCTTCTTCTTGCTGACTGCTTGAGAGGATGAGGAAATATGCATCTCATCAGGTTAGACTTCTGTTGGATCGAAATGGCAAGCAAAACAGTCCTAGAGGGGGGTGAATAGGACTTTTGACCTTTTAAAATTTCTTCTAAAATCACAGCACTAAATAAACAGTTAGTACTCAAAGTGATGTGTGTGATTCAAGTGTAGACTTGGCGTAAACAATCACACAAAGAAATTGGACACATATTTTATCCTGGTTCGGCACTTCCCACATGGAAGTCCTACATCCAGTCCTCAAGCCAACCACTTGAGATTTCATTAATTTGCCAATGAATTTGTCCTTCTCTCACCCTTGAGAGGAATTACAAACCCACTTGCTCCCAAGCAAGTCTTCCCTAAACAGGGATACAACAATGCCTTTTCACCAAGGCCTTCCCTACACAAGAGGGGCAAAGTGTAGAGATAGATTTCTGCACAAATACAAGGAAATTTGACAGTGGTGTGTTTGCCTCAAAGTTGAGCATAAAACACACAAACTTCAGATGGATACAACAGATATAGAATTGATTCTAAATCCTATCTGAAGTGAAAGGGGTGGACTAAAGAGAATTGAAACTGAGTACAATTGCCACCCACAAACAGAAATTCTCCACAGAATTTTATGAACACAAGGAAGCTCTCAGAGGAAGTCAAGCATGAAGACTTTAGAGAGAGCTTGAGGAATTCAAATGGCTCTTTCAGGAGAATGGGACTTGAATGCACTTTTTGGATTCTCACTTCAAGGATGATCTATCTGTGTCTCTCTATCTGTTCTTTTTCCTCTTGAGCTCTTTTTATAATCTTCAAAAATATGACCGTTTGAGAGGATGACCGTTGGAGCTTTGTGGCCGTTTGCAATATAGCCGTTTGAGGAGGAATTCTGGGATCCTTTGAGTCTTGAAGAGATTGTCCAACAGGCCTTCAAGTATGCTTCTTCCCGAGGTCTTCATTTTGATAATAGCTAGAAGATAACTCTTGTAGCAAGTAGCTGAGGGAGAGGCATGCTGAACACATGCTCAATAAATGCCTGTTGCAAGGACAAGACACAAGAGAAACGTATCTCCATACCCTTGAGGTAGGTGGGTCAGAAAAATTCAGTACAAGGCATGGAACCTAGTATCCCACAAGTATTACAGACAGTAGACAAATAGACAAAAAGTTAAAGTATGGGTCTGTCAGTGGTAGGTGAGATGGTCAGATGCCATGCGTTTGAGTTTTACATAAATGCTATGTGTCTTGTGAAGCTAACAATAAGGCAAGGTAGGACATCAGGACTGAGGATTTCAAGGAGACACTTCTCAGAATATGTTTAGCACATGATAATTAATTTAGAAGCTGACATGTCAAATCCTGTCAGAAATAATCTTTGAAGTTTGCATACAACAATCCTCCTATTGATTTTGCTTAAGATAATCAAACTAGATTTGATGATCTTCATATAGTTTAGAAAATAGAGAGCTGACAAATATAAGAGGTACGTGCAAAATTGTCAGTGTAGTTGAATGTGAACAGGAGTCGATTGAAGGAGTAAGAGTGATTCGACTCATGAGTGATCATGGTGATTCGACTATAATAGGTGAGGATTTCTAAGGTATTTGATTGACAGTTGAAGGTATTAGTCGAATACAACTGTAAAAGTCATCAGTCGAATTACAAAGAAAAAGACATTCGACTGTAAGAGTCGAAGTCATCAGTCGAATCACAAAGAAAAAGACATTCTACTGTAAGAGTCGAAGTCATCAGTTGAATCACAAAGAAAAAGACATTCGACTGTAAGAGTCGAAGTCATCAGTCGAATCACAAAGATAAAGACATTCGACTGTAAGAGTTGAAGTCATCAGTCGAATCACAAAGAAAAAGACATTCGACTGTAAGAGTCGAAGTCATCAGTCGAATCACAAAGAAAGACATTCACTGTAAGAGTCGAAGTCATCAGTCGAATCACAAAGAAAAAGACATTCGACTGTAAGAGTCGAAGTCATCAGTCGAATCACAAAGAAAAAAACATTCGACTGTAAGAGTCGAAGTCATCAGTCGAATCACAAAGAAAAAGACATTTGACTGTAAGAGTCGAAGTCATCAGTCGAATGGTATGTAAACGATGTGGACTTAGAAAAAATTTGATGACTTCTGACTGCTATTCTGAAGGAGTCGAATATGACAGTCGGATTCAGTATGCGAGAGACAGTTGTGGCCTTAGAAGATTTTGAGGATACTGTTACTTGAAAAAAAAAGAGCTGTGGTATAAATAATATATATTTAAAGATTTGTCATAGCAAAAACATAGTTTTATAAAACTAAGAAAGTCATTAAATTTCTTAGAGGTAGTTGCTCAACAATTCTCCCCCTTTTTGTTAATGACAAAAAAATCTTTAAATAATAATGTATCATATACTATTTTTATATTTTTTCCCCCTTTGTGACATTAACAGAAAGGATAAAAACTCAGAGAAATGCACAAGTAGGAAGAAATTGCATCTATAAAGAGGCAAACAGTACATAGTAGTAAACAATACTAAGAAAGAAATACAACTACAAAGTTCAGATTCTAGCTGATCGGGGTAACAACAGAGAAGCAGGAGTGAGGTTAAGAATGGTTGGATGAACTCCCAAATTTTTCTTCATTCTTGTTAAAGGAGTGAGCAAACAGAGCCTCATCAATATTGTAGGCTGGGTTGGTGGAGGGTAATTTCTGATAGACTTGATGTGGCGCCTCCTGTACCAACCAATTCTGTAATGATATTTGTCAATGTCCATCCTGATTTGAGAGGAACGAACTGTTTGGTAGATGCCAGATGGAGGAATTCATTGAAGGTCAGATTCCAGTAGAGACCATTTGAGATGGCTGCATCCTTAGCTTGATAGTACACAAGGTACCTCTCAGCCCATCGGTGAGTAACATTCTTATGAAAATCCGTAAGACTCTTAGAGTGAAATTGATTGAGGGTATGTTTCATCTTCAAACACTGAGAGTGATAGGATGGATAGGCTGCTTCCCATTGCTCAGGTGTGAATCTTTCGGATTCAGCAAAACTTAACTGGATATCAAGAAGATGCTTGTCTTTCTTGGAAAACTGAAGAAAAATATGAACCTTTGGAAACTTAGCTTGGATTTGTACTTGATTTTGAATCTGGCAGAAATCCGAAGGAATCTGTTAAAGATTGTTTCAGCAAAGGCTGTTCTGTAGGAAACTGCTCCTACCAGAGGAGGATGAAGACCAAATGGTAATGCCACTGTCATGGAAGGAACAATTTCTCGTTGCCCTCTGAGAAAATTCTCATACTGCCCTTTGGAAACATCATGCAATCCTAGTTTGAACCTTTCATGGTTGAGAGATATCATTTCAAGGTACTTGGCCTGAGAGGCCCTGAGATGCTCTGCAAAAAGGGCATGGAATCTAAGAGAAAGATGTTGAGCAGTTGTCAAGTGATGGGTTCTAGATTGATTTTCTAGAAACCTAGCTGCCTCTTCAGGGTAGAGATCAACAAATTCTTGAGGTGTGAGGCAGTGGCTCTTCTGAGAGATGAGTTGAAGATCAGAAATAGAAAGTTGGGAAGTTTGTATCAAAGTAGGAAGCCAATGTTCAAACGTGAAATCTGGCAACCCATGAACTTCCAGAAATGCTCTAATAGCAAGATATTCTCTGAACAAATTCATGTTTTGTTCAGAGTGGTGAGTGAAGGCATACCAAAAAGGAGGAAGTAGAAACGAAGGTTTATCTCCCAATTTGGGTCCCCTGGTAGCTGACAGTTGGATACTAGGAAGTATCTCAACTAAATGCATGAGAGTTTTCTTGGACTCAGACTTTGAGGCAGTGGAAAGAGAGGAATAGAAGTGAGGAGGTTGAGTGGAAAGAGTCATGGTGAACTCTTTAAGTGGTTTAACTTGATACTTCAAGGGGTAGATAGAAAATTTAACATCCTTATAGAAAGGAGTGACTTCTGGAAGTAGATCCAGAGAGGAATGTAGAGATGGTTGTGCTGAGGATGATGGAGCAGGAGATTGAGGATCTGGAGTAGGTGCTGCTGGAGCTGGTATGGCAGTTGGAGATGTGGCCGTGGAAGAAGGAGAGGGAAGAACAGGTTTGACAGGTACACCATTATTGACTAATCTCCTCTTCACCTTTCTCTTAAATGTCTGGGAAACCTGAGAGGGCTCGAGAGGTCTCTTGGCTGCTGCCTGCTGCATAGAATTCTCTAAGTCTGTTGCCACTTCTTTTGGCTGCTTTTCAGATTTGTTCACCTACTGCTGCTCAACACTGGGTTCAAGAATCACTATTGCTAACTGAGCCTGCTGCTCAGTGGTCTGCTCATCTAGCTGCTGCTGAGATTCAACTGAAATATGCTGCTCCTCAGCCTGTACTTCTGGTTCTTTGATAGATTGCTCAAGGACTGGTTCCTCAGGTACAAGTACTTGAGGTTCTGCTTGGTGTTCTTGCTCTTGAGCTGGCACAGTCTCTTCTTGCTGCTGTGAGGAAGCAGGCCCTGATGGCCTAGAGGTGCCCGGTTGGCACACCAACTGAAGTAGAAGATCTTTAATCTGCTTGACCTCATCAGACAGACCATCAAATTTAGCATCTAACAAAACAACTTGCATGTGGAGAATTGACATGTTCTCATGCTGGCTTCTAACCAAATCCAGGATGTCATTGAGGCTGTTGCTGCTCTCCCCTGAGACCTTGGCCGGGTCTCAAACTGAGAAGGAGAGTGGTGAGGCTCTCTTTCTTCAAAGAGGTGATCATGGGGGAAGAGGCAGGGATATCTTCAAATAACTTTCTTGCCTTGAGATCTCTTAGGACATCATTAATGGTGTCCTCTGGAGCATCATGAACTGGAATGGATGGAGGAACATCTTCTTGCATAGGAAATGAGTCTTCAGATCTGATCTGAATTGAAGGAGGTTCAAGCTGAACTTCGGATGCTGGGGCTTCATGTGTGAGTAGAGAAACCAAATATTCATCAGGATAGATCTCATGTTCACACTCAGGGACAGAACTTTTATACCACAGATTTTGCTTCTTGCCAACTAAGGAGTACTTGCTTCTTTTCAAAGTAAAAATGTCTATCTTCCTTTGTTTCCAAAAACATCTCTCCAGATAGATCCACTGAAAATTTCTTAAAGATAAGAGTAAGTAGAGATCCATATGGAAGAGATTCTTGTAGATCCTTTGAAGCAATCATCTTTTCCAAAATTACTGCTGGCAGATTCACCTTATGCCTCTGAACTGCCCAAAATAACAAATTTCCATCTCTAGCAGTAATGGAGGAATGAGTTCCAGCTCTAGGGGTTATGATATTGGTAATTACAGAATGAATCAATCTTTTCTCAGTAGGCAACTCATTAACTTGAAGTCCTCGTTTTCTGAGGGTACCTAGGCTGCCAATAATCCCTAATTTTTGCTTTTCCAAGGGGATGAACTCACTAAGCTTATGCCCAGAGTTGGGACAATCCAACAATTCGACCAAAAGCTCTTCAGAAATTGTGATTTTGATGCCTTTGACATACCCTACTACTGAGTTTCCAGCAGAGATTTGCAATGAAGCATAAAAAGATCTGACTGCATCGGCAACAAATGGCTCAGAAATCTGACAGATTTTGGTCCAACCCATAGCATTCAAAGTCTCTTCTACCCAAGACAGATTTCCAGATAAGTGAGAGAACTCAACAGCCTTTCCAGAGCAAATGGGAATCTTAGCAAGGCGTTGGAGTTGGTCTGGGGTCAACTGGACATACTCTTGTGCCCTAAGGGAAGCCATCTAGATGATAGAAACAAAGGGGACTCAGGAAACCTTCAAAGGAGAGAAAGAAATGATCAGTAGAGATGAAAGATCCTACCTTTCTTCCGGAGAGGTGAGGTTTCAGATGGTTCCTGGAAGATCCTTCGCCGGAGTACAGTGAAGGCGCGAAGAACGCAAGAAGACAAGTGAGTCGAAAGAGGATTTCAAACGGGTGTTTTGAAAGGTAGAAGGGGTTTACTTATATAGAGAGGGAAAAAGTAACTGGCGCTTGATTTCAGGATGAAAGCATGCGATGATTGATTTGACCATTTAATTACGAAGGGACGCGCCTTAAATGAGGTGTCAGTTACCTCAAATAATTAATTAAAACAATTATGAATAGTAAGCGTCGTTTTAAAATAGCTTAATGAATCGAATTAGGTATTTGACTGCATCAGTTGAATACATAATTATAACATGAATCGAATGCATCAGTTCTTCATGAATCGAATGCATAAGTCGAATATAGGACTTAGCGATTTTCAGGATAGTTTTTCCACAAACAGTTCACAGAAATTCTTATCAATGCAATTCGAACTCTACTTTAGGAGTTTAATCAGGGTTGCACATACCTATTTCTCTTCTTATTGAAGTAAACCTATCTTCAGGGAGAGGTTTTGTAAAAATATATGCTAATTGATTTTCTGTAGAATCAAATTCAAGAGAAATATTTTCATTGCTTACATGGTCCCTGATGAAATGATGTCTAACTTCAATTTGCTTGGTTCTTGAGTGCTGGATTGGATTCTTTGTTAAATTTATAGCACTTGTGTTGTCGCAAAGCATTGGAATATCTTGAAGCTGATGACCATAGTCTTCTAATTGATGCTTGATCCACAAGAGTTGAGTACAGCAACTTCCAGCTGTAATATATTCAGCTTCTGTAGTGGATAAAGCCACTGAATTCTGCTTTCTAGAAGACCAAGATATCAAACAACCTGCAAGAATTTGACATGTACCACTGGTGCTTTTTCTATCCAATTTGCATCCAGCATAGTCAGCATCACTATAACCAATCAACTTGAAATCAGAACATCTAGGATACCATAGACCTAAGTTACTAGAATTAATAAGATATCTGAAAATTGTTTTTACTGCAAGAACATGAGATTCTTTTGGATCAGCTTGGAATCTTGCACATAGACAAACACTAAACATTATATCTGGTCTACTTGCAGTGAGATAGAGCAGTGATCCTATCATTCCTCTATAGGTCTTTTGGTCTATCTTTTTGCCAAGAGGATCACTGTCTAACTTAATGCCTGAGCTTATGGGTGTTCCTAAGGGCTTACATTTGTCAAAGCCATACTTAGTCAGTAGATCTGAAATGTATTTGGTTTGACAGATGTGAGTTCCTTCTTTGGTTTGCTTGATTTGCAATCCAAGAAAATAATTAAGTTCACCCATCATGCTCATTTCAAACTCACTTTGCATCAAATTTTCAAAGAATTTGCAGAGTGATTCATTAGTAGAGCCAAAGATAATGTCATCGACATAGATTTGTACAATTAAGATTCCATTTGAAAATTTCTTTATAAATAGGGTGCTATCTACTTTTTCTCTTATAAAATCATGTGATATAAGATAAGCACTTAATCTTTCATACCAAGCTCTTGGTGCTTGTTTCAGACCATATAGTGCTTTCTTTAAACGGAAAACATGATCAGATACTTACTATCTTCAAAACTAGGTGGTTGCTCAACATATACTTCTTCTTTAATAAAACCATTCAAAAAGCACTTTTAACATCCATCTGAAATAAATTGATATTAAGAGAGCAAGCATAAGCCAATAAAATTTGATTGCCTCTAATCTAGCTACTGGAGCATAGGTTTCATCAAAGTCTATGCCTTCCTCTTGGGAATATCCTTGAGCTACAAGTCTAGCTTTGTTCCTAGTTATTACCCCTGATTCATCCATTTTATTTCTGAAAACCCATCTGGTTCCAATAATTGGATGATCAGTAGGTCTAGGCACAAGGGTCCAAACTTCACTACGTTTGAACTGATTAAGTTCTTCTTGCATAGCAAGGATCCAAGATTCATCAACCAGTGCATCATTGATTGTCTTAGGCTCAATTTGTGAAACTAAGGCAGAGAAGTCACAAGGAATTTGCATACCTCTTGTTCTTATCCTGGATTGAGGATCACCTATTATGTTTTCTCTAGGATGGTCCCGATGGTACCTCAAATCTCTAGGTAGTCCTTCTTGGGATTCTTCTTGTTGTTTTTGAAGATCTTCTAATGGAGGATCTTCTACTTCTTCTTCTTTTCCTTCTTCAAGAGAAGCCTTCTCAAGGTTCCTGCAGAGATCATCAACACATTCTTCTTCTTCTCCTTCTATCTTTTTGATGGAAGGGTTAGTTTCATCAAATAATACATGAACTGATTGCTCTATTGTTAAAGTTTTTCTATTAAATACCTTATAGCCTCTAGGTTTTGAAACATATCCTAACAGAAAACCTTCATCACTTTTAGCATCTAATTTTCCTAGATTATCCTTACCATTATTTAGAATAAAACACTTACAACCAAAGGGTCTGAGATGGCTGATATTTGGCTTCTTATCCTTGTATAGCTCATATGGTGTTTTCTTCAGAATGGGTCTGATCATGCATCTGTTGATGATGTAGCAAGCTGTATTTACTGCTTCTGCCCAGAAGTATTTTGGTAGATTATACTCATTTAGCATTGTTCTGGCCATGTCCAACAGTGTTTTGTTCTTTCTTTCTGCTACTCCATTCTGTTGGGGTGTTCTTGGAGTTGAGAAGTTGTGTTCAATTCCATTCTCTTCACAGAACTCCATAAACTCTTCATTTTTGAATTCACCACCATGATCTGACCTGAGACTTGTGATCTGGAATTTCTGATTTTTTTGAACTATTCTCCTGAATTTCAGAAATGTTTGAAAAGCTTCAGATTTGGCTTCTAAAAATGATACCCAAGTATACCTTGAATAATCATCAACAAGCACATAACCATTAATTTTCCACCAAGACTGACTGTCCTCATTGGTCCAAACAAATCCATGTGAATTAGTTCCAATGGCTTGGAAGTTGTAACAATTGTTTTAGACTGAAAAGAGGTCTTGGTCTGCTTTCCCTTTGCACATCTGAACATATTCCATGTTTTCTGAGCTTCAATTTGGGAAGTCCTTCAACCAAATCATGCCTTATCAATTTCTTGATCACTGAAGTGCTAGCATGACCAAGTCTTCTGTGCCATAGATCAGACTCATTACTTTTGGTAGTGGCTAGACACAGATTTACTTCTTTTAATTCTGCTAGTTGCAATGTGTACAAATTCTTCACTCTTTGTGCTTCAAAAACAATCTTGTTATCCTTCTGAATTATACACTTGTCATTCTGAAAACTTACTAAGTGCCCTTTATCACATAGTTGACTAATACTGATCAGGTTGTGCTTCAAACCTTCTACATACATAACATCTTCAATTAGGTTCTTTTCTTTAGTACCAATTGTTCCACATCCTAGTACTTTTCCTTTTCCATTATCTCCATAAGTTACTTGACCAGATTCTTCTCTAAAACTGGTGAAAAGCTTCCTATCTCCTGTCATATGCCTTGAGCATCCACTATCCAAATACCATTTGGATGCCCTCAGCCGACCCTGCAAAATAGGCTAAGTTGTAACTTTTGGTACCCAAATTTTCTTGGGTCCATGATGGTTAGTTTTAGGAATCCATCTTAAATGTCTAGTGGTGCATGTGCTAACAGTGTGTCCTAATTGATTGCAATGAGTACAACACAAATTGAAAGCATTTTTCTTTGTACATTGTTGCTGAACTTCTGTTTCGGTTTGTAGTTATGCTGATTTACCTTTTTGGAAAATTTTTATGTTCTTTTCTGCTACAAATTTAGGTGTTGGATAACTTCAGGATAAATAATTTCTTCTTCATTATGTGGAGGTGTGTATCCTAATCCATATTTCTTTTTACCAGACCTAGAACCTTTAATTCTAATAAATAGTGAGGTTTTGCAATTAGAAATTTTTTCAATGGTAGCTTTCAGATAGTTGTTTTCTTCCACTAATTTTTCTTCATTCTTGAGTAAGTTTAGATTTGATTCTAATTCTAGAATTTTGTTATTTTTATTTTTCAAATCTTCACAGAGTAACTCATTAGCTCTTTTGGTTTCATTTAGATTTTGGTTCAACCTTTCTGCTTCCTTTTTAAGAAAGGTATTGCTCTTTTCTTGGTTTATCAAATTTAGCTTAACTATCTTTATTTGTTTTACCACTGATTTGTATTTTTCATAAAGTTCATTAAATGCATCTTCAATGTTATCAACATCAGATTCAGAACATGAAGTAAAAGATGTTTCTGAATTTACCTGTTCTAGTCCTGCCATGAGGGCTAGATTTGTCTTTTCTTCTTCATCAGATTCCGAGCTGGAAGATTCTGAGCTGGTAGCATCTTCATTATCCCAAGTTGCTGCCATAGCCTTCTTCTTGAATCTTCTGAACTTCTTTTCTCTTCCTTTCTTCTTATCTGATTTGTCCACTTGGTCCTTCTTCTTGAGTCTGGGACATTCAGATTTGTAATGCCGTGGCTGATTGCATTCATAACATGTAGGTTCCTTCTTCTTGTCCTTAAAGAATTTCCTTGACCCAAATTTCTTCTTCTTAGCCAAGATTCTTTGCAGCTTCCTTGAGAGCATAGCCTCATCATCACTGTCATCTGATTTCTCTTTGGAGTCTTCGGATGAAAAGGAATCTGTAATCTTCAAAGCATTTGAAATTTTCTTTTTCGAAGAATTTTCAGAGAACCTTTCCATGTTTATTTCATGTGCCATAAGGGATCCTATTAACTTATCAATGGTCAATTGTGTTAAATCATGTGCTTCCTCTATGGCTGTGACTTTAGGAGTCCATACATTGGTTAGGGATCTTAATATCTTTCTAACAGTTTCTTCATTTGTCAGATTTTTCCCTAAAGCACTCAAACCTACAATTATATTTGAAAATCTATTGTACATTTGAGTAATATTCTCATTTGGAAGCATTTTGAATTGTTCATACTGAGATACAAGTATGTCTATTCTAGTTTGTTTAACCCTATCTGTACCTTCATATGTAACTTGTAGCTTATCCCACATTTCTTTTGCTGTTTTACAGGCTGATAATCTATTAAACTCTCTTTTAGATAAGGCACAACATAGATAATTTTTTGCTTTATAATTTAAAGACATATTTCTTTTGTCAGCAATAGAAAGAGCACCAGAAGAGGATTCTGCAAGGACTTGAAAATCACCTTGTTCTATTACCTGCCAGAGGTCGAAGTCAGTACCTCTGATGAAGCATTCCATCCTCATCTTCCAATATTGATAATCTTCACCATCAAAGAATGGTGGCCTTGTAACCGATTGGCCTTCATAGTTGTGAGCTTCAGATGCCATTTCTTCTCAAATCTTTTTGGGATTCTTTGAGAAGACCTCGCTCTGATACCACTTGTTGGATCGAAATGGCAAGCAAAACAGTCCTAGAGGGGGTGAATAGGACTTTTGACCTTTTAAAATTTCTTCTGAAAATCACAGCACTAAATAAACATTAGTACTCAAAGTGATGTGTGTGATTCAAGTGTAGACTTGGCGGAAACACTCACACAAAGAAATTGGACACAGATTTTATCCTGGTTCGGCACTTCCCACATGGAAGTCCTACATCCAGTCCTCAAGGCAACCACTTGAGATTTCTCTAATCTGCCAATGAATTTGGCCTTCTCTCACCCTTGAGAGGAATTACAAACCCACTTGCTCCCAAGCAAGTCTTCCCTAAACAGGGGCACAATAATGCCTTTTCACCAAGGCCTTCCCTACACAAAGGGGCAAAGTGCAGAGAAAGATTTCTGCACAAATACAAGGAAATTTGACAATGGTGTGTTTGCATCAAAGTTGAGCACAAAACACACAGACTTCAGATGGATACAACAGATATAGAATTGATTCTAAATCCTATCTGAAGTGAAAGCGGTGGACTAAAGAGAATTGAAACTGAGTACAATTGCCACCCACAAACAGAAATTCTCCACAAAATTTTATGAACACAAGGAAGCTCTCAGAGGAAGTCAAGCATGAAGACTTTAGAGAGAGCTTGAGGAATTCGAATGGCTCTTTAAGGAGAATGGGACTTGAATGCACTTTTTGGATTCTCACTTCAAGGATGATCTATCTGTCTCTCTATCTGTTCTTTTTCCTCTTGAGCTCTTTTTATAATCTTCAAAAATATGACCGTTTGAGAGGATGACCATTGGAGCTTTGTGGCCGTTTGCAATATAGCCGTTTGAGGAGGAATTCTGGGATCCTTTGAGTCTTGAAGAGATTGTCCAACAGGCCTTCAAGTATGCTTCTTCCCGAGGTCTTCATTTTGATAATAGCTAGAAGATAAGCTATTGTAGCAAGTAGCTGAGGGAGAAGCATGCTGAACACATGCTCAATAAATGCATGTTGCAAGGACAAGACACAAGAGAAAACGCATCTCCATACCCTTGAGGTAGGTGGGTCAGAAAAATTCAGTACAAGGCATGGAACCTAGTATCCCACAAGTATTACAGACAGTAGACAGATAGACAAAAAGTTAAAGTATGGGTCTGTCAGTGGTAGGTGAGATGGTCAGATGCCATGCGTTTGAGTTTTACATAAATGCTATGTGTCTTGTGAAGCTAACAATAAGGCAAGGTAGGACATCAGGACTGAGGATTTCAAGGAGACACTTTTCAGATATGTTTAGCACATGATAATTAATTTAGAAGCTGACATGCCAAATCCTGTCAGAAATAATCTTCGGCATACAATAATCCTCCTATTGATTTTGCTTAAGATAATCAAACTAGATTTGATGATCTTCATATAGTTTAGAAAATAGAGAGCTGACAAATATAAGAGGTACGTGCAGAATTGTCAGTGTAGTTGAATGTGAACAGGAGTCGATTGAAGGAGTAAGAGTGATTCGACTCATGAGTGATCATGGTGATTCGACTACAATAGGTGAGGATCTCTAAGGTATTCGATTGACAGTTGAAGGTATTAGTCGAATACAACTGTAAAAGTCATCAGTCAAATTACAAAGAAAAAGACATTCGACTGTAAGAGTCGAAGTCATCAGTCGAATCACAAAGAAAAAGACATTCTACTGTAAGAGTCGAAGTCATCAGTCGAATCACAAAGAAAAAGACATTCGACTGTAAGAGTCGAAGTCATCAGTGAATCACAAAGAAAAAGACATTCGACTGTAAGAGTCGAAGTCATCAGTTGAATCACAAAGAAAGACATTCTACTGTAATAGTCGAAGTCATCAGTCGAATCACAAAGAAAAAGACATTCGACTGTAAGAGTCGAAGTCATCAGTCCAATCACAAAGAAAAAGACATTCGACTTTAAGAGTCAAAGTCATCAGTCGAATCACAAAGAAAAAGACATTCGACTGTAAGAGTCGAAGTCATCAGTCGAATGGTATGTAAATGATGTGGACTTAGAAAAAATTCGATGACTTCTGACTGCTATTCTGAAGGAGTCGAATATGACAGTCGGATTCAGTATGCGAGAGACAGTTGTGGCCTTAGAAGATTTTGAGGATACTGTTACTTGAAAAAAAAAAAGAGCTGTGGTATAAATAGTATATATTTAAAGATTTGTCATAGCAAAAACATAGTTTTGTAAAAACTAAGATAGTCATTAAATTTCTTTAGAGGTAGTTGCTCAACAACATCATGGGTGCACTGGGGCACAGAATCGTTCATCCATAAATTCTGATTTCTGTCTACTAAGGTGTAGTGACTTCTCCTCAGGGTAAACAAGCCAATTTTCTCTTTAACTCTAGCAGAAATTTCACCACTCAAATTTACTAAAAATTTCTTGAAAATCAAAGTAAGCAGAGGTCCATAAGGAAGGGACTCCTGCAAAATTTTCTAGGCTATCATTTTCTCTAAAATAACTGCTGGAAAATTTACCCTATGCCTTTGAATGGTCCAAAAGAGCAAACTACCATCTCTGGAAGTTATGGAGGAATGGGTCCCTGCCCTGGGATTTATAATGTTTGAAATGACTGAATGAATGAGTCTCTTCTCTGCAGACAGTTCATTGACCAGAAGACCTTTCTTGCTGACAGTTGCCATTCTACCAATGATGCCCATTTTCTGCTTGTCCAAAGGCACTATCTCACTGAGCTTGTGCCCGGAGCTAGGACAAGCCAATATTTCTACTAACAACTCTTTAGAAACTGTAATCTTGGTCCCCTTAACATATCCTGTGACTGAGGTTTCGGAGGAGACTTGAAGAGAGACAAAGAAAGCCTTAAGGGCATTGTTCAACTGTGGGCTCAAAAATCTGACATAACCTAGCCCAACCCATAGCTTCTAGGGTTTCTTCTACCCACGACAGGCTTCCATCCAAGTGGGAGAAGTCTACAACTTTTCTTGGACATATTGAAAACTTAACAGAGGCTAGGCGTTGGAGTTGCTCAAGAGTCAACTGGTTTTCTTCCGGAGCCCTAGATGATGCCATCTAAACAGAAAGAAAGGGAGAGGACTTAGGGAACTATCAAAGGAGTTAGAGAAATACAGTGTAGAGTTCACAGAACCTACCTTTCTTTAGAGAAAATGGAGGTCTTGAAGTTGCTCTGAAGACATCGGCCGGAGAAGATGAACAGTGTAGGCGCGAAAAGGAGAAAGATGACAAGGGAGTTGAAGAGAGAGTTTGAAAGGGTGTCTTGGAAAAAGGGAATGAATGTCTTAATATAAAAGTTAGAGTCGTAACTGACCATAGATTTCAGGGTGAACAGACACGATTGATTGATTTAACTGTTGCGTAATAAATGTGTCTTAATCTCATTTATGATTTTTTAAATTAATACACACCTTTTCATACTTCGACTCTGGAAGTCGGATTGTATCTCCGACTGCTAGAGTCGAATTCACTTATTTTAACAGGAGTTGAATTACGTCTCCGACTGTTAGAGTGTAGTTCTGGGACTTAGAAAATTTTCTCAATAAGATCTTAACATACAAATCAGGCATGAATTTTTTCACAGCAATTTCTAAGTGTATAATTTTAGTATGAAATTATTTTAGCAATTTAATCAGGATTGCACATACCTATTTCTCTTCTAATAGATGTAAATCTGTCCTCAGGAAGAGGTTTAGTAAAAATATCAGCAAGTTGATTTTCTGTACAAACAAAATGAAGCAAAATGTCACCATTACTTACATGGTCCCTGTTGAAGTGATGTCTAACCACAATGTGCTTTGTTCTTGAGTGCTGGATAGGATTTTTGGTCAAGTTTATTGCACTTGTGTTGTCACATAGCATTGGAATTTCTTGAAGTAGGTGACCATAGTCTTCCAATTGGTGTTTGATCCACAGAAGTTGAGTACAGCAACTTCCAACTGCAATGTATTCAACTTCTGTAGTGGATAATGCCATTGAATTCTGCTTTCTAGAAGACCAAGAAATCAAGCACCCTGCAAGGATTTGACAAGTACCACTGGTGCTTTTTCTATCTATTTTGCATCAAGCATAGTCAACATCACTATATCCAATTAACTTGAAATATGAATATCTGGGATACCATAATCCTAATTTACTTGTATTTATAAGATATCTAAAAATTCTTTTAACTGCATGAACATGAGATTCTTTTGGATCAACTTGAAATCTTGTACACAAACATACACTGAACATTATATATGGTCTATTAGCAGTAAGATAGAGTAGTGATCCTATCATGCCTCTATAGACCTTTTGATCTACCTTTTTGCCAAGTGGATCACTATCTAACTTAATTCTTGAACTCATGGGTGTTCCTAAGGGCTTACACTTGTCAAAACCATATTTAGAGAGTAAATATGAGATGCATTTGGTTTGACAAATGTGATTACCTTCCTTGGTCTGTTTAATTTGCAACCCAGGAAAATAATTAAGTTCACCCATCATGCTCATTTCAAACTCACTTTACATAAGATTTTCAAAGAATTTACACAGTGATTCATTAGTAGAACCAAATATAATATCATCAACATATATTTGTACTGTTAAGATTCCATCTGAAAATTTCTTAATAAATAGTGTGCTATCAACTTTACCTCTTATAAAATCATGTGATATAAGATAAGCACTTAACCTTTCATACCAAGCTCTTGGAGCTTGTTTCAGACCATATAGTGCTTTCTTTAAACGGAAAACATGATTTGGATATTTAATATCTTCAAAACCTGGTGGTTGCTCAACATAGACTTCTTCTTTTATAAAACCATTCAGAAAAGCACTTTTAACATCCATTTGAAATAAATTGAAGTTTAGAGAGCATGCATATGCTAACAAAATTCTGATTGCCTCTAATCTAGCTACTGGGGCATAAGTTTCATCAAAATCAATGCCTTCCTCTTGGGAATACATTTGTGCTACAAGTCTGGCCTTGTTCCTGGTGATTACTCCCGATTCATCCATTTTGTTTTTGAAGACCCATCTGGTCCCAATAACTGGATGGTCAGAAGGTCTAGGGACAAGAGTCCAAACCTGGCTGCATTGGAACTGATTAAGTTCCTCTTGCAAAGCAAGGATCCAAGATTCATCAGCCAATGCATCATCGATTGTCCTAGGCTCAATTTGAGAAACTAAAGCAGAAAAATCACAAGGAATATTTATACCTCTTGTTCTTACCCTATCTTGAGGATCACCTATTATATTTTCTCTTGGATGATCTCTGTGATACCTCAATTCTCTAGGTAGTCATGCTTGTTGTTCTTGTTGTTGTTGAAGTTCTTCCAATGGTGGATCTTCCTTCTCTTCTTGTATTCCTTCTTCTTCAAGAGAAGTCTTCTTTAGATCCCTGCACAATTCTTCAACACTATCTTCTTCTTCTTCTATTCTTTTAATAGAAAGGTTAGTTTCATCAATTAATATATGCACAGTTTGTTCTATGGTTAAAGTTCTTCTATTAAAAACTTTATAGCCCCTAGGTTTTGAAATATATCCTAACAAAATCCTTCATCACTTTTAGCATCTAGTTTTCCTAGGTTATCTTTACCATTATTTAAAATAAAACACTTACAACCAAAAGGCTGAAGATGACTGATGTTTGGCTTCTTTTCTTTGTAAAGCTCATATGGGGTCTTCTTTAGAATTGGTCTGATCATGCACCTGTTGATGATGTAGCAGGCTGTGTTGACTGCTTTTGCCCATAAATACCTTGCTAGATTATACTCAGTAAGCATAGTTCTGGCCATGTCTAGCAGTGTCCTATTCTTCCTTTCTACTACTCCATTCTGTTGAGGTGTTCTTGGTGCTGAAAAATTATGTTCAATTCCATTTTCTTCACAGAACTTCATGAATCTTCATTCTTGAATTCTCCACCATGATCAGATCTGATACTGACAATCTGAAATTTCTGATTCTTTGAACTACTTTGCTGAACTTCAGAAAAGTTAAAAAAGTTTCTGATTTGGCTTCCAAGAAGGATACCCAAGTATATCTTGAGTAGTCATCTACTATTACATAGCCATATACCTTTCCTCCAAGACTGACTATTCTTAAAGGTCCAAACAAATCCATATGAATGAGCTCTAGTGGCTTGGAAGTTGTAACCACAGTTTTGGACTGAAAAGATGTCTTGGTCTGCTTTCCTTTTGCACAAGCTGAACATATTCCAGATGTGACGGCCCTCATTATACCGGTACGGTTATACCAACCCACGTCGGTATAACAAGTGCTGCCACAGTGGGACATTTACCCAAACGATACATACAGCTGAGATACACGCGAATATACAACAGAGTAGCGAAAGTAAAAGACCAATCTTCATTCATTCATCATCCACATTAAACATACATGCAGTTTGCAATTAACAGAAGGAACTAAGAGCTCACATAATTTAAATTGCTGAAATAGAATTAAAAAATGTCCACATAATACATTCCTTTCATGATAATTCTAATACAATGTTCCAAATACATACTATGAAGTACACAAATCACAAGGAAGCTCCAAGACTAGCTACTCTCCGCGCTCGGAGTCCGTCTCTGCTGCCTCCTCCAAAGGTACTGTGTCACCAACTATACCTGTACGCCGAAGCAAGGAGTGAGTCCAAGGACTCAGCAAGCAACACTACTCCTGATATACACTTATAAGTCCTAATGGTTTCTACACGCACATTACAATTAGCAACACATAGCATGCTGGTCAACTCAAGTTTTCAACCTATCATGAAAGTTCTACAATTTTATACATAACTCATGCTTTCAGATTTTTAAAATAAAATTCACCTATCACATGGTCTCTATTCAATTTACTCATGAACTTTAACCTTTTAAAGAATCAAACATAAGAGCTATCAACATGAACCATTTACATGCATGAAAGGTAACGCAACTAGCATGGGTTTTACACATTTTTAAACACTTACATGAACCTTTTCACATGCTTTAGGTTTCTGATTTCATATAGTTTCATCGCTGAAAACCTATGCATGAGAGCTACAATAATGCATAAAACATGTCACATCAACAACCATTCATGCTATCTTGTGCCCGTGTTCACTAATTATCCCTAACATGGATTCTAAGCATCCTTGCACATTAAACATAATGATAATAACATGATTTACTGAATTCACATGGTTTCAGATTTGTATCACATAGGTTTCAATAACACATTTCCACATCTTTAGTTTCACATTTTTTTTGCACAAGTTTCCTCTTTCACATGGTTCACTTTACACATACACATTCACATGTCACTTACACATTTACACATGGTCACATACACATTTCACATTACACTTTACACATTTTTAGGTGCCGTGACACATAGTCCAAACCACCAAAGAAGGACATATACACATCACATTACACATAGACGCCATCTAGGCATTCCAATGGCGACTCTTGGACTGCGCAGACCGGGAGAACAAGTCTCCACCCTAACCAGTGGTACTTGTCCACCTCCAGGATTTCCCCTAATGCCCTTAGGGTCACTTAACACATTGAACTTTCTCAGGGGGACTTTTCCCTGATACAGCTCCACTGCCCTCTACGGAAGCAGTGTCACATTGGCACAGTTACACATTTACATATTTACCGTTTTACACTTGGTTTTACACATAACACTTCATCTCATTCACTTTCTCACTCACATGAATACCTCTGTTTTTCCTAACATGGTACTACAAATTTCAAGGTTTAACACACAGTAAACACACTAATCATGCTGGGTTTAAACAAAATCTAATCACATTACGATCATATGCACGAATTATCACATTTCACAAGAAAACACATAACTTTTTATTTACTGATCCAAATGACCTGAAATTTTAACCACATGCTTTTTTCGGGTTCAAGGTCATACCCTCAATTTTCAGATTTTTCTGAGCTAAATAGGATTTACAGAAAATAAAACACCTAATTAGCATGCTATTAACAACTTAAGTTAACATGGGTCTAACACATTTTGCAAATTAGCCACTTGCTGTTTAAACATAAGCTATTCACATATGCATGAACTGAGAATACAAAATTTCCCTAATTCATACATCTATGGATTGAACCCTACAACCCATTCTTGCATGCTTTTATTTTACCGAACCAATTATTTGCAAATTACACAAGCATGGATAAATTACCAAAATTTGCAAACACATATGCTAACCCACTGATCTTCATGATTAGACTAAAACCAAGGCATTCATACTAATTCAATCATGAACAAGGATTTGCAAGATTATCTACAAGTCATGCTCACAAGTTTAAAAGATACCATTATCCCACATTCACCATCACACCACATTCATCCACACACCACAATGCACAATATACATAGAGTATAAAGGTTACCATATATCCTCATCACGTAAAACATACCGAAATTAATGTATAAGAGGGACAGAACAGCTCACTGTTCTGTCCAGAAGAACTCGACGGCGGTCTCTGGCCGCTGACTCAGGGTCAGCGGCATGGTCGATGGACGCCAAGCATGAACTGGACGTCCAGGGATCTTGCCGTCTAACCAGGTCTGTGCAGAAACACAGACCCGAGCTCTGAATCTTGGGTGAATTGGAGGGTCTAGGACTCGAGGAAAAATCCATAAAATTCACAAACCAACCTAGACTCATAAGGGAACATCAGGGATAGGTCACTTGCCTTTCTAAAATTCCTCCAAGGGATTTATGGCTCGGTGAAGACCTCCTTGGGCAGTCCCAAGAAGTTGCAGAACTCCCTCAAAGATCACTTCCTCCGGGTTCTTGGATGATCTCCACGCAAGGGGTCGATGGGGAAGCCTTCTCCTTTGCTCCAGCTTCCTCCTTGTCGCAGTAGATCTTCAGATCAAGCTCCAAGGGGTCGGATTTGAGGGTGGTAAGATGGGTTTTTCTCACAGCTTGCTCCTAGGGTTTTTTTCCTCTATTTCTCCTCTTGCAAGGTGAAGTGAGGAGTGGGAGGGACCAATTCGGGTTCAGACCTAAGGAGAGCCCCTCACCCACTCACCATACCGATTTGACAACCTGAGAGCCGTTGGGGGACATCCCCCAATGGAGGCCATACCTTGCTCCCAATTTTCTGGCTCTGCAACGCATGCAGGTCAGAGAATTGGCGTCCATATCGCTGGACGCCGGGATGAGTGTTGGCGTCCAGGTCTGGACGCTGACACCAGCTAAACGGCCTGGGCTTGACGCCAAGGTGACCTTCGGCCAGAACTTTAAATTATGCAGGAAACCATGCATACCAAGCATATCTACATGCAATATGTATATGGTATTATATCCATACTATCATCATGCAATACATACATTATTTATGTTTAATATAAACACATGTACACGTAATTATACTAATTAATGCGTACGTAAATATGTACATACATACACAATTACAAACATACACACATAAATGCAAATAATGCGACGGAAATTATAGGGCCTTACACCCTCTCCCCCTTAAAGAAACTTCGTCCTCGAAGTTAGAACGACACTACTCAAACAAAAGGGGATACTTCTTCTTCATCGCATCCTCAAGCTCCCACGTAGCCTCCTCACGTGAGAAGTTCCGCCATAGAACTTTCACCGACGCGATACTCTTGTTCCGGAGATGCTGAACCTTCCGGTCAAGAATGGCTACTGGTTGCTCAACATACGAAAGATCGGGCTGGATCTCCACTGGCTCATGACTAATCACATGAGACGGATCTCGGACATACTTCCTGAGCATAGATACGTGGAATACAGGGTGAACGCTAGCCAAAGCTGGGGGTAAATCTAGCTCGTACGCCACGTTGCCCAAACGTCTGAGAATCTCATATGGGCCGATGAACCTAGGGCTTAGCTTGCTATGCCTGCCAAATCTGACAACTCCACGAGTAGGCGATATCTTCAAGAAGACATGATCGCCAACCTCGAACTCCAAATCCTTTCTCCTGTTGTCGGCATAACTCTTCTGCCTATCCTGTGCCGCAACAAGCCTTTTCCTGATAAGCTGAATCTTATCCGAAGTTTCCTGAACTAACTCCGGTCCGATCAACTGCCTATCACCAGTCTCCTCCCAACATAAAGGAGATCTGCAGGGCCTACCATACAACGCCTCGAATGGAGCCATACCGATACTAGCATGAAAGCTGTTGTTGTATGCGAACTCCACAAGAGGTAAATGACGCTCCCAATCATCCTTCCAATCCAGAACACACGCTCTCAACATATCCTCGAGCGTCTGGATAGTCCTCTCGGACTGTCCATCGGTCTGGGGATGAAACGCCGAACTGAGCTTAAGCTCCGAACCTAACGCATCCTGAAGACCCTTCCACAATCTCGAAGTAAATCTCGGATCTCGATCCGAAATGATCGACTTCGGCACACCATGCAATCTAATGATACCGCTAACATACAATCTAGCTAAACTCTCTACTGACTGCTTCTTCTTCATAGGCAAGAAATGAGCAGTCTTCGAGAATCTATCTACAACTACCCAAATCGAGTCATTGCCCTTCTAGATCGAGGCAAACCCGATACGAAATCCATAGTGACAGCTTCCCACTTCCATACGGGGATATCCATCCTCTGCATAAGGCCGGATGGTCGCTGCCGCTCGGCTTTCACCTGCTGACATACTAGACATCTAGACACATAATCCGCAACATCCTTCTTCATGCCGGACCACCAAAATGATCTCTTCAGGTCTTGATACATCTTAGTGTTACCCGGATGAATAGAGAATCGCGATCTATGAGCCTCCGCTAACACATGCTCACGGACATCTACCACATCGGGGACACAAACACGGTGCTGAAATCTAATCACACCGTCCTCATCACGAGCAATGCCCGCCTTACCCACTAACTCTAACAATCTAGGATCGGCTTTCTGCTGCTCAATCACCTCATCCAAGACTGAGGATCTAAGGGATAGCTGAGCTACAAAAGCCTGACACAACGATGGCTCTAACTCGGTCATAGAGCACGCTGCATCCTCCAACATCTTCCAATCCTGCTGGAGCGAAGACCTCTTTCTACTAAGAGCATCCGCTACGACGTTCGCCTTTCCAGGATGATACTGAAGGTCGAAGTCATAGTCCTTCAAGAACTCAATCCATCTCCTCTGCCTCAGGTTTAATTCCTTTTGGGAGAAAAGATACTTCAAGCTCTTGTGGTCGGTAAACACCTTAAATCTGACACCATAAAGATAGTGCCTCCAGATCTTTAGTGCATGAACCACTGCTGCGAGCTCTAAATCATGAGTCGGATAGTTCCTCTCATGCTCCTTCAACTGACGAGAAGCATAAGCCACTACCCTCTCTTGCTGCATAAGCACACAGCCTAAACCAATCTGAGATGCATCCGTATAAATGGCAAAACCTTCTAGACCACTAGGCAATACCAATACCGGAACAGAAGTAAGCTTAGCCTTCAATAGCTGAAAGCTGCGCTCACATGCCTCAGACCATACGAACTTCTCACCTTTTCTGGTCAGCTTTGTCAAAGGTGCGGCGATGGATGAGAAACCCTCAATGAATCGCCGATAATAACCAGCTAACCCAAGGAAACTACGAATCTCCGAAGGGGTCCTGGGAATCTCCCAATCCATAACTGCCTGGACTTTTGCTGGGTCAACAGCTACACCAGCGCCGGAGATGACATGCCCGAGAAAATGAACCTCGCGCAACCAGAACTCGCACTTGCTGAACTTCGCATACAGCTTGTGCTCACGGAGAACCTCTAAGACTAACCTCAAATGCTGACGATGTGTGGCCTCATCCGGAGAATAGACCAACACGTCATCAATAAACACAACAACAAAGCTATCTAGATACGGACTAAACACCCGGTTCATGAGATCCATGAACGCTGCAGGGGCGTTGGTCAATCCGAAAGGAAGAACCAAAACTCATAATGTCCATAACGGGTTCTAAATGCCGTCTTGGACACATCCTCACTCCTAATCCTCAACTGATGATAACCAGATCGCAAGTCAATCTTGGAAAAGACTGATGCCTCTCGCAACTGGTCAAACAGATCATCAATCCGAGGTAAGGGATACCTGTTCTTCACAGTCACCTGGTTTAGCTTCCTATAATCAATGCACAACCGAAGTGACCCGTCTTTCTTCTTGACGAATAATACAGGTGCGCCCCAAGGGGAAACACTGGGCGAATAAATCCTTATCGAGCAATTCTTGCAATTGCTTCCTCAACTCGGCTAATTCTGCAGGGCCATCCGATATGGGGCCTTCGAGATAGGAGAGGTGCCTGGAAGCAACTCTATAGTGAACTCTATCTCCCTATCCGGTGGCAATCCAGACAAGTCATCGGGAAAGACATCTGGAAATCCTGCACCACATCGATCTCTGCAAGAGTCAGTGACGAACCAGCATCGGGTACTAGCATAACGCTGGCAAGAAATGCGTCACAACCCTTGTTCACCATGCGCATCGCCTTCATGGCAGAGATAACTAACTTTCCCGCTAAGTTCTTTGGCAAGGGATGAGAGAACTCATCCTCACCAGGAATGCGGAAAACAATCTTCTTCCTACGACAATCCACTAACGCATAGTGCTCCTCTAGCCAATCCAGACCAAGGATACAATCATAGTCCTTCATCTTTAGCAAGAAGAAACACCCATCTAGGAATCTATCCTCAATGCACACAGGTAACGACGGAATGCACTTCCTAGTCGATACCGTACCCGCAGGGGTGTGCACAGACAAAGGGACCTCTAACTCCTCAGACTCTATGCCTGACTCTAGGGCTAACTGCCTAGCGAACCGCTCGGAAATGAACGAGTGAGTAGCACCCGTATCAAACAAAACCCGAGCGTGCACACCGAAAAGTAAAACTGTACCTTCGGTGACATGCTCCGCCTGCTCGGCGTCCTCACGAGCTAACGCAAACACTCGAGCTGGGGCTCGAGGCCTTCCTGGTCGTCCTGTAGCTGGCGCGGCTGCTGCTACTGCTGGTACTGGCGCTCCACGCTGAGCTCCCTGCTGAAGTCTTGGGCAATCCTTGATCTTGTGGTCGCTGCTCCCACACTTTAAGCATCTACCCGCTACTAACCAGCACTCGGAACCTCCATGGGTCTTCCCACAATGGGGACACTCTCTCTTCGCACCGGGGGAACGTACAGAAGGTACCTGAGAGTTGCTGACTGCCATTTGTTTCTGCGGTGTCTGGTACACCGTCTTCTTCTTATCCTGCCGCTGGAATGTCGCTGCCGGCCTTTTCTGCGACGCCTTCTTCTCCTCCAGATATTGTTCCATTTCTCCCTCCTGTCTGCAGGCTGCGCTGAGGGCCTCGTCTAGCGTGCGGTGGTCGAACGCCACGAGCCTCGTCCTCAGTGATGGTTTGAGACCCATCACGAACTTCTTGGTCTTCCTGCGCTCATCCTCTACTATATGCGGTGCATATTTAGAAAGTTCAGAAAACCTTGCCTCGTATTCCAGGACGGTCATTGATCCTTGCGTCAGGGAAAGGAATTCTTGCTCCATCTTGTCCTGGATGTGCTCTGGGACGAACTTGGCTCGGAAGAGTGTCACGAACGCGTCCCACGCCACATCAACTGCTCCGTCCTCGAAGCGCGTACGCAGTAGGGAGGACCACCATACATCAGCTCTCTCCTGCAATACACCTTCATAAGCACCAACTAACAATTCTAACTTTAACAACCAACATTCAAGCATAAACTAAAGCATACCTGTAGCATGTAGGTGGCTAAGGTCACCTTGTCCTCATCAGGACACCTGATAGCTCGGAAGATTTTCTCCGTCTCCCTCATCCAGCTTTCTGCTAATAGCGGATCACTCTCCCCCTTAAAAGAGGGTGGGGCCATCCTCTTGAATCGCTCCATGATGGAAGGTCCACCATGGTCTTGAGCTGGGGCCTGAGCCTGCTACATTAAACAATTACAATATACAATAAACACAATATCATGCAATTTAAATAGCAACTACTAGGTTGTTTTATTATTCTACCTGGGCCTCCAACTGGGCCTGGAGTGCTGCCTGGGTGTGGGCCTGCGTCTGCATGGCTTGCACCAGACCTTGCATGAATACTCCATAGTCCACTGGCGGTGGTGGGGGAAGCACAGGACCCTGTGGGGCCGGGGCCTGCTGCTCCGCCCGCTCCTCACGCCTCTGCTCGTCGTCGCAAGCTAGCACACCTCCACGTCGTCCACGGGAAGCCATGGCTGTAATAAAATTTCAGCCACCAATTAGAGCTAGGTTACTAAGTTCTCTAACCATTTCTTATCTATTTTTCACTTCTTATTAGTGTTTTCTACACATGTGGACATACTTAGCATGCAATGGGGATGATGACTTAAGTATATTCATGTGCAATCTCAACCGGTCGCTCTGATACCAATCTCTGTGACGGCCCTCATTATACCAGTACGGTTATACCAACCCACGTCGGTATAACAAGTGCGGCCAATGTGGGACATTTACCCAAATGATACATACAGCTGAGATACACGCGAATATACAACAGAGTAGCGGAAGTAAAAGACCAACGTCTTCATTCATTCATCATCCACATTAAACATACATGCAGTTTGCAATTAACAGAAGGAACTAAGAGCTCACATAATTTAAATTGCTGAAATAGAATTACAAATGTCCACATAATACATTCCTTTCATGATAATTCTAATACAATGTTCCAAATACATACTATGAAGTACACAAATCACAAGGAAGCTCCAAGACTAGCTACTCTCCGCGCTCGGAGTCCGTCTCTGCTGCCTCCTCCAAAGGTACTGTGTCACCAACTATACCTGTACGCCGAAGCAAGGAGTGAGTCCAAGGACTCAGCAAGCAACACTACTCATGATATACACTTATAAGTCCTAATGGTTTCTACACACACATTACAATTAGCAACACATAGCATGCTGGTCAACTCAAGTTTTCAACCTATCATGAAAGTTCTACAATTTTATACATAACTCATGCTTTCAGATTTTTAAAATAAAATTCACCTATCACATGGTCTCTATTCAATTTACTCATGAACTTTAACCTTTTAAAGAATCAAACATAAGAGCTATCAACATGAACCATTTACATGCATGAAAGGTAACGCAACTAGCATGGGTTTTACACATTTTAAACACTTACATGAACCTTTTCACATGCTTTAGGTTTCTGATTTCATATAGTTTCATCGCTGAAAACCTATGCATGAGAGCTACAATAATGCATAAAACATGTCACATCAACAACCATTCATGCTATCTTGTGCCCGTGTTCACTAATTATCCCTAACATGGATTCTAAGCATCCTTGCACATTAAACATAATGATCATAACATGAATTTACTGAATTCACATGGTTTCAGATTTGTATCACATAGGTTTCAATAACACATTTCCACATCTTTAGTTTCACATTTTTATTTGCACAAGTTTTCTCTTTCACATGGTTCACTTTACACATACACATTCACATGTCACTTACACATTTACACATGGTCACATACACATTTCACATTACACTTTACACATCTTTAGGTGCCGTGACACATAGTCCAAACCACCAAAGAAGGACATATACACATCACATTACACATAGACGCCATCTAGGCATTCCAATGGCGACTCTTGGACTGCGCAGACCGGGAGAACAAGTCTTCACCCTAACCAGTGGTACTTGTCCACCTCCAGAATTTCCCCCTAATGCCCTTAGGGTCACTTAACACATTGAACTTTCTCAGGGCGACTTTTCCTTGATACAGCTCCACCGCCCTCTACGGAAGCAGTGTCACATTGGCACAGTTACACATTTACATATTTACCGTTTTACACTTGGTTTTACACATAACACTTCATCTCATTACTTTCTCACTCACATGAATACTTCTGTTTTTCCTAACATGGTACTACAAATTTAAGGTTTATACACAGTAAACACACTAATCATGCTGGGTTTAAACAAAATCTAATCACATTACGATCATATGCACGAATTATCACATTTCACAAGAAAACACATAACTTTTTATTTACTGATCCAAATGACCTGAAATTTAACCACATGCTGTTTTCGGGTTCAAGGTCATACCCTCAATTTTTCAGATTTTTCTGAGCTAAATAGGATTTACAGAAAATAAAACACCTAATTAGCTTGCTATTAACAACTTAAGTTAACATGGGTCTAACACATTTTGCAAATTAGCCACTTGCTGTTTAAACGTAAGCTATTCACATATGCATGAACTGAGAATACAAAATTTCCCTAATTCATACATCTATGGATTGAACCCTACAACCCATTCTTGCATGCTTTTATTTTACCGAACCAAATTTATTTACAAATTACACAAGCATGGGTAAATTACCAAAATTTGCAAACACATATGCTAACCCACTGATCTTCATGATTAGACTAAAACCAATGCATTCATACTAATTCAAATCATGAACAAGGATTTGCAAGATTATCTACAAGTCATGCTCACAAGTTTAAAAGATACCATTATCTCACATTCACCATCACACCACATTCATAGACACACCACAATGCACAATATACATAGAGTATAAGGGTTACCATATATCCTCATCACGTAAAACATACCGAAATTAATGTATAAGAGGGACAGAACAGCTCACTGTTCTGTCCAGAAGAACTCGACGGCGGTCTCTGGCCGCTGACTCAGGGTCAGCGGCATGGTCGATGGACGCCAAGCATGAACTGGACGTCCAGGGATCTTGCCGTCTAACCAGGTCTGTGCAGAAACACAGACCCGAGCTCTGAATCTTGGGTGAATTGGAGGGTCTAGGACTCGAGGAAAAATCCATAAAATTCACAAAACCAACCTAGACTCATAAGGGAACATCAGGGATAGGTCACTTGCCTTTCTAAAATTCTCCAAGGGATTTATGGCTCGGTGAAGACCTCCTTGGGCAGTCCCAAGAAGTTGCAGAACTCCCTTCAAAGATCACTTCCTCCGGGTTCTTGGATGAGCTCCACAGCAAGGGGTCGATGGGGAAGCCTTCTCCTTTGCTCCAGCTTACTCCTTGTCGCAGTAGATCTTCAGATCAAGCTCCAAGAGGTCGGATTTGAGGTGGTAAGATGGGTTTTTCTCACAGCTTGCTCCTAGGGTTTTTCTTCCTCTATTTCTCCTCTGCAAGGTGAAGTGAGGAGTGGGAGGGACCAAATTCGGGTTCAGACCTAAGGAGAGCCCCTCACCCACTCACCATACCGATTTGACAACCTGAGAGCCGTTGGGGACATCCCCCAATGGAGGCCATATCTTGCTCCCAGATTTTCTGGCTCTGCAATGCATGCAGGTCAGAGAAATTGGCGTCCATATCGCTGGACGCCGGGATGAGTGTTGGCGTCCAGGTCTGGACGCTGACACCAGCTAAACGGCCTGGGCTTGACGCCAAGGTGACCTTCGGCCAGAACTTTAAATTATGCAGGAAACCATGCATACCAAGCATATCTACATGCAATATGTATATGGTATTATATCCATACTATCATCATGCAATACATACATTATTTATGTTTAATATAAACACATGTACACGTAATTATACTAATTAATGCGTACGTAAATATGTACATACATACACAATTACAAACATACACACATAAATGAAAATAATGCGACGGAAATTATAGGGCCTTACACCAGATTTCTTCATTTTCATCTTTGAAAGACCTTCAACCAGATCATGCTTTATCAATTTCTTGATGACTGAAGTGCTTGCATGACCCAATCTTCTATGCCACAAATCAGCTTCTTCACTCATAGTGGTTGCAAGACATAAGTTCACTTTTTTTAATTATGCTAACAACAATGTGTACAGATTCTTCACTCTTTGAGCTTCAAATACAATTTTTCCATCCTTTTGAATAATGCACTTATCATTTTGAAATTTTACTAGATGACCCTTATCACATAATTGACTGATGCTTATGAGGTTATGCTTTAAACCTTCTACATAGATGACATCTTCAATCAAATTCTTTTCTTTAGTTCCAACTGTCCCACATCCTAAGACTTTTCCTTTTCCATTATCTCCATAGGTGACTTGACCAATTTCATCTCTAAAACTTGTGAACAACTTCCTATCACCTGTCATATGCCTTGAGCACCCACTATCCAAATACCATGTGGATGCTCTCAGCCGACCCTGCAAATAAAATTAAGTTGTAACTTTTGGTACCCAAATTTTCTTGGGTCCTTGATGGTTAGTCTTAGGAATCAAGTGCAAATGTCTGGTTGTGCATGTGCTAACAGTGTGTCCTAGTTGATTGCAGTGACTACAACATAAATCAAAAGCATTCTTACTGTGTGCAGTGTTGTTAAACTTATGTTTTTATTTATAACATGTTGATTGACCTTTTTGAATTTTTAATTTCCTTTTCTGATACAAATTTAGGAGTTGGATAGACTTTAGGACGAACTATGTCTTCTTCATTAATTTAAGGTGTGTACCCTACTCCATACTTTTTCTTTCCTGTCCTAGAGCCATTTAATTTAAACAAACAGAGAAGTTTTGCATTTAGAAATTTTCTCTATAGTAGCTCTTAGGTGGCTGTTTCTTCTTGTAGTTTTTCTTCATCCTTAAGTTCTTTTAGGTTTGACTCTAGTTCCATGATTTTACTGTTTTTATTTTTTAAGTCTTCACACAATAGTTCATTTAATCTTTTGGTTTCACTAAAACTTTGTCCTAACCTTTCTGCTTCATTTTTCAGAAATGTGTTAGCCTTTTCTAGGTTTAGCAAATTTAATTTAACTATTTTCATTTACTTGATTACTATTTTATATTTTTCATATAGCTCATTGAAAACATCTTCAAGACTGTCAGAATCTGATTCAGAACAAGAAGTAAAAGAGGTTTTGGAATTTACTGATCTAGTCCTGCTATGAGGGCTAGATTTGCCTTTTGTTCTTCTTCAGATTCTGAGCTTGAGGAGTCTGAACTGGTGGCCTCTTCATTATCCCATGCTGCTGCCATTGCCTTTTTCTTGTATTTTCTGAGCTTCTTTTCTTTGCCTTTCTTTTTGTCGGATCTTTCTGCTTGATCATTCTTCTTAGCTTAGGACATTCAGATTTGTAATGTCCAGGTTGGTTACATTCGTAGAAAATTGGCTCCTTCTTCTTATCTTTCTTGAAAAATCTCTTGGAGCCGAACTTCTTCTTCTTTGTAAGGATTCTTTGCAATTTTCTTGATAGCATTGCCTCATCATCACTGTCATCTGATTTTTCTTTGGAATCTTCAGATGAAGAGGAATCTGCAACCTTCAAAGTATTTGGCATTTTCTTTTTCGAAGAATTTTCAGAAAATCTTTCCATATTAATTTCATGAGCCATGAGGGATCCAATTAGTTTATCAATGGAAAGTTAAGTTAAATCATGTGCTTCCTCAATGGCAGTAACATTAGGGGTCCAAACATTAGTTAAAGATCTTAGGATTTTTCGTACTGTTTTCATTAGTAAGAACGTTTCTAGAGAACTTGGACCTACTATTATGTTTGAAAGCGATTATACATTTGAGTAATGTTTTCATTAGGAAGCATTTTAAACTGTTCATATTGAGATACAAAAAGTTTATTCTAGTTTGTTTAAACTCTATCAGTTCCTTCATATGTAACTTGTAGTTTATCCCACATTTCTTTTGCATTCTACAAGCAGATAATCTATTGAATTCCTTTTTGAAAGGGCACAACAAAGATAATTTTTAACCTTATAATTTAAAGACATGTTTCTTTTATCAGCTATTAAAAGACTAGATGTGGATTCACCAATGATTTGAAAATCACCTTATTCTATTACCTGCCACAGATCAAAGTCTGTGCTCTGATGAAGCACTCCATCCGCATCATCCAATACTGATAATCTTCACTATGAAAGAATGTTGGCCTTGTAACAGACTGACCTTCATTGTTGTGAGCTTCAGCTGCCATCTCTTCTCAAATCTTTAGATTCTTCTGAGAAGACCTCGCTCTGATACCACTTGTTGCATCGAAATGGCACTAATGATGTCCTAGAGGGGTGGGGGGTGGGGTGAACAAGACTTCTTATGCTTTTAAAATTTTATCTGAAATTAAACAACACTAAATAAATCTATTAGTATTTAGTGTAGTGTGTGATTCAAGTGTAAATTAGCGAAAACAATCACACAAATGCACAAGGGGATTTATCCTGGTTCAACCCTTCCCACATGGAAGTCCTACATCTAGTCCTCAAGCCAACCACTTGAGATTTCACTAACTGCCAACAACTATGGCCTTCTCTCACCCTTGAGAGGAATTACAAGTCCACTTACTCCCAAGCAAGTTTTCCCTTAACAAGGGAACAAGACACTGCCTTCAATAAGGTCTTCCCTACACGAGGGAAATACAGGAACAAACCTGCTGCAGAAATTACACAAAAAAGAATAAATGATTCTTGTGTGTTTGCCTCAACAATCAGCAAACACACAGTTCAGAAAGGCTAAAAAGATCAGAGATGTTACTCAAATCCTTTCTGAACAAGAAGGGTGGACTCAAGAAAATTTCTAATTACAAATGCCACTCGAACACAAGACTTCTATGAAACTGAAAGAGCTTTGACGATCTGCTGAAAGAGGAGCTCCCAAACTTGTGGCTTCGAAGAAGACTTGTGAGATTTCTAGCTTCTGAAAATTGCTAAGTGTTGAGCTCACTGAAGTTCATCAGTTATGTCTTCTTCTTCAAACTTAAACTTCTTTTATATTCCTAAAAAATGTAGCCGTTTGAAAAATTGGTCGTTGGAGATCTGCCCGTTGAGGAGAGATCTAGGATCCTTTGGATGATAGCTCAATTTGTTATCCATGGGTTCTTCTGCCTTCGCTTCTTTCCAGTGTCTTCAGATGAGGGTTGCAGCTTCATAGCTAGAAGGTCAGCTTCTCATTAAGTGGACTGTGAAAGCTCCATGTTGAAAACATGCTTCAATAAATGATCTGTAGCAAAGACAAGACAAAGAGACATGGTACCTCCATACTTTCATAGGTAGGTGAGTCATAGAAAAATAAAAAGTATGGAAATCTTAGACAGATAGCTTTTCAGACCAATAAAAGATGGACAATTAGTTTGCAACAGAGGTATGGACAAGTTCTGACAGTGGTAGGTGAACCTCTGTCAGATGCCATGCGCCTGAAAAACATAAATACAACATGTCTTTTGTATTGAAAGAAAAATTGGATTACTGTCATGAAGCTAGAGACCAATTTAAATAAAGGTTTCAGATGTAGACATAAACAAATTTTGATGAATATTTTAAGTATAATATGTCTCATCTTGTCTGAACTTAAAAAAAGATAAACTGATAGATTAAAAAAATATTCAGTCAATGATGTTTTTAACAGAAATTGCATCAAGGAAGTTAAAAAGATATGCAACTAATTTTTCATCAGATAATAAAATAGGTGTTCACAGAAAGAATACAAGTACATGACTTGACAGTGAAGTCGGATACATAAGAGATTACAATTCGACTCTAGGAGTCGGAGATAGAAGTAGAGTGATTCGACTTCAACAGAGGTTGCAAAGAGAATATAGCATTCGACTTTTCAAGTTGGATATAAAGAATTAGAATGTCATAATTCGACTTTAAGAGTCGGATAGAGTGAATTCGACATCTATGAGATTGACAGAAAAAAGACAGAGAATTCGACTTCAGAAGTCAGACACTGGGGAGTTAGATCTATGAAGCATTTGACTGTAAGAGTCAAAGTGGGCAGTCAAATACAGAACACTATCTTTTGAGAGTTGAAGTCCAGAAGGAAGCATTCGACTGTAGAAGTCAGAGTTGACAGTCAGATACAGTGAAGTTGTCTAGACTTAGAAAAAATTTGGAGATGATTTTGTGCAAAGACATTTCGATTCTAAAGGAGTCGAAGTCCACAGTCGAATTATGATGTTTGTGGACTTAGAAAATTTCTCGAGATAGAGTTTGTCCAAACTATTTTTGTGGTATGTATAATTAATGCTTTTAATTTGTAAAAAGCTTTTTAAAGATTTTGTCATAGCAAAAACATGATATTATAATAATTTAAAAGCTTAAATTATTTTCTTAGGGGTAGTTGCTCAACCGAACAGAACTGCATATATATTAATTGGTTAAGTACAAATTGCATCTATGAAGTTGATCAAGAGCTTGGTAGATACAGAGAAGGAGGGATCTTGGCAGGGAAAGGCTTAAGAAGAGCCCAAAGCTTCTTCTCATTACTAGGAAAAAAGTTATCAAACTTGGCAGAGTCTATATTATAGGAGGGTCCTATGGAGGGGATTTTCCTATAGGACTTAACATGCCTACGATGGAACCAGGTGACTCTCTTTTGGTAGTGGCTAGAGCACAGAAGATTCTTTAGAGGGACAAACTTTTTGCTGGCTGCCAGATGGAGAAATTCATGGACTGTAATATTCCAATGCAGTCTTTGGGAATAAGCTGCTTCCTTGGCTTGATAATAAACTAGGTACCTCTGCTTCCATTTATGTGCAATAGATTTCCAAAGATTCTTATAACCTTTGCAGAGATACTCAGTAACAGTCATTTTGAGCTTCAAGCAGTCAGAGTGGTCTTCAGGGTATGCTGCTGCCCACTGGTCTCCAGTAAATCTCTCAGATTTAGCAAAAGAATTCTGAAAATCTAGCAGGTGCTGAGAGTTCTTTGGAGCATACATGAGGGCAAATCTATGGAATGACAGACGAAGGTTGTACTTGATTCTGAATCTAGTAGCTGTTCTGATATGTCTATTGAATACAGCCTGGGCAAAATTTTTCCTAGAAGAAATGGCTCCAACTAGACTTGGATGCAGCCCAGAAGGTAAACCAATTACCATAGAAGTGGTTATCTCTCTCTGACCATAGATGATCATTTCCCATTGCCCTTTGGTCACATCAGGTGCCCCCATCCTGAATCTAGCTTCATTGAACTGCTTCATTCTAGTGTGCTTAGTCTGCGACTCTCTAAGGAGGGTACCAAACAGGTCAAAGAATCTAAGGTTCAGGTGAAGGTAAATATCCATAAACTGGTTCTTGGCCTAAGTTGCTTGGTATTTGGTGGCTTCAGCAGGATAGAGTTTTAGAAAATCTTTGGGAGTTAGACTGTGGCTTTTCTGAGTGAGAAGGTTGATATCAGCCAACAGTACTTGAAAGGTTTGGAGTAAAGAGGGAACCCACTCCTCAAAGGTATAGCCTAGCATCTCATGGACTTCAAGGAAGACTTTGATACACAAAAATTCCTTAAAAAGGTTCATATGATGTTCAGAATGGTATACAAAGACATACCACAATGGAGGATGTAGTTTGCTGGGATTTTCATTCAATTGGCGCCCACCTGTTGAGGAGAGTACCACACTAGGTACAATCTCTGCAAGGGAAAGAGTGGATCTGCCAGAAGTAGATGTAGAAGATGTAGGAGGAGAAGAAAAGAAATGGGGAGCTAAGGTGTGAAGAGTGGGTATATTTGCCTTGGAAGGCTGAAAATTGTACTTCAAAGGATACATAGAGAAAGTAATATTGTTGAAAGAGAGAGGATGATCCTATGGATGAGAGGTAGAGGGAGGAGGATTTGATGAAGTAGAAGGAGGAGGTGGAGGTTGTTGATCAGCTGCAGTAGGAGGAATTAGAGTAGTGGTAGTGGAAGGAGGAGTTGGATCAGTAGGAGGAGAGGAAATGGTCAAAGGTTGAGACGAGAATACAGGCTGACCATCCTTATGGAGTTTCCTTCTAACCCTCCTCTTAAAGGTTTTGACTTTGAGGTCGGCATCTATCTCCATATCCTGAGACTCTAGAGGTCGCTTAGACACTGACTCCTTCTCCTGAGGGGGTTGCTGCTGCTGCTCAACTGCAGGAACTTCTATTTGAGCAGACACTTCCCCAGACTGTGTCTACTACTGCTCTGGCTGCTTCTGCTATTCCTCTTGCTGCTCTTGCTCTGGCTGCTGTTGTTGCTGCTCAGGCTGCTGCTGCTGTTCCTCTTGTTGTTGCTGCTCTTCTTGGTGTGTAGTGAATGGAGCAGAAGACTTACCTGTGCCCTGTTGGCACACCAACTGAAGCAGAAGGTTCATCTGCTAGACCTCCTCAGCCAAAAGATCAAACTTGACATTGTAATCACGGGATTTGTATCCCCTTTTGAATTGATTGTGAATATGTGAGGGATTAGGAACTGACCGTGATCGCCACCAATGTAGTCGCCTCTTGATATTCAGAGGGAGGGCTGACTACCTTGGAAAGGAAAGATGAAGGGGAAGGCGTACCTGATAATGCGACAGGACGAGTGTCGCTATGCTTTCATGTGAACGCGACGTAGGCAATGGCGCCTTCTTGATCGCGACACAGTGGTCGTCGCCTTCCTCTTCAGTGGATGGAGACTTGGGTTCTTCGTCTTCCTGCTCCTCAGCCGGCCGAGGGGCAAGAGCCTCACCTTGCTCTGACCTTCAAACACCTGCCAAAGTGATTTAAATAAACAAGAAACCCGTTAGAATTCGTGTGTAGATGATCTATTCAATGAAAAACACATGAACATGAGCTATTATGGGAGGAACTCACAAGATTGGGTCTTTTAACCCCTGTGGGTGTTAAGGATAGGTGTGTGTGTCGTGATCTAATGCTAAGCTAGAAAGAAAACGAAGCTATGCATGCATGAAATCAATGAAATAAAGAGAAGAGGGGAGAAGAGATTGTGTAGCCAATGGGAAAATGCCCTGGAGGGCTCTTGCTGATCGTCTGGAGGGAGAACTCTCTTCGTGGAAGATGAAGCTCTGTTGCTCAGCGAACTAATGACTCCGGCCTTGCCCAAAAAGATGCAGAGACGAGGTACTTATGGGTGATTATTTCCAACTCGGGTCTGAGAGGAATAATGGGCAAGAGTCCGACTCTGGGTAAGTATGGCTGTGCAAGGGCTATTGGAACTTGGAAAGGGACATGTTAGGAAGGTCTCCTCTAAATTTGAGAGGATTTGGACGTGATTTGGATGTCCAAATGAAGCAATTACCATCAATAGCATGTGTCCAGTTGGCTTCGGATTGAATTTCCTGTTTAAGGTCCAGAATGCGACGGCCTCCTGGTTGCCTTCTTGAATGCGACTGCTCGATATGTCGCCTTCCTCATATGGAAAGTAACTTAAGTCATTTTGTGATTTTTTGAGGATTTAAAATGTGGAATTATGAAGGCGACATAGGGGCTGTCGTTTTCAGGAAGGCGACCTAGGGCCTGTCGCCTTCCGGTCTTTTCTGCATTTTGGCATGTAATGCATCCAATCAGCCATGCACAGCCTTCGGGATGAAATATCAGATCTTATACTCAGAGAGCTTATAGTGAAAGAGATTGATTTGACCAGGAAGGGTCCGCCAGGGCGATGAACTAATGGAAACGATGTCATGATCGGAGAAAGCCAGCTTGACGATGATGAGCCAACGTGGGGCATCATTGATACAACAAGGGATTTTGCTCGACTTATGGGTCAGAAATGGGTGTCTACAGATTGCCCCTCCTTCATGCCTGCTTTGTAAGGGAGTGGAGCGGTGATGGAGCGATAGTGGCATGAAATGGCGACGAAGCGGAATGAAGCGGAACGAGCTGAAAAGCGGGCATCAAGGTAAAGAGACACCCATTCTGGACGAATAAGCAGCGAGAATTATCCAACTGACCTCGATCATGGATGGGAACAGAGTGCGCTGATGGTTCCTATTTGGGACGAATAAAAATCAAAAGAAAAGAATGATCAACCTCCTGATTCAAGAGGTACCCTGGCTATCTTTAGCGTGCAGGTTTCGTTCATTAGGGGATAGGTGCTGCCTGGCGGGTCGATTCGACTCTAGCCTTCGAGCGGTTCACGACTAATGAGCGGATCAGAGATGAAGGGAATGACTGTCATAGTGAATAGGGATGAGAGGAATCCTTCATAGGAACCATCACTGGTAAACTAGACCGAGCAGCAAGCTCGAGGAAAACTTTCAAATTCGGAGTGGAATTCTTGTCTGGAAATGAGGATCTGGGTCGGGACATCATTGGAAGCTGGCTTTGACGAATCGTGATTCATGAAGCTCAAAATTCCTACATGATGCATGTTGGGCTAAAGAAAAAGGAAATCATAAAAGCGAATGCAAATAAAGAGAGAAAATAACAAGTATTCAAGGATAATATTGCTAGACAATATAAGCAAGGGTCAAGACCCTTCGCATCCCCGACGTGCGATAGAATCCATCGTCCCCGAGTCATATCACCCAACAGCCTATCCAGCGATTAGCAGTGCGCACCTAGATCATCCTTGTTTTTGATGAAGGGGAACTCAGATCCTGGAACACACTGGGAACCAGCCGGTCCTTGAGCTGATATAATAGTATAGATATCATATAGTAATGCGGAGGGATTAGGGTTAGAGATACTTACCTGACGGACGTCTTTTGATTTTCTGAATTTTCTAATTTTTTTATGGATTTTCCTGCATTCTCTGATTTTCATGGATTTTCAATAATCCAAGCAATAAAGATAGACATGATACAATGCACCAAACAATGACATCAAAGCATATGTGCAAATATCCTGAACAGTCACAGAGGAATAAGTAAGACAGCATAGACTGATCAGAAGGCGACATAGGGGTTGTCGCAACCCTTTACTGAAGAAGGCGACGCAAGACCTGTCGCCACCTTGAAGGCGACGGGTCGATATGTCGCTTTCACAATTTTCTCAGCCCGAGCTCAAAAACTTTCAGCATGCAACTTGGTTTTGACTCCCATTAGGATTCCTATTGCTTCCCACTCAAAGTCCCACTTCTAATGGGTCTTCCCTTCCCCTTCCAAGCAGGAATAGGAGTGCTAAGGCTCTATAAATAAAGGGGATGAGAGGCCAAATTCGTAGCTCTCTCTTCTCTCTTCCTTTCTTCAAGCTTTGCAAGCTTCTATGGCCATAAGGAGAGCTCCTCTTGCTTTCATGGATGGGGAGACGGCTTACGAAGGTCCGAAGCGTGCTCGGACGACGTATGAAGCGCTTATGAGGGTGACGGACGTCCCCAACCACTTGAGCTGAAGCGAGGAAGTGAGGGAGGTGAGTTTTGGTGTTTTCAATTTTCATGCATTTTGAGCTACGAATTTGTTCTTTAATTTTTGTTCTTCTCCTTCATCCCCTCTCTTTTGCCCTTTTCTTCTAGCTCTTCCCGGGATCCCACCGCTACTCAAAGCTCAATTGGATTGCCCCGATGATCAAATCTTTACCCATGTTTGTCATTAGACTCTTGAGAGAGTGGGGTTTAGGTGGGGTGTTGATAGCGGCCCATAATTACCACAAAATCTCATTTGATTGGCATAGTATCACGGCCTTGATAGAATTGTGGCACCCGTAAACCCATACATTCATCTTTCCCAAGTTTGAGGCGACCATCCTTCTAGAGGAGGTCGAGGCCTTTCTTCCTCTCCCTAAAACCAAGCCGGGGGACGAGCAAAGCATAAGCTATACCGTCGAGCCCATTAACCCGAAGTTTATTCTAGGGGAGTTCATGACCGATCCGGGGGATGTCCACACCACGGTTAGCCCACAATTCATCCATCTAGTGCCTTTGTCTAAGTGGGTCATATCCAAGTGTAAGGACAAGAGCGTAGACCACCGTGAGATAGCCAAGGCCGTGGCCATATGTTTGTGTGGGGTGGTGCTCTTCCCGTCCGGGGATCACCTCATAGACTATGCTAGCTTGAGTGCCATAAGTGGGGCATGGCGGGGACTTTCACTCTCTCACGCCGTCTTGGCGTATCTTTACTCGGGTCTCACTTCGGCTTCCACGGGGGGTTTCCTTTATGGCTCCATGATCCTTCTAGAGTGTTGGTTAGGTGTGAGGATAAAATTTAAACCTATTGACAATCCTACCACCGACACTCGGATCTTCAGGTGCCATCCTTTGAATTTTATCGGCGGCACGGCCAAGTTCTCCGACAAGGTTTTATGCAGGACGGCGGACAAGAAAACCAGGAGTGCATGGCGCCTTTACTTCAGCACCTTGCCGGTGGAGCACTTTGCTTTGGGTGTAGCGGCACTTCGTGGAGCGGAGATCCGGCTACCAATCGGACGCGGCTTGGACTTGCAGCTGATAGGGAACATGGCAACCGTGCTCTACAACCCGCAGCGGTGCTACTTGCAGATCGGGAAGCCAAGGACGAGAGTACTTCTGCCATGACATTTGCCTCCTGTGAAGAGACGACGCCTGGGTACCCCGGAAGATGAGCAAGCCGTGCGGAGCGCGTTGGCCTTGTGGAGGGCGTGCGCTACGCACGCACTTCCGCCGAGACTTGATGAGGACCGGGAGACGTACCAGGCGTACCTTCGGGAGCATGAGAAGCTTCGGCCGCTCGCGGACCGTGAGCCCGAGGGAGAGACTTGATTGGACTTTTGGGCTTTGGTGGGACTTGATGTGGTGAGAGTGTGCTTGATGTAACGGGAGTGAGACATGCTGTTCTTTCCATCTTCATAGCTTTTATTTGATGTAAGCATTGATTTGTTGCAATGAGTATTGATTTTTTTTAGGGTTTTTGTGCACTGGCTTAAGAAGGCAACATGGGGTATGTCGCAATCCTGAAGGCGACAGCCCTAGTGTCGCATTCAAAAGTAAATGCGACATAGGGCCTGTCGCAACCTTTATACAAGAAGGCGACAGGGGTATGGTCGCTTTCACAGCTCCCGAGGCAAATTCAAATTCCGGGCCGGGCGCCTCTTCCCTTCTTCCCTCTCTTGAACCTCTTCCTTCCTCCTTCCCTTTTCTCTCTGGTAAAAACCGACCCCTCTTCTCCCCTTTTCCTTCAACCTTCTCTCTTCTCTCTGGAAAGCCTCCCTCTTTCTTCCTTTTCACCCTTCTTCCCTCCTCTTCTCTCTTTTCCTCACCTCTTTCTCCCTTTTGGAAACCGGCGATGGAGGGCGGTGGAGATGGCCAAGGCGGCGATGGCGGTGGCCGGCGGTGCAAGAAGTCGATCCGGCGACACCAACCGGGCGAGGGGACATCGACGACGGCCCCGGAAATCCCTCTGGTCGTGCCGATGGAGGAGGAATTCGTGGGCGACGAGGACAAGCCCGTCGGGCCCAAGAAGGTAGGTTTTCAAACTTTAAACCTTGAATGCGGGGCATGGGGGTGCGAAGCACCTGGGTGTAGGGCGGTTCGCCCGATGGGAACGGCCGAAAAATGGGAAATTTCCATTTTGGGTCAAGCCTGATAATGCGACAGGCCCCCTGTCGCATTACCAGAGGGGAGGTGACACCCCCCCTGTCGCAATATAGAAGGCGGCAGGGTGCCTGTCGCGATGATGACCTGAATGCGACGGGGGTTCTGTCGCCTTCAGAAGGCAACAGACACCTTGTCGTCTTATCAGGACAGAGAATGATTTTGGGCATTCTTCTTCCGACTTCTGACCCTTTTGCTGTTTGCTTTGCAGAGTGAGTTGCGGTCCCGGCTCGGGTGGGTAGTGATCCGAGCAATTTATGACGGCTTACCGAACTTCCAGGTACGCCGACTGGAGGGCATGGGTTTTGGACCGTTTTTGAGGTTGGAGGAGCTAGCGCCGGATGTGGCACTCATTTAGGCGCTGAAGGAGAGGTGGGACCCAGAGTGCCATGCATTCCTCCTTCCGTGGGGACATATGGTCCCTCCGTTAGAGGACGTGGTACGGATCACCGGCCTGCGCGTGGACGGCTAGGCGGTGACCGGGACCACCTATACCAGCTACTAGGAGCCAGTGGAGAGGTTACTTGGATTGGCGGTGAGGGGGGAGAGATCATCGCTGGTGCAGTGGACAGTGCTGCAGGCGAGCTTGGGGGTGGCGAGTGCGCGCCGCCAGACAGGAGAGGGACAGGCGGAGTACCTGGATCGGATGACGAAGGACGCTAGAGCGACCATGGCGGAGGAAGAGGGAGATGCAGCGGACAGGGATTTACGGCGGTTCCTAACCCTTGTGATCGGGAAACTGATCCTGGGGACCAAAGGGGACCCCGTTGGCTGCCGGTGCTTGCCCCTGCTGGAGGATCTGTCCAGCGTGGGCAACTACGCGTGGGGTGCGGCCCTCCTGGCCCACCTCTTTGACAGTTTGGGCACCTCCAGCAGGGAGACAGGTGTCGCAGGTTTCTTCCCACTCCTACAGGTATGTTTCTACCCTTACCCTTTGCTGCTTTCTGCTTATTAAATGTGGCACTGACTTTTGTTGCTTTTGCAGGTGTGGGCATACTACCACCTCCCCTCCCTGGGCCACGGAGTGGCGAGGCGACGTGGCACGGTACCTCTCCTACAGCGCTGGCGATTTTGCTGAGACGAGCGGACCCTGCGGCGTTAGGTGACCCTGATCCACGACACCTTGGACAACATCCCGTTTGGACATGTGAGTATTTCTAGCCTTAACCCCTTCCTTTGCTTTGCTTATTTCGACGGTTGATTGACGGAATTTTGGCTTGTGGTGTGCAGGTACGGTGGACTCCCTACGTCGGGGAGGACGACGCCACCTAGCCGTGGGTGGAGCGGGGCCATCCTTACTTTGGTAGGGACATTTGGCTCCACTGCTTCAACACAGTGGTCCCGCTCCACCACCGGCTAGTGGCGCGGACACTGGGACTCCACCAGGCGGTGGTGGAGTTCCCGACCTGACATAGGTCATGGGAGAGGCCAGGTCACAGCTTCCGGGAATCCAGCAGGTCACAGACTGGACGGTTCGGGTCCGGGAGCAGCTGGATGACTGGGAGCGGCGAGGGAAGGAGGTGGTCTCCAAGGCCACGAGCGACGAGGATTACATCCGAGCCTACGCTCGAAGGTACGGGGCCCAGGTATACAAGGGGACCCGGCGACCGGTACGTATTTTACTGCTTTCAGTCTCTTTTAAGTTCTTAGTTAATTGTGTGACTGACTTGGCTTGTGCTCGCAGCTTGACCCTGAGGGGCGGATCTCCTCTCTCGAGGGTATCCTCCACTCCACCATACAGCAGCGGGACGATCTTCAGGCAGTGGTGGACCAGCTGGTAAGTACTCTACACCCTACCCTTCTGTTTCTAATTGTGGTTGACTGACCCCTGATGTTTCTTTCGCAGCGGGCAGAGTTGGACAGGGCCCAGCAGATGGTGGGAGGTGCCTCCTCTTCCCGAGAGGATCCCGGCCGCTCCGTCTTGGAGGGCCAGCTAGCGTCAGCAGCGGCCCGAGAGGAGGACGCCGTCGCCCAGCTACGGGAGCGGGTAAGTTACTTATTTAGATTCCCCTGGGCTTTTGCTTCTTTTGTGATTTCTGACAAGATTTTTGATATTGCAGGAGCAGGAGCTGAGGACTGCCCTGGCGCGGACGACCACGCTGGAGGCGGAGATGGCGGAGCTACGCCTACGCCCCGAGGCAGCGGAGGTGGCACGGTGGCGCTAGGAGGTAGAGGCGGCGGTCCACTGGCAGCAGGAGGCGGCGGAGGTGACGCACTGGCGCCAGGAGGCGGAGGAGGCGGCACGACTGCACGCCGAGGCTGGGGACCTCCGCACCCAGCTGGGGGAGGAGAGGCATCGCGGCGACATGCTGCGATCCGAGATGAGGGGTCTGGAGAGGGCCCTGGCCTTAGTCGGGCGCAGCCGATCAGTGACTAGCAGGAGCAGTATCCCGAGCGGGTCCGCTGGGCACTACCTGACGGGTTCCTCCGGACGGCGGAGGAACGAGGAGGAGGAGCGACGACGGCGCGAGAGAGCGCCAGAGGGGAGCGAGACTGGGCCGAGGGTGATGGCCCCTCCATCTCCCCGCCCGCCTGAGGGTACGTGGGAGAGTGGTTGAGGGTTTGCACTCTTTTGCTCCTTTCTTTTTGTCATGATGGTGTACATGATATGAATGGAATGGAACCTTTTGTGTTTTTATGGTTTGCGACTGAGTGAGAGTGACGAGTGAGATATGAGTGCCGCTTTCTTTTCCGTCCTGCACACTTAGACAACCACGAAACAAGTCAGATCTGTTCTTAGGCTCAGCCCCTTGTCTTAAAATGCGACGAGTGACCGACCTTGATAATTAGTCAAGGGGCTAAGCCTTATTAAATAGGCAAAAGATGCGAATAATCAAATGAAATGCATGTATGCAAACGGCTTGGAATTTTGAAAACATTATTTAATGTTTTGAGATTTTTGGAATATTTGATTTTTAGGGTTTTGGAAATATTTGATTTTTTTGGAGTTTTGGGGATATTTGATTTTTGTGGGGTTTTGAAAATATATGATTTTTTTGGGGTTTTGGAAATATCTGATTTTTTTTGGGGTTTTGGAAATATCTGATTTTTTTTTGGGTTTTGAAAATATCTGATTTTTTTGGAGTTTTTTGTTAGCGCCTAAAGCTGGCGTTACCCTTCCTAAAATAAGATACGCGAGATGGAAGGTACTCGCATCTTCGGGCCACAACACTTAAACCGATTCGAGCCGCTGGTTAGGAATCTTGATCACCTCCGGTTCTCGTCACAAGGCTTTCTAAGTTAGGACGTGCGTAGGAGGTGACAACGCCTCGGAAAACCTACCCTTAGTTGATGCTGCGACTAATTAAGCCCTACCTAAGAGGTGACTCAGCCTTATAGGGAGAAACGGAAGATTATTTAAGGAAAGTCTTGTGTGGGTATAGGGATGTTGGGTTCAGCTACTTCCTACAGCATACCATTCGGAGATTGGGTCTGTTGTGGAGGGACTTTATGGTCTTTTGCTATGGACTTGCCTTGCTTTGGGGCATGCGTATGACCGGGCTCATTAGTGTCCCACGGGGACTTTGCCACTCTTTGTCATGCCCCTGTTGTATTATGGATTTTCTTTTCTTTTTGTTTCTTTGCTTCTTTGCCCCTTTGTTATTTTGACCGTCCCTGTTTGAGACTTCCTCTCGTCGGGGTATGCTGTAGGTTGACGACCTCACCCTTACGACCCTTTTGCCCCTACACTTCGACCGATTAGGAGAGAATGACCGATGCATCGCTAGAGTAGAGCCCGCATAGTTGCAGCATCTACCAAGTGTGGTTATCCGGGCTTGCCGTGTGCGTGTGTGTTAATCCTAACTTAGAGCAACCCTTGGCGATTAGAGAGGTATCTTGGACTCCCAACATGGGGCTACTCCCCGATCTAGGTGTTGTGGCCTCACATCTATAGGCCTAAGGATAGAAACGCTTGAGGTACAACCGATTCCATGGATGTGATAATTCGACGCCCTCATCATTGATTAAGCAGTAAGCGTTCCCAGGGTAGACTTCCCTCACAACGTACGGACCCTCCCAATTAGGCTGTAGTTTGGACCTAGGACCTCCGGGTTTGATGAAAATGCGTTTCAAGACCATATCACCCTGTTGCAATTTTCGTTCAATTACCTTCTTTTGAAAAGACCTTGAGATTCGCCTTTGGTAGGAAAGCACATGGTCGGCTGCCATAAGCCGCCTTTCATCTAAAAGTTCCAATTGGACTAGTAACGCCTCTCGACGTTCATCAAGATTAAGTTCCTTGTCTAGTTGGACTCTTAGTGAAGGAATTAGGATCTTATATGGAACTACCGCCTCCATCCCGTAAGTGAGAGCGTACGGGGTTTGTCCCGTGGGAGTGCGGACAGAGGTGCGGTAGGCCCATAGAGCCTCTATTAGCTTCTCTGGCCAGTCGGCGAATTTATGCGACTCACAGGTTTTCTTTAAGATTTTAAGAAGGGTTTTGTTAGTTGCTTCAGCTTGGCCATTGCCTTGTGGGTAATACGGTGATGAATGACGCAGCGTGATGTTGTATTTCTTACAGAGGTCCTGGAGCTCTTGCGCGATGAATTGCAGCCCGTTGTCCGTGACGATGCTGCTTGGCACTCCGAACCGCGAGATGATGTTTCTCATGATGAAGCGGCACACCGTGGACGCTTTGATTTCTGTGAAGGCTTCAGCTTCTGCCCACTTGGTGTAATACTCAGTCGCAGTTAGGATAAATGACTTTTGTTTGGTTTGAGCATTAGAATCACCAAGAGTGCCGACAATGTCGAAAGCCCACATGGAGAATGGCCATGGTGTGGAGAGTGGGTGTAGTGAGGAGGAAGGGGCATTGATCTTATCGGCATGGAGCTGACACTTGACACACCTACGGACGTAGATGGTACAGTCTTCCTCTAGGGTTGGCCAGTAATAGCCCTGCCTAATGTTCTTCTTTGCTAGCATCTGACTGTTGACGTGCCCTCCGTATTCACTAGTGTGGGCCCCTTCCACCACTCTCCAAGCTTCGTCATCGGTAAGGCACCTTAAAAGGACTCCATTAAGGGCTCACCTGTACAGAACTTCTCCGACAACTGTGTACCTTAAGGCGGCTCTTCTGATGGCCCTGCGGTCTTCTGCACTTGCCCCTTCAGGATATGTTCCATCCCTGCAGTATTGCTCTATCTCAAAGTACCATGGCAGTTCCTCTTCATTCAGGATCTCCTCGAGCTCCGTTATCATGACTTGCTGCGCTCCTCTTTTCCTAGCCCTCTCTTCTAAGGCTGCCCTAAGGTCGCTAAACCAAGGGTCCTGGGTAGATGGGACATCAAGACGCTGGACGACGATTGTCTCAGTCCGACGACTCAGAGGGAAGGATAGGGATGAGGCTAGCGACGCCAGAGCGTCGGCCAAGATATTTTGGGAACGAGGAGTGTGGATATAGACGAGCTTGCGGAACTGCCTTGCGAACAGTGTGACCAGGTCTTGATATGGCTTGAGCTTCGGGTCACGAGTGCGGTAAGTTGAGAGCACCTGCCGCAGGACGAGCTGAGAGTCTCCTATAATTCTGAGGTGCGATGCCCCCAGCAGATAAGCATGCTTGAGACCAGCAAGGAGAGCCTCATACTCTGACATATTGTTGGTAGTAGGGAAGGTGAGTTGATATGCAAAGGGGATGGTAATACCTTCCGGGGTAAGCAGCATGGCTCCAATGCCTCGTCCCTGAGAGTTGAGTGTACCATCGAAATGAAGGGACCAGAAGGGGTCTTTGATTATGACTGAGAGTTCCTCATCGGGGAATTCCTCTCAGAGGGAGTCACTGTGAGGGAGTGGGAGATGGGCCAGATGCTCGGCGATGGCATACCCCTTGACGGCCTTTTGGACCACAAAGGATATGTCAAACTGGGAGAGGAAACTCTGCCAGTGTGCCAGCCGATCAGAAAGGACGGGCTTTTCAAGAAGATATCGGAGTGGATTCATCCTCGAGATCAGCTTGACCTCGTGGGCTAGGAAGTAGTGCTTGAGCTTTTGGACTACCCACATGAGTGCGGCACAAGTTTTTGTTGGCCCTTTTGGTACGGCAGCAAGCTAACCTAGAGGGGGGGTGAATAGGTTTTTTTGAAATCTGAAATAGAAACTTAAACATAGAAATTAACACTTGAAGGTTTGGTTAGTTTAGTGTGATAAAGAGTAGCAGTGCGGAAGCAAATAAACAATCACACAATGGACACAAGGATTTTATCCTGGTTCGGCCATTCCCACATGGAAGTCCTACGTCCAGTCCCCAAGCAATCTCTTGGGATTTCACTAACCAAGGGTACAGTCCCCCTTAAGGACACTACAACACCCAGCACCCTAGCTGGTCTTCTTCTCTTTCCCGGGCAAGAAGGCAGCCCACTTCTTTTGTAGGTAAAGAAGCAAACCTCCTGGTACAAACCCCAGTGCGGTTCTGCTAGACACAAACCTCTAGCTAGGTTCTACACTGTATACAGTCCTACAGCTGGACAAAAGTCTTTCTTAGAAAAGAAAGAACAAAGCTGAGAGTTGGAACAAATGAAAACCAACTAAAAGAACTCTCAACAAAAAGACTCTCCCCAGATTACAAAGATGCACACAGAGAGAGTGAAGAGAGGAGAAGGAGCTTGAAACTTGAGGGCTTCAGATGCTTAAACACTTCTTTTTGGGCTCAGGCTCTTTCTCTCTTTTCCTTTGAGTGTATGTGGAGTTGAGGTTCTTCACGGATGTACACTCTTGAAAAATCTTCAGGAAAAGCTCTCATTGTTCTTCAGCCATGCTTCATCTTTTATATGAGCAGCTTTGAATAAATCCGTTGGAGTTCTAGCCGTTGCTCATCTTCTCTTTCTTCTGATAATTTGTGGTCTACGAGGTCTGCAAGCATAGAAAAAAGTGTTTAGATAAAAGAGTGTTTCTGTCAAAAAGGCTCATACCTCTATGTTTCCTGTTGCCACCCAGAAGTAGTAAGTAATCCCCTTTTTGTTGGCAGGAAAGAAGAGATCTAGAGAGATAAGCAAAAAGATCTCCTGTCAGAAAGATAGAGGATTACGCAAATCAAGAATATTTGACTTTTTCACTAGATGCCAAAAAATATTTTGAAATATAAAGGAAATCTATGTTTAAGTGAAATCCATGTTGAAATCTATGTTCTTACAAAGGAATCCATGTTTTACAAAGGAATCCATGTGAGAAGCAAATCCTTATGAGAGCAAATCCTTATGAGAGTCACTTATCGAATCCTTATGAGAGCGAATCGTTATGAGAGCGAATCCTTATGAGAGTCACTTATCGAATCCTTATGAGAGCAAATCCTTATGAGAGCGAATCGTTATGAGAGCGAATCCTTATGAGAGTCACTTATCGAATCCTTATGAGAGTGAATCCTTATGAAAACGAATCGATATGAGAGTCACTTATCAAATCCTTATGAGAGCGAATCGTTATGAGAGCGAATCCTTATGAGAGCAAATCGTTATGAGAGCGAATCCTTATGAGAGCGAATCGATATGAGAGTCACTTATCGAATCCTTATGAGAGCGAATCGTTATGAGAGCGAATCCTTATGAGAGCGAATCGTTATGAGAGCGAATCCTTATGAGAGTGAATCCTTATAGTAGTGAATCCTTATGAGAACAAATCCTTATGACACTTTGTGAACTGAAATCGATGTATATTGAATGGACATCGATTTATCGTTTTAGTGCAAATCACATGGCAATAAAGTCATAAATTTATATTTATTAGAAAATCATGATATTTAATTTATTATTAGAAAAATCACGATATTAAATATATTTAATATTCAATTAATCACATAAATTTATATTTATTATGAAAAACATGATATTAAATATTTTTAATAATAATTAATTAAACATAAATTTTGTTATCACCAAAATTAAAGGGTAAAATATAGGAGTGGTTCAACAGTTTTGTTCGTGGTGGTGAGCTTGGATTCAACGGTGTTGAAGAGCCTAGAGAGGTAGTAGGCTGCCCTTTCTTTCCCAGACTCATCATGCTGTGCCAAGACAGCTCCTAGGGAATCCTCAATGACTGAGAGATACAGGATTAGCGGTTTCCCGGGTACAGGAGGCTGTAAGACTGGGGGATTCATGAGATAACTTTTCAGCTCATCGAAGGCTGCTTTGAATTTGTCATTCCATTCGAATTTTGCCCCTCCTTTCAAGAGATCATAAAATGGGCGACATCTTTGCGAATGCTGGGAGATAAATCTTCTGATGAACTGCAAATGCCCGATTAACCCTCTTAATTGCGAGATGTTCTTTGGAGGAGGCATTTCTGCTATTGCCTTGGCCTTGTTAGGATCGATCTCAATGCCCCGCTTGCTGACTATGAAACCTAACAGCTTTCCTGATGAGACCCCGAACACGCATTTTTCGGATTCATTCTCAGCTGATATTCTCTCGACCTCTGCAACACCTTGGCTAGGATTTCGGGGTGTTCTCTCCTGGTTCTTGACTTCACCAAGATGTCATCCACGTTACCTTTACATAGACGTGCATCATATCGTGGAAGATGGCCATCATCGCCCTCTGATAAGTAGCGTCGGCATTCTTTAACCCAAACGGCATGACTACATAGCAGTACGTTCCCCAGGGCGTGGTGAAGGATGTTTTCTCTTGATCTTCAGGAGATAGACGGATTTGGTTGTATCCTGAATACTCATCTATGAATGAGAGGGTCTCATACCCAGCAGTATTGTCGATCAGCACATCAAGGTGAGGAAGCGGGAAGTCGTCCTTCGGACATGCCTTATTCAAATCCCTGAAGTCGATGCAGATTCTGACTTTGCCGTCTTTCTTCATGACAGGGACTATATTGGCCACCCAGTTTGGATAAAGTACTACCCTGATGAATCTAGCCTTATGGAGCTTATCTACTTCGTCCTTCATCTTCAGGGTTGTGAGTGGATGGAACCTTCTGAGTTTCTGCTTGATTGCCTTTGCCCCTTCTTTCAGTACCAGTCGGTGCTCCACTAGTGAGGGGTCTAGACCGGGCATGTCCTCGTAAGACCAGGCGAATGTGTCCATGTACTCCCTCAGGATTTGCACCAGTTCCTCTTCTTCATCAGGAGGGAGATTTGCTGAGATAGTCACAATCCTGGGATCTTCTTCTGTTCCAAGGTTGACTTCCTTAGTAGATTCATCCACTGCCGTTGTAGGCTCATCGAACCTTCTTACTCCACTGGCATATTTTTCGGCAGCGTCATCTACTTCGCTATCCTCTTCATGGACTGGGTCCTCATCATTCATTATTTCGTAGACACCAAACCCGTCGTCTATGAACACCCCATCTTGCTCAAACACTTCTTCGAACACCAGCGCTTCTCTCGTGAACTCCTCTATTAATAGCAGCACTTGACAGCGCCGAGCTAGCTCTTGAAGATATTTTCGGGGGATAGCCTTTCCCCGCTGCTTCCTAGGACGGTGCCTGGAATTGGTGGATGGCGGGCTAACATGACTCTCTATCCTAGGCCTATCTATGTTAACGCTAGACTCACCTACCCTAGACTCTCCTAGACTATACGACTCTATAGGACTGGGGGAGGACATGGTGTCCTCGAAGAGAATGGCTCCTAATGAAGGAGCAGGAGGGGAAGCCCCAGCCGAGGGGTGCCCCTGATCATAAGAGTGTAGGACGTATGTCGGCTCCTTGACCTCAACGTGCATTTGAAAATGGACGTTTTTTTTTGGAGATCGGAGGAGAGTATGCAATAGGAGAGGGTGACCTCGTGGTCACCTAGATCAGCTTGAAGAGCGGAGAGGACAGCCAGTGGGAGCTCGGGTGTGAGGAGGCTGTGCGCCGCCATGAGGAGCTGAGGACTCAGCTGGATCAGCAAAGGAGGAGAGGATGGGACTAGACTGGGAAGGAGGGAATCCAGGAGGGATGGGTGTATGGCTAGGTAGGTGCCTTTCCAGAGCTCGTCAATGGTCTTCCCCTCTTCATAGGGGATGTCTGGCTCTCCTATGTCTGAGGCATCGCTCATGAGCTGCCTTTTGGACGTGATGGCAATGGGTGGATCTAGCAACTCTTCCGCAGCTGGCAGCCAGGTTCTCTCTTCCTCCCAGAAAATTCGGCTGAAGGCAATGGTGTTGTCTTCTATGTCAAACCATCTGTACCACTCAGCTTCTAGGTCCCCTGTCTTTCTCCTCCTGGTTGGACGGAGGGCTTCTAGGGCTCTATAGGTCAGCAACGGGGCCATGTGCCGAGAGAAGTTCCGGCAATGCACCTCGTGCTGTGAGAGCTCCGCCTCGACTACCACGGTATTATATCCTGGCTGGGTAGGACCCCTGATAAAGTGACACCAGAGTGTCTAGGTGAGTGGTTCTCGGTCGGCCTTAAGAGTAGATGTGCTAGATGACCTTGGTTTGGATTTCTCTTTATACCCTAAGCCCCATCAGCTTTTCATGACAATGTCAGGGATGGGTTGACTATGCCCTGTAGCTCTGCCCCTAGGCCCTTGCCTTCTTCATACCCCAGCTTCATCATAATTTGCCACCCCTTTGTGCTTAGTGGCTCTTTTCTCTTGACCGCATTGACCCAGACTAGGTTGACCTCTCGCTTGGACTGGAACGTGTAGCTCCAGGGGTAGTTGATGTCTAGTACTGAGACAATGGGTTTGTTGGCTGGCCACACGGCTAGGAGGTGGGTATCGTGGAGGGCATCTACGGAGTGGGTGGTGGCTATGCTTTTGACTTTGATAATTCGCCCTTGGAAGGGGAATTTCAGACACTGGTGTGCGGTAGATGGCACAGCCCCGAGCGCTTCCAGCCATGGACGCCCTAGGATGGCCTTGAACATGGGATCAATATCAAGGACGTAGAAGTCTATTGTGACGGCGAGGGGTCCCAGTTCAGCTTGCACAGTTACCATGCCGTGATAGGATCTTCTAGAGTTGTCATATGCGGCAATGGTGGTGGGTGTTGGTCTTAGCATGCCTTCTGATAGGTCGCAGGCCCTCAGAGTGCTCAGCGAGCAGACATTTATGGATGCCCCCGTATCAACCAGTGCCGCTCCCACTGCTACATGATTAATGACTAAGGTGACGCAGAGTGGGAGCCTCCTGGCTTCTGGGGGTGCTAGTTCGTTCTCTGCAAAAGTGATTGCTGGCTCGCGAGTCACCATGGCCAGGGCACTAGATAGCTTATCAGCCAACTTGTCTTCATTCACAACTACCTTCTGCAGGAAATTCCTCAGGGCTTCCTAGTGCTCTTTAGACTTCTTTATTAACTCCAGAATGGAGATCTTGGCTGGCACATGATCCAGGTGCTTGAGGATATCATAGTGGGTTCCGGGTAGCGGCTCAATCAACCCCTCATCTTGCGTTTGTTGCTGAGCTTGTTGTTGCGGTGGCGGTTGCAGGACCTGCTGGGGGTTCGTGGAAGTGGTGGTGGTGGAGATAGGTGGGTACGGACGGCGAAAGACGCGCCCGCTCCGCAGTGTGGTTGGATTGGTAGGTGGCTGTCTAGCAGAGGATAATGTGGCGGCGGAGGGTTGGTCCGGCCCAGGTGGTGGTAGGATGATGGGTGAGGGAATGGGTATGATAGGGGGTAGAGGGATGGAGACAGGTGGAACGAAAGGTAAGATGATGGGTGAGCTAGCAACTGGCGCGGGTGCTTAACCGACGGGTAGTATGACGGCGTTGGCCATGGAAACTACAGGAGGGACTGACTGGGGAGCCGTGTAGGCTGGTCGTATTGTTTGGGATTGGACAGGATATTGGTTAATGGCCATCATCTGCTGAACATCTAATTCGTCATCGTACGTCCAGTTTGCTTGCGGAGGAGGGTGGTGGACGATGGGGTTTACCTGGGCAGGTTGTTGTGGTGGTGGGTTTGGAGCTGGTGGATGGTTAGGTAATGGGTTGTGGACGATCCCGAGGTCCTGCAACGGCTGTTGGTGCTGCTGCTGTTGTTGTTGTTGAGGGGGTGGTTGGTGCTGCTGCCTCTGCTGCTGCTGTTCCCTCTGCCTTTCCTTGATATCTCTGATCACTTGCCGGAGAGCTGTCCAATCTATTCTATGTTGCTCGTGCAAGTCATACACCAAATCCTTGAATGTGAAGCACTGGTCGATGGTATGACCAGGCTGCCGGTGGAATACACAGTACCAAGTTTGATCCACGCTAGGGTTCAGGGGTCTCTCAGGAGGGAGCCTAATGGCGTTAGTGGAGAGCAAGGCCAAGAATATGTCGGAGAGTGTCTCCGGCAATGGCGGGTAGTGAGTTCTTCTAGGACCCATGGGACGCCTTTGCTGAGGGCCATCAGGAGGTGGCACTTGGTTGTATTGGCGTGGTGGTTGCCCCTGTGGCGGCTGGGTAGGGTTCTGTCCCTGGGCGTTGTAAGGTTGACAATTTTGGCTCTGGCCGGCAGGGTTGAACGCGCTCACTTGCTCGTTCACTTGGACGCCCTCAGTGACTGGCCCCTGAGGCTTTATTTGGAACTGGGATTTCTGGGGTTCGAACATGGAGTGGATGGGAGAATCCTTGAGCTGGGTCTGGATAAACCGGGCCCGGCTGTAGAGTTGATGCATGGTGGTGATGTCATTCATCGCCAGGATGTTTCTATAAGTAGACATGGCATTGGCGATGATAATCTTCACCTTCTCCCCCTCTGGAAGGTACCCTGGAACTCTGGTGGCCATTTGCCTCCATCTATCGGCGTACGAGGCAAAATCCTTGTCCGACTTCATCTTCTCAGCCATGAGATCTGTAAGGGAGTATTCGGGCCCGACCCTGTCTTGGAATTGTTCGAGGAATTTGGCCTTCACGACAGTGAAGTCCTCAGCGTCCTCGGGTAGCAGGGAATAGAACCAATCTAGGGCGTGCCCGTCCAGCGACCGGCGGAAGAGATATGCCATGAGGCGGCGATCATGCTGGTAGGAAGCGGACTCATAGATGAAGTCTTTGATATGGGTATAGGGATTGCCTGAGCCGTTGTATTTGCGGTACTTTGGCAGCTCGGATGGAGAGGGGACCCATAGGCCATTGAAATTTGGCATGTGCACATCGTGGTGTTGCCTAGGGTCGACTTGCTTTCGGAGCTCTTGGAGCTCCTTCTTGATGGATGCCCACTCGGACATCATGTCCGGTGCGGCGGATGGCTGAGCGTACATGGACAAGGCATGAGAGGTGGGCCTAGCACGAGGCTGAGGGCGATGAGGGGAGTAGCATGGCTGGTATGGTGGAGACCGCGGCCTCGACTCACGGGGAATGTAGTGCTCCGACTCAAATGGCGTAAACCGGATGGTCCGCGGCCAGATGGGGGTGTTGTCGGCTCGTCCCATGGCGACGTGGGGGCCGGATGTAGCTGCAGCGGGGCGTGACGTGCCCGCTCTAGGTGAGGGTGAGGAAGCGGCCTTTCCTTTGAGGGCCGTCATGAGGGTTTGGATCTGGGACTGATCAAGCTGAGGAATTAGGTGCAAGAGCTGAGTGGCTTGATCGTCCGACTGAGGAGGATGGGTGTTCTGAGATGGGCGACCATTGTTGTGATGGTGACCTTCAGAGGTATGGACATTAGCGACCCAGGGTGGGGTCGACTCCCCAAAGAGATCGTGAGGAAGGGAATCCTCGTAGTCTTGGGAGGTGTAGAAGGCAGAGTCCTGCTTCTCATCATAGACCGGGTTCAGGTATGACTCCATATTTGACATGTGAGCACAGAAAGGTGGGGAAAGCTTTTTCCAGACTTGAGAGGGATGCCCTAACCTAGACAGACTCTTTGTTACCTAAACAAGCAATCCTATGCAGACAAAAGGAAAGAGAAAACGTATCACCCAAAGCAAGCAGTTGGCAATGATGATGGTTTCTTTTAATTGGTTCAAGTTTGCCTTTTAGTGGTTTTGACTTTTAGCAAGTTCTCTCCGAGTAAGGAAGGGTTTCCTAAATGGGAGAAGGTTTCCAACTTCAGGTATGACTAGGGTTCTCTTACCAAATGAACTTTAGACTCGATCCTAGGTGGCGACGGGTACAACCAGCCCGGCGACCATGTGGGAATCCACGGTCAGCGGGACTTACGGAGGCCCTCGAGCGAGTGCTCTAGTCGGACACAACAAGTATGTGGCCAAAAGAGCGAGCGTCGCTGAGGAGGAAACCTATACTACGGATATGGAAAGATGTATGCAAATCCTATGTGCACCGGAGTGCATGCAAGATTCTAACCTAGTACTAACACAACAAGAATTAAGACTAATTGCTCTCAGAGGCAGAAGGCGACAGGGCCTCTGTCGCGACCGAGATCGCGACACTGAGACTGTCGCTTTCCTTCTCGCAGTGGACAGAGAGCAAGTAAATCCTAATTATGCACGGAAAATCACACAATCCTATAATATACAAGACTAACAAACTCTCAAGATCATGGAGAAAAGCATGGTATGATGGGACATGGATGGATTATGTAGAAGTGGACTCAAATTTGCAAGAAAGCTCAAAGAACAAGGTACTGACCTTATTGCGACAAGAACCCCGTCGCCTCCTTTAACGCGCCACACGCCTCGTCGCGTTCCCCATAGGCTCAACAGATCTTTAAATAACGCAAAAGGAGTACAGGCAGAGTGCGTACCTAGTAGCGACGCCCCTGTTGTCGCCTTCCTTATCACGACGAAAGGCACGTCGCCTACCTTACAGCACACAGAACAGAAGGAGGCAAGGAGGATGTTGTGTACTAACCTGATCGCGACGGGCCTTGTGTCGCTATTCGGATCACGACGTTGATCTTGTCGCCTTCTCACCCAGAGCCGCAGAACACTGATAAACTCAAAGGAAGAGAACCAAAACGAAAACTAACGACACAACACACCTGTTAGACGATAGGGATGGCAGGGAAAGGAAGAACAAGCGTGATGGGCACAATTTGTCCCACCGTGATTGCCAAAAGGTGTAATCACGGGATTTGTATCCCCTTTTGAATTGATTGTGAATATGTGAGGGATTAGGAACTGACCGTGATCGCCACCAATGCAGTCGCCTCTTGATATTCAGAGGGAGGGCTGACTACCTTGGAAAGGAAAGATGAAGGGGAAGGCGTACCTGATAATGCGACAGGACGGGTGTCGCTATGCTTTCATGTGAACGCGACGTAGGCAATGGCACCTTCTTGATCACGACACAGTGGTCGTCGCCTTCCTCTTCAGTGGATGGAGACTTGGGTTCTTCGTCTTCCTGCTCCTCAGCCAGCCGAGGGGCAAGAGCCTCACCTTGTTCTGACCTTCAAACACCTGCCAAAGTGATTTAAATAAACAAGAAACCCATTAGAATTCGTGTGTAGATGATCTATTCAATGAAAAACACATGAACATGGGCTATTATGGGGGGAACTCACAAGATTGGGGCTTTTAACCCCTGTGGGTGTTAAGGATAGGTGTGTGTGTCGTGATCTAATGCTAAGCTAGAAAGAAAACGAAGCTATGCATGCATGAAATCAATGAAATAAAGAGAAGAGGGGAGAAGAGATTGTGTAGCCGATGGTAAAACGCCCTGGAGGGCTCTTGCTGATCGTCTGGAGGGAGAACTCTCTTCGTGGAAGATGAAGCTCTCTTGCTCAGCAAACTAATGACTCTGGCCTTGCCCAAAAAGATGTAGAGACGAGGTACTTATGGGTGATTATTCCCAACTCGGGTCTGAGAGGAATAATGGGCAAGAGTCCGACTCTGGGTAAGTATGGCTATGCAAGGGCTATTGGAACTTGGAAAGGGACATGTTAGGAAGGCCTCCTCCGAATTTGAGAGGATTTGGACGTGATTTGGACATCCAAATGAAGCAATTACCATCAATAGCATGTGTCCAAGTTGGCTTCGGATTGAATTTCCTGTTTAAGGTCCAGAATGCGACGGCCTCCTGGTTGCCTTCTTGAATGCGACTGCTCGATATGTCGCCTTCCTCATATGGAAAGTAACTTAAGTCATTTTGTGATTTTTTGAGGATTTAAAATGTGGAATTATGAAGGCGACATAGGGGCTGTCGTTTTCAGGAAGGCGACCTAGGGCCTGTCGCCTTCTGGTCTTTTCTACATTTTGGCATGTAATGCGTCCAATCAGCCATGCACAGCCTTCGGGATGAAATATTGAATCTTATACTCAGAGAGCTTATAGTGAAAGAGATTGATTTGACCAGGAAGGGTCCTCCAGGGCGATGAACTAATGGAAACGATGTCATGATCGGAGAAAGCCAGCTTGACGATGATGAGCCAATGTGGGGCATCAATGATACGACAAGGGATTTTGCTCGACTTATGGGTCAGAAATGGGTGTCTACAGACATCAACTTGTTGGACTTGCATTTGTAGAACTAACAAGCTCTCTTGCTGCTTCATCAACAGATCCATCAAAACATTTGTACTACTGCTGGTCTCCCCCTGAGTCCTTGGCTAGGTCTCATTGTGAGGAGGAGAGATATGATGCTCTTCTTTAAATACTGGCTCAAAAGCAGTAGTGCTTGGAATTTCTTCTTCTTGTGCTACTCCCTTGCCCCTCAAATCTCTGAGCACTTGATTGATTGAGTCTTCTGATGCTTCATGCCAGGAGATGGGACATGAGCTTGCTCTTGTTGTAATTGAGTCTCTTGTTCTTGTTGCCCTTGCTCTTGATGATGTTGTTGATACACAGGTACTTCTTCTCTTGTTTCCTCATCGCCAATCTGTGGAGGTAGGACTACAGGAATAGATGAGGAACTTTGTGCCTCATCAGGAAAAATTTCATGAGAGCACTATGGCACAAAGTCCTTGTTCCAAGAGTTTTGTGTCTTGCTCTCCAGACTGTAGTGGCTTCTCCTTAATGTAGACAGACCTATCTTTTCTTTAACAGCTACTGAAATCTCACCACTAAGATCCACTGAAAATTTCTTGAAGATAAGGGTCAGTAGAGGTCCATAAGGGAGAGACTCCTACAAATTTTTGGATCCTGCCATCCTCTCCAAAATGATAGAGGGTAGGCTGACCCTATGTCTTTGTACTGCCCAAAACAACAGACTTCCATCTTTGGTAGTTACAGAAGAATGGTGCCAGCCCTAGGAGTGATTATGTTGGTGATAATGGAATGGATCAATCTTTTCTCTGCAGACAATTCATTTACTAGGAGTCCTTTCTTACTGACAGACCCCAGATACCAAATAACTCCTAATTTTTGCTTCTCCATGGGTACTGCTTCACTAAGCGTATGTCCAGAATTAGGGCAATCTAGCATTTCAACCAAAAGCTCTTCAAAAACTATGATGGTAGTTCCCTTCACTATCCTTGTAACTGATCCTTCAGAAGTGACTTGGAGGGATACATAAAATGCTTTGAGAGCACCTTCGAATGTTGGCTTTGCAATCTAACACAATCTTGACCAGCCCAAAGCTGCTAGGGTTTCTTCTACCCTCACAAGCCTACCATGAAGTTGACTGAAATCTACTACCTTGCCAAGGCAAATAGAGGCTTTAGCAAATGAAAGGCGTTGGAACTGTTCAGGTGTGAACATGGTTCCCTCCGGAGCCCTAGATTAGGCCATATAGACAAGAATGATAGAGAAGACTGAGAGATCCCAAAGGAGATATTGAAATGGTGTTTAGAAGTCAAGAAACCTACCTTTCTTCAGAGAAGATGAGAGATCCTGTAGATGCTCCGAAGACGGTTCTGTAGGAGTGAACACCACACGCGAGAAGAGGAAGAAGACGACAGGAGAGTCGGAGAGAGAGTTCAAACGGGTGGCATGGAGAAGAGGAAAGGGACCTTATATAGAAATGGGAATAAGTGACGGACCATTGATAAGGAGATGAACAGCTGAGATTAAAAGAGTGAACCATTTTTATAATAAGTTCCTCTTTAAATGATAATAAAAAATTATTTATTTAATTTAATATTTTTTAAATTAACATGAACTCCAATTTCATAGACTCCGACTATGGAGGAGTCGAAGTGTTGCCTCCGACTTTTCAGAAGTCGCAGTACACAATTCCTACTTCATGAGTCACAGTAGACTCTGACTTTATGAAAGTCGCAGTATACACTCCGACTTCATGACAGTCGCAGTTCCAGGACTTAGAAAAGATTTGCAATGAAATTTATCATACACTTCAGAAATTTTATCATGAATTTATCATACATCACAGCAATTCAATCAGGGTTGCACATACCTATTTCTCTTCTATTTGATGCAAATCTATCTTCAGGAATGGGTTTAGTGAATATGTCAGCTAATTGATTATCTGTAGAGACAAAATCAAGTAAAATATCACCATTACTTACATGGTCTCTGATGAAATGATGTTTGACCTCAATATGCTTTATTCTTCAATGTTGTATAGGATTTTTGGTAAAGTTGATTGTGCTTATGTTGTCACACAGCTTTGGAATCTCATAAAGTGTTTGACCATAATCTTTCAGTTGATGTTTTATCCATAGCAGTTGAGTGCAGCAACTTCCAGCTGCAATGTACTCTGCTTCTATTGTGGACAAGGCTACTGAATTCTACTTTTTGGAAGACCAAGAAATCAAGCAACCTACAAGATTTGACAAGTACCACTGGTGCTTTTTCTATCTATTTTGCATCCAGCATAGTCAGCATCACTATATCCAATCAACTTAAAATCAAAACATTTGGGATACCATAGACCCAATTTACTTGTGTTTATAAGATATCTAAAAATTCTTTTAACAACATTAACATGTGATTCTTTAGGATTAGCTTGAAATCTGGCACACAAACATACACTGAACATCATATCTGGTCTACTGGCAGTAAGATAGAGTAATGACCCAATCATACCTCTATAGATCTTTTGATCTACTTTCTTACCAAGTGGATCACTATCTAACTTAATTCCTGAGCTCATGGGTGTTCCTAAGGGCTTACACTTATCAAAACCATATTAGAATGTAAGTCCGAAATGTATTTGGTTTGACAAATGTGAGTACCTTCCTTGGTCTGCTTAATTTGCAACTCAAGAAAGTAATTAAGCTCACCCATCATACTCATCTCAAACTCACTTTGCATAAGGTTTTCAAAGAATTTACAAAGTGATTCATTAGTAGAACCAAAAATAATATCATCAACATATATTTGTACTCTTAAGATTCATTCTGAAAATTTCTTAATAAATAAAGTGCTATCTACTTTACCTCTTATGAAATCATGTGATATAAGATAAGCACTTAGTCTTTCACACCAAGCTCTTAGAGCTTGTTTCAGGCCATACAATGCTTTTTTAAATGAAAAATATGATTTGGATATTTAGTATCTTCAAAACCAAGTGGTTGCTCAACGTAAACTTCATCTTTTATGAAACCATTCAGAAAAGTAATTTTAACGTCCATTTGAAATAAATTGATGTTGAGAGAGCATGCATATGCTAATAAAATTCTAATTGCCTCTAATCTAGCTACTGGGGCATAGGTTTCATCAAAATCAATGCCTTCCATTTGAGAATATCCTTGTGCTACCAATCTGGCCTTGTTCCTAGTGATCACTCCTGATTCATCTACTTTGTTTCTAAAGACTCATCTAGATGGTCAGATGGTCTAGGGACAAGAGTCCAAACCTAGCTGCGTTGGAACTGGTTAAGTTCCTCTTGCATAGCAAGGATACAAGATTCATCAGCCAGTGCATCATCAATTGTCCTAGGCTTAATTTGAGAGACAAATGCAGAAAAATCACAAGGAATCTTCATACATCTTGTTCTTACCCTATCTTGAGGATCACTTATAATGTTTTCCCTTGGATGATCTCTATGATACCTCAATTCTCTAGGCAGTCTTTATGTGGTTCTTCTTGTTGTTGAAGTTCCTCAAGTGGTGGATCTTCCTTTTCTTCTTCTTTCTCTTTTTCTTCAAGAGATGTCTGTTCTAGATCTGTGCACAGATTTTCAACACAATCTTCTTCTTCTTCTTTTCTCTTAATAGAAGGGTTAGTCTCATCAAATAAAATATGTACTGTTTGCTCTACAGTTAAGGTTTTTCTATTAAACACTTTATATCCTCTAGGCTTAGAAATATATCATAGTAGAAAATCTTCATCACTTTTAGCATCTAACTTTCCTAAGTTATCTTTACCATTATTTAAAATAAAACACTTACAACCAAAAGGTCGTAGATGACTGATGTTTGGCTTTTTCTCCTTGTACAGCTCATAAGGTGTCTTCTTTAGGATTGGTCTAATCATGCACCTGTTGATGATGTAGCAGCCTGTGTTGACTGCTTCTGCCTAGAAATATCTTGGTAGATTATACTTTGTAAGCATAATTCTGGCCATGTCCAGCAGTGTTGTGTTCTTCCTTTCTGCTACTCCATTCTGCTGAGGTGTTTTTGGTGCAGAGAAGTTGTGTTCTATTCCATTTTCTTCATAGAACTTTACAAAATCTTCATTCTTGAATTCTCCACCGTGATCAAATCTAATGCTGACTATCTGAAATTTCTGGTTCTTCTGTACTAATTTGTTGAACTTCAAAAAGGCTGAAAATGTTTCTGATTTGGCTTCCAAAAAGGATACCCAAGTGTTCCTTGAGTAGTTATCTACAATTACATAGCCATACACTTTTCCTCCAAGACTTACTATTCTTATGGGTCCAAATAAGTCCATGTGAATGAGTTCCAAAGGCTTGGAAGTTGTAACCACTGTTTTGGATTGAAATGATGTCTTGGTTTGCTTTCCTTTGCACAGGCTATACAAATTCCAGACTTCTTCAGTTTCAGCTTCGGAAGACCTTCACCTTTGCACAGGCTATACAAATTCCAGACTTCTTCAGTTTCAGCTTCGGAAGACCTTCAACTAGATCATGCTTGATTAATTTCTTGATTACAGAAGTGCTTTCATGTCCTAGTCTTCCGTGCCATAAATCAGTTTCTTCACTCTTGGTGATTGCAAGATATAAATTCACTTCTTTTAATTCTGCTAGTTGTAAAGTGTACAAATTTCTGACTCTCTGTGCTTCAAAAACTATTTTTCCATCTTTTTGAATAATACACTTGTCATTCTAAAATTTCACCAAGTGACCCTTGTCACATAGTTGACTGATGCTTATGAGGTTGTGCTTCAAACCTTCCACATACATGACATCTTCTATTAGATCCTTTTCTTTTGTTCCTACTGTTCCACATCCTAACACCTTGCCTTTTCCATTATCTCCATAGGTGACTTGACCAATCTCATCTCTAAAACTTGTAAATAACTTTCTGTCACCTGTCATATGCCTTGAGCACCTACTATCGAAATACAATTAGGATGCTCTCAGTCGACCCTGGAAAGAAATTTAAGTTGTAACTTTTGATACCCAAATTTTCTTGGGTCCTTGATGGTTAGTCTTAGGAATCCAAGGCAGGTGTCTAGTTGTGCATGCGCTGACTGTGTGTCCTAGCTGGTTACAGTGACTACAACATAAATAAAAAGCATTCTTTACATGTGTAGTGTTTCCAGAATTCAATTTTTGCTTATAAACATACTGATTTACCTTTCTAGGTTTTTTGATTTCCTTTCCCTTTACAAATTTATGAGTTGGATATTTTTCAGGATAGATGATATTTTCTTCATTGGTTGGGGGTGTATATCCTACTCCATAATTCTTTTTACCAGACCTAGCACCTTTTAGTCTTACAAACAGAGATGTTTTACAGTTAGAAATTTTCTCTATGGTAGCTCTTAAGTAGTTATTTTCTTCTCTTAACTTCTCTTCATCTTTTAGTTCTTTTAGGTTTGATTCTATTTCCATTATTTAACTATTGTTAATTTTTAAGTCTTCACACAATAATTCATTTACTCTTTTAGTTTCATTCAGGTTTTGCCCTAATCTTTCTACTTCATTTTTCAGGAAAGTATTAGATCTTTCTTGTGTAAGCAAATTTAATTTAACTATTTTCATTTATTTAACCATTGTTTTATATTTTTCATATAATTCATTGAAGACATCTTCAAGACTGTCATAATCTGATTCAGAACATGATGTAAAAGAGGTTTCGAAATTTACCTGATCCAGTCCTGCCATGAGGGCTAGCTTTGCTTTTTCTTCTTCTTCAGATTCTGAGCTTAAAGAGTCTGAACTAGTAGCTTCTTCATTGTCCCATGCTGCTGCCATTGCTTTTTTCATGTACTTTTTGAATTTCCTTTCTTTGCCTTTCTTCTTCTTAGATCTTTCAGCTTGATCCTTCTTTTTCAGCTTAGGACATTCTGATTTGTAATGTCCTAGTTGATTGCACTCGTAGCAAGTTGGTTCCAGATTTTTATCCTTTTTGAAGAATCTCTTTGAACCAAACTTCTTTTTCTTAGCAAGGATCCATTGCAGCTTTCTTGACAGCATGGCTTCATCATCACTATCATCTGATTTCTCCTTTGAGTCTTTAGAGGAAGAAGAATCTGCAACTTTTAAAGCATTTGGCATTTTATTTTTAGATGAGTTTTTAGAAAATCTTTCCATGTTGATATCATGAGCCATTAAGGAGCCAATTAACTTATCAATGGAAAGTTGAGTTAAATCATGTGCTTCTTCAATGGTAGTGACCTTGGGAGTCCAGACATTAGTCAATGACCTTAAGATTTTTCTTATAGTTTCTTCATTGGTAAGAATCTTTCCTAGTGAACTCAGTCCTACTATTATATTTGAAAAACGATTATACATTTGAGTTATATTTTCATTAGGAAGCATTTTAAATTGATCATACTGAGAGACAAGAATATCTATCCTAGTTTATTTTACTCTATCAGTTCCTTCATATGTGACTTGTAGTTTATGCCACATTTCTTTTGCAGTTCTACAAGTAGATAATCTATTAAATTCTCTCCTAGATAGAACACAACATAGATAGTTCCTGACTTTGCAATTTAAAGACACGTTTCTCTTATCAGCTATAGAAAGAGCAGAAGTAGTTTCACCAAATATAGTAAAATCACCTTGTTCTATTATCTGCCACAGATCAAAATCTATGCCTCTAATGAAGCATTCCATCTGTATTATCTAGTACTGATAATCCTTACCATCAATGAATGGTGGCCTTGTGAATGAGTGACCTTCGTAGTTGTGGCCTTCAACTGCCATCTGTTCTCAAATCTTTCGATTCTTCTGAGAAGATCTCGCTCTGATACCACTTGCTGGAACGAGATGGCACTAATAATGTCCTAGAGGGGGGTGAGTAGGACTTCTTGTGCTTTAAAAATTTTATCTGAAAGTGGACAACACTAAATAAAATTGTTAGTGTTAAGTGTATTGTGTGAAACAAGTGTAAGTTGGTGGAAACAATCACACAGATGCACAAGAAATTTTATCCTGGTTCAGCCCTTCCCACATGGAAGTCCTACGTCCAGTCTTCAAGCAAACCACTTGAGATTTCACTAACTGCCAAGAATACTTGGCCTTCTCTCACCCTTGAAAGGTATTACAAGCCCACTTGCTCCCAAGTAAGTCTTCCCTTAACAGGGGTACAAAGACTACCTTCAAAAAGGTCTTCCCTACATAAGAGGAGCATTGCAGGAACAAACCTCCTGCGAGTTGCACAAACAGAAATTAAGGACTGGTGTGCCTGCTCACAAGAATGAGCAAACACAGAGGATTCATAAAGGATTACAGAAAGGACTTTCAGCTCTAACACTTTCTGAATCTAACAAGGGTAGACTGAAGAAAAGATCAAGGATTACAAATGCCACCCAATAGAAACAAGGCTTCTAATAGATGGAGAGCCTAGAAGTTTTCAGACTGTGGAAACAACTCCTTATCTTTCAGCTCAGTAGAAGGCTTGTGAAGGCTCTTGCTAGAAGAATGCAGATGTGAGTTGAATGTGTTGCTAACTATCCAAGTATGTGTCTTGTTCAAAACTTCGGCTTCTAAATATGCTTTAGAATTCTTTAAGCTTCTGTTTGAAGCTATCCGCTAGAGAAGTAGCTGTTTGAGAAGTAGCCGTTGATCCTTTGGATGTGGGTGCTGCTGAGATCCTTGTTATCCAATAGTTCTTCACCTTTTTGGATTTCCAACGAGTTCAGACTATGTATGCAGCTTCACAGCTTGAAGGACTGACTATATTTAATGTTCTGTGAAACTCCATGCTGGAAATGTGCTTAATAAATGTACTGCAACAAAGGACAAGACAAAAGAAAAGATACCTCCATACTTTCTGAGGTAGATTAGTCAGAAATATATGTAAAGTATAAAAACATCAGATAGACTGATGTTCAGTGAAATAAAAGGCAGACAGAAAGTTGCATAAGAAAGTAAGGTGAGGTTCTAACTATGGTAGGTGAGCCTCTGTCAGATACCCCATGCAGCTGATAGCATTTACTACAAGACAACTGCTGAATAAAGAACCATTGATCTTCTGACAGAAAAACAAGAGACCAATTTGTACAAATAATTTAGATCTTTTCAAATATAGTTTTTTGTGGTCATTTTGAATACAATATATCCTACTTGTCGGAATGATAGTAATAAGACAAGGCATTATACAGTAGGATATACAGGTATTATATGTTTTGTAAAAAAGAAGGTCCAACACATTGAATAATCATACAATCAAGATTTCATGGATGTTATGAAATAATAATTTTATACCATAAAATATTAAGTACAGAAGTTGTCAGGGAAGTCGGAGTCAGAAAGACATGTACTTGACTTTCTCATAATCAGAGTTAAGTACAAGAGAAACAAAATAAACTTCGACTCTACCGAAGTTGCAGTGAGATTTGTTGGCCCTTTTGGTACCGGCAGCAAGCTAACCTAGAGGGGGGGGGGGTGAATATGTTTCTCTGAAATCTGAAAAACAAACTTAAACACAGAAAATCATCACTTGAAAGTTTGGTTAGTTGAGTGTGATAGAGAGTAGTAGTGTGGAAGCAAATAAACAATCACACAGAGGACACAAAGATTTTATCCTGGTTCGGCCCTTCCCACATGGAAGTCCTACGTCCAGTCCCCAAGCAACCTCTTGGGTTTTAACTAACCAAGGGTACAGTCCTCCTCAACGACAATACAACACCCAGCACCCCAGCTGGTCTTCTTCTCTTTCACGGGTAAGAAGGCAACCCACTTCTATTACAAGTTAAGAAGCCAACCTCGTAGTACAAACCCCAGTGCGTTCTGCTAGACACAAACCCCTAGCTAGGTTCTACACTGTATATAGTCCTACAGTTGGACAGAAGTATTTCTTATAAAAGAAAGAACAAAGCTGAGAGTTGGAACAGATGAAAAACCTACTAAAAGAACTCTCAGCGAAAAGACTCTCTCCCCCAGATTACAAAGATGCACACAGAGAGAGTGAAGAGAGGAGAAGGAGCTTGAATGCTTGAGTGCTTCAGTTGCTTGAACACTTCTTCTTGGGCTCGAGCTCTTTCTCTCTTTTCCATTGAGTGTATGTGGCGTTTAGGTTCTTCCGGGATGTACACTCTTAAAAATTTTCAGGAAAGCTCTGTCTTCTTCTTCAGCCTTGCTTCATCTTTTATATGAGAGGCTTGAATAAATCCGTTGGAGTTCTAGCCGTTGCTCATCTTCTGATATTTTGTGGTCTACGAGGTCTACAAGCATAGAATAAAGTGTTTAGATAAAAGAGTATTTCTATCAAAAAGGTTCATACCTCTATGTTTTCTGTTGCCACCCAGAAGTAGTAAGTAACCCCCTTTTTTGACTAACAGGAGTGAAGAGATCCTATGAGATAAAAATATCTTATGTCAGAAAGATAGAAGATTACGTAAACGAAATATATTTGACTTTTCATTAGGTGCTAAAGTATTTGAAACATCAGAGTATAAAGGAAATTGATGTTTAAGTTGAAATCGTTGTTGGGCTCAAATCGATCTTTAAGTAGAGGCAAATCGTTGTTTGCCTTGTGAAATCGTTGTTTAAAAGCAAATCGTTGTTTTCATTTACGAAATCGATATGAGTGATCAAATCGTTGTTTACGATCAAATCATTGTTCAAGTAAGAGTAAATCGATGTTTTCACTCATCGAATCGTTACAACAATCAAATCGTTGTTTTCTCTTATGAAATCGCTATGAGTCAAATCATTGTTTACCTTAACAAATCGTTGTAGGACCAAATTGTTGTTTCACTTATCGAATCCTTACATGATCAAATCGTTGTGTAACTTATCGAATCGTTACACGATCAAATCGTTGTGTAACTTATCGAATCGTTACACTATGAAATTGTTACACGATCAAATCGGTATGAGTGCGAAATCGATGTTTCACTTACAAAATCATTGTGAGAGTGAAATGGATGTTTCACTTACGAAATCGTTGTGGCACTGTGAAGAGAAATCAATGTATATTGAACAGACATCGATTTATCTTTTTAGTGCAACTCACACAGCGATAGTACAATAAATTTATATTTATTAGGAAAACATGAAATTAAATATATTTAATACTATTTAATTAATCATAAATTTTGTTATCACCAAAATACAAGGGTAAAATATAGAGTGGTTCAACAATCTCCCCCTTTTTGGTGATGACAAAATTTATGAGAATTTTCTAAAAAAAATACTTAAAGCATAAAAATATAAAAAAATCATAGATAATGCATATTCTCCCCCTTTTTGTCACTAACCAAAAAGGAAAGATCTTACCATGCAGTCTCTCCCTTTGAAAAAAATTTCTTACCATTGAGGGGTTCAAGAATGATAGACGTTAAAGAATAACTCCCACTTAGTGTATGCTCCCCTGAGCATAAGGCTCCCCCTGAGAAAGAGGGTCCTCTTAACGATTCTTCACTTGTATGTCGACAGGTGTTTCTTGGTGTGTCGACCTGTTGATCTCTTGAGTCGTCTTGTTGACTGGTTGTTTGTCAAGTCTTCATGATTTTTATCTACATAGATCTTAGGAAAAGCTTGCAAACATTGTTAGTAGCAATACAAAATTTAATATTTTTGACTACTCCCTCTTCAGATAAGAGTTGGATGAAGAGCTGGCAGTCACCAATGCCTTGAGCATCCTTTGTTCCTGATGCTCCAAGGCTATCTTGCAAACAACTTATTCAGAAGTAGGTACCCAAATCCTTTTGGGTCCTTGATGGTTAGATGCATAAAAATATCCTTTATGAATCCAAACTAAGTGCCTTGTTGTGCAGGTATTTACTGTGTGTCCTAATTTATTGCAGTGCGAACAACAATGAATGTAGTCTATTTTGCAGTTCTTATTAGCTTTGAGATGATTGTTTAGAACACAATTTTTGGAGACCTTTTCTTTTACAGGTGCCTTTTTCTGAGGCAACTTGGTTTCTTTTACAAATTTTGGTAATGGATATTTTCTTGGAATTATGGCTTGTTTTCCTTTTTCCGGAGGTATGTAACCAAGCCCTTGTTTGTTATTTCTAGATTTTGATCCTTTTAAGCATAGGGCTAAAGATGTTTTCCCTTTAGTTAATTTTCTAACTGATTCTTTTAAATACAAATTTTCTTCAGTTAGAGTTTTTAATTTTCCTTCTAACTCTAACTTCTCATTATTCTTACTTTTCAAATCTTTATTTAAAAGATAATTATTATCTTTACATTCTTTTAATTGTTCTTCTAATTGTTCCATTTCTGATTTAAGATCAGAATTAGTGTTTTCCAAACAAGTAAGGTTGTTCTTGATATTTTTCAATTCTTTTACAACAACCTTATGTTTATCATAAAGTTCATTAAAAACTTGTTCTAAATCTTTAGAGTCTGATCCTGAATCTATGCAAGAATCAAAAGATGAGTTAGAATGCACCTCATCTAGTCCTACCATGAGAGCTAGACTTACTGCTCCTTTTCGGGATCAGAGCTTGATGATTCTGAAATTGTGGCTTCATCATTTTCCCAAGCAGTCACCATGACTTTTCTTTTGAATTTCTTGTGCTTCTTTTTGGACTTTTCTGGCTGACCAGTCTTTTTGAGTCATGGACAATCTGGTCTCAGATGTCCAGGTTTTCTGCATTCGTAGCAGACTGGTTCTTTTTCCTATTTCTCTTTCTTTTGAATCCTTCTTGATCTATTTTTCTTCTTCTTTAGAATCTTCTGAAGCTTGGACAGAACTTCATCTACGTCACTGTCTTTAGATCCTGCATTTTTTGAGCTAGAAGAAGAAGAAGTGGAAGGAGCAGCTGCAGCTTTAAGACCATTAGTGCATTTTTTCTTTGATGAGCTTTCAGATAGTCGCTCCATATTAATTTCATGTGCCATGAGGGAACCTATTAAGTTATCAATAGAAAGTTTGGTTAAGTCATGGGCTTCTTCAATAGCAGTTACTTTAGGAGTCCATGAAAGAGTTAAAGACCTAAGTATCTTTCTAACGGTTTCATCATTAGAAAGAGTTTTACCAAGAGAATTTAAACCTATTACTATGCTTGAAAATCAATTATACATAGTAGTAATGTTTTCGTTTGGAAGCATTTTAAATTGTTCGTATTGTGAAACAAAATATCTATCCTAGTTTGTTTCACTTTATCTGTTCCTTCTAAGTTATCTATAGTTTATCCTATATTTCTTTAACAGATTTACATGCAGATATTCTACTGAATTTTCTTTTAGATAAAGCGCAACATAGATAGTTCTTAGCCTTAAAGTTTAAAGATAATTTAATTTTATTACTGCTATAATAGCAGTAGTACCTGGAATAGGAACAATAACATAATCACCTACCACTATTACCTGCCATAGATCAAAGTCTGTGCCTCGAATGAAGCATTCCATTCTCATTTTCCAATATTTGTAATCCTCTCCATCGAAAAGTGGCGGTCTGATGACGGATTGACCTTCAGCAAATCCTTGAGCTGCCATGGATCTTCTCTAAGATCGTTAGAACTTCTTGATTGATCAGAGAACCTCACTCTGATACCACTTGTTGGCCCTTTTGGTATGGCAGCAAGCTAACCTAGGGGGGGGGGGGAGGGGTAAACAGGTTTTTCTGAAATCTGAAAAACAAACTTAAACACAAAAAAGTATCACTTGAAAGTTTGGTTAGTTGAGTGTGATAGAGAGTAGCAGTGAGGAAGCAAATAAACAATCACACAGAGGACACAAGGAATTTATCCTGGTTCAGCCCTTCCCACATGGAAGTCTTACATCCAGTCCCCAAGCAACCTCTTGGGATTTAACTAACCAAGGGTACAGTCCCCCTCAAGGACAATACAACACCCAGCACCCTAGCTGGTCTTCTTCTCCTTCTCGGGCAAGAAGGCAGCCCACTTCTATTACAGGTTAAGAAGCCAACCTCTTGGTATAAACCCAGTGCAGTTCTGCTAGACACAAACCCCTAACTAGGTTCTACATTGTATACAGTCCTACAGCTGGACAAAAGTATTTCTTATAAAAGAAAGAACAAAGCTGAGAGTTGGAACAGATGAAAACCTACTAAAAGAACTCTCAGCGAAAAGACTCTCTCCCTCAGATTACAAAGATGCACACAGAGAGAGTGAAGAGAGGAGAAGGAGTTTGAATGCTTAAGTGCTTTAGTTGCTTGAACACTTCTTCTTGGGCTCGAGCTCTTTCTGTCTTTTCTTTGAGTGTATGTGGCGTTTAGGTTCTTCTTGGATGTACACTCTTAAAAATCTTCAGGAAAGTTCTGTCTTCTTCTTCAGCCTTACTTCATCTTTTATATGAGAGGCTTGAACAAATCCATTGGAGTTCTAGCCGTTGCTCATCTTCTGATATTTTGTGGTCTATGAGGTCTACAAGCATAGAAGAAAGTGTTTAGATAAAAGAGTGTTTATGTCAAAAAGGTTCATACCTCTATGTTTTCTGTTGCCACCCAGAAGTAGTAAGTAACCCCCTTTTTTGACTAACAGGAGTGAAGAGATCCTATGAGATAAAAAGATCTTCTGTCAGAAAGATTGAAGATTACGTAAACGAAATATATTTGACATTTCATTAAGTGCTAAAGTATTTGAAACATCAGAGTATAAAGGAAATTGATGTTTAAGTTGAAATCGTTGCTGGGCTCAAATCGATCTTTAAGTAGAGGCAAATCGTTTGTTTGAAAGAAAATCGTTGTTTGCCTTGTGAAATCGTTGTTTAAGAGCAAATCGTTGTTTTCATTTACGAAATCGATATGAGCGATTAAATTGTTGTTTACGATCAAATCATTGGTCAAGTAAGAGTAAATCTATGTTTTCACTTATCGAATCGTTACAACAACCAAATCATTATTTTCACTTATAAAATCGTTATAAGAGTCAAATCGTTGTTTACCTTAACATATCGTTGCAGCGACCAAATCGTTTTTTTACTTATCGAATCGTTACACGATCAAATCGTTGTGTAACTTATCGAATCATTACACGATCAAATCGTTGTTTAACTTATCTAATCGTTACACGATCAAATCGGTATGAGTGCGAATTCGATGTTTCACTTACGAAATCGTTGTAAGAGTAAAATGGATGTTTCACTATCGAAATCGTTGTGGCACTATGAACGTAAATCGATGAATATTGAATAGACATCGATTTATATTTTTAGTGCAACTCACACAGTTATAGTACAATAAATTTATATTTATTAGGAAAACATGAAATTAAAAATATTTAATACTATTTAATTAATCATAAATTTTGTTATCACCAAAATACAAGGGTAAAATATAGAGTGGTTCAACAAGATTGATCATAGAATTCGACTTCTGGAAAGTCAGAGTGATAAGCATCAATCTGTCATGCTTCGACTTCTGAAGGAGTTGGAGAGAATACTTCGACTTCAGAGAGTTAGAATACAATAGACTTCAACTTCTGAAGGAGTCAAAGTGAAAACTTCGATTTTAAGAGAGTCAGAGTCTATGCTTCGACTTCCAGGAAGTTGGAGTCCAGACTTCGACTTCCAAAGAGTTGAAGTCTAGTACAAGTATGGTTCAACACTTCGACTTTTCTGGAGTCGGAGTCCACAGTCAGAGTTAGTATGGTACATAGTATACTCTGCGGACTTAAGAAGTTTCAAGATAGTGTAGATACATAGTATTGTACAAGTTATGTTCTCTATGATATATTCCAGTAGATTTGTTTGTAAAAAGTCTTTAAAAGGCTTTGTCATAGAAAAATCACCATGTAAAATAGTTTAAAGTCTTAAACAATTTTCTTAATGGATAGTTGCTGAACATGAAGTTCAACTATAGGTAAATTAAGAAGATCTTTACCTCATGAAGGTCCTAACCCAAGAAGTCTTCCAACCACATTTGACGTAGTGTATCATCTCGAGCTAGAAAAGATCTTGCTTGAATCTCATTCGCAAGGAGGTAATCAAATGCTTTCACTAATTTAGATTTATCGTACCCCTTACATTTCATCACTTCTACATATAACTCCATAGAGATATCATGATTACGACTCTTTGATATAGCTGAAGCTAGATCTCTATTTTATTTGCCAACAGATCAATCTTGGAATCAAGATATCTCTTTCGTTTTCTTCCTCTTTTTACTTGCTCAGATGATGTGGAATGATCTTCGACACTCCTGGGTGTATGTGAAGTCTCTGATGTCTCCTCATTCACGGAAGTGATATCTATATCAACCACGGGGTCTGCTACTGTCCGTGAAAAACTCCTGGTTACTTGATCATCTCCATAAATGACAACTAACTCCTCATACATTTCAATGGACTTGTTAATATATGGTTCATCTTTTGGATGTGCCTACAGAAAGATATCAAACATTATCATCAAAACATACAAAAATATTTCAAGAGAAATTAAAAAAATAAGAAAACTTACAACAATATATTCATTAAAAGCATCCTCATCCTTAGTTATCATCTTCGCATTATTATCCCACCCAACTCCACTCATTCCTTTCAATTTCTTTATAGCAGCATACTTTGTTTTCAATGTCCTCAAATGATTTTCAACATTACAGTTAAAACATGAAACCTTAAACTTCTCACTAACAGCACAAGCAGCAGCGACAAATGCCGACCTTTTAAAACTCTTGTCTACCTTCATTCTGTTGGTAGCTTGTTCTACTAAACATTTTTGCATGAATCTTGACATGCTTGTGCTCCATTGGAAATTATTATTATCTTTATTAGAGGAACTAGTGTCTTGTGATTGAAAACATTCCATCCTAAAAAAAGAATTATAATTCATATCTAAATAATCACAAGCATAAACAATTTTATGTAAGGAAAGTTCTTGCAAAAAAGTAATTTCATATCGCAAAAAAATAATTCCACATCACAAAAAAGTTCACATAACATTTGCTATCCAAAAATAGGTGGATAAAAAAGAGTCACTTGGAATAGTCATTCCACATCTCATTTTCTATTCTATCCCTTATCGATGCCCACATTGCATTGTCCTCTCTTTCATCTCTTCTTCTCTTTCATCTTGATGTTAATTGAGTAGACTCTTCTATAGTTATCTCATTAAGCAACTCATCATTTAGATTTAACCCTAAAATAAAATTATGCAAAATACAACACACTAATACAATCTCAACTTGAGTAGAAAATGGGAAACAAGGAGTTTCATTTATGATACGAAAATGCCTCTTCAAAAGGTTAAAAACTCACTCAACAATTGTTCTTAAAGAAGAATGTCGTAAGTTAAACAACTCTTTATTGCTGGTAGGAGTATGCTCGCCAAAGTGTTTAAGATGATATCAGATGCCAGGATATGGAGATATAAAACCCGGCCTTGTAGAATAGCCAACATCTACAAGAAAATATTTTCCGACATTGAAAAAAAATTGTCATTATAAATAATAATACATGTCAATAGAAATATTTTATTGAAAGACGTTTAACTATGACATACACAAAGGATTACCATTCGGTACAATAAGTCTGTTTTGCCTTTGAAGTGCATTGTTCAAGACTAGCACATCATGTGCAGAACCCTCCCAACCAGCTAGTACGTAAGAAAACGTAAGGTCAAATATCACTACGGCCAATACATTTTATGTAGGTTTTCCTGTTTTACCATGGAATCTCGCAACAATGTCAGAAAGAACTAGTGCTAGAATATGAGTCCCATCAATGGTCCCGACACAATCCTATTTAGCAAGAAAACATTATTAAATTGTATGAAAAAATGATATAAGTTGGACATTCTATACATATCTTGACTTTACCTTGAACCATGGCCAATATATTTCTCTGGATCTAAACTCATATGGAATAGCAGTATTAAGAGATCGAATATAATCATTGTGCAGCTGTCGAAGAGCCTTTAGGACATGATTAAAATATTGGCTAATAGTCTCTCCAGAACGAAGGTAATTAACACACATAACACCATTCCTTATGTTATCTGTGATTGTATGCAAGAACATAAGTAATTACTCTTGCACATTAATATGAATAGTGTCATGCAACAAATTCCTTCGGCATACAATTGCACATAATTGGCAAAATATCCTTCTATTCATTCGTATCATCTTTATAGATGTTGCATCATCAACACTGATGATAATTTGCACATATTTTCTCCTAATCTCATTCCGAGTATTGGAAGGAATCCTCAGTATGCTTTCATTCAGTTCACCACTATTGTCAATATTATTTACAAGTATTTCAAGTACCCCAACACATGCAGATAAAGTTTCTACAATTGCAGCATCCATTTCATCTTCATAATAAAAATCATTGACATCCATCTACCATTTAAAAACATGTGAATAAAAACTGATATTTAGCAATGATAAATAATGATGGAGAGAATTTAATCATGGTACCCAACAAATAATAGAAATTCACTGAAACTAAGATTTCTCACTTGTAGCAAGTGAAGCAATTCCTTGTTTGATTCTCAATAGGAAACAAAAATCAACAGGTGCAATTTTTAACTTGATCTGATAAAAAAACAAATGTAGAGTGTTAAAAAGGTCCAAATGGAAGAGTATGCTTATGCAAAATTAAATTAAATATCTCATCTTTATCCACATGTTGTAGACAGATTCTTAAAAGTTTGTGTAGATGATTTAAAGGGACAGGGACTATTTTAAAGTCAAGGATGTAGTTCTTTATTTCCCTTTCTTTGAATGCTACATAACAACTCCTCTCCTGACCTGAGAAAGGAATGCATAGGATGAAATGACTAAGGATGATCATATTCCCATACTATTATATAGTATTTTGTCAACAAAATGCAATGCTCATTTTGTTGCCCATAAAAACATCATCAGTAACAGCAGCAACCACCAAATCCTAAGGAACAAGGATGCAGACACAGAACCCACTATCTACACCAGACATATTTGGTCGACATACATGATTGCATATCCTATTTTATTGCCAACTTCTTCATACCAACTATACTCTATTGTCCACAACATCATGTATTAATGATATCACATGGAAGAAGAAGGGGTGAGCCTCACAAGTCACTAGCTCAGTAGGGCAACTCCCCCAAAGTCGAGAGAACAATGTACAACAAATAATATGAACATGGCTAATAAGCATTTAAAATATAATTCTCGCTAAGCATGATACTACAACTGTAAAGTAATTAAGTGGCAAACCACAACACGTGTACAAGCTAAAGAAGGGCATGCCGCACACGAGTCACGAGAACTGGTTCGCGACACCAGCTACAGACTCAGACAAACAACCCAAGTCCACCTCTCAGTCTCGCAGCCATGGACGAAAGGTCCAACTTCCGCTCCACCTCAACAAGCAAAGAATTGTGGAGACAACTAACACCACTCCTACAGACTACACAGTTGTAGGCCCAAGCTTGACACCTTTAGGGACTCCTGCCCAAGCTCCCTAAAGTGAGGCACTGGAAACAGGACTAGCTGGGGACCAGTATGTCTACTGGTGTCCGTCCCCCAACCACGAGCGTGCTACAAGCGACCGCACACCCACAAACACGAGTCGCTGCCCCTTGCCATCTTTCCCTCAGTTGGACGTACAACTAAAACTCAGGAGTGAGGGTGTCCAGGAAGATGACACAAACCTCGACGATACTCACTGTACCGGCACAAACCCCTAACACCCGGTGCTAGGGACCCAACTGGAGAGGTAACCTCGGAAGGCGTGAACAACCCAACTTGCTGTAAGTTGAGTTCTCATATGTTGAATGCTTAATGAGATTGCTAAGCCAACAAATCACATCTTTATTTTTGATGATGAGCATGAACATTTCATGGACAAATTTGGTGAGTGTTAAGTAATGAAACTTGACGATAATGACTCTTGGAATGCAAATGAAACAAACATGTTTAATTGATCATTTATACATCATTGTATCTCCCTAGCTATGTTCTTGTATGTAGGTGAGATACTATGCAAGACATGTATCAAAACAAGGTTCAAAAGATCAAGAAAAGTAAGAAAAACAGGTACCTGTCGACAGCCAGAAAGGCCCCTGTCGACAGATGCATACAGGCCAGAAAGCCATACCTCAGGACAGGAGTGCCTGTCGACAGCACTAGTGTCGCTTGTCGACAGCCTTTGACAGGAAACTATCTCCCGAGCTCCCAGTCCTCTGCTTGTCAACACCTGTCGACAGGAGCACCCAGTGCTGTTGACAGACGAAGAAAACCTTCAGATTCGGAAAGTTTTTAAGTTGCCAAACATGGTGGTTCCAACTACCACATCTCTCCATATGTGGACACCACTATATAAGCTATCTTTTGAAGGTAATCTCGTATAGAAGCAGCCACCACCAAAAACCCTAGAGAAAGTCCAAGAACAAGAGGTGCTACTGCTGCTCTGCTTCACCCTGCCGTTCAGCGATTGAACCAACTGTTGATTCAGCAGTACTGAAGTCTGATCGTCGTGGATTCAAGCCTCTCCATCAAGTTGGGTCCCTCAAGACGAAGCTTGAAGTCCATCCAGATGTTCATCAGAAGAGTTTTTAATCAGGATTTGTGTTTCAACTCAGAACTTTTCCCTGTTTTGGTTTTTACATATCTGTGTGTGTGTGGCTGTGTCTCAAGCAGTCCTTGTGCTTGATTCATGTGGTTTGGGTTGTTCTGATCGTGGCTTCACATCAGACAACTTGTGTGTGTGTGAGTTGTAGTCGTTGAACTAGCTCATAAGCAGTCTTTTCTGCGTGTGTGTGTGGACCGTGGACGTAGGATACACAAGTTGTGTACTCCAAACCACGTAAAACTCTGTGTCCTATGGTTTGAACATTTCTACGTTAGATGTTTGGTAGGCACGGTGTCTCTACACACGTCTGATAGATTGTTTCTCTATCCATTGTCATGTTACACACATCAAAGTCTAGTTTAAACTCTGTTACAGTTTTCACAGTCTGTGTCTTTGAGAAAAGAAAGTGATAATAACTTATTAATTGACAGTAATCTATTCAACCCCCCTTCTAGATTACCATATAGGGAATTCCGTAACCTTTCAATTGGTATCAGAGCAAGGTTTCTCCGATTTACTGTTATACTTGTTTGATCTTACGATCATGAGAACTTTGATCTCATGGAATCTAACGAGGGGTACATGGCCGAGGGACACTCAGTGACCAGGCCACCCTTCTTTCATGGCACTGACTACTCATACTGGAAAAACCGTATGCAGGTATTCTTAAGAGCACAAAACTTCGAGCTTTGGAAGATCGTCAACAAAGGACCATACACCCTTCCTGTGGACGAAGATACCTGGACAAAAGACCAGATTGCAAAGGGGACACTCAACTGGAGCGCCCTCAACATGATGTAGTGTGCGGTCCACCCAAAGGAATATTCAAGAGTCTCCACGTACACCTCAGCAAAAGAGATGTGGGACAAACTTGAATTGATCTACGAAGGTACGTCCGAGGTAAGGGAATCCAAAGCAAGCATGTTAGTTTCTGAATATGAAATGTTTAAAATGAACAATGATGAAACTATCTCCGACATGTTTGCAAGATTCATGCTGATTATAAATGGTCTGAAAGGTCTAAAGAAGGAATACTCAGAGAGTGATTTGGTGAGGAAGATACTTCGGTCTCTTCCATCCTCATGGAACACCAAAGCCACTGTCATTGAGGATTCTAAAGATCTCTCAAAAATGAAATTGGATGAACTGATTGGCTCTCTAATGACTTACGAAATAAATGTGAAAGGAAAGGAAACTGAAGAAAACCCTAGAAAGTTAATTGCTTTAAAGGCTTCCAAGAAAAGTTCTCCAGGTTCCAAAAGGATGCACCTCAGGGAAGTGAGGAGTTTGAATCATCTAGTGAGAGTGAGGATGATGAAATGGCCATGCTCACTAGACGATTCAAAAAGTTCCTAAAATTCAAAAGGAGAGGGTCAGGTAACTCTAAACCTTTCCACAAGAAAGACTTTGCTAATAAATTTGAGACTAACAAGAAATCTGAAATTGTGTGCTATGAGTGCAAGAAGCAAGGGCACATGAGAGGAGAGTGCCCCGAGCTCAAGAAGAAACTAAAAAAGGAGAAATTCACCTTCAAGAAAGCCAAGGCAATGTTGGCAACTTGGAGTGATGAAGATGAAGATGAGAATAGTCAAGCTACCTCTAGAGATGATGAAGTTCAGTGTCTAATGGCAAGAAGCGACGACACTAATGAGGTAAATTCTTCCTTTGAGACTTATTCTGTTGATGAATGGGAAGAAGCTTATACTGTTTTATTCGAAAAATTCTGTGAGTTTAAGTCTGAAAATAAAGCACTGAAAAAGAAAATCAACTCCTTTGTTCATGACATCAACCATAATGAACAAATTGCATCCTTGAATGAAGAAATTGAAATGATGAAAGTTGATGAACAAGCACATAGTGAGGAAATGGATGGCATGAAACTGAAATTGCAGGAAGCTCAAAAAGAAAAGATGATCTAAGTAATTCCCTTAAACTCTTCAAGATGAACTTGCTGAAGTTAAAGAAAAGTTGAAAAAGGCTGAAGAGCAACGTATGGGAAATTTGAAGATCTAACTAGGTTTGTCAAGGGTAAACAAAATCTTGATGCAATCTTGGGATCTAATGTGTTTGTGGCAAAACATGGGATTGGATATCAACCTGTTAAACCAAAAGTAATTGGTAAAAATCTGTTGACATCTTTTGTTGATTCCAACCCAAGCACAAGCAAACAAATCTCATCAATGAAAACAAAAAGTCAAGCCAAAGGCAAGAAACTGGAACCCAAGAAAACGAAATTTGTTGCTAACAAAACTGTAAAACCTGTCAACAGCCCCAAAGAGGGTTGTGGACAGGACCGAAAACCAGCTTCCAAAGGAGAACTGACTAGGCAACAGAAAGGTAAAATGCTCATGCATGTTCCTCAAAACAAAAAGCCCATTGTTGGAGAAAAACCTTCATCATGCAATTTTGTAAAAAGGTCGGGCGTAATGAAAAACAATGCTGGAACAGTCTAACTAAACTGAAAATCAAACAAATTTGGATTCCGAAGCATTTACTGTTTGGCATGAATGATACAGTGGGACCCAAAGTAATTTGGGTACCAAAACCTCTTGTTTGATCCACACATGCAAGAATGTCTAGCAGCCCAAAATAAAAACAAATGGTACTTGGATAGTGGCTGCTCGAGGCATATGACGGGCAATAAAGAAAAATTCTGTTTGTTGGTGGAAAAAGATGGAGGTCAAGTCATTTTTTGAGGTAACAACAAAGGCCAGATCATCGGCTCAGGTAAGGTCGGTAAGTATGTCTCCAACTCAATTACAATGTACTACTGATGGATGGCCTTCATCACAATTTGCTTAGCATAAGTCAATTGTGTGATAAAGGTCACCAAGTTATCTTTGAATCAAGCACATGTCAAATTATTGATAAGGATACAGGAAGTCTGAAATTTTTTGGAAAGAGGGTGAACAACATCTACATGGTTGATTTAGATGATCCAGAAAATGAAGACTTGTGTCTTGTGGCAAATAAACATGATGAGCTAACACTGTGGCATTGTAGGCTTGGCCATGCAAGCTACAATGTCATGCACAAGATCATGAAGGTGAAGTTGGTAAGTGGACTCCCTGATATTTCTTTTAATAAAAATGAAAGCTTCTGTGATGCATGTGCACAGGGAAAACAGACAAGAAAATCCTTCAAATCAAAAGCACCGACGACTTCTCCAGGTTCACATGGGCACCACGGGATAGAACATTTGTTCTCCTCTCCAAGAACTCCTAAACAAAATAGAGTAGTGGAGAGAAAGAACAGAACTCTGGTGGAAATGGCTCGCACTCTTTTGGTTGAAAGTCAACTTGCCAGGACGTTTTGGGCAGAAGCAGTGAACACTTCATGCTACATACTCAATAGAGCCATGGTAAGACCTGTCATAAAGAAAACTCCCTACGAACTTCTGAAAGGTAAGAAACCCAGTATTGGGTATTTCAGAGTTTTTGGCTAAAAAATTTTCATTCATAATAATGATAAAGCTGATCTAGACAAATTTGAGGCCAAAAGTGATCAAGGTATTCTTCTTGGATATTCAGAACACTCTAGAGCTTACAGGGTATTTAATCTTAAAACTAGAACGGTGGAAGAAACTCCACACGTTGTTTTTGATGAATCTCAATCAAAGCCTAACATCTCGAATGCTTACAGGTTTGAACATGAAGCTGAAGGAGCAACACTTGGGGAACATCAAATAAAAACAAAAGCAAACACAAAAAGTGTCTCCAAGACTAACAGTGAACATCTTCGCATGTACGATGATGAGGATGATGCAACTTTGTTCAGAATTCAAAATGATGAACCTGAAGAAGATCCACAACAAGAGGAGCCTCAAGCTGAAACTCCTCAAGCACACCCTCCTCCAGAACAACCTCCTCAAATGCAAGATCAACCAGGACCTTCAACAGTCACAAATGTCAGGTACTCTAAAGATCATCCACTTGAGAACATAATAGGAGATGTCAATGAAAAAGTTCAAACTAGGTCTCAACTTAGAGAAATAGTTGAATAGGATCATCTAGCTTTTGTGTCTCATGTGGAACCTAAAAATGTTGAAGAAGCTTTAAAGGAAAACTCATGGATTGATGCTATGCATGAGGAGCTTGGGCAATTTCAGAGAAATGGTGTCTAGAGTCTAGTTCCTAGAACCCCTGAAATTTCTGTCATAGGGACAAGATGGGTCTTTAGGAATAAACTAAATGAAGAGGGTAAAGTGGTGAGAAATAAGGCTAGACTGGTTGCAAAGGGATATAATCAGGAATTTGGTGTTGATTTCGAAGAATCCTTTGCTTCTGTAGCTAGGCTAGAAGCAGTTAGAATCTTGCTAGCATATGCATGCTCAAACAAGTTCAAGCTTTTTCAAATGGATGTAAAAACTGCCTTCTTGAATGGCTACATCAAAGAGGAAGTCTATGTCTCTCAACCACCTGGCTTTGAGGATCATGATAAACCTAACCATGTGTTTAAATTGCACAAAGCTCTTTATGGTTTGAAACAGGCACCCCGAGCTTGGTACGACCGGCTCAGCACATTTTTGGTAAGTAAAAACTACTCACGAGGTAAAGTAGACCAAACTCTTTTCACTAAGAGAGTCCGCAATCACATAATTGTTGTTCAAGTTTATGTGGACGATATTATATTTGACTCTACTAACCCATTACTGTGTGAAGAGTTTTCAAAACACATGCACAGTGAATTTGAGATGAGCTTAATGGGGGAGCTACAATTCTTTCTTGGTCTGCAGGTGAAACAAATGGAAGATGGATTCTTCATCAACCAAGAAAAGTATGTTAAAGAGCTACTGAAAAGATTTCAGTTCGAACAAGCCAAGCCTGCCTCAACACCAATGAGCACAAGCATAAAACTAGAAAGTGATGAGAAAGGTAAACGGTAGATGCAATGCAATTTCGAGGTATGATTGGCTCCCTTTTATATCTTACTGCAAGTAGACCGGACATTCAATTCAGCGTTTGACTTTGTGCTAGACACCAATCTAGTCCAAAGGAAAGCCATTTGGTTGCAGTTAAGACAATATTTCGATATCTCTCAGGTATGCTTGATATGGGTCTTTGGTATCTAAGGTAGTAGCTTCAACTTAATATCTTATACTGATGCTGACTATGCTGGATGTAAAATTGACAGGAAAAGCACTAGTGGATATTGCCAAATTCTTGGTGGTTGCATGGTTTCGTGGGCATCCAAGAAGCATCACTCGGTTGCACTCTCCACTGCAGAGACAGAATATGTTGCTGCAGGGAGTTGTGCGGCTCAAGTGTTGTGGATAAAAAGTCAATTGTCTGACTACAACATTGACATTGGATGCACACCTATCCTATGTGACAACACTAGTGCAATCAATCTATCAAAGAACCCAATTCAACACTCTAGAACAAATCACATAGAGATTAGACACCATTTTCTGAGAGATGAGGTAGCCAACAAGACCTTAGAGCTGAGCTTCATACCCACTGAGAAACAACTAGCTGACATCTTCGCAAAATGCAATGAAACTCATACCAATTCTTGAATATATGTCCCTTGTGTGCAACAACTATGTGGTATATCAAATGGTGATTTGTGGAAAAACAAGTTATACTTGTTTGGAAACTTCATTATGCGTGAGAAAACATTCTCCGCCACGTATCCATAGTTGAAGTGAAAAAGGGACATCTATTTTAGATAAAGCATTTAGTTTCGTTACAATTTGCCCAATCATTAAAAAAAAATAAATCATAACATCAAAATAAAAAAAAAAATTTTGCTGTTATCCCATTTCTTGCATGGTCTGATGTTGAACTATGTGAAACTCTACTTGAATTGTTTTTGAACTGCTTGATTGGTGAGTCTTCACATGCACACACTATGGGGGAGCTATGTTAAGGTAGGTGAGTGAAATTTCCGAGGGAAACATGTCCTTGGCCATTGATTTACTTCCCTTGAATGAACATTCACTAATTTCTCTCATTCTGCCTTCCAAAACAATTCTTCTTAAGTCCTTGTCGACAGCCCCCAACCTGCTGTCTACAGCCATTGACAGTTTTAGTCCACCCGAAATCCTCTTTTGACTGTCTGTCAGTCCCTGTCGACAGCCATCCATCGCCTGTCGTCAGGAACATCCCTCCAGAGCCTTCATCCTTCAGCTCAGTCAGCAGCTGTCGATAGGCCCCAAACGGCTGTCGACAGATGGACCAGTTTCTTCAAATCATTCTCTTTTTGGTCCACAATTCTTCATGAGCCTCCTTATTGAAAGTACTTAAGGTGAAAAATGGGAAATGCCAACGTTATAATTTATCCTATCCACATGATATCAAAGATTTTGTCTAAATCACAATGATTTTGACATACTATTCTTTATGAGTCTAAGTTGCATTAACTTGAGCACATCAAACAAAATCACATGCGCTTAAATTAACTCACTTGAATAACTATTTTGTAAAATATCATTTTTCAAAAGTGATGTGATTAGTTACTAGGTCATTGAGGGTTGTGTCCTACATTGGTTTTTTAAACGTCTTCTACTTCTTGACCTTGATTTTAATCATCAACAAGGAAAGGTCAATCAAAATTACAGGAGAAAAGCTACCTGTTTCAAAACAAAACACAAAGTGTTAAAAAAAAAAAAGGAGAAAAGACAGAGCAATGTTGAGTATTGCTAAGTAACTAGGGATACGAGCATCACAACTGTCTATCTTCGTGTCAAACGACTCACTCATTAACTCTGTAAAATGGTTTGATCGTCACTCAACCGAGTAACTGGGGATACGGGCACCACAAATGTCTATCATCACGCAAAAAGGTCAAGTGATCCTAATTACCACTGTTTCTCTTATGCTTCAAAAAAAAAAAATTACAAATTTAGCAGAAATAGAGTGAAGCTCCCAATTTGTCCTGCCAAGGTCATTAAGTGGTTTTTGCTTAACTCACCATGTTGACATACAACTCATTAATCTTGTGTACATCACTAACTAAGGAAAATGGTCTCTTGCAAATGACATTATTCAAGAGGGTCTTTTATCAACACATGTTTTTTTGTTTAATGCACTCTTGTTATTATCACTGGTGAATAGGGGAATATTATTTCACAACCATTGTAGATTCTTGATATGTCCAAAATATGTGTGGCTATGACATTTTATAATATGATATTACCCATTTTCCATCTTATATACACATTTGATGCTCAAATTCTTTGAAAATCTGTCAAAAATATCTCACTGGCACAATTCTGCCTGTGCATGTCGACAGGGCCGGCGACAGCATGTATTTTGGAAGCCAACCGGGCATCGATTTAGGGCGGATCTCGTGGGACCCATCCTTTCAAATTCTCACATCACTTCCATAAAAGGGTTCCACGTCCCCTTCCACCCTTTCCCACTTCCAAAAACTCTTCTTCCCTCCTTCTTCCCAAACCCTTCCTTTCCCAGGGCGACAGAGGAGCACATCCACCCCTTTGCGTTTTCTTCCTTCCTCTATCTTCTTCCTTTCTCCCGTCACCATCTACTCCAACATACAACTTCAGATGGCTCCATCGGCAAGGAAGATGGCCTCCCGTCATCGTCCTCGGTCTCCCGAAGTCGGACAGGGCTCCAGGGCACCCGCCGAGCATCGGACGAAGCACCGAGAAGACCGTCTACCGGAGCTCATCATCCCTCAGAACCTTCACCTACTTGAAGTCCATGGCACCTTCACGAAGTTTGTGCAACCCCGCTACGTCGACTTCGTGTCTCTGGAAGTCCTTTTTCCTGGGTTGCAGCCTCTCTTCGACGTCCAGAGTTGGTCTCCGTTCTGCTATAATCACAAGCAATACTCTCCCACCACTGTGACGGAGTTCTTCAACAATCTCTGATAGACTGCTACAGGTGACCTCTATTCCAGAGTCAAGGGGACTTCCTTTCGAATTTCCCCTAATCTTTTCTCTATTACCTTGCAAATCCCTAACACTGGGGTAGATATCATGTCCCATCATCCCACCCCAGAAGAGTACCATACCCTCATAGCTTTGCAGTCTTACGACCCTACGGTTAGTAAGCAACTAAATGATAACTCTTTCCCTCCACTTCATCATCTCATCCACCACATCTTCACAACCATTATTGTTCCGAAGGATGGTAGTCGCGAACTTGTGACTTCCGTTCACAAGTCCCTGCTCCATAAATTCTTGAACCTTGAACCCATCAATCTACCACTACTCATTGTCTACATACTTGGCAGTTGCCTTCGTAGCTCCAAGAGGTCCATGCCTTACGCATGTCAGCTCACCTCCCTCTTCTTGTTCCTTGATATTCCTATTCAAAAAGAAGAGATGACTGTCCTCAAGTCTCGTAGCTCCTATGATCTCACTACTGCACAGCGGATGGGCTACAAAATGGTAGATGGCATTGTCACCCGTGACCTCAAGGGTAAGGGACAAGCTACAGCTGAGGGTGTGATGAAGATGTAGAAGATGAAGAAGCTGCCAATGAAGATGAAGCTGAAGATGAAGCAGAAAACTCCCAATCTGAGCCTGTAGATGCTCCCAGAGATGGTGATAGCATTGCTGCTGGTGACACCACTACTGAGTCTTCCATCAGAGATCTCATAGCTCAGTTACAAGTTCAGATGTCTACCGGCTCTGCTAAGTTGAATGACCGACTGGACTCAGTAGACACTAATATTGAAGCATTGGCTGACTCTCAAGTCCAGATCCAGCTCAGGCTTACTAGGCTCTCCTCCCATGTTCAAGAGGATCATCAGGCCTCTGCCCCACCTGGTCCTGATGATGCTTAGAGGGTCTAGGTGTCTTAGATGTCTTAAGTCCACGTCTTGTTGTTGTCTTTTGCTTTCAGAGTCATGTTGTTTACTTGATTTGCATTTTGTCATCTTGTCCACTGTGCTATTGTGTAATGCCTACTCTTTATCGAAAGCACAATTTCTCTTCCTGTTACATTGATCTATGCAATGGAATGCCTTTTTTGGATCTTGTCAAAAGGGGGAGAAATCAATTGAGCAATATATGCAATACATGGAAAAATTAATTGACAAATGAATTCAAAAATTGTTGAAAAATTGTGGCGCAATTTGAAAATTTTGTCATCATCAAAAAGGGGGAGAATGTTGAGTTCTCATATGTTGAATGCTTAATGAGAATGCTAAGCCAACAAATCACATCTTTTTTTTTTATGATCAGCATGAACATTTCATGGACAAATTTGGTGAGTGTTAAGTAATGAAACTTGATGATAATGACTCTTGGAATGCAAATGAAACAAACATGTTTAATTGATCATTTATACATCATTATATCTCCCTAACTAAGTTCTTGTATGTAGGTGAGATACTATGCAAGACATGTATCAAAACAAGGTTCAAAACATCAAGAAAAACAAGAAAAATAGGTACCTATCGACAGCCAGAAAGGCCCCTGTCGACAGATGAATACATGCCAGAAAGCCATACCTCAGGACAGGAGTGCCTGTGACAGCACTAGTGTCGCCTGTCGATAGCCTTTGACAGGAAACTGTCTCCCGAGCTCCCAGTCCTCTGCCTGTCAACACCTGTCGACAGGAGTACCCAGTGCTGTTGACAGACGAAGAAAACCTTCAGATTCAGAAAGTTTCTAAGTTGCCAAACAATGGTGGTTCCAACTACCACATCTCTCCATATGTGGACACCACTATATAAGCAATCTTTTGAAGGTAATCTCGTACAGAAGTAGCCAACACCAAAAACCCTAGAGAATGTCCAAGAGTAAGAGGTGCTGTTGCTGCTCTGCTTCACCCTGCTATTCAGAGATTGAACCAATTGTTGATTTAGCAGTACGGAAGTCTGATCGTCGTGGATCTCAAGACAAAGCTTGAAGTCCATCCAGACGTTCATCAGAAGAGTTCTTAATCAGGATTTGTGTTTCAACTCAGAACTCTTCTCTGTTTTGGTTTTTACATATCCGTGTGTGTGTGGTTGTGTCTCAAGCAGTCCTTGTGCTTGATTCACGTGGTTTGTGTTGTTCTGATCGTGGCTTCACATCAGACAACTTGTGTGTGTGTGAGTTGTAGTCGTTGAACTAGCTCATAAGCAGTCTTTTCTGCGTGTGTGTGTGGACCGTGGACGTAGGATACACAAGTTGTGTACTCCAAACCACGTAAAACTTTGTGTCCTATGGTTTGAACGTTTCTACGTTAGATGTTTGGTAGGCACAGTGTCTCTACACACATCTGATAGATTGTTTCTCTATCCATTGTCAATTTACACACATCAAAGTCTAGTTTAAACTCTGTTATAGTTTTCACAGTCTGTGTCTTCGAGAAAAGAAAGTTATAAGAACTTATTAATTGACAGTAATCTATTCAACCCCCCTTCTAGATTACCATATAGAGAATTCTGCAACGTTTCACTGTGCACACAAAACCAAGCAAAACTCATCGTTTCCAATAATAGTGTAAGCCGATACACCCTATACAGACTGTAGATTTCTAAGTCATCATTGCCCAAGTAGTGTACCATATATACTAGACAGACTGGCCACAGAACCCTAGAGCTCGAGTGGCCACATTCTATATCGCGACCAACACAGTGGACGCTTATTGAAGCTTAAATCATGACGGACCAACCGGTCGCCTTTTAACCTAAATTGCGACGTCTGGTTCCGTCGCCTTTCAGACGACAGAATCAAGACCTAAAATCTCATTCTGAAAATCACTGTAAATTGCTACACATGCTATTAAAGCAGGAAATAAGCATGTAGATAAACCCTAAGCATGCTCTCTATCATGTTCACATGATTCCTAAGCCAAATCCGACAAACCCTAATCCATACATGCCATACAAACTAAAACGTAGGAAATTTCCCCTACCAACACAAGAAACGCTAAACGGACGCCATCCAGACGTTCCCCGTGATCCGAAGCACCTCCTCGCGCTGGAACCATGCCGAACGGACAGTGAAAACCCCAAAATCGCCTAAGCAAGCCTCCACAGCACTCCCCTTTAGCTAAACAGTGCAACTGCACTGTTCGACCAAGGGTAGAGGCCCAAAATACACATAGGTTAAATCGCGACATATCAGGCCGTCGCATTTCAAAACGTGACTTACCTCGCGTTCTCAATTAAGCCCCGGTGCTCCTGCATGCGCCATGCGGCACGCATGCAGCGGCGCCCACGTAAAGCGGTGCTAAATCGCGACGTAGCTGGTGGTTGCATTTCATTGAGAAGCGTGATGACTGTGTTGGTCACGTTCTTAATGAACCCACCAGAGGTCTGTTTGGGCTGGGTTCTTCAACCCATCAGCCTCCCACCTGCTACATCAAACCTGTGCAAACACATAACCACACACAAACTCAGCTAATGGGCTACACACTAGCCCCCAAACCCGGTAATCATTGATCTGAACATTCAGGATATTACATTACTATCACCTAAAAGAAAATTCATCCTCGAAATTAAAGGAATAAACGTAATCAATAGTTCAACATATACAAGACTATCACCTAAAAGAATTTAACGCTTACTCAAACAAGTATGGATACATCTTGTACATCTCATCGGCCAATTCCCAAGTATCTTCTCCACCCTGCCTATTCTCTCACCTGATCTTTACTAACTCAATGTCCTTATTCCTTAACCTTTGTGTTCGACGACCTGTGATCATTACTAGATATTCTGGCATAGACATATTCGGCTTCAAATCATCTCGAGTGTAGCTGACAATCTGTGAAGGATCTCGGATGTACCTCCTTATCATTGAGACGTGAAGAACATCATGAGCATCTGTAAAATCGGCTGGAAGATCCAATCTATATGGTGTCTCACCAATCCTTTCCAGAATCTGAAAGGGACCCACATACCTAGGGCTCAACTTGCCCTTCCCCCTGAACCTTAAAACACCTTTAGTCAGAGAAACTCTCAAAAATACATAGTCGCCAACCTCAAACTGTAGTGGCCTGCGCCGTGTATCTGCATAACTCTTTTGCCTACTTTGAGCTGTTTGTAGCTTCTCCTTATTGAACTTGACCATTTCTGTACATTGCTACACCAATTTTGGTCCCATTACTTGCCTTTCACCTACCTCGTCCCAATTCAACGGTATCCAGCAAGGTTTTCCATAAAGAGCTTCATATGGTGCCATGCCGATGCTTGTGTGATAACTGTTGTTGGCAAACTCAACCATACCTAAATACTGCTCCCATCCTCCTCCCCAAACCAAACAACAAGCCTGTAGCATGTCTTCAATGGTTTGGATCGTCCTTTCTGTCTGTCCATTGGTTTGGGAATGGTATGTTGAACTATACCTTAATTGCATGGCAACAACCCTTTGCAAACTCCTCCAAAAACCTAAAGTAAATCTGGGATCCCTGTCTAAAATAATGGTGACTGGAATTCCATGCAATGGCACAATTATATCCACATATAACTTGGCCAACCTGTCCACTGCCCATAACATGCTTACTGCCAACAATCTGCACACCTTTGTCAACCTGTCAACAAAGACCCATATACCATTATGACCTGACGCTGTCCTGGGTAAACCAACAACAAAATCCATTGATATGTCATCCCATTTCCACTGCGGTATAGGTAATGGCTGCAACAAACCCCCTAGCCTTTGATTCTCTACATTAACTAGTTAGCATAGTAAACACCTTTCTATGAATTATGCTATTTCCTTCTTCATACTCGGCCACTAGAAATATTTTTTCAAATTTTGGTACATCTTGGTGATGCCTGGGTGAATCGTATACCTGGACCAGTATGCTTCCTCTAACACTTTCTGCTTAACCCCAGCTTCACTTGGGACATATAACTTGTGCCTGAATCGGACCACACAATCATCATCAATGGTAACATCTTCCATCTTCACAATTTCAGCCAAATTCTCATCAGTTTTCTGGGCTTCTACTATCTGCCAATACAAAGAGGGTTCCACTATGCTACTAGCTAACACTGCTCGGCGCTGGCTACTTGGAACAAATAAAGAATTTTCTGCCACATCTTCATACAGCTTCCATTCTCTTATCATCATGTGACTCATCACTACCTTCCTACTCAAAGCATCTGCAACTATATTGGCTTTGCCCGGATGATATGCTAAGCTGAAATCATAATCTTTCAAATACTCCATCCATCTGCACTGCCTCATATTCAAATCTTTCTGTGAGAAGACATACTTCAAACTCTTGTGATCCGTGAAAATCTCAAACCTTTCGCCAGACAAGTAGTGCCTCCATATCTTCAATGCAAACACAACTGCTGCCAGCTCTAAGTCATGAGTTGGGTAATTCTCTTCATGCCGCTTCAATTGCCTGGATGCATAAGCCACTACTTTTCCATGCTGCATTAACACTGCCCCAAGTCCTCTTCTAGATGCATCTGTATACAATACAAAACTACCTCGTCCTGATGGTATTTCCAATATAGGTGCTGAAGTGAGCCGCTTCTTTAGTTCCATAAAATTGCACCTGCAATCGGATGACCACACAAATGGTACTCCTTTCTGGGTAAGCCTTGTCATTGGTGCTGCAATCTTGGAGAAATCCTGGATAAACAGTCGATAGTAACCTATCAAACCAAGGAAACTCTGGATCTCTGGCACTGACTTTGGTTCCTCCCATTTCATAACGGCCTCTACCTTAGCTGGATCAACTGCAACACCTTCACCTGAAATCACATTCCCCAAAAAATCGACTTCCCTTAACCAAAACTCACATTTGCTGAATTTGGCATAAAGTTGATGCTCCCTCAATGTCTGCAATGTAATCCTCAAGTGTGTTGTATGCTTTTCTTCTGAAGCTGAATATACTAGTATATCATCTATGAATAAACCGATCTAGATATGGGTGGAATATCCTGTTCATCAAATTCATGAAAGCTGCAGGTGCATTGGTTAGCCCAATTGTCATAACCACAAACTCATAGTGCCCATACCTTGTTCTGAATGTCGTCTTATCAATGTCCTCCTCCTGAATCCTTAGCTAATGGTACCCCGATCTCAAATCTATCTTGAAGAACACCCTGGCCAACTGTAATTGATCAAACAAATCATCTATCCGGGGAAGTGGATACCTGTTCTTTACTGTGACCTGATGCAATTGGCAGTAGTCAATACACATTCTGAGGCTGCCATCTTTCTTTCTAACAAACAAAACCGGTGCTCCCCATGGTTAGTGACTAGGCCGAATAAAATATTTCTCTAATAATTCTTGCAACTGGTTCTTCAACTATTTCAACTCTGTAGGTGCCATCTTGTAGGGTGCCTTGGAGATTGACATGCTGCTCGACTGCAACTCTACTGTAAAATCCACCACTCTATATGGTGCCAAACCTGGTAACTCATCTGGAAACACATCTACAAACTCTCTAACCACTGGTACCATATCCATTGTCTTACCTACCTCAACCAAACTAATCGATGCCAAATAGGCTACACATCCAGCATTGATCAATTTCCTAGCCTTAAGAGCAGAAATAATGAACTTGGGGTGTATAGAATGGCATACCTTGGAATTCAAACATACTTTCACTGGGATGACTGAACGTTACTCTCTTCTTCTTGCGATCAACCACTGCCCCATATGCCTCTAACCAGTCCATGCCCAATATCACATCATATTCTTTTAACTGCAATGCATACAATCTAGCTGGCAATTGATTACCTTGTACCATTATGGGAATCTCATCTAGATAACACATAGTAAGCATAAAATCTCCAGAAGGAACCTCTACCACAAGCTCACACTGCCTCTCCTCAAAAGGATGTACCATACTATCCATAAAATCTTCAGAAATGAAAGAATGCGATGCACCTAGATCAATTAATGTTCTAGCAGAGAATTCAAGTATTGGTATTATACCTTCAATCAGATTAGACGCATCCGCTTGAGCTCTTGTAATCGCCATTACTCGTCCTCATCCTCTCTGGTAAGGTGTACCCCTACCTTGCTCAACTGGTGGCTGCTGGAATGGCTGCTGCTGCTATGGTGCCCCTCTACCATAGCTGCTTCTCCTGGGATATAGACAATTCCTTGCCAAATGCCCTGGCTGATCACAATTGTAGCATCTAAATTCTGCGGGCTGCCTTACTGTGCTTTACTGCAATTCCTCCGCCTTCGGCCTATAGCCTCGGCCCTACTGGAATCCCTGCTGCCTGCCACCTCCTCAGCCTCTAAATATCTTCTTTAGCTTGAAACCCCACTTGCCAAAACCTGATCTAGACGCTCATCCTGAAGGTGCCTTGCCTTTGCTAACACCCGGTGACTGCTGTGGAAGTAGGAAACTATCTAATCCCGATCAGCTCGACTACCTGGCTTGCACAGTTCTTTCAAGTATTGCTGCTCTTTGGGATGCCTCCTTCACCGTCCCGCACATAAGAGGAGTCACTACATCTTGCAATTCTGGCCTCAACCCTCGAATAAAGTACTCCACCATCATAGCATTATTGGTGACCACATATGGTGCATACCTGCTCAAGGGCATAAACCTCATTTGATATTCCAAGACTAACATGTTCCCTTGCTGCAGTGTTCTAAATTGCTCTCTCTTGGCTTGCTGTATTTGCACCGGAAAGAACGTGTTGATGAATGCTTCAAGGAATTCCGGCCAAGTGATGGTATCCTCCGCCCATCCTGCAAACACGGTCTGCATCTTGAGCCTCCACCACTCTTGTGCAAATCCCCGCAATTAGTATGTAGCCAATATCACTCTAGCAGTCTGTGGACACCTCATTGTAACAAAAACTCTTTCTATCTCGTGTACCCAATGCTCCGCCGTATCCGGATTTGGACCTCCCGAGTACGTAGGTGGCTACAACCGTAGGAATCTCTCCACTAACATCGTGGACTCCTCCACACTAGCTGGTCACACTGCCACAACTGGGGGTAAAGGTACAACGGGTGGTACCTCAACTCTAAAGGGTGGTACCAGCGGTGCCGATACTACCTCCTCCTCAACTAGTGGTGCTGTAACTGTTGGCTGAACTGGTGGCTGCTGATCTAACCGTGTCTGAATCTATGTGATACTATCCCATAACCTCTCTATCATCTGATGTGTAGACTCCTCAGGATCATCTCCACCACCTCCCCAATCTCTCCTATCAGCCATTTATGGACCTGCACATACAACATTCCAACCACATACACACAACATATCATTACGAAAATAGGGCCAACTACCAACAGTAGACTATACTAAAGAATAGACAATGTACATTTCCTGTTTCTTCATATTTACATGGACCTTGCTCTGATACCAACTATGATGGTCCTCGCCGCTCAGGCCCGTTAACCCAATAACGTGCCCGACACGACACCGTCTCCCGCGAACGAGCTGTAGCCTCGCAAGGGATATCAGCATAGACATGTCTGTGGAAATATAAAAGAACACGCTGAACATATAAAAGATTCCATATCTCACATATATTCACATGAAATGTAAAAATTTAGTTCTCAACGTAAGTCATAGTACAAAGTACAACAGCCTTGGACAAACCCCTAAGGCTCAACAAGTAGAAGTATTACTCTGCTGGTGGCGAAGGCTCGACTCCCCTATGGTGCGGTCCCAAACAAGAAGAGGGATGAGAACCCTCCTGCTCTCCTTCACCTGGAAGAAGAAGGGGTGATCCTTACAAGTCATTGGCTAAGTAGGGCAACTTCCCCAAAGCCGAGAGAACAATGTACAACAAATAATATGAACATGGCTAATAAGCATTTAAAATATAATTCTCGCTAAGCATGATACTACAACTATAAAGTAATTAAACAGCAAACCTTAACACGTGCACAAGCTAAAGAAGGGCACACCGCACACGAGTCACGAGAATTGGTTCGCGACACTAGCCACAGACTCAGAAAAACAACACAAGTCCACCTCTCAGTCTCACAGTCACGGACGAAAGGTCCAGCTGCCGCTCCACCTCAACAAGCCAAGAACTGTAGAGACAACTAACACCACTCCTGTACACTACACAGCTGCAGGCCCAAGCCTGACACCTTTAGGGACTCCGGCCCAAGCTCCCTAAAGTGAGGCACTGGAAATAGGACTAGCTAGGGACCAGTACGTCTACTGGTGTCCGTCCCCCAACCATGAGCGCGCTACAAGTGACTGCACACCCACAAACACGAGTCGTTGCCCCTTGTCGTCTTTCCCTCAGCTGGACGTACAACTCAAACTCAAGAGTGAGGGTGTCTAGGAAGACGACACAAACGTCGACAGTACTAATTGTACCAGGACAAACCCCTAGCACCCGGTGCTGGGGACCCGACTAGAGAGGTAACATCGGAAGGCGTGAACTGTAGCAACCTGAATTTTTACGAAAAATAAAAATTTAAATAAAGAATTTAAAACCTAACTAAATGGATATTTAAATAGAGCATTAAATAAAACTCATTAAATGGAAAAGAGTAATGGGCTTTGCTTAATGGATCTTCTAGAATTTATTGGGTCAAAAATATGAATTTACAAAGGGAGAATAATAGGAAAATACCCTAAATTCGTAACTAAATTATTACCTAAATAGAAAAGGGGTATTTAATGCATTAAATAGGAAGTTAGAGTTAGAATTGGATTCCTAAACCTACCCTATATGGGTTAGTACGAATTTGGATCTTTTCCAAGTCTAAATAGAGATTGGAAGCAAGGAAGGAAGGTGGGAGTAAGGAAATTTCGTAATTAAAGAGGAATTAGAGTAATAGTAGGAATAGAAATACATACTTGCATAAATACACATCTTAAACTCTCTTGGGCAACCCTAGCTTGTTGCCAAGAGTTGCTAGACGTGGAAAAGAGGCTAAGGAGGAGAGGATTTCGTGGAGAGAAGAAGAGCTTGAAGCTTCTTCCCTTGTTCTTCAAGTTCTAGCCCTAGAAGACAAATCGAGTCAAAGGTAGGCATTCTCACAAGCATAAACCATGAAACTTTTTCTGTAGGTTCTTCCTACCCTCTTGAACGAAACCCCCAAGTTTCATATTTTTCCATCCATCCTATCTTTTGTTCTTAATTTTTGAAGAACTGCAAACATGATAACCCCGAGGTGTCATGTTTAATTCAAATCTCTATGAATACTTGACCCCATGCTACGAAAGTTTTACTGTAGATACTTCATGTTGTTAGGGATCATTTGCCCCTAAAAAGCCTAAATTTCATTGAGTATGTTGCTCGCATTAAATCAGTCTTGCTCTCTATGTCATGTTCTATGTTACTCGTCCTTGTTCGTTCTCAAACTATGTTCAAACCATGCTCTCTCTCAGATTCCAATTTACTGGAAGTACCCTTACATGTCTAGTTTAATTTGCAACTGATTTCATGATTTTCATCGTGTATATAATTAGTTATGGATTTCTGAACAACCCTCTATCAAAAATTAAAATCCCTAGTCCGCAATCCAATGTCTGGTCTGACTCCTGTCAGAGTCAGGCACAGACAACCAGAAGGCGACGCCTCGACATGTCGCTTTCTGGGGCCTGATTGTGACAGCCTCCCTGTCGCGACCAAGAAGGCGACAGGTGAGCCGTCGCGTTCTCAGTACCCGATTTGCATGCCCTGTCGCGACCTGTGCAAGACCCTGTCGCGTTCTGCCTGGCCCATGTCGCCATCCTTACAGCCCTATGTCGCCTTCATAAGAATTTTGAGAAAAACCCATGAAAAATATTTTGTCGCTTTCTAAATAATCCTTATGCCTTCTTACGGTTATACCCCCAGTAAAAAACCCTACTTAAAAAGGATGCTATATTGAATGAATTAAAATACATGTTCACGACTTATTTATATATATGATTTCTCTTGCACTTGCACACACTTGAACCATCCATTAATGGCTGAAATGTTGCAGAAAATATCTCATAATGTGCAGGTAATTTATTGAAATAAAGTATATTAATTGCCCTATTTTAAGGACTTGTATTCATTTCTTGCATTGTTTATAATACCGATATCGACTCTCCACTGTCCTAGAATTCCTCTAGAACGTCGAGCACCTGTTTTATATACACACTTTTCTTGGCTTGTAGTGAACTCTCCGTCGGATATTCCTTTCGCCGGACTAGTGAACTCTTGCACAAGGCCTCCGTAAGTCTCATTTGATCATGGATTCCCACATGGTCGACGAGCCAGTTGTACCCTAATACCTATGATACCCTTTAGGGATCTATATGATCCAAACGGTTATTAGAGATTCACTCTCGTCTTAAATCACGCCGGACCTCTGGACCTGTGCATAACAAGGCCAGTGGTAGGGTCGTGAGTTCCACCTGACTGCCAACACCAAGTTCGCGTGTTGTGCAACTGTTACTATCGCCTGATTACTCGACGTATTACGTGCAATGTCCACTAGCTCTCATCTATACTCCACTCGCTCACCTATTCACGTTCACTCTAGTAGCTCATCTATTCATCTTGTGCTCTCATCTATTCCTTGGTACTCTATACTGGCCATTGACTGATTGTCTAAAGATAAACAATATAACCAATGCCTGGCAATATATAAAGGGCCCGATCTGGTCCTGGGATGTACGCCCGAAAGTGCTAGTGCCCATGGGAGTTAAATGATCAGAGTGTTTGGCATTACACTCAAGTGCTATCTATCTCGACTATCTATATGACAATCAAAACACAAAACGTGCTATACTCTCTCGATGTCTAGAATGACAAACAAGTGCTATACTCGTCGTGCTATTACTATACTTGTGCTAGTTATGCTATGGCCATCCTGCTATTCGCGCTATACTCGATACTTGTGCTATTTTGGAAACTATACTCGATCTCGTGCTATTGTTCTATCTCTTGCTATATTTTGGCTCTCTTGTACCTACTATCTTTAGATAATCTACCATTAAATGCGTTAAGTATTTAAAGCCTGCTTGAGCCTGAGATTTAAGTCCTACTGGGCATTATCGCTCACCCTACGCTATTTGATGTTGTGTTCTCAGGTGAGACCGAGGATGACACATACACTCAGGAGGAGGGGAATAACCAAGAGTGAAGCCAGGAGTACCCTCGAGTCATTATGTTATCTTAGAGTTGTAGTTAGTTATTTCCTTTTAATGAAATGTAATTGGGCCCTATAGAATGGCTCTGATATTAGTGGTTGTAACTAGACATTGGAAAAGTTATTAATGAGAAAGATTTGTTTTAGTATTATTCAATGTGCAATGGTTTGATGTCTAGTATACGCTCTATACCTTTTTCTTGCAACTGCCTTCGCACTCCGATATTCCGTGTTGGGACGTGACATGAACAACCCAACTCGCTGTGCACATAAAACCAAGCAAAACTCATCGCTTCCAATAATAGTGTAAGCCGATACACCCTATACAGACTGTACATTGCTAAGTCATCACTGCCCAAGTAGTGTACCACATATACTAGACAGACTGACCATAGAACCCCAGAGCTCGGGTGGCCACATTCTAAATCGCGACCAACATAGTGGACGCTTATTGAAGCTTAAATCGTGACAGACCAACCGGTCGCCTTTTAACCTGAATCATGACGTCTGGTTCCGTCACCTTTCAGACGACAGAACCATGACCTAAAACCTCATTCCGAAAATCACTGTAAATTGTTACACATGCTATTAAAGCAAGAAATAAGTATGTAGATAAAACCCTACGTATGCTCTCTATCATGTTCACATGATTCCTAAGCCAAATCCCACAAACCCTAATCCATACATGCCATACAAACTAAAATTTAGGAAGGTTCCCCTACCAACACAAGAAATGCTAAACCGATGATGTCCAGACGTTCCCTGCACTGCGAAGCACCTCCTCGCGTCGGAACCACACCGAACGGACAACGAAAACCCCAAAATCGCCTCAAAATGCCTCAGCAAGCCTCCACAGCACTCCCTGTTAGCTGAACAGTGCAACTACACTGTTCGGCCAAGGCAGAGGCACAAAATACACAGAGATTAAATCGTGACGTATCGGGCCGTCGCGTTTCAAAATGCGACGTACCCCGCCATCGCAATTAAACCGCGACGCTTCTGCATGCGCCACGCAGCGCGCATGCTACGGCACCCACATAAAGCGGTGCTAAATCGTGACATAGCTAGTTGTCGCGTTTTATTGAGAAGAGCCATGACTGTGTTGGTCGCATTCTTAATGAACCAGCCAGAGGTCTGTTTGGGCTGGGATCTCCAACCCTCCAGCCTCCCACCTGCCACATGAAACCCGTGCAAACACATAACCACACACAAACTCAGCTAATGGGCTACACACTGGCCCCCAAACCCAGTAATCCTTGATCCGAACATTCAGGATATTACACAAACTGCTTGCATGCGAGAGCATGGAGAAGAAACGTCGTCCGGACATGGCAAAGGAGGGGCGTGCAGTGTTATCACGTAGTCCCTCGCAGTCATCAGTCGCCGAAATCCAACTGGCACCATAGACTCTTGCGTGGGTGATGGATCGTTTCCAACCACACTATCCCCATCATCGTCCGTGGAGATCTCAGTCGGTTTAAAATCGTCTTCATCCATTGCAGTAAGTTCTTGTGCATGGAGGTCATCCGACGACATCCTAGAGAGAGGAACGTTGATGCTTTAATAACAATATTCGTTCTTGATCGGGATGTGTACCTTGTCATTGCGGAAACTCATAGAATCGAGAAGAAGGCTACAAGACTCTTCTTCGTTCTTTCCTCGCTCCAAATGCCTTCGGGATCTGATGGTGATGTCCTGTGAGAGAAGTCCAACACAAGAGAGAGAGAGAGAGAGAGAGAGACTTGCGCTAGATTAGAAAGATGCACTCATGCATTTAATAAGAAAATGGAAATCTCTTCCCGCATGGGAGGACTTATAGAGCCATGGTAGGAAGAGTGGAGCAAAAAAATAAAAAACCAATACCTAAATTAGGTAGCCTAATGGGGGGGGGGGGGGGGGAGGAAAGAAAAAAAAAAAAAATGGTTAGGACACTAAGGTAGACAGCCTAACCGGGGGGAGGCTGTAAAAAAAAAAACCGGCACGGTCAAGCCACTGCGGACCGGTCCACACTGGAGCGGACCGCGCTACATGCCGTGGCGGCACGTGCCGGGTCGCCCGGTTGGGTGACCCGAGTGTGCTTGGGCTCGCCCGCGCCCAGGCACGGTCCGATTCGACCGTACCATGGCAGTTTGCCGCGGTACGACGAACCATGATTTTCTAAGAATATTATTTCAAGAATATACTTTTCAAGGGTACCAAACAACTTATTTTGTTAAGTTTTCCTAGAAAATATTTTCTAGGTGGGGTTTTACATCAAACCAAACGGACCTTAGTGAGACACGTACTTTGGTTGTTGGTTTTCTTGTACTGAGGGTAAAGAAAAATGAGGGTCTTTTGCATATATATATATAGATATCTTATTTTTTGTATTTATACTAAAAATTATATTAGATGATTTTTTTATGACAAATCCTACCCTCACTTATATTCACCGAATTGTGGAATATATTTAAAATATTTTCCTGGTTATTTTATGATTGATATATATTATTTGAATATTTTTATCTTAAAAATTAAATAAATTATTTTACTGTGATAGAGAGTGATTATGGTACATTCTTATAGATAGCCACACCTTGCATTATTTTTATTGACGATTTGAATCATTTTATCATGGCAGGTGACAGTAGGATTTCTGGTGAAAATGTCTAATAAGATTTTGATGTTAATATAAAACGAATATAGATTATGACTCAATTATAATCTTATAGGGATATACACCAAAATCGAAAAAGGAGCAGGAATCGAGATGTTATGGCTGCCATCCCACGTCCATTGGTCTTCTTCTCATGCGTGGCCCGCGGCCATATTGTCCCTCGGATATATTTCGAATGGCCTGAGATCGGGAACGGCGGAAGGACGGTTTGGAGATGTAAGCAGCAGGGTCTACACCTCACCCACTTGTACCCCTTGAGCTGGTGGCCTTCACCCTAGGAAGTGTGAAGCATCCATGTGTCCTTCGCGAAGCCGCAGAAGTGGAGAGAAGGAGACAGAGAAAAGTGAATCGGAGTCGACAGTAGATAAATTGGGAAAAAAATATTTGATGCCCATCAATGCACTGCATTTATCAGCGATTATATATTGGTCGTTGAAAAATTGTAAACAAAACGGATATAAAACAACAGCTACAAAAAATTGCTGTCATAAAAATATTTTATTTGCGGCTAAAATAACTCGTTGCCAAAAATATAGCATACGTCAACGGCTAAAACTTGACCGTGGACAAATGTGAATTTAAGGCCGCCACTACTTACGACTGTGGACTATATTTTTTCATGATTTTTTACCCGCGGACATATAGATGTTATGTCTGCGATTTTAGAAACCGTTGATATACAATAAATGTTATTGCGACTGAAGTCAGTCGCTGACAATATTAATCAGCAGTGATCTAATCGCAAATAAGGTGCTGACAAATATAAAAAATTAATTTTTATTTATTTTTTTTTAAATAAAAAGACTGCAAATAAGAAATATATAGAACATATAAATTTTTTAGTTTAGTGATCGATATATAGATATGTTTTTTATATTGGCAATATATGTGTATATTGTGCTAGATATATATACTTATCTCAAATAAAAAGTATATATGTATTACTAATTTATAAATATAAATATACACAAATTTAGTATACATATATAAATATGTATTTATATGTTTCTAGATTAGTGAGTTAATTTACATAAATATTTGGTTTAATAAATATACATATAATAGATTATTCATAGAAGTAAATATTTATTAAGAACTTACTTCTTTATTGAGCGATGATCAAACCTATCTTGCAATATGAGTAGATATATATGGATCGCGTAGGTCAGAATGATTAATTCAATTGTCAATTAATTTTATCAAACTTAAATCTAACAATTAAAATTTGAGAACAGAGTAAATTTGTTAATTTGAAAGTAACCGATCAACTGATCCAACATATATAGATGTATATATATAGGTGGGAGATCATAAAATGGTCAGATTTTAAATAGAAATAAAATTCAACAAACTAATTTTAACTTCTACTGTTATTTGAGAAGATATCTTGCCCAAGATAAATAGAGTCGAGATAGCAAGGACTATTACAATATTCACAAGAAACAAAGGGAGAATGTGGGTGAAGTGTGGAAGATCTAAAATGATATGCCATAGAGAATTCATGCAGCCTTCCAGAACCCAACGTAGCGTTCTCCATCCCCCCCCCCCCCCTTTTGGGCTTCATAGAAATACTCTCGTGATGTAATACTTCAACTTATTTAATGTAGCGACCCTGGATACTTATGCCCAGTAAGACTTTCATATCCAAGTACGTCTCTCGCAAACAGATCGAAGTCTCGTAAGGGATAACTTACACACGTGTCTAATAAGAATATAAAAGTCAAAGCACCATAGTACAATATACAATAAAGTACATGTACTTATACTCATTTATAACAATTTACATTGTCCCAATATATTATTACATGTCCAAGAGAAAAGTACAACTACCTAGGGCATACCCTGAGGGAGCAAAGCTCACACAACTACAACTATGACTAATCTACTGGTGGTAAAAGTCTGCCACAATACTGTCACGCACCAAACACATGACTAACGTCTGAAACGAACTATAAGGAAGTGAGCCTCAACAAGTCATAGGCTCAGCAGGGACATCCCAAAATCAACATCAAACCAACAACACAACGCAGCAACCTCAACCTCAACCCCAAAGGGGTATCATTGGCAGCACAAACAGGAGCACTACTGAAGTAAAATGTGCTAACAATAAACATAATTAAACTGCATTAAACATAACACGCTAGCTAACACAACTCTAGGAAATAACTAGCAACAGGTGAAATTTACGTTTCTTGCCATTGGAGTCTCGCTCCGCTCTGCTAGGGTTGGTGTGCGCCGCCATCGCTGGCGCCCTGGCGCCATGCAGGGCGCGCCGTCCGTTGGTGCAGGGGCCTTGCTCCCTGCACGTTCACTGTCGCCAGCGCCATGCACGTCCGTTGCTGCGGAGGGGGTCGGGTTGGACGTGCCCAGGAGGTCATATGCTTAAATGTTATCTGCCTCCAAACCTTCACCGGCTGTGACTATTGAAATGAAGACACCTGCTTTTACTGATCTCGGAGAGCCAGCAGTATACTTTTCCAAAGAGGAAATAGCGCGATCTGTGGTTCCTTTCAAGCATGCAATAATCGCTAAGTGTTCTTATGGCAGATCTTCGATTCCGGAGATTAAATCCTGCTTATCCCAGCGCCTTTTGTTATCTAAGGATTTCATCATTAGCCCTCTTAATCCAAGGTATCTTCTCTTTGCTTTGATGATGAGCAAGATTTTCTCAAGGTCCTTCTGCGTAGAAGCCTTTATATCAAAGGTTACTTGTACCGGTTTTTCGGTTGGGATCCGGTGTTTGACTACTCTTATGATCCCACTTTTATCCCAGTCTGGATTGGTCTCCCGATGTTGCCTGTTAATTTTTATCATGAGGGCTTTTTAAAGTCGATCGCAGGGAACTTTGGCACGGTGCTTCAGATCCATGATGCTACAAAGGCCATGACACAAACTCAGGAAGCTTTGGTTTCGGTGGAGCTTGATATAAAAAAGGCTAGACCGGAACGAATTTGGATTGGATGTGATGAGGATGGATTTTGGCAAAAGGTTAATTTCCATAGAATTCCCTCAGTTTGCTCTTTCTGCCACAAACTAGGTCATCTTGTTGGAGAATGCAATAAGAGAAAATCTCCGGAGGACAAACCTATAGGAGATACCATCAGTCCCTATGATGATGTTGGACAGATAAATGGGGAGTGGAAAAAACCTGTTAAATTGGGATATAAAAAAACTTGGCAAAGGAAAGAAAATAGTGCTTCCATACATCAGGATACGAACCAGTTCTCTTTTCTCCAGGAAAATGCTCAGGAAACCATGCAAGTAGAGAGACATAACACGGTTCAGGTGCAACAGCAAATCCCACAGAACTTGGTGGATCTCCACACCAACTTGTCTACAGATGATCTACAGGTCAATGGGCACGTCGGGCGATCTGACAACCCGGTCATATCTCCTCTGCAGCCGGTGCATGGTACTATCCCGGACCGGGAAGGTTCTATGGAAGATCTAGGCGGTATCATGTCGCCTACAGTAGTCGTTGCTACTTCCCCATCTTCTTCCCGTGGGCCGGTGGATTTTGTGTCTGTTGAAGAGGGGGAGCTCCTTCTCAGGGTCGAGAAAGAAGATATCCGTATGCCGGATCTGGAGATTAACATGGAGGTTATTATCAATTTTGATCGTGGTGTTACGACGAGATCTAAGGCGAAAGCCGTGGGTACAAGGGAAGGTTACCGGTCCTCATGAATAGTCCGCTGTTGATCTGGAATATCAGGGGGGTTTCCAATGCCGCTTCCCGCAATAGTTTAAAAAAGAAAGTTAAGGAATATAATCCGATGATTGTAGGTATCTCTGAACCAAAAACTGTCTTCAACAAAGGTAGATCTCTGGGCAATTCCTTACGTATGAATGGCTGTGCGGGTAACAAGCATGAGGAGTCAAACATTTGGGTCTTCTGGAGGGCACATGATGACATCCAGGTTATCAATTCTTCCAATCAGTCTATTACTCTTGTGTGCAATGTTGGCAACGGTAAGTTTTTTATCACTATTGTGTACACGGATTGCAACCAAGGGGAGAGAAGATGTTTGTTTGATGATCTAATAAATTTTGCTCAGAATACTTCTGATGTTCCTTGGTTGGTGACCGGGGACTTTAATTGCATATCTCAACATTCTGAGAAACTGGGTGGCAATCCTGTCAGCAACACCTCCATGTCTGATTTTAATGATTTCATTATGGCGGCTGGGCTGTTTGATGTTGGTTACATTGGGTCCCCTTTTACCTAGTCTAATAAACGTACTGGCAGTGCGTCGGTGAGAACTCGGTTAGATAGAGCTATGTTTAATACTGCTTGGTAGGATGTTTTTCCTGATACTGTGGTCCGACATCTTCCTAGGGGGGTTTCAGATCATGCTCCTTTGCTTGTTGATCAGAAGGTGGCTTCTAAATTTCCAAGTCGTTTTATTTTTCAGGAGGTTTGGGCTTCTCATGAGAGGTTTTTGTCTGTTGTTTCCAATGCCTGGAAGGGTGTGGATTCAAAAGTTTATGCTTTTGACACTTTGCTCTGTAGACTGCGGGCGGTCAAGTTGGCCTTGCGTGATTGGAATAAAGAAGTGTTCGGTAACATTCAGGAGTCCATTTATGCTGCTGAACTTGATGTCTCTAATGCTGAAAAGAAGTTTGACCTCATTCCTACTGAAGCTAATAGAATGGACATGTCTGCTGCACATGCTAGACTTCGCAAAGCCCTTGTTAATGATGAGAAGATGTGGTGTCAAAAAGCTAGGATGTCATGGCTGCAAAATGAGGATAGAAATACTTCCTTCTACCAGGCTGTTGTTAAGAACAATCGTAGAAGAAATTACATACACAGGCTTAAGATTGAGGGCTCTAATGAATGGTGTGAAAATCAAGATCAGCTGAAAGGTGCAGCGGTTTCTTTTTTTGATGGTTTGCTCAGGACGGGGAATACTGTAGTGAATGACGACCTGCTTCAGTGATCCCTTCCATTATTTCTGAAGATCAAAATCTGCTTCTTTGTGAAATCCCGAGTAGGGACGAGGTGAGGGCTGCGGTTATGGCTATGAACGGGAAGGGAGCTCCTGGACCAGATGGCTTCACAGGGTCATTCTACTCTATATGCTGGGATATTGTTGGTGAGGATGTGGTTCATGCTGTTCAGGACTTCTTCAAGGGTTTTCCTTTACCCCATGGGGCGAGTTCTTCCATCATAGCATTGGTTCCAAAAGTGAAGGACCCGACTACGTTTGGTGATTTTCGCCCAATTAGCCTGTGTAACTTCTGTTACAAAATTATTTCTAGGATTATTTCAGATCGTCTCTCCCCTATCATGCCAAATATTATTTCGGAAGAGCAAGGAGCTTTTGTTCGGGGCCGCTCTATCATTGAGAATGTTTCTGTCTCTAGACATATGATGAAAGACATTGGTAGAAAGGTTCGTGGGGGCAATGTTATATTCAAGTTGGATATGATGAAGGCTTATGATAGGGTGGAGTGGAATTTCCTTTTTGCTGTTCTTCGGAGCTTTGGTTTCTCTTCTCATTTGTTTCCTTTGTGGGTATGATGGTTAGTAATTGCTGGTTCTCAGTTCTTTTCAATGGTCAGCAGGTGGGCTACTTCAAGTCTTCAAGGGTATCCGTCAAGGTGACCCGTTGGTGCCGGCCTTGTTTATTATCATGGAGGAGGCTTTAAGTCGGGGTCTGCAGGCTCTTCACTCTTCAGGGGCCCTCCATCCTTACAGAGGTCCTCGTGGTTGCATTCAGATATCTCACCTCTTATATGCTGACGATACCCTCGTGTTTATGAACGGTCAAGCCAGTAATATTAAGAAATTTCTAGTTTTCTTGAAGGCGTACGAGGATTCTTCTGGGCAAAAGGTGAATGCCTCCAAAAGTAGCTTCATTATTTCACCTAAGGCTACTGCTGCTACAGGGATTCGTATTAAAGATTTAACAGGTTTCCGCAAGGAGGAGGGGATTTTAAAGTATTTGGGAGTTCCGATCACTCATGGCCATTCTTTAGTCTCCCATTATAAGCACATCATCGACAAGGTTAACAATTCTCTGGCTTCCTGGAAGTCTAAGTTGTTATCTCAGGCAGGTCGTGTTGTTCTCATTAACTCCGTTCTCTGCTCTATCCCTATATATGTCGCTTCTGCTACTTGTTTGCCTAAGTCTATCATTCAGCATATTGAGCGCTCCTGTGCATCCTTTTTCTGGAATGGTGGTGATGAGAATAGAAGACGTCATTGGATTGCTTGGGATTAAATTTGTAAACCTAAGCAAGAAGGAGGTTTGGGGGTTAGAAGTATGTGGCATGTTCAGATTTCCCTCATGGCCAAGCTTATCTGGAATGCCTTGCATGGCCAATCCTTATGGTCTACCTACGCTAGAAGCAGATTTATGGTTCCTCGGTCCACTGAAATTGTCAAGGTGTTTCCTACAGGGGTTTCTAAGGAAGTGTTTAATGCTGCTCACTCCCTTATTTTTGCAGAATAGTAGATGGATATTGGGCGATGGTAAAAACATTGACATTCTGAGGCATAAGTGGGTTGGCAATTGTCCACTTATCTCCTTTATCCCAGCTCCTCCACATTACTCTTTTACAGTGGTTTATGATGTAGCGGCCAACAGTGATCATCCTCTCAGGAACCATGCAGCGATTGGGAGATTAATCGAGAAGGTCGATATTCTGGATGTCCCAGACAAGTGTGTTTGGATGAGTAATGCTGATGGAAGCTTCTCTACCAGGTCTGCCTTCCAGGCTCTTAGGCCGTATGGAATTCACCGGCCTTCCTTGCTTAAAATTTGGAATCATACGTTCAATCCTAGGGCCTCCTTGTTTGGTTGGAGAATTTTACACCGTGCGGTGCACACTGATGATAGAATTTCAAACTGCGGTTTTATCTTGTTTCCTCCTGTTCCTGTTGTTCTAACCCATCTACTGAAGACTTGGACCATCTTTTTCTTAAGGGGGATCTTGCTGTTGCGTTCTGGGACTGGGCCCGCCCTCTCCTTGATGGTCAGGTAATTGGTTCTCACATCACCTCCACCTTGTGGAATATCATATCTGTCATCAATTGTCAGAGCGCCATGGGGTTTATTGCGACATATGTTGTGCTTCTTTTACTGTGGGAGATCTGGAAATGTAGATGTGCTAAGAGGTTTGACTCTACTCATAAGTCAGTGGGGAAGATCACGACAGACATCAGATATGCGGTTAGTGTGGCTATTCAAGGCGTCAAGTTTAAACAAGAATGTTCTGCTAATTCTCTTGCAATTCTGCGGTCCTTTGGTTTTAAACCTACGGTTAAACTTAAGGTTCCTAAGATTGTTAGGTGGATTCCTCCGAAACATGGTGTTTGTCTCAACATGGATGGTGCTTGCAAGGGGAACCCGGGTCCCTGTGGTGGTGGGGGCTGTCTTCGCAATCCATCTAGGGTGGTTCTTCTGAGTTTCGCATTTTTCTACGGCCATGGTGATAGTTTTCTTGCTGAAGTTCGTGTGCTTACAGATGGTCTGAGATTGGTTGCGCTTCATGGTTTCCATATTACCTCTGTTTACTCAGATTCTCTTGTTTTAGTCAAGTCCTTTATTCATGATAAATGTCCATCCTGGAAGTGATCTTGGTGGTGGAGGCTGGCTCGGTATTTACTGCATCAGATGCATGTTTGCATGAATCACTCTTTCAGGGAGGCCAATAGGGTGGCTGACACCTTGGCTTCCCATGCCTGTCATACTCAAGAGAGAACGATTTTCTCCTCTTCCACTATACCTATCATCTGTAAAGGTCAAGTTGTTCTAGACAAATCTGGCCTTCCTTCTGTTAGATTACTTTGATTTCTGTCTCTCAGGGGTATGCCCCGTTGGTACATGTATGTTCTTTTCCAGATATATAAAATCTTAGGCGCAAGACAAGGCTAGGGGAGTGAGAACGTTATCCCCTGCTGGGGGATAGCGCACTTAGCTAGCTCTTCGTCCCTGTGTCCCTTTTTGTTAAAAAAATTAAAAAAACTCTAGGAAATTAAAGAAAATAACAAGACTAGTGTAGAAACACCAATCCACCACCGCAACTGAAACCACCATGCCACGAGCTATATATATAGGCCAACCATTAATAGGTGGTAACGAGACTGACGGCAAGGAGTTAGTCCCCACAGTAAACAACAGGCCACACAGGCCAACCCCCAACGAAGGGTACAGACACCTAAAACCACAAAGTACCACAACCGGAGAGTCACCTCTCACAACCACAACCACACGAAAGCTCGAGTCAGAAGGAACGACGCCACCACGCAGGTAAGATTATTGGTTCTTGATGCCAGTATCCAACCCAGACAACATTGTTGCTCGGTTGGCTAACCAAGGGGGGGTGAATGGGTCTTTAAATAAAATTATCTGATAAAAACCTGAACTCAAACAAACATAAAGAGTTCTTGAAAGAGATTAGTAATGGTTAGTAAAAACAACAATCACACAATGAAGACAATTACACAACACACAGATTTATCCTGGTTCAGATCTCCTTTCCTTAGGAGTCCTACGTCCAGTCCCTGAGCAACCCTCAGGATTTCACTAACTAGGGTACAGTCCCCCTATGGACAAAAACAACCACCCAGCTCAGCGGTCTTCTTCACTCCTGAAGGGAACACAACACCCTGGTACCACCAGGTCTTCCTTCACTCCTGAAGGGAAAAACACCACCCTGGAAACCACCAGGTCTTCCTTCACACACGAAGGGAAAAAACACAAGAAAATCTTGAAAGAAATGACTAGCCCCTAGATCAAGCTTTTACAACACTCAATCTGAAGCTACAAGCACTGAGAGACAAAGATCTACACAATGTGCACTCTCTCAGAACTAATCTAGCTCTTCCTTAATTTTTCTTGACACAGCACAAGGAGCTAAGAGCCAAGATCGAAAAGAATGAATTTCTGGCTCTAGAGATCTTGAAGACTTGAAAAAGCTACAGAGTTCTGGTCTCTCTTGAATATGAAATAATGCTTTCCTCTTCTATGTGTATCTTTGTCTTCAGAACTTCGTCTTGTATTTATATCTCCAATTTGAATGAGGACGAAGAGATGACCGTTGTCTCACAGCTTTGGTGTACGTTAGACTGAAGGATTTGTGGAAGCTTCCTGTCGACAGTCTTTTGTTCTTTGGAGCACGCAAAGTGATGAGATCTTCTGAGTTGGCTTGTAGTTCTTTCTGTGTCCAATGTTGTAGGATAGTACATCCTCAAGGTTCTGCAAGGTTGAGCTTTAATGGTAGACAGCTATACTGTCTCCAAATGTCAATCAACGTCAGAGCAGATAGATACAGATATAGTAGTGACAGTTTATCGTTCTAAAAGATGCATACAGAGAATACACGAGAATGGAAGATATGTTCCGTATCCATGCAGAGATACGTTCAGTCTTTATTAAATGCATGGCAGTCAAACAGACATGATGCAACTTTGACTATTCAACGTATCTTAAATCAAGATAAACAATTAATTAATAGAAACATGACTTATGCAATCGTTATGATAGTCTGATAGAATCGTTGTGAACAAATTGCTATAGACTCAGAAGAAGTCGTTATGATAACTTATGAAATCGTTATCACAACCAAGTCGTTATAACTTTCTAAAGAAGTCGTTACGGTGACTTACAGAATCGTTGTGACGAGCAAGTCGTTATAATTTTCTAAAGAAATCGTTACGGTGACTTACAGAATCGTTGTGACGAGCAAGTCGTTATAATTTTCTAAAGAAATCGTTACGGTGACTTACAGAATCGTTATGACGAGCAAGTCGTTATAACTTTCTAAAGAAATCGTTACGGTGACTTACAGAATCGTTATGACGAGCAAGTCGTTATAACTTTCTAAAGAAATCGTTACGGTGACTTACAGAATCGTTATGACGAGCAAGTCGTTAAACTTTCTAAAGAAATCGTTACGATGACTTACAGAATCGTTATGACGATCAAGTCGTTATAACTTCTGAAGAAATCGTTACGATGACTTACAGAATCGTTATGACGAGCAAGTCGTTATAACTTCTGAAGAAGTCGTTACGATAACTACCGAGCGTTTAATGAGCAAGTCGTTAAACTTCTGAAGAAGTCGTTACGATAACTTATCGAGTCGTTATAATGAGCAAGTCGTTATAACTTCTGAAGAAGTCGTTACGATAACTACAGAGTCGTTATAATGAGCAAGTCATTATAACTTCTGAAGAAGTCGTTACGATAACTTACAGAGTCGTTATAACATCGACTTGTTTGACACAGCAAGGTTATTCAATCTTACAAGTAAATCGTTGTACTTGTGAGGAAATCGTTACAGTTAATGAAGGAATCATTATAGCTCTTCTGAAAACAATGTATGTAAGTACTTACCACAAATGCTTGACTTTCTTTGGGTATTTCTGTGCTTAAGGCTAAATAAAACATAGTTAGAAAAACTTTTGACAGTGTTTTGTTTATCACCAAAATAGCATGTAATTAATTTAAAAATACATGGGGATGGACTGTTCATCAAACATGACACAAAAACTACCTCTCAGCCTCACAGTCAAAGATGGAAGGTCCAAGTACGGCTCCACAACCACCTTGCCAAGGCCAAAGAACTGTGGAGACCAACCAACACCACACCTGCAGACCACACACCTGCAGGCCCATGCCTAGCACCTTTAGATACTCTGGCGTGAGCCCTCTAAAGTGAGGCACTAGAAACACAGGATTAGCTGAGGCCTAGTACGTCTACTAGTGTTCGTACCCCCAACCACGAGCGCGCTACAAGCGACTGAGTACACCCACAACACACAAGTCACTGCCCCTCTGCCGTCTTTCCCTTAGCCAAACGTTCAACTCAGACACAGGAGTGAGGGTGTCCAGGAAGATGACACAGACCTCTATGGTACACACAGTACCGGGACAAACCCTGAGCACAACAAACCACAATGTGTCTGGCTCACACAGAACTTGGTGTAAGACCCGGCCCTCTTGGGTCCTTTGGCCCTGTCCTCAGGGTCACGGTAGGCACCCTGGTCGCGACATGGTCATGCCAGGGGAGCCCGTCGCGACATGGTTTCTTGGCGACACACCTAGCCGTCGTGACATGGTCGTGACGGGGGTGGGCATCGTGTTCTTGTCGCGGCGTCTGGAAGCATCGTGACTGCTTTTCTGACAGACGTGGCCACTATCTTGTGTGTCAGAACGGTCGTGTCGGGTGGCAGGTGCGTACAGTGTTGATGCGACCTTTCAGGCCATCGCGTTCTGGTTTCCCAGTCTTCGAGGTTTGACTGCCTTTTGGGGTCACGCCGGGGTGGCCGTCGCGACATGGTCGCAACACAAGGGGCGTCGTGACATGGTTGTTGTCGCTCCGGGCCGACCCGTCACGTCTTGGAGGCCGTCAGTTTAAAACCGAGGCTGTGCCCCATTTTCCCCTCTCACCCCTTTCTCTCCTCCTTCTTCTCTCTTCTTCCCCTCTCAAGCTTCCTTGCAATTTCTCGTCAGTTCTTGGTGCTCGTAGCGCTCGTGCTGAGGTGGTGTCGTTCCATTCGTGCAGGGGACATGCTCGTGGTGCTTGGAGCAAGAAGGAGGTGGTCATTCCTACGTGAAGGCCCCAACGGGTCGGCTCTACTTGTGGAGGTAGGGACCCCTTGATCTTCTCGCCCTAGCATGCTCCCCTCCCTATAGAGATGGTGTTTTCCCCGTGGTTTGGAGCGTGGGAGTGTGAGGAATCCATGCTCGTGGTTGAGTGAGTTTCTCCATCGAGTGTACATTCTTGTAAATCCATGTTTGTGGGGTTTAGAGGGTGTTTTGCATGGTTTAATAACTTTCATACATGTTGAGCATGCTCCCCTCCCCCTGTTGAATGATTGTACGAGTTTTTGGAGTGGTCTCCTGGAGGTCTACTCTGGAACCCCCCTCAACTGAAAACGCGACCACAATAGAGGTCGCGATGATGTTGCGATCGGCATGGCTGTCGTGACATCATCGCGACGCTTTTGAGCGTCGCGACTTGGTCGCAACGGCTTGGGCCACCGTGACAGTGTTATGACACGGTAGGGTGTCGCGACGGCCCAATGCACCACAACTACAGCCAAGAGATAGGTCTCACAAAGTACCGTGCTTCGTGAAGTCTTCGTCGTTTCCGCTTTTACTATACCCGTGGCACTTGTGCTAGTTCCCTAATATGGTCCTACACTAGTCATTGCTCGGTGCTCGGCACTTGAGGGCTTGTCCCGTTTGAGAGGTTGTTACCATTGCCTGGGACCCCCGTCCTCTCGCACCTATTGAGGGAGTACTCCGGGTGGTGGGCGTCCTCGAGTCATAGACTCTGGAACAGAGGGGAAAACGGTGGTTAGGACAGCAACGTTGAGTCGTTTGCAGAGCTCTCATGGTTGGTCTGGCATGCCGAGGTCGTTTGGAGTCCTTCCCTGCGTAGGCCAGTCAGTCCTTCTTCTCACTACCTTGGTTTTTGTGACCCCGGAACCACCTAGAGAGGCTAGGCATGGGACCGTAGTCTTTCCAGACTACGGCGGTTACTGTTGTGTACTTTGTGTCCTACCTCACTCTGACGAGACGTGAAGGTTTGGACCTGGGTCGAGGATAAGATGTCAGTGGACACATCTGACCAGTTGACTAGTGGTAGTGCTTTCTGTAGCTAGTGTTTCTTGTCTAGGTGGGGTTTTCCCTGTCTGTGTTTGCTAGCCGTGTGTTGGTCATGACGAGTAGTCGTATGGAGTTTCTGACTGTGTTGTACTTCTGTACTGTTGCTAGTTTGTAGCTTTGCTTCCGCACTTCCATTCGTAGGTAGAAGATATAACTGCTATTAATTATTTGATATATGTATATATATATTCTTCTGCCTGTTAGAGCCATTCGGAGATTGGTAGTCCCTACTGAGCTTCTGTTGTGAAGCTCATCCCTTCTTTTCCAGGTGAGACTTCTCAGCAGCGGCAGGGTGCGCGCCGGGCGGAGGAGACGGGGAGGTAGTCGTGGTCCCCGTAGCTAGCAGTGGTTCCCCCCTCTCGTTGTATGTCGCCCTCGGGGTATGCCCCTAAGGGATTTGTTATCCTCTGCCTTTACTTGTACTAGCGTGTGTGTGTTGGGACTGCACTTAGAATGGTACGCAGCGATCTCGCTCTCTTTTCTGTTTCCTTCTGTGTGCTTCTAGCTTAGCAGTTGACGTTTACTTCCATTACATATCCTGTTAGATTTATATTGTAGCCCTTCCCGGCCTCTGGATCCGTCGGCGGCGACTGCGGAAATCAGGTCCTCGGCATGGGCCGGGGGTCGGGTTCTCAGGGTCGTTATAGTTGGTATCAGAGCGAGAGTCTAACCGGACTTGTAGTTGATTTAAACTGCAAAAAAAAGTCCCAACAGTAGTACAAGTACACTGCTAGCTGCCCGAGTTGGTATTGTTAACCTTGTTGGTTGTGTGTCGTGCAGGATATGGCTCCGCGCAGGCGTAGGCAGGCCAGAGAGCTGATTGAGCAGTAGGATGAGTCTGATATGCCTGTGCAGGGGCAGGTCCAGGAGGAGGTGTTAGCAGAGGAGTCAGTGGCACAGCCTCAGGGTGCACAGGCAGCAGCAGCAGTAGGCGGGCAGCAGCAGCAGAAGTACCAGCCTCAGCCGCAACAGTACGCAGATTGGTTTCCCTTGGTAGATCAGTTTTTAGGAACTTGTACCAGGGAGAGTGGCAGCCTGGGCAGGCGACAGCAGGAGATCAGCCTCTAGTACCTCCCCCAGTGATACCGGAGTAGCAGGCAGATTCAGAGGTGGAGCAGCTAGCAGTTCAGTGGGCATCGGGTACTGGGAGTACCCGGGCCGGTTGGAGGAGGACGGTTGTCACTGAGGATAGGACCGCCCTCTTGGAGAGGTTCTTGCATCTCCGACCACCGATGTTCTTCGGTGAGTATCATCCAGACAAGGCAGAGAGTTGGACGCACGAGATGGAGTGCACGTTCGAGACTATGGAGTGCGCCGAGGAGGACCAGGTCAGACTGGCAGTGTATCAGCTCAAGGGAGCAGCCCATGAGTGGTGGAGAGTTCAACGGAAGACTCACTTACAGGGGTAGCGTTTGGATCAGATCATTTGGCAGCAGTTTTTGGAGGTCTTTCACGGCGAGTAATTCCCTGACTACGCTCGACGTGAGAGACGAGACCAGTTCCACGAGTTGGTTCAGGGCGATCTCGCAGTACTCAGTACCACCAGAGGTTCATCCGGTTGTTGAGGCATGTTCCGCATGTTGCAGGCAGTAATCAGGCTTGTGCAGAGAGATTCATCGCAGGACTGAGGACGGATTTGAGGTGGGACATGATAGCTCACATGTGTGCCACCTTAGGAGAGGTCATGGCTAAGGCCAGTGTCTTGGAGAGAGAGACCTGGCAGCCCCAGCAGTAGGGAGAAGCCTCTTCCAGGACCTCGCCGTACCAGTGTGCAGCAGGTAGTCGCGATAGCGCGACTTCTTCTTCGGGCTCTGGCAGTTCCGGTAGCTCCATGATTCGCTCAAAGTTCAGGCAGTTGTCTACTCCCACGGGTGGACGGAGTCGGCAGCAGAGGCGTCAGTCGAGGTTTGCGGGGCAGTCAGTCCAACAGGGAGCTGAGCAGGGCAAGCAGGAGGCAGTTTTCTACACTTGTGGCTTGTCGGACCACTTCAGGAGGGATTGCCCGATGGGCAAGTCCAGCAGCCATTACAATACGCGCAGCAGCTACCGCAGTACCAGTATCCTCCCTAGCAGCAGGCACCTTGGTAGCAGCAGCAAGGATAGTACCATTTGCAGCCTCAACAGTTTTAGCAGCATTAGAAGCCTCAGTAGTTCCAGCAGTACCACCAGCAACAACAGTTTCCCCAGAAACAGTAGCCGCCACAGCAGCAGTAGCCCCAGCAGGCGTCGCAACGTGGGCGTGGTCGTGTGATGGCACTCACCAGGGAGCAGGCCGAGGCGTCGAACCTGGCTGTAGGCACCTTGCCTATCCTTGGTAGAGCTGCTCGTGTTTTGGTTGACCCTGGTGCTTCTCTTTGTTTTGCTTCCGAGGAGTTTTACGAGTCTCTGGTTCGTCACACACCTGAGAGGTAGTGTGATGTGATGGTCGATCTCCTGTCCGGTGATTACATGCGTTCTTTCGGTTACCTGGAGGGTGTCACGGTTGAGGTCCAGGAACACCAGTTGCCAGCCAGATTGTACGCATTGCAGCTTCGTGACTTTGACATCATCCTGGGCTTGGACTGGTTGGAGGCTCACCCAGCTGTGGTTGATTGTCAGTGGAAGACCGTTCGGTTTGAGATACCTGGAGTGCCCGTTCTCTGCTTCCGAGGTATCTGGTCTACCCGTTGACCTTTATCTATTTTTATAGAGCTCGTAGTTTGATCCGTGATGGCTGTGTAGCATACCTTTCTTTTGTTTGTTCCTTGGAGCCTAGCTGATGGTCGGCATTCGATGTGCCTGTTGTTTGTGAGTTCTCTGATGTTTTCCCAGAGGATCTACCTAGTTTGCCGCCTAAGTGGGAGGTAGAATTCTCCATTGAGCTTTTCCCTGGTACGATGCCTTTGTCCAAGGCACCTTACCGGATGGCTCTGGTGGAGTTGTGCGAATTGAAGTGCCAGTTGCAGGAGTTGCTTGAGCTGGGCTTCATCAGTCCGAGTCGTTCGCCGTGGGGAGCGCCAGTGCTGTTCGTGAGAAAGAAGGACGATAGTCTGCATTTGTGCATCGATTATAGGCAACTGAACTTGGTAACAGTGAAGAACAAGAATTTGTTGCCGAGGATCGATGATTTGTTCGACCAATTGTAGTCAACCAGAGTGTTCTCGATGATTGACTTAAGGTTCGGTTAGCATCAGTTGAGGATCAGAGAGTCAGATGTTGGCCTGACAGCTTTCCGTTCGAGGTATGGTCACTTTGTGTTCGTCGTGATGCCGTTTGGGCTCACGAACGCGCCCGCAACATTCATGGATTTGATGCATAGGGTGTTCAATGAATACCTAGATCGGTTCGTGGTCATCTATGTTGATGACATTTTGGTCTACTCAGCTTCTGAGGAGAAGCACGAGGAGCATTTGAGGATCGTGCTAGAGACCTTGCGGAGTCACCAACTGTATGCCAAGTTTGACAAGTGCAAATTTTGGCTGAGGGAGGTGAACTTTCTCGGGCACGTGATCTCAGGTTTTGGTGTGACAGTGGACCCTGCCAAGGTTGAGGCAGTGTTGTCGTGGGAGTAGCCCACATCAGTGTCAAAGGTTCACAACTTTCTGGGCTTGGTAGGTTACTACCGGAGGTTCATCCAGGATTTTGCCAGGATTGCAGAGCCATTGACCAGGTTGACGAGACTTGACGCCAGGTTTGTTTGGTTAGAGGATTACGCGCGGAGTTCCCAGGAGCTGAAGATGAGGTTTACTTAAGTGCTAGTGTTGGTCTTGCCGTCAGGTAGCAGAGGTTTCGTGGTCTACACCGACACGTCGAGATCATGTTTGGGTGCCGTGCTGATGCAGCATGGTGGGGTCATTGCCTATGCTTCTCGGCAGCTTAAGAAGCATGAGGAAAACTACCCTACCCACGACTTAGAGCTGGCAGCAATGGTTTTCGCTCTGAAGTTGTGGAGGCACTATTTGTATGGAGAGGCATTTGAGATTTTCACCGTCCATTAGAGTTTGCAGTACATTTTCACTCAGAGGGATCTGAACTTGAGGCAGCGCAGATGGATTGAGTAGTTGAAGGGTTACGACCTTACCCTCTCCTATCACCTAGGAAGGGCTAATGTCGTGGAAGATGCTTTGAGCAGGCGTGTTCGCTTGAGTTCGATGATTGTCAGAGAGTGGAGGCTATTCGAGGAGTTGTCCCAGGGAGTGTTCTACCCGTCGAGGCACATAGATCATGCAGTGATGACCAGCTTGTCAGTTTGCCGTTAGTGTACAGGCAGGTGTTGCAGGTGCAGCAGGCAGACTCAGAGTTGGCAGACATTTTAAAGATGCCAGATGTTGAGCTGAATGAGGACAACGAGGTCAGATTCAGAGGCAGGCTGTATGTTCCCGGCGATGCGCGCCATGCGCTTTTTCAGAGGCTCACCAGTCAAGGTATGCAGTTCATCCTAGTTCCACTAAGATGTACAATAACTTAAAGAGGTTCTTCTGGTGGCCAGGGATGAAGAGGGGCATGGCAGAGTTTGTTGCTCGGTGCCTTACCTGTCAGCAGGTGAAGGCTGAGCATCACCATCCTGGTGGTGAGCTGCAGTCATTGCCCATTCCCGAGTGGAAGTGGGACGACATCACTATGGACTTTGTAGTTGGTTTGCCCCGTACCCCGTAGAGGTATGATGGCATCTGGGTGATTGTGGATCGTTTGACCAAGTTGGCACATTTTCTTCCAGTCAGGATGTCTTGGTCAGTGGACAGGTTAGCTAAGCTGTATGTGGACAGAGTTGTTCCGTTGCACAGGACCCCAGTTTCGATCGTCTCCGACAGAGATATGAGGTTCACATCACGGTTTTGGCGCAGTTTGCAGAGAGCTCTTGGTACAGAGTTGAGGCTGAGTACAACATATCACCTACAGTCTGATAGGCAGTTAGAGAGGACCATTCATACTTTGGAGGATATGCTGAGAGAGTGCTGTTTGGACAGGAGTGGCACTGGGAGTCGCACCTTACGATGGTAGAGTTCGCGTATAACAACAATTATCACTTGAGCATTGGAATGGCACTATACGAGGCCTTGTATAGTCACCCGTGCAGGACACCACTTCACTAGTTCATGGTCGAAGAGAGGCAGCGTTTAGGACCAGAGATGGTACAACAGTGTGCAGACACAATCAGGTTGGTCAGGCAGAGGCTTCAGGCAGCGTAGAGTCGACAAAAGAGCTATGCAGATGTCCGTAGGAGGCCGTTATAGTTCAGTGTGGGTGACCTTATTTTCTTGTGGGTTTTGCCGACCAAGGGAGTTATGAGATTTGGCAGGAAGGGAAAGCTCAGTCCCCGGTACATTGGGCCTTTCCCTATAACAAAGAGGATCGACGAGGTGGCTTTGCAGGCGTGCACAGTGTTTTCCATGTTTCGCAGCTCAGGAGGTACGTTGCAGATCCGTCGCACGTGTTGGACTACTCACAGATTGGGGTAGCGCCAGACTTGTCAGTGCCAGAGTATTCGATCAGAGTTGTCGACCGCAGAGTGCAATAGTTGTGCTGGAGACAGATTCCACTGGTCAAGGTCATTTGGGAGAACCGCGTTGGTGGCGAGGCCACCTGGGAGCGCGAGGACGAGATGAGAGAGCAGTTCCCCTATTTGTTTGATCGATTGGTATGATATCTTACCCTATACTACCTTCCAGTTTGAGACCGAGTTGATTTCGAGGATGAAATTTCTTAAGGTGGGTGGGATGTAAGACCCGACCCTCCTGCGCCCTTTGGCCCTGTCCTTAGGGTCGCGACAGGCACCCTGGCCGCAACATGGTCGCGACGGGGGTGGGCATTGTGTTCTTGTCGCGTGTCTGGAAGTGTCACGACTGATTTTCTAACAGATGTCACCGCTGCCTTGTCTGTCAGAACGGTCGTGTCGGGTGGCAGGTGCGTATAGTGTTGACGCGACCTGTCAGGCCGTCGTGTTCTGGTTTCCTGATCATTGAGGTTTGACCGCCTTTTGGGGTCATGCCGAGGGTGGCCGTCGCGACATGGTCATTGTCGCACCGAGCCGACCAGTCGTGTCTTGGGGGCCGTCGGTTTAAAACCGAGGCTGCGCCCATTTCCCCCTCTCACCCCTTTCTCTCCTTCTTCTTCCCTCTTCTTCCCCTCTCGAGCTTCCTTGCGATTTCTCGTCGGTTCTTGGTGCTCGTGGCTCTTGCTGAGGTGGTGTCGTCCCGTTCGTGCACGGGACGTGCTCATGGTGCTTGGAGCGAGGAGGAGGTGGTCATTCTGACCTGAAGGCCCCAATGTGTCGGCTCTACTTGTGGAGGTAGGGACCCCTTGATCCTCTCACCCTAGCATGCTCCCTCCCCCTAGAGATGGTGTTTTCCCCGTGGTTTAGGGCGTGGGAGTGTGAGGAATCCATGCTCGTGGTTGAGTGAGTTTCTCCATCGAGTGTAGATTCTTGTAAATCTATGTTTGCGGGGCTTAGAGGGTGCTTTGCATGGTTTAATAACATTCATACATGTTGAGCATGCTCCCCTCCCTCTGTGGAATGATTGTACCGAGTTTTTGGGGTGGTCTCCGGGAGGTCTGCTCCAGAACCCCCCTCAGCTGAAGATGCGACCGCTATAAAGGTCGCGATGATGTTGCGACCGGCATGGCCGCCGTGACATCATCGCGATGCTTTTGAGCGTCGCGACCTGGTCACAACGGCTTGGGCTGCCGCGATAGTGTCGCGACACGGTAGGGTGTCGCGACAAGGTCGCGACAGCTCGATGCACTGTGACTATAGCCTAGAGATAGGTTATGGCCTTGCAAAGTACTGTGCTTCGTGAATTCTTCACCGTTTTGGCTTTTACTATACCCGTGGCACCTGTGCTAGTTCCCTAGTACGGTCCTACACTACTCATCGCCCGGTGCTCGGCACTTGAGGGATTGTCCCGTTTGAGAGGTTGTTAGCGTTGCCTGGGACCCCCGTCCCCGGGCACCTGTTGAGGGAGTACTCTGGGCGACGGGCGTGCTCGAGTCATCGACTCTGGAGCAGAGGGGAAAATGGTGGTTAGGACAGCGGTGTTGAGCCGTTTGTAGAGCTCTCGTGGTTGGTCTAGGGCGCCAAGGTCGTTTCGAGTCCTTCCCGGCGCAGGCCAGTCAGTCCTTCTTCTCACTGCCTCGCTTTTTGTGGCCCCAGAACCACCTAGAGAGGCCAGGCATGGAACCATAGTCCGACCAGACTATGACAGTTACTGTTGTGTACTTTGTGTCCTGCCTCACTCTGACGAGACGTGGAGGTTTGGACCTGGGTCAAGGATAAGACGTCAGTGGATGCACCTGACGATTGACTAATGGTACTACTTTCCGTAGCTAGTGTTTCTTGTCCAGGCAGGGTTTTCCTATCTGTGTTTTCTATCCGTGTGGTGGTCATGACGAGCAGTCGTACGGAGTTTCCGACCGTGTTGTACTTCCGTACCATTGCTAGTTAGTAGCTTTGCTTCCGCACTTCCGTTCTTAGGTAAAAGATATAACTGCTGTTAATTAATATACATATATATATAATATATATATAATATATATATATATTATATAATTCTTCTTCCTATTAGAGCCAAGTAGGAGATTGGTAGTCCCTACTGTGCTTCTGTTGTGAAGCTCATCCCTTCCTTTTCTAGGTGAGACTTCTTAGCAGCGGCAGGGCACGCCCCGGGCGGAGGATACGGGCAGGTAGTCGTGGTCCCCGTAGCTAGCAGTAGTTCCCCCCTCTCATTGTACGTCACCCTCGGGTATGCCCTAAGGGATTTGTTATCTCCCGCCTTTACTTGTACTAGCGTGTGTGTGTTGGGACTGTACTTAGAGCGGTACACAGCAGTCTCGCTCTCTTTTCTATTTCCGTGCGTGCTCTTCTAGCTTAGCAGTTGACGTTTACTTCCGTTACATATCCTGTTAGATTTATATTATAGCCCTTCCAGGTCTCCTGATCCGTGGGCGCCGACCACAGAAATCGGGTCCTCAGCGTGGGCCGAGGGTCGGGTTCTCTGGTCGTTACACTTGGGGTACCCGATTAAAGAGACTTCCATAATAGGCGCTGGACCACCAGACTCGGCACACACAAGCCACACTGAACACTTAACTCACTATCGAACTTATATTCTTAAACCACGATATTCACATACTAACATGCTTGTCATTGGTCAACTCATGACATCGATAGCAACCACACACCACTGTACAAATAAACCACATAACCTTAATATAATGACAACTTAACATGATTAACACAATCACCATAACTAACACAACTGTCTAACTAGTCATACATCAAACCATTAATCTAATATCATGCTTTACTATTATTAACCACGCTTAAATATCTAAAATTCATATTAAATCACTAGGGCTAGGCCCACCACAAGACCTTCACTGCCCAACTAACACAAACACACCTCGGAGGCTGAAACGAGACGGACACAGACATGCTTTCATAAACACGACGACACCAACGATCACGATTCCAAACCAAACGCGACAGGGCATAGTGGCGCGACAAGGATGCGACAGCCCGACATGTCACGACCATGCCAATTGACTCAGTCAAACCTAAATGCGACGACACCATTGTCGCCTTCAAAATAATGCGACAATTTAAAGCCATAAACATGACGGACCTAAGCGATACGTTTATGCCATTCGGTCTGACCACACAATCGATGCAGGAACACAACGAACAACAACATCGTGTTCACAAAAAATCATGACGGGGTAAATGGTCATGTTCAAATAGTGACGGCTTGACCCGTCGCATTCTCAGGAAGACAGTAAAGCCCTTCCCCCTCTACCAGAAATCCATACAAATACCATGTAAACTATAATATAGACCATTAAATTGAAAGATAAACCATAGCTCAACACCATAGCATGCCCTACCAGCTCTAAGAACCACTTAAATAATAGAACACAAATAGGAAGTCTCCCCAGCAACTAGAAGACCATGCAAAACATGAAGAATGCTACACCGCCGGCCAGTTCACACTCTAGATGCCCTCCTCACGTGGAAACCATGCCGAATGAATATCCAACAAGTCAAAAACATCGAGACCTGCCACACAGAAGCTTCCCATGGCCGGATAGAGCCCCCTCTACTCTGTCTGGCCCGAAATAGAGCAACAAATGCCACAGTTAAAATTGAGACGTAGGCAGACGTCACGTTTAACATGCATTAAACACGACAGACCAAACTGTCGCCAAACACGCCATGAACCAGAAAGGAGGTTCAGTGAATAGCGACACAGGTAGCCGTCGCGTTCAAAACTTGACAACCTACTCCGTCTCCTTCTTCACCGGAAAACCAGTAGGCTAAATGTAACAGCGCGATCGTTCGGATCCGGTTTAACGGGTTGTGTGTGTGGTGCTCATGACCAATGTGGGGTCATAGAGCCTTGTTCATGGCCTCTGTGCCTTGCATGGGCATTGTGGGCCTTAGTTCTTAGCCCATTAAGCCCGCAGGTTTTCTGGTGAAGAAGGCGATGGGGCATGTCATCGCGTTTTGAACGTGACGACTTTCTACGTCGCGATTCATCAACTGCCTTTTCGCGGCGCCGTGCGAGTGGCGACGGTCTAGTCTGTCGCATTTAATGTGTTATAAATGTGATGTCTATCTCCGTTGTGATTTTGACTATGCATTTATTACTCTATTTCGGGTAGACAGAGTAGAGGAGCTCTATCCGGCGGGCGGGGGGGGGGGGGAGGGTTGCTGCGGTGTCCCCTAGGTGATTTCAGCTTCTGGGTGGTCCGTGCGTCGTGATTATCATGCGTGGAGGATGTCTGGAGTGTGGGTGCGTCAGTGGTGTGGTGTTTCTTGCATTTTGTGGGCTCTCTGAGTTGGTAGGGAGACTTCCTCTTTTATTTTGTGTTAATTAAATGGTTTATAGCTTTAAGAGCATGGTATGGTAGAATGTGGTAGCTTAGATTTCATTTTAGAAACTTTTGTTTGGGTTGCATGGTGCGTGGAATGGTTTTCTGGAGAAGGGAAGGGGGTTCAGCCATCTGCCTAAGAAGGCAGCGGTGTGAACCGTCGTGTTTTAGTGAGAAGGTGATGGGGTAGTCCGTCGCGTTTCTCTTCGACGGTTCCGATTGGTGTGAACACATCCACTTGACCCGTCGCATTCTTGTTAAATGCATCAGTGTGGTCCATCGCGCTTTGATATATAGTTTCGGTTTGTTCTTATCGCAATGTATCGTCCCGTCGTGATTTGAGCTTTGACTATCCGGTTTGACCGTTTGGCCTGAAGGTGACGTATTAGGCCGTCGCATTCTGGTCGCGACACTGGGCCTTGTTGCGTTAAGTTTGGAATCGCGACCATTGGGGTCATCGCATTTTTGAAGGCGACGCCTGTATTCGTCGTGTTTCAGCTTTCGAGGTGTGGTTGTGGTGGTTGGGCTATGATGGTCCTATGTGGACCTAGCCTTGGTTATTTAAGGTTGTTTTAAGCTATTCTAAAATGGTTTATGTTAGTAAAACATGTTATAGGTTTAATGGTTTGGATTATGATTAGTTGGGATGTTAAGTTAATTGTGTTAATTTTGCTAATTATGTGGTTAATGTGTTGTGGTTGTGTTAATTATGCTAATTATGTGATTAATGTGTGTTATGGCTTAGTGTTGCCATGGAGGTCATGAGATGACCAATGACAGGCAAGATTATTATGTATGTATGTGATTCATGTGTGTATAGTGTAGGTTGCTTGGAGGCCACATGGTGACCCGTGATGAGCTAATTAAGGTATATGTATCGTGGTATAAGTTTTATGATTATGTTAAATGATCGGTGTAGTTTGTGTGTTTGCCGAGTTTGGTGGTACGGCGGAATGCCTCTTCAGTCAGGTACCTCAGGTTCTTTGTGAGCCAGGCACGCTGTGTTTGTTGTGCTCGGGGTTTGTCCCGGTACTGTGTGTACCGTCGAGGTATGTGTCATCTTCCTAGACACCCTCACTCCTGTGTTTAAGTTGTACGTCCGGTGGAGTGAAAGACGACAGTGGGCAGTGACTTGTGTTTGTGGGTGTGCGGTCGCTTGTAGCACGCTCATGGTTAGGGGACAGACACCAGTAGTCGTACTAGTCCCCAGCTAGTCCTGTGTTTCTAGTGCCTCACTTTAGAGCGCTTAGGCCTGAGTCTCTAAAGGTGCCAGAGATGGGCCTGTAGCTGTATGGTCTGTAGGTGTGATGTTGGTTGGTCTCCACTGTTCTTTGGCTTTACTGTGTGGTTGTGGAGCGGCAGTTGGACCTTTTGTCCTGGACTGAAAGATTGAGAGGTAGTTCTTGTGCTGTGTTGTCCGAGTTGGATACTGACGTCATGAACCAATAGTCCGTTCCTGTGTGGTGGCATCATTCCTTTTCGACTCATGCTTTGCCAGTGGTTGTGGCTTGTGGGCGGTGGCTCACCAGTTGTGTTTCTAACTTGTTGTGGCACTGTGGTGGTTGTGGTGGTACCTCATGGTGGCAGGTACCTGTTCCCTTTGTGTTTAGCCGTTTGTTGTGGTACGTCGTGTACCAGCCTTTTCAGATGTTGAGGTGGAGCTGTGCTCCATGGAGGTCATGTTGTAGGACCTTCCACTTGTTGTATTGTACCCTTTTGAGGGTAGTCTTCCGGTGTGTTCATTGTTTTAGGGTATAGTGGATTAGCTCCTGCTTGACAGTCTTGTTACCCTTGTGCTTGCGGTTTGCCTGTGAGGCTTGTGGCCTAGGCATTGCTATTCTCGTTGTGGATTGGTGTTTTTGTACCAGTCCTATTGGTTTCTTTAGTTTTTGTAGACTATGTTAGATAGTGAATTTTATTTAATTGCACTTTAATTATGTTTAATGTGGTTATGTTGTGATTTGGCTATCAATGTTGCCATTGAAACCCTTTGCAGTTGAGGACTCTTAGTTTTTAGTTGTTGTTTTAGGGAGGTCCCTACTGAGCCTATGACTTCTTGAGGCTTACTCCCTTACAGTTCTTTTCAGGTGCTAGCCGTGTGTTGGCTCATAGTGGCATTTGTGGCAGACTTGTATTACCAGCAGTTGAGTCGTAGTTAGTGTTGTGTGAGCTTTGCTCCATCGGGGTATGCCCCAAGTAGTTGTACATTTTCTCTTGGACATGTAATAATGTATTGGGATAGTGTAATGTGTTGTGAATGAATATGAGAACATGTACTTTCTTGTGTCTTATATTCTTGTGGTGGTCTTTTATATTCTTACTGGACACTTGTGTGAGTTATCCTGGCAAGACTTCGGTCTGTTCATGGGAGGCAGGTCTGAATATGGAGCCTTTTTAGGCATAAATATCTAGGGTCTCTATACTAAATGGGCTAAAACAGAAGGCCCACAACACCCACACAACACCCGGAAGTCATAACCAAGGCTCAATGACCCCACATTGGCCATGAGCACCACACCGAAACCACTAAACACCGATCCGAGTGACCATGACATTACATTTAACATATCTAATTTTTATTAAAAAATTAGTGGATTCTAACATCACAGAGTCTGTCATGGTATGAACTAACCCACAGGATTAGTCTGTCATGGTATGAACTAATTGTAGGTTCTCTTGTTTAATGCAGGTATTCATTTATACAAATTGTTCAGATTTTGGTATTCCTTTCTACTCAGGTAATCCTTCCATCCCCTCTATATATATTCATTGAACCAGCGAGCCTGAGTGGTGGCTCATGTTTATTTAATCCAATGAATCTGGGTGGTGACTCATATTTTTTGCAGAATGTGATTATATGTGTGAATGTGAATGTAGACTAACTGCTTTGCAGTATGTATGAATGAGAAGACAGAGAAAGCTTGATTGTTAATGAGTGAGATAAGTAGACCTTCTTGCAATTTTTGCCCGTTCAAGACGTGTGTTAGGATATATGTTTTTATTGTCTTTTGATAGTAATGGCATAGTTCGAGCATAAAGTCTTGAATTGTCCAAGTTGGACAGTCTATAGATATTTGATTCATCTGTTGTTTTTTATTATATGTGTTTTGAGATTGTCTTAAAATTTTGGCAGCGTCTCTTCACTCTTCTCTGCATATACCAACTAATTTTAACTGCTCTTCTTGTCACTTGTATTTTATACAAGTGACTTTATGAGCATAGTTAAAATTAACAAATTCTTGGGGTATATCAAAGAAGTGTGGGGAGATAGTGCCAAAATTTTAAGACAATCCCAAAACACATATAATAAAGAACAACAGATGAATCAAATGTCCATGGATGGGCAGGAATTCATGTAGGCACCTCCTATTTTTGTAGGAATCTATGCAGGCATGTATGTGTGTGGAATGTATATATGAAAATGCTCCCAGTATGGGGGAGGTGTTGTCGATTTTTTTTTGAATTGTCAATTAATTCATATTTATTGGAATATATGAATTGTCTAATGATATTTTTTTTTGTCAATTTTAGATTATCCTAAAATAATGAGACTTGATAAGAGTTGGATACAACTTAGGGATCATTTGGATCCTAGATATGAGAAAGGAGTAGATGAGTTTTTGGATTTTGCTTTTGATGAACAAAGAGAATCTTTTAAGCATGGACGAAATTATGAGTTCATACAATGTTTGTACCGTAACTGTGTTAAGGGATTGAAGTTGTCTCGGATGGATGCTGAAATTCATCTTAAAGTAGATGAATTTTGGACATGGTATACCAATTGGGTATGTTATGGAGAGGCACCATTAGTTGATGTTCCACAACTAAGCCCTTCTGCTAATGAACCACAAATAGAAGATCAGATTGATACGACAGTTGAAATGCTGTATGAGTTACAAGAGGTTGAAAGAGAGAGAACAGAAAGAGGAACATGAACCAAATGAAAAAGGAAGATATTTTTATCAATTATTAGAAGATGTTGAAACACCATTGTATCTTGGTTGTGTAAAATTTTCAAAATTAACATTTTCATTGAAACTATTGCATATTAAGACCATAAACCAAGTGACAACTTCTTGTATGGGAATGTTCTCGAGTTACTTAGTGAAGTATTACCAGAAGGAGCTAATTTATAGGGTGTTTGAGAGCAATTTTTTTAAAAAAAGCTCTTTCTACCTAAAAAATAATGATGTGTCCTTTTTGACTAAAATTTGAAAATAAAATACTATTATTGTTTAACAAAAAAGTGACAATTTTTAAAAATTATGTAAAATTTGTTTAGAGGCGGCCTTCTGGTGGGGGAAGGAGGAGGGGCGGTTGGGGGGGGGGGGGGGGGGGGGGGGGGGTGGAGGGGGACAGCACAGTGGAGCCCTTCCAGTGGGGGGAGGAGGAGGGGGCGGCGCGGCACAGGGGGGGGGAGGAGGAGGACGGCGCGTGGGGGGGGGGCATGGGCGAAGAGGAGGAGGCCATGCGTGGGGGGGGGGGGGTGAGGGGGGGGGGTGGGGGCGATCCAGGGGGGCGCGGGAGGAGGAGGGGCGACGCAGGGGGGTTCCTTCCGGCGGGGGGGGAAAGAGGTGGGGACAGCGTTAGGGGGGGCGTAGCACAAGGGGGGGGGGGGGGGGCTTCTGGCGGGGGGAGGAGGAGGGCGGCACAGGGGTGGGCGTAGCACAGGTGGGGGGGGGGGGGGGAGGGAGGAGGGGACCATCTGTTGTATGTGTGTGTGGGGGGGAGGGGACGATCCATGGGGGCGCAGTCGGAAGAGAGCCGTGCATGTGTTTTTTTTTTAAATTGCTCCATACTTGTTTTGTTTTTTGAGAGAGATTTACATGAGATAAGATTTCTTCCCTAAAATAAAAAACTACTTACCAAACGTGTCTACGCATCCGTCCTTCTTTTTTAAATTTAAGAGAAAAAATTGATAAAAAAGTGCAACCAAACACCCTATTTCCTCGAACATGGTATGAAGTGAAGAAAACTATTAAAGATTTGGGTTAGGTCATGAGAAGATAGATGCTTATCAAAATGACTATGTCTTGTTTCGAAATGAACATGAACATAGGGATCAAAATGAATATAAATAATTTGTATTGCATTATTTTTGCATTACTTTCTATGTGTGTGATTGAATGATCCAGCGAGCCTGGGTGGTGGCTCATATCTATGTGATTGAATGATCTAGTGAGCCTGGGTGGTGGCTCATATGTGTGTGATTGAATGATCAAGCGAGCTTGGGTGGTGGCTCAATGTACATATAGGGTGTGATGATAAACATTATATAAAAAGTTTTTTTTTTGTGACAACATGTCAGAGGCTGGTCAGTCGCTGCCAAAAGAACATATGCTAGCGGTTACCAGGAGCTGACGAAAATAAAGCATATGGCCGAGACTCAACTCTGCTGACAAATTTTTTTTAAAGCAGTGCTTCCAACTGCTAATAAAAGTTTCATATGTCAGCGGCTAACATCCACGGCCATAAAACCCTAATGGCCAGGACATATAGCCGTTGTTGTAGAATATATGTCAACGACTTTATCCTCGGACAAAAGATGAATATGACTTCAGGTCTTGTGATAATTGGCAATACTTTTTGTTAGTGGCTATAGTAGCCGAGGACAAATCCAACATATATCAGTGGCTTCAATAAACCACTGACATAAGATCTGTCCTCAGACTTTTTTGCAACGGTTGTGTTAGCACCTTATTAACCACTGACATAATATTATGTCAGCAGTCTTTGAGGTTTTGGCAATAGCTTCCAGCCACTGATGAAAGGCGGTTCTCCTGTAGTGATGGAGCGCATCAATGTTCATTTCATTGCACATATCCAATGGATGTGCGTTTTATCGTGGATGATTGTATTGATTATAAAGAGTTTGGTAGATGAAATATTCAGTTTTGTGAATATGTTGGTAAAATGTTATATATTCAAGTGAAATAATATATATATATATATATATATATATATATCTGTGTGTGTGTGTTAGGTCATATAAAACCTATTTGGAGTTTTCAAATCTCTATCAACTAAATGTCTTATTGCCCTAAACTTTTTACCGATCAATTCTAGTCAATCATGATAACTGAATCATGATATACAAAATTGATTGATGGTAGGGGACAAATGAGTAATTTGTGCCACACAGCACGCTGGACATGGAAGGTAGTAGTTTTCTAACAAAGCACACTGCGTGCAGACGACTCCAAAATCATGGAGACTGGAGATGAGCAACTGCCTATACCACTTTCCAGGCAGAGTTCGCCACCTATACTTTGTGTTCTCTCTCTCTCTCTCTCTCTCTCTCTCTCTCTTTTTTTTTTCTCTTTTCCACTCTCTTTTCTTGGCTTTCTGAGTTGGACTAGACTCCCACCTTGGCTAGTTTCCCGTTCACCCCAAAAGTGGTATCATCTTATTATGATTCTTTACATAAATACTCCTATAAATATACTAACTATATTATTCATTTGAACGTATTATCAAAAATATCTTCTAAATATTTTTATAAATTATAGTTATACCCCTATAGTTCTTTGCCTTCAAGGAGAAGCAAATATTCAACTATATATATGATGAAACTTTCTAAACAACTTGGAATATCTAAAAAACCCTCCAAAGTCAACCCTACCCGGTGGGTGCCCTAACCACACTGTCGACTACCACCAGCCACTCTGCCTCCACATCTGTCAACAGCACATTGGTCAAACCGAACACATTAACACACACCCACTTCCTAGAAGCCCCATCTATTGGCATGACTATTAGAAGATGCTTCATCCACTCTACTCCCCACCATTGATAGAACACCCTCACCAGCCAGCCAACAAGAGAACCTATAACGACACGATTTTTCGGATCCGGGTTTTAGCAATTTCGGAGTGGTGCTTTTGACCAAGAGGTGGTCATTGGGCCTTGGTCGTGGTTTCCTTGCCTTGTGTGGGTGTTGTGGGCATTAGCTCTCAGCCCAAACAGCCCATTGGTTCACTGTCTGTGAATGGGACAGAGCAAGTCGTCGCGATTTGAAACACGATGGTCTCTCCTGTCGCGATTCACAAAATCACCTTTTTGTTTTAGCAGCGCTTTGGGTTTTGATTGGCGATGGCTAGGGTGGTCGCGTTTAAGAGTTAAATGCGACGTCTGCCTACGTCACGATTTTGACTGTGCTTATGTTTCCCTATTTCGGAAAGACAGAGCAGAGGAGCTCTGCCGATGATGGGGGGTTTGTTGTGGCGTCTCCTACAGTGTTTTCCCAGCGATTCATCTTTCTGGTGGCTCGTGCGGCATGGGATCCACGCGAGGATGGCATCCGGAGCATGGGTGTGCTGGCGACATGGATTTCTGGCGTTCTTCGGGCTCGTTCATTTGGTAGGAGACTTCCCATTCTGTTTAATTCATTTTAAAGGGTTTAAAGGGGTGGAATCCATGTTTGGGTGGTGTATATTATAGCATAGCTTTCATATTTACTGATGTTATGGCTATGTGAATGGATTTGTATGTGTTTTCAAGTGGAGAAGGTGGGCTCGGCCGTTGAGCTGAGTTCATTGTTGCGTTTGAAACGCGATGGGGTTAGCCGTCACGTTTCTGCTATGAACACGACGTGGTGAAGCGTCACATTTTTGTTTCCAATTGGATCCTATACCGATGGGCTTTGTCGTGATGCATCGTGTCATCGCAATTTGAACTCTGACTGTCGGGTTTTGAACTCCGACTGTCGGTTCGACCTAAAGGCGACGTAGTGGGCCGTCGTGATTCTGCCGTGACATTGGGCACTGTCGCATTAGGCTTTGAATCGCGTCTGGGTAGGCTGTCGCGATTTGAAAGGCAACGCCTGTGTCTGTTCCATTTCAGCTTCTGTGGTTAGCTGGGCAGTGAGGTTCCAAGTGTGAACCTACCCTTGGTTATTTGTTATTAGTTAAAGTGGTTTAAGTTGTTGAATACTGGTAAAGCATGTGTAGGGTTAAAGAGTTAGTGTATGATTACTTAGTGATTCATGTTGGTTATATTATTGTGTTAAGTTAAGTGGATAATGTATTAAGTGAAGTGTGTTGCTATGGAGATCGTGAGATGACCAATGACCAGCAAGATTACTATATGATATATGGTTCATGTATATGTCGGTGTAGGTTGGCTTGGAGGTCACACAGTGACCAGTGATGAGCTAACTATGATATTGGTGTACCATGGTTTATAATTAAAGGTAGTATGTGTACATATCGTGGTTTGTACGTTTGTCGAGTCTGGTGGTTCGGCCCCTATTCCGGAATACCTCTTCAGTCGGGTACCCCAGGTTCTATGTGAGCCAGGCACGTTGTGTTTGTTGTGCTCAGGGTTTGTCTCGGTACTATGCGTACCACAGAGGTCTGTGTCGTCCTCCTAGACACCCTCACTCTTGTGTTTGAGTTGTATGTTCGGCTGAGGGAAAGACGACTGGGGGCAGCGACTTGTGTTTGTGGGTGTGCAGTCGCTTGTAGCGCACTCGCGGATGGGGGATAGACACAAGTAGACGTCACTGGTCCCAAGCTAGTCCTGTGTTTCCAGTGCCTCACTTTAGGGAGCTCGGGCCAGAGTCCCTAAAGGTGCTAGGCATAGGCCTGCAGCTGTGTGGTCTACAGGTGTGGTGTTTGTTGGTCTCCATTGTTTGTTGGTTTACTTTGTGTGTTTGTGGAGCAGTAGCTGGACTATGTGTCCGTGGCTATGAGACTAAGAGGTGATTCTTGTGTTGTGTGTCCGGGTTGGATATTGGTGTCATCAACCAATAGTCCGTTCCTATGTGGTGGCGTCATTCCTTTGCAACTCGTGCTTTGCCACTAGCTGTGGGTTGAGTGTGTGTGACGTGCTGGTTGAGGTTTTACCTGTGGAGGTGTGCCCTAGTGGTGGCACAATTCCGGTTGTGGTTCCGTAGTGGTACCTAGTGGTAGTAGGTACTGTACCCTTCATGGGTATCTTTGTGTTGTAGTATGTTGTGTACCAGCCTCTTCAGGTGTTCAGGTGGACTTGTGTTCCGTGGAGGTCATGTGGTGTGACCTTCCACACGTCGTGTTTTACCTTACTTTGGGTTAAGCTTTTGATTGTGGTTTTAGTGTGTGGTGGATTGGCTTGCTGATGCCAGTCCTGTTACCCTACATGAGTAGGTTGCCTGTGAGGCTTGTAGCTTAGGCGACCAGTTATTATAGTGGTTTGCCTGTGAAGCATGTGGCTTAGGCATTTCAGTTGTTGGGCGAACTAGTGGTGTTGTGCTAGTCATGTTGTTCCTCTTACCGTTTCAGATTTGTGTTAGCTGGTGCAATTATACTTTAATTGCTATTAATCATGATTGTTGTGAGCATGTAGCAACCTGATTTTTAAAATCTTAAATAAATTAAAATTTTAATTTAATAAATGATATAATAGATTTTATTAGAATAAAGAGAGAATACATAGAATTTCAGGAATTAAATCAATACCCATTAAGCTAATTAGGAAGGGTTGTATTAATGCCCAAGCATGAAAAGAATGAGCCAAAATGTGAAGAGCCCATCATGGGATGGGAGTTAATTAAGCCAATTTCGTACTTAATTAATTAATAAATAGAAAAGGGTTAAGATAAATATTTATTAATCTATAATTATCCAAATAAGGAGCCCTTATCCCATCCTAACCCCTTGGCCATGAGATTAGGACTCTTCCCCATCCTTTTAGGTGGATAAAAGGCAAAAACATAGGTGATAATTATGGATTTCCTGAGTTGGAGGAGAAGAGGAGAGTTTTAGGAACTTTGGACTCTATTAACAAGCTATACACTCCCAAATCGACCCTATCACCCATAGATGGATGCTGGAGCTGTGGGAGACCAAGGGAAAGGCTGGAGTATGAAGGAGCAAGGAGGAGAAGGCTTGGATCAAATTGAGATTTCTTCTTCTTCGTCACCAAACCTAGGTTTTCATTACACCATGAAAAGGTAGGCAATCTCTCAAGCACGACCTAATCAAATTTTACCCTAGGTAGATCATGATCCCCTCTTGCAAAGCCCAATGATTGCCCAATTTTTCGTTGCTCCAGGAAGGAGTATTAAATGTTCTATGTTTTGTCGATAACATGCACCCGAACCTTCATGATTGCTTTGAATCCACGCATGTACTTGATCCCATGTCATGCAAAAATTCTCATAAATACTACATCCTATTATCTTTCAAACGCCCCTAGTTTCCCTAAATTCCATCATGTATCCTTTGTGAATAATTCATTTACTATGAACTATGCATGTTTAGGTCACTAAAATGTACCTTGTAAAGCATGCACAACCCTTTGTCTGTTTCCTAATTACTCATGCCTGTTGACAGATCTATGAGTCTACTTTCATTTAAAACTAGTTTCATAATTTTTGGATCATGGTGCGATTTTATATCAATTTTTGAAGTGGTCTGTATCATCTATGGGAGGGAAGGACCAAACCCAGAAAGGGAAAATTGCCTTTTCTGGGTCAGGCCGCTCCTCTGAAATCGCGACGGCCTGACCCATCGCGATATCAGAGGAGTCAAGACCGGTCGGTCCATCGCGTTATAAACGCGACGGCCTGCGCCGTCGCGATTCTCTCCCGGCCCGCGCCAGGGCGGCCGGGTCAGCGAGTCGCGCCCGAACCGCCCGTCACGACTTGAATCGCGACGGGTGAACCCACCGCGATTTCAAATTTTGGCCAGAACAATAATTGCACTTGTGCCCCTGTTGTTTATGCTATTTAACCATTGTTTAGCCTTAAATGACATACTGTTTATATATATTTTGACCTAATTAATTAATAATGGCAATAATTATATAAATCTAATTATTAAAAGCCAAGTGCACAATCTTCATGCTCTCATGATTATTTACACGTGCACACACTTACACAAATGTTTGCCATTAACCTTATTAAATTACTCATAATATATCTGGTAATTATTAAGTGTATTATTTCACTTTAATTTCCATATTATTTAAATGACACTTGTCTTCGTTTTATTCGCGTGCTTTGTACACCGTTATCGTGTCCCTCTGCCTTCCAGCACTCGAGGCAAGACGGACAACGTTTCATTACACACTTTCTCTTGGCATGGACCACCTCTCCATTGGGAATACTCCTGATTGGACCAGGGCTCCTTGTCAAGGCCTCCGTAAGTCTCCTTGGCTTTGGCATATGTTCATTGCCGATGAGCCGGTTGTACCCTTAAAACCCGTTACACCCTTAGGGATTAGCACAATCCAACAGCCTTAGTGTGTTTCTTCTTATCTTGGGATCATGCAGGACCATCTAGCCTGTGTTCATCACACGGCTATTGGGTGGATGTGACTTCTACATGACTGCCGGCACCTGACCTAGTGTCGTGCAACTGTGACTATTGTGTGTTTAATGTTGATTTTGCGATTACGTCCCTGTCTCATCTACTATCCTTGTACTCTCATCTGTTTACATTCTCATTGTACTATCGTCTATTCGTCTACTACTCTCATCTATTCTTGGTACTCTATTTGGCCATCAATTGATTGTCTAAGATAATAAACATGACTATGCTACGCAACATTATAAGGGGCCCGATCTGGTCCTGGGATGAGTGCCCGAAAGGTTGTAACTCGTGAGGGTTTATTGATCAGGGTGTTTGGCATACACCTAACACATGACACTCAATAATTAATCTATGGTAATCAATCAATCATTTATTTGATACTTGAACTCGTGGTTGAAGGAATATCGACCAATACTTGCTATCGTGACTAGTTTACTTGCTACCTCGTGATATGGCCAATCCTTTATCATACTTGTGGTGTTATACTCTTGTGAAGGTGCTATTGTTCTCTTGACATCATTACTTGCTATACCTGACTATTCTTTCTAGTTATCCTGCCACTTAAAACATTAATCATTTAAAGCATGCTTGTTCCCACGAGATATTAAGTCTTACTGGCGTTATTCGCTCATCCTGCGTTATTTTTCATGTTTTCAGGTGAGTCGGATGGTGATTACCACACTCTGAGGAAGGGAATGAGGATGACATTCAGGAGTGACCCATTTCATAAACCACTGCTTAGTAGTTAGTTAGTTTAGTCGTCGATTAGTTAATAATGTATTAGTTGGATTTAAATAAAGTACGCTGGGCCCTAGTTTTGGCTCTGATTAGTGAATGTAATAGTTAGTTGATGAATTATTAATGAAGTTGGAGTTTATTTGGTACTATTCCAATTGTGCAATGGTTTGATATTTATTTATCTTTATGTACTATTTAATAACTATAATCCCGCTCTGATATTCCGCGTCGGGGCGCTACAGTTTTGTGGTATCAGAGCCTAGGTTATTCTTAAGTATAGGATGATCTAGGTTGAACCTACCTCGACTTAGCATCTAATTCCATACCTATGTGAGATGGGTAGAACCTAGGTAATAAGGTAAAATAAACTCACACATACACGAACTTAGTGCAACCTCATTATCTTATATTAAAATTCTCTTTTGAAGGAACATAAACCATAGAAATGGCAGCAGAGCGTGCACAACTCCGTGACATGCAGCACACTATTTAGCACCTTACTCAGGCATTACTTAAGGATGCTGGAGCCAACGGTAACCGTGGAGCAGGAGATCTGCATAGAAATTTTCGCAACCTGAATCTGCCTCGTTTCAGTGGGACCACTGATCCCGACGAGGCAGAGAACTGGCTAAAAGAAATTGAACATATTTTCCGTGTCATGCAATGCACGGATGGTGACAAGTTACTTCTAGCAACCTTTCAGCTTGAACGGGACGCCCGTGCGTGGTGGGAGTCCGTTGAAGCCACCAGGGCTGATGCACAATTTACTTGGGAGGAATTCAAGGAGCACTTTAACTCCAAATATTTTTTTGAAAGAGTCCAGGAGAAGAAGGCCTCTGAATTTTCCGCACTAAAGCAGAGGCACCTGACCGTCTCCGAATATGAAGTGCAATTCTCTCAATTGGCACGCTATGAAAATCATCTTGTCAGTACAGAGAAAATTAAGGCAAGATGATTTCTTAATGGGTTTAAGCCTTCATATATTACACAACATGCACCACTCGACATCCAGACTTATGCCGAGATGGTCAAGAAGGCACACCTACTGGAGGATGCGAACGATCTGACTGATCGCATCAAGGGTAGGATAGTCAAGAAAGAACAAGCACCTGATTCATCAAACCAACCTACCAACGACAAGAAGCGGCCGTTCAACATCACCGGAGGGAAGAATCAAGAAAGGAAGCCAAGATTCTACTCCTTCAAACACCAACAAGACCAACTGTGAGCATTGTGACAAACCTAGTCACACTGCCGTTGAATGCTGGAGGAAAGCAGGCGCTTGCCTACACTGCATAAATCGTAATCATCGCATTTTCGAGTGCCCTGTGCTGAAGGAACGGGAGAAAGAGAAACGCCCGACTGGGCAAAAGAAGCCTGGCCGACTATAGGCCCTGCAAGAAGTAGAGACCACCGAGGAGGGTGGAGTCGTGGAAGGAACATTATCAGTCTTTTCTCAATCAGGATTTGTATTGTTTGATAATGGTGCTACACATTCGTTCATATCACAAGCATTTGCTGATACATTAAATGAAAAACCTACATCTATGGAATTTGAATTACCTGTCACTCACCTTTGGGGAGAAAGCTCAACTAAAAAATATTTCCATTCGCTGATGTTTATGATTGGTGATCTCAACTGAGAGGCGATGTAATGCCCCAGCTTTTTGTATATATTTTTGCATGAATTCTCTTTGTCTTCTATCGGCATCACCGTACTCATCGATTTGGGATTTTCATCGCTAAGGTAAAACCGTACGTATCTTACCATAATCTATTTAGTTAACTTCTAATTTTAGAGAAAATGTATATATGTAATACCATGAAGTATAAATGTAATAATTGTGTATATCTATAATAGAAAATGTATGAACATAATTATGAAAAAGTTAGGGTTTAAGTAATCATTGACCAATTTTATAGGGTCTTATCTTAAATTTTATAAGTTCCCAAAACTACTTTCAAATCCTCAGTTCGAATCCATTTTTGAGATTACTCTCATATGGGTTGGAATGGGTATATATACAAATAGATTAGGCATGTTAGCAAATAATTTATAGAGAAGGTATAGTGGCATAATAGTATAAAGTTAAATGCGATGAGATGTGTATGCATGGTGTGTTGACAAGTGGGAGGCTTAGATAGGTAAGATGTGTATGCATGGTGTGTTGACAAGTGGGAGGCTTAGATGAAGAGATGTGGATGGCTAGGAATGTTGAAATGTGTATGCATGAGATGATGACAAGTGTCACCATCCTATGTAATGGAAGCTTCTAGAAGAATGAGAGGTGTCTTCAAAAGAGAGGTGAGATGTGGATGCTTATGGTGTTGACAAGTGTGGGGTTGGTGGCCACTTAAATATGCTTGGAGGAGAGGGTGACAAGTATCAAAATCTTGGCCATTGGAAGGTAAGGAGGTGGCACCATCCTAGGGGCTCTAGAGGCCTATAAATAGGAGGGGGTTCTCTTCTCTCTTCTCATTCCACCACTCCATGGCAAGGGAGGGAGAGAGAGAGGGGGCGGCCAAGAGCTAGAGAGGGAGAGCATGGGGTTCTCCTCTTCATGTTAAGGAGGAGGTTATGTTCGTAGGATCCACGCTCTAGAGGTTCTGCTCGTAGGATCTGTGCTCTGGAGGTTCTACTCGTAGGATCCATGCTCTGGAGGTTTTGCTCATAGGATCCATGCTCTAGAGGTTCTGCTCATAGGATCCGTGCTCTGGAGGCACCCACCGACGCATATTAGGGCGATTTAATAAAGGAAGCGCATTATATCGAAGGCGGGCTTCAACTTAATTCGTTATTGGTTTGACAAGCAAGAGGCAAGTGATTAGGACTTTTGATTCACAATCATATTATCTAGTTCTATTGACTTTAATGTGTTTTGCATCTATTTATATGATAAAGAGCATATCTAAATTACCGTTACTGTCATTATCCTTGTTATTATCCATATATACCGTCTACCGTCACCGTTACCATTATTGCTACCTTTAGAAACTACTACTATTATTGTTTACCATCATTGTTATCATTCCTATTACCAATACCGTTATTGTCATCATTGCTATTGTTAGCCAATGGACACTGCTATCATAGAGTTCTATTGGAGCCGTACTATAGAAATGCCCCTATGGGAAAGCTCAAATTTGACTTCCTACTACGGTTTGGGCACTGTGTTTGGTTTAAAACAAACACTGCCGTCATAGGAAGTGTCTGGAACCGTACTATAGAAATGCCCCTACAGGAAAGTTCACTATTGTACAAGACCCCGTGGGCAACGGGGGGGAAATCCTGGAGGTGGACAAGTACCACTGGTATATGGTGGAGAGAGCTTCTCCCGATTCTGCAGTAACCAAGACCTATCACTCATTTGTCTAGGTGATAGTGTACCGTCTGACTGGCCTTCTATTGATAGTTAGGGTAATGTGTCCGGCTTAACACTACTACTGCTATTGTCACTGTTACTACACTGAAAGGATATTCATGCATGAGATTTAAAATGATTTCGTATTAATTGATGACCCCTATTGCATAGCTGATTAATTGGTATACACATTTAATCATTTCATGCTATAGATGCAATTGACCTCTATATGAATAGCTTTGAGAATGAGTTTTACATATATGATGCTATACGTTTTGCAAATACATTAAATCATAGATTGTGAATTGAATTCTTACTTACTTGTTGGGTCTACTTCTTAGACTCATTTCTTACTATATTTTATTAGGAGAGTCAGAGGATCAGGTGTAGAAGCAGAGCTCAACTTCATCTCAGGAGGTGAACATTGAAGCTCCACTTAGTGCCTTGGTTTAGTTAGTGCTTTTAAGGAACTTTTGTTGTTAATGTAACTATGAACTGGTTTCCTTTTTGGTAATCCAACTACATGTACTGTGATATATGGATCTTGATATGAAATAAAGATTGGGTATAGTCTTCCGCTGTTGTGATTATTTAATTTTGTAATTCTCAACCTATATGTCACAGTTTGGGTATGTTCCCACTGTACCGTCTCTCTCTCTAGCCCTATGTGAGTCGGGATGACTGAACTGGGTTGGAGAGGGGCGTTACAGAAAGTGGTATCAGAGAATCCAGGTTGAGAACTTACATGATTAATCATCAGTTGGATCCATATTTCAGAGTCATATAAAGAAACTAGAATATATGAATTTTTTTTTTAGAAGTATAAGTTATAAGTAAAATAATAAGAATAAAGAGAAGAGGTAATAGTAAAAATGAAGCTTAACTGGGTACCTTATTTCTTAGGCTATGGCTGGAAGAAGGACTCGTGCTAATGCACACCCGCCTACTCGTGACGAAGAGGCAAGGGTACCAACCCCCAAGAACTTCCAATACGCCACCACCACCAGTATAGATTTCGGGACCTTCATGCAAGGATTAGTCCAAGCAATGCAAACCCAGGCTCAAACCCAAGCATCACTTCAAGCGCAGCTTCAGCACAGGTTAGGTTATTTATATAAGGAATACTAGTGCTAGAAACAAGGGACATACTTGTGTTAAGTTAGCTACTATTATTTCAGGCTCAGTTCAGGTGATCACCCCAAAAGAGCAGGGGTATAGGGAGCATCAATGATGGAAAGATTCAAAAGAATGGCTCCACCTCCTTTTAAGGGGGAGAGCCAACCATTGGTGGCAGAAAATTGGCTCAGTTGACTATTAGATCAGTAGTCTTAGATAGAGTAGTGGACATGCAGAAGAATAGCCCACTGTTACAAAATGGTAAGCAAGTCCAACATTACTCATGATGAGATGGTGTAATAAGATTTCTGCACAGAATTTGTGTGCCAGATGACATAGAATTAAAAAGGAAATACTCGAAGAAGCACATAGATCAAGGTTTACAATTCACCCAGGAAGCAATAAGATGTATCAAGATTTGAAGAGGACTTTTGGTGGAACGGCATGAAGAAAGATGTGGCCGAATTGTTTCCAGTGCCTGACTTGTCAAAAAGTAAAGGCCGAACATCAAGACCATCAGGATTAATGCAAAAGATTGAAATTCCACAGTGGAAATGGGAAGATATCACATGGACTTTGTTTCAGGATTGCCGAGGTCAATTAAAGGTAATGATTCCATATGGTGATTGTTGATCGGTTCACAAAGTCAGCACATTTCTTAGCCATGAAAAAGAAGCAATCGGTGGAAGTTTGATTAGACTGTATGTAAATAATATTGTTAGGCTTCAGGGATTCCAAAATCAATCATTTCAGATAGAGACCCCAGATTTACTTCCAGGTTATGGCAAGGATTACAAAAAGCCTTGGGAACACAACTCAAACTCAGTACGCATTTCACCCTCAGACAGATGGGCAGTCAGAAAGGACAATTCAGACTTTAGAGGATATGTTGAGAACTTGTATCTTGGATTGGAAGGGTGATTGGGAGAGACACTTACCCTTGTGGAGTTTTCTTACAATAATAGTTTCCATGCAAGCATTAGAATGGCTCCATTTGAAGCTTTGTATGGAAAACCTTGTAGATCTCCACTATGTTGGGAAGAAATAGGAGATAGACAATTAATTGGTCCAGAAATTGTTCAGGATACTACAGAGAAAATTCGACTGATAAAGCAACGGTTAGTCGTAGCTCAAGCTAGGCAAAAGAGCTATGCTGATAATCGAAGATCAGAGCTAGATTTTGAGGTTGGTGATCACGTGTTTTTGAAGGTATCGCCAACAAAGGAATCATGAGATTTGGTAAACATGGAAAGTTAACTCCGCGATTCATAGGACCATTCGAGATTCTCGAAAAGATTGGGAATGTGGCATATCAGTTGGCTGTTCCTCCATCTATGGAGGAGTTCATCCAGTATTTCATGTGTCAATGCTACGAAATATGTTTATGACCCGTCCCATGTAATCAGCTATGAACCATTACGACTTCAACCCGACTTGTCATATGAGGAGCAACCTATCAAAATTCTTGATCGCAAGGTGCAAGTGTTGAGAACGAAAACAATTCAAATGGTAAAAGTGCTCTGGAGAAACTTCGGGCAAGAAGAAGCTACATGGGAGTTAGAGGAAGAATTAAAGAAAAAGCATCCACATTTGTTTGGTATAAATTCTAACTGAAAACTTCGAGGATGAAGTTCCTTTTAAGGGGGGGAGGATGTAATGCCCCAGCTTTTTGTATATATTTTTGCATGAATTCTCTTTGTCTTCTATCGGCATCACCGTACTCATCGATTTGGGATTTTCATCGCTAAGGTAAAACCGTACGTATCTTACCATAATATATTTAGTTAACTTCTAATTTTAGAGAAAATGTATATATGTAAATACCATGAAAGTATAAATGTAATAATTGTGTATATCTATAATAGAAAATGTATGAACATAATTATGAAAAGTTAGGGTTTAAGTAATCATTGACCAATTTTATAGGGTCTTATCTTAAATTTTATAAGTTCCCAAAACTACTTTCAAATCCTCAGTTCGAATCCATTTTTGAGAATTACTCTCATATGGGTTGGAATGGGTATATATACAAATAGATTAGGCATGTTAGCAAATAATTTATAGAGAAGGTATAGTGGCATAATAGTATAAAGTTAAATGCGATGAGATGTGTATGCATGGTGTTTTGACAAGTGGGAGGCTTAGATAGTAAGATGTGTATGCATTGGTGTGTGACAAGTGGGAGGCTTAGATGAGAGATGTGGATGGCTAGGAATGTTGAAATGTGTATGCATGAGATGATGACAAGTGTCACCATCCTATGTAATGGAAGCTTCTAGAAGAATGAGAGGTGTCTTCAAAAGAGAGGTGAGATGTGGATGCTTATGGTGTTGACAAGTGTGGGGTTGGTGGCCACTTAAATATGCTTGGAGGAGAGGGTGACAAGTATCAAATCTTGGCCATTGGAAGGTAAGGAGGTGGCACATCCTAGGGGCTCTAGAGGCCTATAAATAGGAGGGGGTTCTCTTCTCTCTTCTCATTCCACCACTCCATGGCAAGGGAGGGAGAGAGAGAGGGGGCGGCCAAGAGCTAGAGAGGAGAGCATGGGGTTCTCCTCTTCATGTTAAGGAGGAGGTTATGTTCGTAGGATCCACGCTCTAGAGGTTCTGCTCGTAGGATCTGTGCTCTGGAGGTTCTACTCGTAGGATCCATGCTCTGAGGTTTGCTCATAGGATCCATGCTCTAGAGGTTCTGCTCATAGGATCCGTGCTCTGGAGGCACCCACCGACGCATATTAGGGCGATTTAATAAAGGAAGCGCATTATATCGAAGGCGGGCTTCAACTTAATTCGTTATTGGTTTGACAAGCAAGAGGCAAGTGATTAGGACTTTTGATTCACAATCATATTATCTAGTTCTATTGACTTTAATGTGTTTTTGCATCTATTTATATGATAAAGAGCATATCTAAATTACCGTTACTGTCATTATCCTTGTTATTATCCATATATCCGTCTACCGTCACCGTTACCATTATTGCTACCTTTAGAAACTACTACTATTATTGTTTACCATCATTGTTATCATTCCTATTACCAATACCGTTATTGTCATCATTGCTATTGTTAGCCAAATGGACACTGCTATCATAGAGGTTCTATTGGAGCCGTACTATAGAAATGCCCCTATGGGAAAGCTCAAATTTGACTTCCTACTACGGTTTGGGCACTGTGTTTGGTTTAAAACAAACACTGCCGTCATAGGAAGTGTCTGGAACCGTACTGTAGAAATGCCCCTACAGGAAAGTTCACTATTGTACAAGACCCCGAGGGCAACGGGGGGAAATCCTGGAGGTGGACAAGTACCACTGGTATATGGTGGAGAGAGCTTCTCCCGGTTCTGCAGTAACCAAGACCTATCACTCATTTGTCTAGGTGATAGTGTACCGTCTGACTGGCCTTCTATTGATAGTTAGGGTAATGTGTCCGGCTTAACACTACTACTGCTATTGTCACTGTTACTACACTGAAAGGATATTCATGCATGAGATTTAAAATGATTTCGTATTAATTGATGACCCCTATTGCATAGCTGATTAATTGGTATTACACATTTAATCATTTCATGCTATAGATGCAAATTGACCTCTATATGAATAGCTTTGAGAATGAGTTTTACATATATGATGCTATACGTTTTGCAAATACATTAAATCATAGATTGTGAATTGAATTCTTGCTTACTTGTTGGGTCTACTTCTTAGACTCATTTTCTTACTATATTTTATTAGGAGAGTCAGAGGATCAGGTGATAGAAGCAGAGCTCAACTTCATCTCAGGAGGTGAACATTGAAGCTCCACTTAGTGCCTTGGTTTAGTTAGTGCTTTTAAGGAACTTTTGTTGTTAATGTAACTATGAACTGGTTTCCTTTTTGGTAATCCAACTACATGTACTGTGATATATGGATCTTGATATGAATAAAGATTGGGTATAGTCTTCCGCTGTTGTGATTATTTAATTTTGTAATTCTCAACCTATATGTCATAGTTTGGGTATGTTCCCACTGTACCGTCTCTCTCTCTAGCCCTATGTGAGTCGGGATGACTGAACTGGTTGGAGAGGGGCGTTACAGGCGATCTGATCTATATGCCCATAGAGGGCTACGATGTCATATTGGGAGCCAATTGGCTATCCACGTATGGGCTTGTGTGGACTGTAGAAGAGGGAAGATTACATTTAGTGTATTCCCTAAGTTGACTTTCACGGGATGTAGACACAAGAGGCACTTGTCTCTTGTCTCTGCTATTAAGGCACAAACATGATAAGAAAGGGCTGTGTGGCATTTCTTGCCGTAATAGTAATTGAAAATAAAGCATCTAAGATATCAGACATACATATAGTGCAAGAGTACCCCGACGTGTTACCCGATGAGCTGCCAAGTATTCCACCAGAACGAGATGTGAATTTCTCAAACGATTTAACACCTGGAGCTGCATCGGTGTCACGTCAACCCTACAGAATGTCCCCCGCTGAATTGAAAGAGTTGAAGGAGCAACTGATGGAACTGCTGGAAAAGGGATTTATCCGACCAAGTACTTCTCCTTGGGGAGCACCCGTTCTATTTGTAAAAAAAAAAGGACGGACCTATGAGATTATGTATTGACTACAGGCAGTTGAATCACCTCACTATCAAGAACAAATACCCTCTGCCTCGTGTCGATGAATTGTTTGATCAAATATCAGGAGCCAAGTACTTTTCTAAGATTGACCTTAGATCGGGATATCATCGGATGAGAATTAAAGATGTGGATATTTACAAGACAGGTTTCAGGAGTAGGTACGGTCAATACGAACTTGTAGTCATACCTTTTGGACTAACCAATGCTCCTGCAGCTTTTATGTAATTAATGAACAACATCTATCGGCCCTACCTCGACAAGTTCGTCGTGGTGTTTATTGATGATATTCTCATATATTGCAAGACCAAGGAAAAGTATGAGGAGCATCTGAGGATCGCTCTGCACATCTTGCACGACAACAAACTCTACGCGAAATTGAGCAAGTGTGAATTCTAGCTCGAGGAGGTGTCATTTCTAGGGCACGTCATATCCAAGGATGGTATCGCTGTCGATCCTTCCAAGGTAGAAGCTGTACTCAACTGGGAGAGACCGACCAATGTCACTGAGGTCAGAAGCTTTCTTGGACTGGCTGGCTACTACAGACGGTTCATAAAAGACTTCTCCAAGATGGTTGTACCTCTTACTCGCCTTACGCGAAAAGAGAACCCATATGTCTGAAGCAAGGAATGTGAGAAGAGCTTTCAGACACTGAAGCAATGTTTGACTTCTGCACTTGTCCTTGCATTCCCAGTCGAGGGCGAAGGATTCTCAATCTACACTGATGCATCTAGAATTGGTCTAGGCTGCGTGTTAATGCAGAAAGAGAAGGTGATAGCTTATTCATCAAGACAGTTGAAGCCACATGAAGTTAATTATACTGTCCATGACTTAGAACTGGCTGCAGTAGTGTTTGCACTCATGATATGGAGGCATTACCTATATGGAGAGCAATTTATTGTCTACTCTGACCACAAGAGTCTGAAGTACTTTTTTTTTTTTATGAAAGTGGTCCTCAGGGCCTCAAACTAAGAGAGTGCACCCTCCCTCAGAGAGGAAGGTTGTTCTCACTCCACCAGTAAGTAAACCTGGGCTAAAAATATATATAATTAATTACCAGTACAAAAGAGGTTAACAAAAGCCCTTTATACCAGTCTAACAAGCATAAGACCTAATTTATCTATGACTACTGGCCCTTTACAAGAATGAGGTAACTTGAAAGCCCCCAAAAAGACATTATTCTGCCTATCCTCCACGATTTGATTAGTTCTCACTCCACCAGTGAGTAAACCTGGGCTGAAAATATATAAAATTAATTGCCAGAACAAAAGAGGCTAACAAAAGCCCTTTCAACCAGTATAACATGCATAAGACCTGATTTATCCATGACTACTGGTCTGAAGTACTTGTTTTCTAAGAAGGAGCTCAATATGAGACAAAGGAGATGGCTGGAGTACTTGAAGGACTTGAGTTCAGTATCCAATATCACCCAGGCAAAGGTAATGCAGTAGCTGATGCACTTAGTAGAAAGCCAGTAGCATCCTTATCTTGTTTAGTCATGGGCGAGATGTGACTATTAGAGCAATTTTCCAGTCTGGATTTGAACATTGAGCAGAGAAGTGATCGGGTATTAGTGGCTAACCTTAGATCACAATCCGACATCTTTGTCAAAATCAGGGAATAGCAGGCCAATGACCCATTCTTGGTCCGAGTCATTGAGGATGGGAGATTGTTATTTCAAGCCAGGACCTGTGTACCTGACATTGAAGAGTTGAAAAGAAAGTTAATGGATGAAGCCCATAATACAAAGTATACAATCAACCCAGGCGCAACCAAGATGTACCAAGACATGAAAAGGTCATTTTAGTGGCCCAATATGAAGCGGGAGGTGGCTGAGCATGTTGCACACTGCCTCACATGTCAGCAGGTAAAAGCAGAACACCGTCGTCCTGCGGGTGTACTTAGACCCCTGGATATATCGGAATGGAAGTGGGAGAGTATCGGCATGTATTTCATCATGGGTTTGCCCCGAACTCGTAGTCGACTCGATGCTATCTGGGTCATAGTGGACCAATTAACTAAGTCCGCACATTTCCTTGCAACCAAAAGTACCTGGAGTGTGGATATACTTGCAGCCTTGTATGTAAAGGAGATAGTGAGATTACATGGAGTCCCCGTGTCCACAGTCTCAGATCTTGACCCTAGATTCACCTCTAGATTCTGGAAGGGACTTCAAGCTGCATTAGGTACTAAACTAAATTTCAGCACAACATTCCACCCACAGACAGATGGACAGACAGAAAGAACTAATCAAATCGTGGAGGATATGCTGCGAGCCTACACTATAGATTTTGAGGGGTATTGGAATGAACAACTATCCCTAATACAATTCACCTACAACAACAGGTACCAGGCTAGCATCAAGATGGCTCCATTTGAAGTCTTGTATGGTAGAAGTTGCAGATCACCAGTGTGTTGGAATGAAGTAGGTGAACAACAATGGCTGGGACCAGACATGGTACAAGACACCAGCAGAGATATACAGATCATCAGGGATAGGATTAAGATAGCTCAGTCCAGGCAGAAGAGCTATGCTGATAAAAGAAGAAGGGACCTAGAATTCCAAATCGGAGACCATGTGCTGCTTAAGGTTTCCCCGACTCGAGGATTTCAAGGGTTCGAGATGAAAGGCAAGTTAAGGCCTAGATTCATAGGTCCATTTGAGGTACTGGAAAGAGTAGGCGAGGTGGCGTATCGTCTGGCATTACCACCCAAATTTTCCACCGTACACAATGTCTTGCATGTATCAATGCTAAGGAAGTATGTGTACGATCCATCACAAGTAATCAACTACGACGACATCATTCTAAACAAAGATGTGACTTATGAAGAGAAGCCGATGAAAATCCTGGACAAAAGATTCAGTAGCTTCAGAATCGACCAATATCCGTGGTTAAGATACTTTGAAGAAATCATGAAGTTGAAGAAGCCACGTGGGAACCCGAAGCAACCATGCGACGGAATTACCCAGAATTATTCAGTATGTAACTCTTCCTCTCACGATCATATGAATTTGGGGACCAAATTCTTTTTAAGAGGGGGAGGATGTAGCAACCATGATTTTTAAAATTCTAAATAAATAAAAATTTTAATTTAATAAATGAGATAAATATATTTAATTAGAATAAAGAGAGAATAAATAGAATTTAAGGGAATTAAATCAATACCCATTAAGCTAAATTAGGAATGGGTTGTATTAATGGCCCAAGCATGAAAGAATGGGCCCAAATGTGAAGAGCCCATCATGGGATGGGAGTTAATTAAGCCAATTTCATACCTAATTAATTAATAAATAGAAAGGGTTAAGATAAACATTTATTAATCTATAACTATCCTAATAAGGAGCTCTTATCCCATCCTAACCCCTTGTACAGGAGATTAGGCCTCTTCCCCATCCTTTTAGGTGGATAAAAGGCAGAAAAATAGGTGATAATTATGGATTTTCGGAGTTGGAGGAGAATAGGAGAGTTTTAGGAACTTTGGACTCTATTAGCAAGCTATACACCCCCAAATCGACCCTATCACCCCATAGATCGTTGCTGGAGCTCTGGGAGATGAAGGGAAAGGCTGGAGGACAAAGGAGCAAGGAGGAGAAGGCTTGGATCAAAGGGGGATTTCTTCTTCTTCGTCAACAAACCTAGGTTTTCATTAAACCACGAAAAGGTAGGCAATCTCTCAAGCTCGAACTAATCAAATTTTACCCTAGATAGACCATGATCCCCTCTTGCAAAGCCCCATGATTGCCCAATTTTTCGTTGCTCCATGAAGGAGTATTAAATGTTCTAAGTTCTTTCCATACCATGCACCCGAACCTCCATGATTACTTTCAATCCACGCATGTACTTGATCCCATGCCATGCAAAAATTCTCATAAATACTACATCCTATTAACTTTCAAATGCCCCTAGTTTCCCTAAATTCCATCATGTATCCTTTGCGAATTAATTTGTTTTCTATGAACTATGCATGTTTAGGTCACCGAAATGCAACCTTGTTAAAGGATGCACGACCCTTGTCTGTTTCCTAATTAGTCATGCCTGTTGATAGATTATGAGTTTACTTTCATTTAAAACTAGTTTCATAATTTTTGGATCATCGTGTGATTTTATATCAATTTTTGAAGTGGTCTGTATCATGCATGGGAGGGAAGGACAAAACCCAATAATGGAAAATCCCTTTTTCTGGGTCGAGCCGCTCCTCTAAAATCACGACGGCCCGACCCGTCGCGTTATCAGAGGAGTTGCGACCGGCCAGTCTGTCCCGTTACAAATGCGACGGCCCCCGTTGTCGCGATTCTCTCCCGGCCTGCGCCAGGCCGGCCGGGTCAGCGGGTCACGCCCGAACCACCCGTCGCGACTTGAATCGCGACGGGTGAACCCGCCACGATTTCAAGATTTTGGCCAGAACAATAAATTGTGCTTGTGCCCCTGTTGTTTATGCTATTTATCCATTGTTTAGCCTTAATTGACATACTGTTATATATATTTCGTCCTGATTAATTAATAATGGTCAATAATTATATAAATCTAATTAATTAAAAGCCAAGTGCACAATCTTTCATGCTCTCATGATTATTTACACGTGCACACACTAAACACAAATGTTTGCCATTAAACCTTATTAAGTTTCTCAATAATATATCTAGTAATTATTAAGTGTAATTATTTCACTTAAATTTTCCTATTATTTAAATGACACTTGTCTTCATTTTATTCGCGTGCTTTGTACACCGTTATCGCGTCCCTCTGCCTTCGAGCACTCGAGGCAAGATGGACAACGTTTCTTTACAGGCTTTCTCTTGGCATGGACCACCTCTCCATTGGGAATACTCCTGATTGGACCAGGGACTCCTTGTTAAGGCCTCTGTAAGTCTCCTTGGCTTTGGCACACGTCCATTGCTGACGAGCCGGTTGTACCCTTAAAATCCGTTACACCCTTAGGGATCAACACGATCCAACGGCCTTAGTGTGTTCCTTCTTATCATGGGATCACGCCGAACCATCTAGCCTGTGTTAATCGCACGGCTATTGGGCGGATGTGACTTTTACCTGACTACTGCCGGCACCCGACCTAGTGCCGTGCAACTGTGACTATCGTGTGTTTAACATTATTTTTACGATTACGTCCATGTCTCATCTACTATCCTTGTACTCTCATATGTTCACTTTCTCTCTATACTCTCATCTATTTGTCTACTAATCTCATCTATTCTTGGCACTCTATTTGGCCATCAATTGATTGTCTAAGATAACAAACATGACTATGCTACGCAACATTATAAGGGGCCCGATCTGGTCCTGGGAAGAGCGCCCGAAAGGCTGTAACTCGTGAGGGTTTAATGATCAGGGTGTTTGGAATACACCTAACGCATGACACTCAAGATTTAATCTATGGCAATCAATCAGTCATTTATTTGATACTTGAACTCGTGGTTGAAAGAATATCGACCAATACTTGCTATCGTGACTAGTTTACTTTCTACCTCGTGATATGGCCAATCCTTTATCATACTTGTGGTGTTATACTCTCGTAAAGGTGCTATTGTTCTCTTGACATCGTTACATGCTATACTTGACTATTCTTTCTAGTTATCCTGCCACTTAAGAGATTAATCATTTAAAACATGCTTGTTCCCACAAGATATTAAGTCCTACTGGGCGTTATTCGCTCATCCTGCGTTATTATTTCATGTGTTTCAGGTGAGTCGGATGGTGATTACCACACTCATGAGAAAGGTAATGAGGATGACGTTCAGGAGTGACCCATTTCAGCAACCACTGCTTAGTAGTTAGTTAGTTTAGTCGTTGATCAGTTAATAATGTATTAGTTGGATTTAAATAAAGTACTCTGGGCCCTAGTTTTGGCTCTGATTAGTGAATGTAATAGTTAGTTGATGAATTATTATGAAGTTGGAGTTTATTTGGTACTATTCCAATTGTGCAATGGTTTGATATTTATTTATCTCTATATACTATTTAATAACTGTAATCCCGCTCTGATATTCTGCATCGGGGCATTATAGAGCATGTTATAGTTTGGCTATCGGTGTTGCCAGTGAGACCCTTTAAGGTTGAGGTCTCTTCTGTTTTCAAGTGTTGTTTCTGGGAGGTCCCTACTGAGCCAGTGACTTGTTGAGGCTCACTCCCTTACATCTCTTTTCAGGTGTTAGCCGCTTGTATGGCTTCCGAGGCGTTGTGGTAAACTTGTACCACCAGCAGTAGAGTTTTTTGTGGTTATGTAAGCTTGTTCTCCCTCGGGGTATTTCCTAGGTAGTTGTACTTTTCTCTTGGACATGTAATAATGTATTGGGACAGTTGTACTTTCTTGTATATAGGTATGAGCACATGTACTTTCTTGTGTCTTATACAATTATGGTTGTCTTTTATATTCTTACTGGACACTTGTGTGTGATATCCCTTGCGAGACTTCAGTCCGATCGCGGGAGGCCGACTTGGATATGGAGCCTTACTGGGCATAAATATCCAGGCCATTACAGTTGGTATCAGAGAATGGTTCAGTTAGAATATAAAAAGACATTGAGGTTACAATGTCCCTAGACATGGTTTAATGTCCACTACTGGTAGTAAGTCTGTGGTTTTGTGTGGTTTAAAGTGGTTTTCACGTGAGTTTCTGGCATGTGAGTTGTATGCCTATGTTTGTTAAACTAGAAATTGTTAGTAATGGCAGAAAATGGTGTGGTTAGTGGTATAAGTTGAGTGGTTATACCTGTGTGTCAGTTTGCAATTAAAGTGTAGTTGTTCAAAGATTCACAGTTACAGAAATTGAAGGAAGTAGTGAATTCAATTATGACATCCAGAAAAGGGTAAAGTGTCTACTGTGAAGGATATGTTCTGAAGGTGTTTTAGTAAGGTACAGAGATAGCAGAGGTGGGTTCAAGGTAATGGTGTGATAGAATAGCAGAGGGAATAGTGTTATATTATGGTGTAGTATGTGTTAAGGATTGTGATCGAGAAAGTAGCAGAGGTAATTGTTGTGTTTGAAATTTGTGTTAGTAAGTGTTAAGAAGCAGTTTGGATGATAATGTGATTAGTAATATGGAAAGGTTTGGAATAATTGAGTGAGGTAGATTAGCTTCAGATGAGGTACTGGTAAATAGATGAGCAGTGATTTGTAGTAGTCAGATTAAGTGTGCTTTGTGATTAGAGACGATTGTAGTAAAGAGCTTGAGAATAGTGCTATTATGAAAAATGATGATAATGGGGAATTTGATATAGAGATCCATGTAAGTATGTGCCGAGGTGACCAGTTGGGTAAAGAAAGAGTAAAGGAAGATCAGTGTACAGTTTGTGTAAAGAGAGAGGTAAAGTTTGTGTTAGAAAAAGATTGAGGTTGAAGTTAGGAATAATTGGAATAAGTTAGAGCTATGTGAGTTAGAATAGAAAGAAATGAATCAATTAAGAAGCAATTAAGGAATATCAATTTGAGAGGAACATCAAGGCAGATTGTGAATGGATATTAATGAGTATGTTGTAACAATGGTATTATTGGTATTTGAGAGTAAAGTAGCAATGTGGAATAAAGGAATCAGGCAGAGTAAGTTATTGTATTTAAAGAGATCGGTTCTAGGTTCGGGCTATGACAGTATTTTAGTGAAAGATGATTGTACATTAAGATGAATTGCAGTGAGAATAGTACAATGGACTTAGCCGGATAGCAAAATAATTAAGAGAAATGTTTTACAGAAATGATATTATGTTTAATGCAATTGGCACATTATTGACCAGAGAAAGAAATAATATAGAAGACTATGAAAGAATATAGTTAGATGGTTCAGAAAATGTTCAATAAGAGTTTGCATGGCAGTGCACAGAAAGTGATTTAGTTAAGCAGAGATATTCTCCTGTAAAGATATTTTAGAGTTCGATGTAAGAATAAAAGGAAGATCAGTTAAAGAATAGTAAACAAATTAGAATATGGCAGAATAGAATAGAAAGAGCAAGAAATGTATGGAAATTGGAATTGTTAAGTGTAGAAAGGAAAAGTGTGATCAGTTAACCAGAGGATGTTATTTAAAGCAAGGAAGGTATATGAAGGGCAAGATATATTAGTAGTAGTATGGTAGAATTCAGAATTTAAGTATGTGGCACAACCAAAATTGAAATATTAAGAAAAGTATATCAGAAATTCTAGTATTTTCTTCTAGTGTTAATTAATTGAGCAAGATGATTTGAGAAGTAAGTAAAGTTAGAATTGAGTCCATCTGGAATCAGAGTAATAGCAAAAATGGAAAGTAATTGGAAGCAATAGTGGGAGCAGAGTTTATGGAATATTTTGCCAAGTATCAAGTGTAATCAGAGTAGCGCAGCGGAGTCCCAAAAGATTAAATATTCACGGTTATCACAGGTTCGTTTGATTGAAGAAAATTTAAGGTTTTTGCATAGTTGAGCAGATATGCAGAGGATTTTAGTTAGATATGAGTTAAGGCAGCATGAGTAGAGTGGTATAAAGAGGCAGGAAATTCAGTTATGGTAATTTGATTTTTCTTTGAGAAACTGGTAGTTGAGAATATGAATAAAGATGAGGCAGAGTAACAAATGGTAGTGACATGTAGATAATGGAAAGGCACCGGGGAAATTTGAGAATTTAAATATGGTTTTACTTGGCAGAGCACTTAAGGGTGGTAGTTTATGGTAAAGAGTTCTAAGTAAGTGAAGCAGCACAGAAAGAAATGTTGCAAACACAGCCAGGAAATTGTGAAAGTAGGTCGAGTCCAAGGAGATAAAGCACCAACAGCAAGGTAGAATCACCTATAGTTGAAAGATAGAGAAAGGGTAGATCGCAGTAATCGGGCAGAGCATCTATGAAATGAGACAAAGAGAAAGGAAAGCAGAACGAGCGCAAAAATAAGCAGATGAATCGGTCAGCGCAGAATGGTTTGAAAGGCAAATGCAGAGGAAGTGTATCCTACTTGTTCTATATATTGTTTAAATTCTTCTTAAATGATAGTTCGGCTTATCGTGGTTTGTTTCTGAATGTCGAGGATGACATTTCTTCTTAGATGATAGTAATGTAATAGCGTGATTTTTTAGATCCGGGTTTTAGCAATTTTGGAGTGGTGATTTTGACCAAGAGGTGGTCATTGGGCCTTGTGTGGGTGTTGTGGGCCTTGGCTCTCAGCCCAAACAGCTCGTTGGTTCACTGTCTATGAACGCGACGGAGCAAGTCATCGCGATTTGAAACACGAAGGTCTCTCCTGTCGCGATTCACAGAACCGCCTTTGTGTTTTAGCAGCACTTTGGGTTTTGATTGGCGACGACTAGGGTGGTCATGTTTAAGAGTTAAACGAGACATCTGCCTACGTTGTGATTTTGACTGTGCTTATGTTTCCCTGTTTCGGCCAGACAAAGCAGAGGAGCTCTGTCCGGCAACTGGGGAGGTTGCTGTGGCGTCTTCTGCAGTGTTTTCTAGTGATTCGGCTTTCTGGTGGCTCGTGCAGCGCGGGATCCACACGAGCATGGTGTCTGGAGCTTGGACGTGCTGGCGACGTAGAGTTTCTGGCATTCTTCAGGCTCGTTCAGTTGGTAGGGAGACTTCTCCTTCTGTTTAATTTGTTTTAACGGGTTTAAAGGGTGGAATCCATGTTTGGGTGGTGTATGCTATTGCATAGCTTTCATATTTACTGATGTTATGGCTATGTGAATGGATTTGTATGTGTTTTCTGGTGGAGAAGGTGGGCTCGGCTGTTGAGCTGAGTTCACTGTCTCATTTGAAACGCGATAGGGTTAGCCGCCGCGTTTCTGCTATGAATGCAACATGGTCAATCATCGCATTTTTGTTTCCAATTGGATCCTATACCAATTGGCTTTGTCGCGACGCATCGTATCGTCACGATTTGAACTCCGACTGTCGAGTTTTGAACTCTGACTATCGGTTCGACCTAATGGCGATGTAGTGGGCCATTGCGATTCTACCGCGACATTAGGCCCTGTCGCATTAGGCTTTGAATCGCATCTGGGCAGGCCGTCGCGACTTGAAAGGCGATGCCTGTGTCCGTCGCGTTTCAGCTTCTGTGGTTAGCTTGTGGTAGCTAGGCAGTGAGGTTTCAAGTGTGAACCTAGCCTTGGTTATTTGTTTGTAGTTAAAGTGGTTTAAGCTGTTGAATACCGGTAAAGCATGTGTAGGGTTAAAGAGTTAGTGTATGATTAATTAGTGATTCATGTTGGTTATATTATTAGTTAAGTTAAGTGGATAATGTATTAAGTGAAGTGTGTTGCTATGGAGGTCGTGAGACGACCAATGACCAGCAAGATTATTATATGATATATGGTTCATGTATATATCAGTGTAGGTTGTCTTGGAGGTCACACGATGACCGGTGACGAGCTAACTATGATATTGGTGTACCATGGTTTATAATTAAAGGTAGTATGTGTACATATCGTGGTTTGTGAGTTTGCCGAGTCTGGTGGTCCGTCGTCTATTCTGGAACACCTCTTCAGTCGAGTACCCTAGGTTCTATGTGAGCCAGGCACGTTTTGTTTATTGTGCTCGGGGTTTGTCCCGGTACTGTGCGTACCGCTGAGGTCTGCGTCATCTTCCTGGGCAGCCTCACTCCTGTGTTTGAGTTGTACATTCGGCTGAGGGAAAGACGACTGGGGCAGTGACTTGTGTTTGTGGGTGTGCAGTCGCTTGTAGCGCGCTCGTGGTTGGGGGACAGACACTAGTAGACGTCACTGGTCCTCAGCTAGTTCTGTGTTTTCAGTGCCTCACTTTATGGAGTTCGGGCCGGAGTCCCTAAAGGTGTAAGGCATGGGCCTAGGGCTGTAAATGGAGCAGATATGGGTTTTCCGATTCCGATCCGAATAGTTAATCGGATAATTCGTATCCGCTCTGAATATAATTCGAATACGGAGCGGATAATTTAATCGGATAATTTTCGGATTCGGAGCGGATACATATATTATCCGCTTCGAAAATATAAATTTAATAAAAATATTAAGTTGGCATAAAAATTTAAAATATATATGTTTTTTAAAATATAAATGTCAAAAATATTTTATAAACAAAAAATTAGTATTAAATATATTATATATTTATAAATTATATATTTATAAATTATATATATTATATATGAATCATTAGATCTAAAATATAATGGTAAAAATAATTCTATTTCGGAGCGGATCACCCGTTTCTGTATCCGCTCCGTTTATTATCCGGATAATATCCGTATCCAAAATCCGCTCCGCCGGATATTTGTTAATCGATAATATCAGGATAATCGGATACGAATTCGAATCGGATCCGAATATTATCTGGATCCGTTTACAGCCCTACATGGGCCTGTAGCTGTGTGGTTTGCAGGTGTGATGTTGGTTGGTCTCCACTGTTGGTTGGTTTACTTTGTGTGTTTGTGGAGCGGTAGCTAGATTGTGTGTATGTGGATACGAGACTGAGAGGTGGTTCTTGTGTTGTGTGTGTGGGTTGTATAGTGGTGTCATGAACTAGTAGTCCTTTCCCGTGTGGTGGCATTGTTCCTTTCCGACTCGTGATTTGCCACAGGTTGTGGCTTGAGTGTGTGTGATTCGCTGGTTGAGGTTTTACCCATGGTGGTGTGCCCTAGTGGTGGCACAGTTCCGGTTGTGGTTCCGTAGTGGTACCTCGTGGTAGTAGGTACTTCTACCCTTCATGGG